>JAQPPZ010017013.1:1200000-2400000 GCA_028583015.1 Wollemia nobilis | reverse complement strand
GTAAGGACTCAATTGATAGTGATGCTAGTATTTAAGACAATGATAGAGATGAAGTCCTATTTATGGTTAAAAACAAAGATCCAGTTAAGAAAATGACTCCAGTTATTCTCAAGTGTTTTAGATGTGGTAAATTTGGACATCTTGAAGATGATTGCACTAGGGATGGTTATAGTTTCAGTGATGATGATTTTGAAGATGCACTTGAAATACCAGATGAGAATATTCTAATGGCTTTGGAAGATAAAGAAAGTGATCCTATAGAATACAAGCCAAAAGGAAGGAATGATAAGAACAAAGGCAAATAAATATAATATTATTTAGTAGAGAATGGTTATGATATCAAGGGAGAACTTATATATTCCCTTGACACACTAAAGAATGTTAGAAAGCAACACTCCAAGCTTGAAATTCAGTTTCAAGAATGTGATGAAGAAAGGTTATTGCTCATAGAGGATTTAGAGAAATCAAATGCTAAGGCAAGCAAGTTCAAGGATAAGTTAGAAGCAAATATTTTGGAATGTGAGAAGTTAGCACAAGAAGTGGCTACTCTAAAAGAAGACTTAAAGGACTCCAAGATCAAGATGAATAGTTTCACAAATAGCTCTAAGAACTTGGATAAGTTCATATGTGGACAACAACGAACATCATGTTCAACAGATCTTGGCTTTGGAAAGGTTCAAAAGAAATAGGAAAAATAATCTACTTCAAGTCTTGATGAATAAGAAACTTCATAAGAAGATACATCATAAGAAGATAGATTAAGTGAAAGTGGGACATTAGAGGATGATTTTGACAACAAAGAGTTCAACAAAGAGAGGAATAATGCATAAAGAAGATACAGATGGAACAATAATCAAAATAGGATACCAATTAGGTCAAGACAAGGAGGCTTCAATGGAATATGCTTTTCATGTCACAGGTTTGGACACATGGCTTCATAGTGTAGGACTCATGAAATATAGGTATATGTAAAAGAACATATTTTCCAAGGTTATTGCTACTCATGCAATGGTATTTGTCACAAGGCAATGAATTGTAGGGTTCATGACAAAAGAAGATATGGCTTCACTAGGAGAAATCCTAAGACATTTACACATCCAAGGAATAATAACATTAAGTTTTATAAGTGCAATAATGATGGACACATAGCAATATGGTGTAGAGAAAATATTCTAGACACAGGTATGAATAGGAACAAGAATATGAACAAGAACAGGAATATGAACAAAAACAAGAATATGAACAAAAATAAGAAGATGAACAGGAATAGAGACTCGAAAAAGAATAAATACTTAGAAAATAATAATAACAAGAACAAGTATGAGATCCAGAACATAAACATGGATGAGAACAAGAACAATAATAGGAACATAAGTGACGATAGGAATAGGGATGATGACTTGGAAAGAAATAGTGAGCAGATTCAGAAGACTCATAGAAGAAGAGAGAAAGATAAAGGTACAGATATGTGCTTTCGGGAAGTAGAAATACTCCCACCCCAGAATTAACCACCTCATGTGGAGGTGGGGGAGGGGCTAAGCTAAGAGGCTCATTCTTAGCCCCGAGCCCCAAAGGTGACCCTTTGCCATTGATGTCAAAGGGGTAGAGATTTGTGTATTGGGGAGAGATTTGATATGAGGAGATATTTGAGAGAGCATTAATCCAGGGGGAGCAAATTCCCAGGGGGAGCAGAAAAGAAGGTCAAGTTTCAATAAAATGAATATGGGTTGCCATCAATGACAAAGGGGGAGATTGTTGGACATTTTGAGTCCCTAAGCTAAAAGTTGTCATTGATGTCAAAAGGACCTATGTAAGTAAGCACTATGATTTTTCTCCACAAAGAGCTTCATGAGAAGCCAAGGTTTTGATCAAAGGTTCTAGAAGGGATGCATGGCATTTGGTTCCAAAAGGAGCTTCAAGGGAAGCTTAGCAAAAGGTTTTTATGAAAACCAAGGAAGGCAAGGAAAGGTTTTATTTAAAACCAATGGATGGCAGATTTGAAATGGGTTTTTCTTAAAACCCAAGTTGGCTTTTCGTTTCATCGAAAAAGGTGCCCCGATGATGGAGAAATTTAATTTTAAAGGTTTAGTTTAAATTTTAATTTATTTAAAATTTTAATTTAAATTTTAAAATTAAATAAAAGGTTTTTCCCTCCTTTCTTATTGGCACCTCCGACGTCATGAGGGCAATGTTAAAAGGGAGGATGTATTCGCATTGAAGGATGGCTTATATAAATAAGCCAAAGGTTTTCCATTTAATAAACCTAAGTAGTGTCGCATGATTTTTGAAAACCCAAAGTATTTCTGCATCCGAATATTGCGCAACGAATTTCGTGGAGTGTGACATGGGCAGTCAAGTCATGGACGGTCAAATTTTGGTGCCTTGTGAGGAAAGCACATGTAGTTTTAAGGAAGAGAGTGCCCAAGGCACTCACATGGGAAGTGTTAGCTCACGCGGCTTAGCTGTCGCTTGGCAGCATGGTGGGCAGAGGTTCAAAATGCCAAGGCCCTTCGAGGGCTCCTTTGAGGTATGCACTCTGACTCCGATATTTGTGGGGGTCAATATTTTAATTAAAATATTTTCTTGCTAAGGTTTGATTATGATTTTTGTGGGAGATATAAGGTTGAGCAAGCTTTAATATTTTAATAAGGTTTGATATTTGATTAATGTGAGATATTGCCTAAGAAAGCTTTGTGATTATTTTTTAGTGCAAAAGTGTTGAAAGGAAGGATATAAAATATTTGATTTATTTTATGGTATAAGTGGTTTGTGGAGTGACAAGGTTATGCAATGATTTGATTTATTTTATTTTATGGTACAAGTGGTTTTAGGAGTGATAAGGAAGTTGTGCATTAATTCTTAAGAAGGTTTTCTAATTAAAAGCCTTGGTAAATATTATTGTGAAGTGGAGTAATGTTGATTATTTTGTGATCTTCTAACCCTTGTGAAGATTGGCAAAAGAATATTGTGATTGTGGCAGATTTCCAAAGAGGCTTCTTCATCTTCATAAAAGGTATGGGCACATTCTCCTATTGATTGATTATGGTGGTTGATTTCTGAAAATATCTTTGGAGTGAAAAGGATTGATTGTGGTTTCCTTTTTGAAAGTGATTGGTTTAATGCTTCAAGGTTTTCTGGATTGAGAGTTGTGATTAAACCTTGTTTTATAAGCATTGTTGTTGGAGCCCATTGGTTGTGCAAAGAACTTGAACTTGAGTTAGAAGAG
Organism: Wollemia nobilis; assembly: GCA_028583015.1. NCBI lineage: Eukaryota > Viridiplantae > Streptophyta > Pinopsida > Araucariales > Araucariaceae > Wollemia > Wollemia nobilis. The sequence continues at coordinate 2,396,774 of JAQPPZ010017013.1, read as the reverse complement.
AACATGAGTATCATTGTTATGTGAGATTTGTTGTTGAGCATTGTTGGAAATATTTTGAGTTGATTGATACATGCTTGGACTAGGGTTTGTGAGAAAGGGTTGTTCATTGAGGTGATTGGTTGAGTTGAGTTGATTGAGCCTAGTCAAGTGGATGCATGTGGTTGTTCAAGTTCCATAAAATAAACTATTCTATATTCTTGATTTGAGTTGAGATTGAGATTTGAGAATAGAACATATAGAGTCTCTAACAATTCTCTTTATGCTTCTATGAGATTGATTTGAGTTGAGATTGGGATTTGAGTATAGAACATATAGAGTCTCTAACAATTCTCTTTATGCTTCTATGAGATTTGATTTATTTGAGATTGGGATTTGAGTATAGAACATATTGAGTCTCTAACAATTCTCTTTATGCTTCTATGAGATTGAGTTGAGATATTGATTGAGCATTAAGTATAGAACATATTGAGTCTCTAACAATTCTCTTTATGATTCTATGAGATTGGACAAGTTCTGTGTGAGCTTGTTAAGCAGATTTGAGACAAGTCTTTGAGAAGGCTTGGACTTATTGAGCAGATTTGAGCAAGTCCTAGAGAGGACTTATTGAGCAGATTTGAGCAAGTCCTAGAGAGGACTTATTGAGAGATTTGGACAAGGTTCTGTGTGGACCTGTTGAGCAGATTTGATCAGGTTCTAGTGGACCTGTTTAGGTGGACCTATTGAGAATATTTGACTAGTTAAATTGAAGTTGGACTTGAGAATTTGGACAAGTTCTGAGTGAGCTTGTTGAGAAGATTTGAGAAGGTTCTGAGTGAACCTATTGAGATAGAGATTTGGAGGTGATAGAGTATAGAGGATAGAGTCTCAGTGGATAGAGATCCAGCATCTAGGACAATTGAAGATAGATCTGAGTGAGGAGTCTTCAAGTGGAGAGAGATCCACCAGTCAGTGTAGTAGAGAGATAGAGTCTTCTAGAAGATCACTAGCTATAGTAGAAGGGGAAAGAGTTCTCCTATGGAAGAGATCCATGAACTTGAGATTAGGGGATCAACATCTCCTTTGGATAGAGGTCCATAAACATTGTAATTGGGAAGGATTCCCAAAGATATTGATTGAGAAAATTTTAGTAAAATATTTTCTCCGTGGAGTAGCCCACATTGGGTGAACCACGTAAATTGTGGTGTCTCTATTGTGTATGGTGTTTTGTGCATTGCTTTGATTACTTCTATTGATACTGCTATCTATACACTGCATAATATTGAATTGAAAGAAAAAGTAAAAAGGGGTCTTATACTGTTCACCCCCCTCTTAGTATAAGCTTGTGTTCTTCAATTGGTATCAGAGTGGGTTCCTTCAGAAGAGTTTGACAACTTGAAGGAAAAGTGGTCTAAGAACACAATGGATCAAAAGGATCAAAGAGATGGACCCTTCAATAATGCAGTACTAGTATTTGATGGAAGTGACTTCTTATATTGGTGTATGCTGATGAGATTTTACTTGATGGCACTTGGCAATGAAGTTTGGGATGCAGTGGAACTTGGATATGATTCAACAGCCAATCCTCCTATAGATAAGGAAGGTAAGCTTCTAATGCATGCAAATTCAAGAGCTATGAATGCAATTATAAAAGGGTTGCATAGATCAGAATCTATGAAGGTTATGGAATGTAAAACAACAAAAGAAATGTGGGAACTTCTGCATGAAATATATGAAGGAGATAAAGGAGTCAGAATGGCTAAGATCAAAAATCTCAAAGGAGAATTTGAGAACCTAAGAATGAGGGATGATGAAAATATTCATGACTATCTCAACAAGGTTGATGAACTTGTACATGAGATGAAAGGTCTTGGAATGAAGGTTGATGAATCTGATGCTTGTGATAAGATCTTGAGGACTCTTCCAAAAAGGTATAGTGAAAAGGTTTCTGCTATAGAAACATCAATTGATAGTGATTCTTTGACAAGGAATTCTTTTCTTGGCATGCTTACTACTTTTGAGATAAGAACAAAAGATCCTATTCCTCCGAAAGAAGTTGCTTTCAAAGTAGATAAAAATAAAAATGGAAAGAAGATAGAATCAAGCAGTGAGTCATCCAGTGATGAAGAAGCAAATTATGGTAGAAGAGATAGAGGTTCCAGAAGACCCATAGATCTAAGATCTATCAAATGTTTCAATTGTGGATGGTATGGACACTATGCAACAGAATGCAAAGAGCCAAAAGGCAACAATGATGAAGAAAAATAGGATCACAGATACAGGGAATCAGAAAGACATAGGTACTAGAAGAAAAGCAAGGATGGACAAAGCAGACAAGGAAAGAAGTTCTTCCAGAGACAAAAGAGAAGCTACTATGCGGAAAATGCAAGTAAGTACTCAATTGATAGTGATGCTAGTTTTTCAGACAATGATAGAGATGAAGTCCTATTTATGGTTAAAGAGAAAGATCCAGTTAAGAAAAGGACTCTAGTTATTCTCAAGTGTTTTAGATGTGGTAAATTTGGACATCTTGAAGATGATTGCACTAGGGATGGTTATAGTTTCAGTGATGATGATTTTGAAGATGCACTTGAAATACCATATGAGAATCTTCTAATGGCTTTGGAAGATAAAGAAAGTGATCCTATAGAAGACAAGTCAAAAGGAAGTAATGATAAGGACAAAGGCAAAAAAATAGAAGATTATTTAGTAGAGAATGGTTATGATCTCAAGGGAGAACTTATCTATGCCCTTGACACAGTAAAGAAGGTTAGAAAGCAACACTCCAAGCTTGAAAGTCAGTTTCAAGAATGTGATGAAGAAAGGTTATTGCTCATAGAGGATTTAGAGAAGTCAAAGGCTAAGGCAAGCAAGTTCAAGGATAAGTTAGAAGCAAATATTTTGGAATGTGAGAAGTTAGCACAAGAAGTGGCTACTCTAAAATAAGACTTAAAGGACTCCAAGATCAAGATGAAGAGTTTCACAAATAGCTCTAAGAACTTGGATAAGTTCATCTGTGGACAACAACGAACATCATGTTCAACAGGTCTTGGCTTTGGAAAGGTTCAAAAGAAATAGGAAAAAGAATCTACTTCAAGTCTTGATGAAGAAGAAACTTCAGAAGAAGATACATCAGAAGAAGATAGTTTAAGTGAAAGTGGGACATCAGAGGATGAGTTGGACAACAAAGAGTTCAACAAAGAGAGGAACAATGCACAAAGAAGATACAGATGGAACAACAATCAGAACAGGAGACCAATGAGGTCAAGACAAGGAGGCTTCAATGGAAGATGCTTTTCATGTCACAGGTTTGGACACATGGCTTCACAATGCAGGACTCATGAAAGATAGGTATATGGAAAAGAACAACTTTTCCAAGGTTATTGCTACTCATGCAATGGTTTTGGTCACAAGGCAATGAATTGTAGGATTCATGACAGAAGAGGATATGGCTTCATTAGGAGAAATCCTAAGACAATTGCACATCCAAGGAATAATAACATTAAGTGTTATAAGTGCAATAATGATGGTCACATAGCAAGATGGTGTAGAGCAAATATTCTAGAAATAGGCATGAACAACAAGAAGAATATGAACAGGAACAGGAATATGAACAGAAACAAGAATATGAATAGAAACAAGAAGATGAACAAGAATAGAGACTCGAAAAAGAATAGAGACTCAAAAAAGAATAAGAACAGGAACAAGGATGAGAACCAGAATAGGAACATGGATGAGAACAAGAACAAGAACAGGAACAGAAGTGACGATAGGAACAGGGATGATGACTTGGAAAGAAATAGTGAGCGGATTCAGAAGACTCACAGAAGAAGAGAGAAAGATAAAGGCACAGATCTATGCTTTCGAGGAGTAGAAATACTCCCACCCCAGAATTAACCACCTCATGTGGAGGTGGGGGAGGGGCTAAGCTAAGAGGCTCATTCTTAGCCCCGAGCCCCAAAGGTGACCCTTTGCCATTGATGTCAAAGGGGGAGAGATTTGTGTATTGGGGAGAGATTTGATATGAGGATTTGATATTTGAGAGAGCATTGAGCCAGGGGGAGCAAAGTCCCGAGGGGAGCAGAAAAGAAGGTCAGGTTTCAGTAAAATGAATATGGGTTGCCATCAATGACAAAGGGGGAGATTGTTGGACATTTTGAGTCCCTAAGCTAAAAGTTGTCATTGATGTCAAAAGGACCTATGTAAGTAAGCACTATGATTTTGCTCCACAAAGAGCTTCATGAGAAGCCAAGGTTTTGATCAAAGGTTCTAGAAGGGATGCATGGCATTTGGTTCCAAAAGGAGCTTCAAGGGAAGCTTAGCAAAAGGTTTTTATGAAAACCAAGGAAGGCAAGGAAAGGTTTTATTTAAAACCAATGGATGGCAGATTTGAAATGGATTTTTCTTAAAACCCAAGTTGGCTTTTCGTTTCATCAAAAAAGGTGCCCCGGTGATGGAGAAATTTAATTTTAAAGGTTTAGTTTAAATTTTAATTTATTTAAAATTTAAATTTTAATTTTAAAATTAAATAAAAGGTTTTTCCCTCCTTTCTTATTGGCACCACCGACGTCATGAGGGCAATGTTAAAAGGGCCGATGTATTCGCATTGAAGGATGGCTTATATAAATAAGCCAAAGGTTTTCCATTTAATAAACCTAAGGAGTGTCGCATGATTTTCGAAAACCTAAAGTATTTCTGCATCCGAATATTGCGCAATGAATTTCGTGGAGTGTGACGTGGGCAGTCAAGTCATGGACGGTCAAATTTTTGGTGCCTTGTGAGGAAAGCACACTTTGTTTAAGGAAGAGAGTGCCCAAGGCACTCACGTGGGCAGTGTTAGCTCACGCGGCTTAGCTGCCGCTTGGCAGCACGGTGGGCAGAGGTTCGAAATGCCAAAGCCCTTCGAGGGCTCCTTTGAGGTATGCACTCCGACTCCGATATTTGCGGGGGTCAATATTTTAATTAAAATATTTGCTTGCTAAGGTTTGATTATGATTTTTGTGGGAGATATAAGGTTGAGCAAGCTTTAATATTTTAATAAGGTTTGATATTTGATTAATGTGAGATATTGCCTAAGAAAGCTTTGTGATTATTTTTTAGTGCAAAAGTGTTGAAAGGAAGGATATAAAATATTTGATTTATTTTATGGTATAAGTGGTTTGTGGAGTGACAAGGTTATGCAATGATTTGATTTATTTTATTTTATGGTACAAGTGGTTTTAGGAGTGATAAGGAAGTTGTGCATTAATTCTTAAGAAGGTTTTCTAATTAAAAGCCTTGGTGAATATTATTGTGAAGTGGAGTAATGTTGATTATTTTGTGATCTTCTAACCCTTGTGAAGATTGGCAAAAGAATATTGTGATTGTGGCAGATTTCCAAAGAGGCTTCTTCATCTTCATAAAAGGTATGGGCACATTCTCCTATTGATTGATTATGGTGGTTGATTTCTGAAAATATCTTTGGAGTGAAAAGGATTGATTGTGGTTTCCTTTTCGAAAGTGATTGGTTTAATGCTTCAAGGTTTTCTGGATTGAGAGTTGTGATTAAACCTTGTTTTATAAGCATTGTTGTTGGAGCCCATTGGTTGTGCAAAGAACTTGAACTTGAGTTAGAAGAGAACATGAGTATCATTGTTATGTGAGATTTGTTGTTGAGCATTGTTGGAAATATTTTGAGTTGATTGATACATGCTTGGACTAGGGTTTGTGAGAAAGGGTTGTTCATTGAGGTGATTGGTTGAGTTGAGTTGATTGAGCCTAGTCAAGTGGATGCATGTGGTTGTTCAAGTTCCATAAAATAAACTATTCTATATTCTTGATTTGAGTTGAGATTGAGATTTGAGAATAGAACATATAGAGTCTCTAACAATTCTCTTTATGCTTCTATGAGATTGATTTGAGTTGAGATTGGGATTTGAGTATAGAACATATAGAGTCTCTAACAATTCTCTTTATGCTTCTATGATATTGATTTGAGTTGAGATTGGGATTTGAGTATAGAACATATTGAGTCTCTAACAATTCTCTTTATGCTTCTATGATATTGAGTTGAGATATTGATTGAGCATTAAGTATAGAACATATTGAGTCTCTAACAATTCTCTTTATGATTCTATGAGATTGGACAAGTTCCGTGTGAGCTTGTTAAGCAGATTTGAGACAAGTCTTTGAGAAGGCTTGTGGACTGATTTTGAGTAAGCTTTTGTGGAAGCTTGCTATGCAGATTTGAGCAAGTCCTAGAGAGGACTTATTGAGCAGATTTGAGCAAGTCCTAGAGAGGACTTGTTGAGCAGATTTGGACAAGTTCTGTGTGGACTTGTTGAGCAGATTTGGACAGGTTCTATGTGGACCTATTGAGCAGATTTGGACAGGTTCTGTGTGGACCTGTTGAGCAGATTTGAGCAGGTTCTATGTGGACCTGTTGAGCAGATTTGGACAAGTTCTGAGTGAGCTTGTTGAGCAGATTTGGACAGGTTCTATGTGGACCTATTGAGCAGATTTGAGCAAGTTCTGTGTGGACCTGTTGAGCAGATTTGGACAAGTTCTGAGTGAGCTTGTTGAGCAGATTTGAGAAGGTTCTGAGTGAACCTATTGAGACAGAGCTTTGGAGGTGACAGAGTATAGAGGATAGAGTCTCAGTGGATAGAGATCCAACAGCCAGGACAATTGAAGATAGATCTGAGTGAGGAGTCTTCAAGTGGAGAGAGATCCACCAGTCAGTATAGCAGAGAGACAGAGTCTTCTAGAAGATCACTAGCCAGAGTAGAAGGGGAAAGAGTTCTCCTGTGGAAGAGATCCATGAACTTGAGATTAGGGGATCAACATCTCCTTTGGACAGAGGTCCATAAACATTGTAATTGGGAAGGATTCCCAAAGAGATTGATTGAGAAAATTTTAGTAAAATATTTTCTCCGTGGAGTAGCCCACATTGGGTGAACCACGTAAATTGTGGTGTCTCTATTGTGTATGGTGTTTTGTGCATTGCTTTGATTACTGCTATTGATACTGCTATCTATACACTGCATAATATTGAATTGAAAGAAAAAGTAAAAAGGGGTCTTATACTGTTCACCCCCCTCTCAGTATAAGCTTGTGTTCTTCACCTTCCATATATGAACATGTACATTAGGTCATCATACCCAACCACGTAGCTAGGAAGCAAGTCCAAATCAGTGCAAGGTGACCCATCCACATTGGTACCACCTCTAGATTCTAAAGCTACTGGTACTTCTGAGAAATAAACAATGTTTAAAGCAAAATACTCTTAGAAGTTAAAAGCACCCTTGGTGGAGGAAATACCTAAGGAACTTCCAACCATAGCAGTAGAAAAAATTCCAAATCCCATGGAGGAGGAAAATTCCCAAGAAATAGTTAAGGAGGTACTTCAACCTACGTCGCTTACATCATCATCAACATCATTTGCACCCCAGGTGATAGTTCACCTGGCTAACACAGGGTTAGGTGAATATCTTGTGTAGAATGTGAATTTCATGCCCATTATCAAGTCTACACAAGAAATGGGATAGTCAAGAGTCCTAAAATTACCAATAGGAATAGTGGTTACATTTGGGATTCCCCCTAACCAAACCAACTTCATATATACTGGTTTGGACTATACCCATAATGCTTATGATATTGAAGAGGATGAGGATGAACCATTCACCATGAATTTTCATTACTTGTCCAACACTAAGTTTTCTCCAAGTACTTTGAATTTAACCATTAGAATGACTATGGTTTGGGTCTATATGAGCAAGGGTGATGAAACCCATTGGAACCATGATATTAGTTACCTACTGATAGGTATGGCCTAGGATATCACATTCAAAGTTACGATGACTCATTAGCAACATCTCTAGATAGGTTGAGCTTAGGGTTTGAGGAATACATTGAATGGAAGCCCTATCAACCACATAGAAGATACTTAAATGACAAATGTGTAGCTATGGTCAATATAGAACCACATGATGAGTATAATCCAAATTTCTCTCTCGAACCAAGCCCATCAAGAATCATCCTATGGGATGACAAGCTAGGTTATGGTTATGAATGAGAAGAGAATGAGTATGTCACAAGTGAATCCAAGGATGAATCTGGATTGGCCTATCATGGACATTAGTATTTACATCACATCACTTGATCAACTAACATAGAAGGTGGATAAATCATAGATGAGAGTGGCTATGAGTTAGAATAATCAACTAATATGGCCTACCTTGGGCCTAGATATGCATGCCACACTGCAAGGCTAGTAGAAATAGACAATAGGTTCTTCATCGATGATAATGACTATGAATATGGGACTGAAATGGCCTATCTCGGGCCTCAAAATTTAGGTCATCACCCAGTTCTAGTGGGTAGGAATGAGGGATTCTTCATAGATTATAGTGATTATGAGGATGATACTGAGATGGACTACCTTAGACATTGTCACTTATGTCATATCAATCAGCTAGTTGCCATTAATGAGATATACCACATAATATATCCTATCCCTTTCCTCAGGGGAAGACCGTCCACTTTAGATACGATCTATCGCATGGTTTTCCCCAATCCATATACATTTAGAGAGCTACTTCAGCCAAATTATCCCATATTCTCATCTATCCATAGACTAGATCCTAAGGTCCCCATACCCCTAGAGCCTCATCTTGGGTATGGAAGGCAAAAAAATAATGTAAAGCGACACCCACATGGTCCTGGAGATTTCATCCCATCCATAAACATGATCTCCATTGATTTGACCACTCCACTGCACAACCTAGCTGATCCTTATAAACCATTGTCTTAATTTAGATGCTATTGATTGGGATTACACTGATTCACCCTTAGAGCCTAAATATTTCTTCCCCAATGAAGAAATGCTACAACCATTTCATTTTGTAATAAGTTGCGCACATGATGTTTATCATGCTAGTTTCAACCCTGATTCAGTTGAACCTTTAAACCTAGTATATGATATCCACTTGATCCCCACTCCTCACCAGCTTTAGGAGGGGTCACATATGGTAATAGAGGAGACTTTCAAAGTGGACATCAATGATGATCCTTCTAATACAAATAAAGTCAAGTTCAAGGAAAGCTTATCTCCAGAAGAACAAACCATCATCATACCTCTATTTAAATAGATACCTGATCTCTTTGCTTGGAACTACAAGGATATGATGGGACTAGATCCAAAATTGGTTGTCCACAACCTTTCATTGGATCCCGTGAAGAAACCTATCAAGCAAAAACTTAGGAAGATGCATCCAACTATCACCTTGATGGTAAATAACAAGCTATAGAAGTTATTGTATGTAGTCTTTATTGTACCCATAAACCTTTTGGAATGAGTGTCAAACATGGTGCCCATAGGAAAACCTAATGGAAGGATCCGCATTTGCATGGATTTTAGGGAGCTTAATAAGGAAACATCGAAGGATTCATTATCATTGCCCAACATAGATGCTCTTGTAAATGTGACTGTAGGTCATGACATGCTCTCCCTCATGGATTTTTTTTCTAGCCACAATCAGATTCAAATTAAATCTAAAAAACTGGCATAAAACTGTGTTCACCACTCCATGGGGGAAATTTTGTTACAAGGTAATTCCATTTGGTATTAAATATTCTAGTGCCACATATCAGTGGGCCATGATATACATTTTCCATGACTACATGCACAAGATCCTAGAATATTATATCGATGACTTATTGGACAATTCATTACTGCATGAAGATCATGTCAAGATCCTAAGAAAAGTCTTCAACTGCCTGATAGAGCACAATGTTAGGTTGCATCCCAAGAAATACATATTTGGTGTAACATCTAGAAAACTCTTGAAATTCATTGTTTCTAAAATAGGAATCAAAGTCGATCCAACAAAGGTAAAGGATATCCTAGAAATGGCCCCACCCACTAATATCAAAGAGTTGAGAAGCCTACAACGCAAAGTAGCATCCATAAAGCATTTCATAAAAAAAAATTTAGAAAAATATCAACTCATGAATTGACTGCTACAGAAAGGGGTCCCATTCCACTAGGATGAGGAATGTTAGCAAGCCTTTGCTGAGATTAATAAATACCTAGCAGTGCCACCAGTACTAGCTCTACCAAGGCTAGATGTGTCATTTTTGCTTTATATAGCCGCTACTAATTTTGCTTTGGGCACCATGTTAGCTCAAAATAATGTGCAATACAAATAACAAGTGATATATTACATTAGCCACATCTTAGTGAGCTACGAGATAGGGTATGCATATGTAGAAAATTTGTGCTTAGAAGTAGTCTTTGTGACCAAGAAATTGCACCACTACATGCTAAGCCATACAACGTATGTGATATCAAAACAAAATCCTTTGTAATATATGATGAGCAAGACATATCATAATACACGTACTACAAAGTGGATCATGCTACTGATAGAATTCAAGTTGGAATTCATAAACCAAAAGTCCATCAAGGGATAAGTCATAGTTGATTAACTAGCAGAGGCACCTCTTCATAATAGTAGACCTCTCACCATATAACTTCCTGATGATGCAATATTTGCATTATCGAAAGCACCCAAACTTGAAGAACCTAAAAATAAAATTGACATGACTTTGTTCTTCGATGGTTCAAAGTGTGAGCAAGAGGGTGATGCAAGGATTGTGTTTTCACAATACAAGATGCTCTAATTACCTTATCATTTAATTTGGACTTTCCTTGCACAAATAACAACACTGAATACGAGGCCCTAATATTGGATCTCCAAATAGCCATCACTATGAATATCAAAAGGCTAAATATATTCGGTGACTCCCTTATCATCGTCAATAAAGTTAAGGTATTATTTCAATGCAGGGATCCAATCTTGAAAGCTTACAAAGATCTTGTTGACACTTATCTTGTCCAACTAGAATGGTACAACATCAAGGTAATACCTATTATGTTAAACAAATTTGTAGACACTATGGCATATTTGGGATCCCTGATCCCTCAAAATCCATCTATTGATTTCACTACCATTCATGTAAAGATGCTCTCACAATCAACAATGCAATGTGAGGTTTTTGACAACAAAGAATTAGTCAACATGATTCATATAAAACCATACCATGAATCCTTCTATAAAGTAGAGACTTTCTAAATAAGGTGCCTTGGGGGTCTTTGATCTTGTAGGGTCCTATGGATAATGGTACCATCATTCACCACAAGGTTGTTTTTCAATCTACATTTGTGCACATTGAGTCGCAAGAGGAGCAAGTCATATTATCTATTGAGGTTATAGATTATTAGGATTTGCTATCCCAATTACAATATTTACTTAAGATCAAAATAATCCCATAGGGATTATACCATGTCACAAAATGAGCATTCAAATAAAAAGTGGTAAGATATGTCTTGCTAGGAGGCATATTGTATCGTCAAAATTACGATGGATTCCTCCTCCATTATCTTGAGCTCCAAAAATTAGCTTGGGTGATTTCACAAGCTTATGATGGTACATGCAGTGGAAATTTTAGTAGCATGGCTATAATCAAGTGCATCCTTCAAATGGGTTATTATTGGCCCACCATGGAGAAGGATTATTGTGAGTATGTCAGAAAATGTGTTAAGTGTCAACATCATGCAAATCTAATGCACTTGACATCATAGGCCTTATAGCCCATTCAAGAAACTTGTCCATTTTCTTAGTGGTGTTTCAATATAATTGGAAAGATATCTCCCCCATATTTATATTGACACACATTTATCTATCGACCACTAAGTACTTCACTAAATGGATGGAAGTGGTACCCTTAACATCGATGATAGGACCATGAATTGTGGAATTCATACTTCAAAATATCATCTGTTGCTTTGGGGTCCCCTTAAAGATAATCTTGGATAATGGTCCATCATTCAAGAACAAAAATATGTAGGCTTTAACATCCAAATACAACATTTAGCATAGTTTTATGACACCTTATTATCCATAGGCAAATGGGCAAGTAGAAGTCTCCAACAAAATAATTGTAGCCATATTAAATAATATGGTAAAGTAAAATCATAAGGATTAGCATCTGTAGTTGCCTCTAGCATTATGGGCTTATAAGACTAGCATGCAGATGCCCATTGGTGCAACACCATTTTTTCTTGTATATGGAACTGAGGCCATCATACCCTTGGAGTTATAAATTCCAACATTGTGTGTCACATTGAAATAGTTCATCATTGATGACACTACACGGTAAGCTCATCTTGATAAATTAACCCTTTTTGATGAACATCGCATCAATGCTCTTGAGCATCTTCACATTTACCAGGATACTATAATACAAGCTTATAACAATAAATTGCACTTGAGATATTTTAATATTGGGGATCTCATGCTCAAATAGAACCAACAAAACTCAAACCTATCATCGCATATGTGAGACAAATTTGTAGTAAATTGGATAGGTCCTTAAATCATCTCAGAGAATATTGGACCTGGGACATAACACCTAACATCGTTAGAAGGTTTTTAAGAGACTGAACCTATCAACATTCTTCATATGAAGGTGTTTTACACATAAAACTAACAAAATCCAAAAACAATACATGAAAAAAAATTCAAAAACATCCAAAATATTCAAAATTTCAAAAACATTTGAAAATCATAAAAATCCAAACAAATCAAAATACATCAAAACAAAAAGGTTCCAAAGGCATCTTAAGCCCTTTGGTCAACTCACAAAAGGCTCCAAAGGCATCATAAGATCTTTGGTCAAATCACAAAAATCCCCAGAGGCATCTTAAAGCCCTTTGGTCACTTCACAAAAGGTCCCAAAAATATCTTAAAGTCCTTTGGTCACTTCACAAAAATCCCCAAAGGTATCTTAAAGCCCTTTGATCACTTCATAAAAAGCTCCAAAGGCATATTAAAGCCCTTTGGTCACTTCACAAAAAGCGCCAAAGGTACCTTAAGCCCTTTGGTCAAAAACAAAACACAAAAGCACAAAAATAGTTTAAAATCAAAAAGTTCAAAAACATTCAGAATAATCAAAATTCCAAAAACAAATGGAAAATACCAAAAATAAAAAGGCAATAAAATTCAAAAACATTTGTATTTTGCATTCATGTAACTGCATTGCATTTAGGTATTGCATTTTGCATTCATGTAGTTGCATTGCATTTAGGCATGACCATCCATTGCATTTGCATTACATAGATTGTGTTTGCAATATTACAAATAACATCATGTTTGTACCTCAATCATGCATCTTCAAAATCCATCATCATCCATAACCTATGCAATTAATTGTGTTTTTCAACACAACCCCTCTTGTTGCTATAAGGAATATACTAGGTATAGACACCTAAAACATGTCATGTTCAGGGAGACTACTCACATGGGTACACTCATAGGTCATGTGACTAAACCTTGGGACCTTCCAAGTGTCAAAAGTGGTTTTTGCCACTCATATGGGGCATTTTCAGCCCATCCAAGCCTGGCCACTGTAGACCAGAGCGGCCAGAATCCAGCCACTGTAGCTCAGAGCGGCCAAACCTTAGCCACTGCAGATGACAACGACTAAACTTTAAATGCATTTTGCCACCCATCCAGCCTAATCTTGGGTGGAAGTGGTAGTCTGCATGCAATAAGGATGAGCGAGGACAACTTTGCATTCCTCCTCACAGCCAGTCTACATGGAAGACTCAAGTCCAAATTTAGACTTCAGTTAAACATAGAAAAACAAAAAGCTTCTCATGCTAACACCTAGTACGCATGAGGGATTCAGTCCTAGGGTTTGAACATTGACCTAGGGCTTCAAAACACTTTATAAGGAGTAAACCTAAAAGCACTAGGGGACCTTCTTTTATCAATCAAAAGGAGAGAGAACATCATACATCATAACTTTGAATAGGTTGGATCATTGAGGAGAGCTTCTAGAGACTTGGAGAGCTTCCCTTGGAGATCGATTCTTGTAGCGAAGCCCTATCGGATTGGAGGGAAAATTTGAACACATAAGGTAATCATTTTAACATTAGTAGCAGACTTGAGCCCATAGCCTTTGGATCAATAGAGAGATATTTCACCTTAGCGGTCGTTGTCCTGGATAGTGGCCCACAACCTAGTCTAGGGTTTTAGGTGTTAGTTTCTTTTATTCTACTTTCTCTTTCATTTCATTAGCATAAGCTTTATTTTAGTTATTCGCATTCATAGTACTAGTTTCATTGCATTTGTTTCCATTGAGCTTATTCATTGCTAACAGCCTCATCCAGGGAGGCAATCTCGGACATCTAAGCGTGTGTTGTTGTTTCATTGATTTCAGGGCTACAGGTTCAATCGAGAAAATCCACAACATACGAGAGCAAGAGGATCCCTCTAGCAATCAGACCTAGAGAAGGAGGCATCTGTAAGCCCTCATACATTTTTGTGTGCATCACTAGGAAGCCTGATAAAGCGTGCCCCCTATGCGAGGGGATATTTTATACACCTACTGCCCTCTTTGTGTGTAAAATCATGTATCAAATGAAGGGTATCCCTTAGAGGGATTCATATGTAACCGGATCTTGGGAATATCAATACAAAAAGCATTCATTCATTTATTTCTTCACATTCTGGTTATATCTGCTTTATGCCTTTCATTTATTGCATGTTTAACATTAAAGGATTCAATCGAATCGCAAGTAGAGTAGTTAGTGGATGGCGCACCGCTTCCTCGGGGTCACTACAGATGGCGATCACGGTGGGACCCCTGCCTAGTTCTTTAGTTTACTTTCATTTTTTGCCACTTTACTGACTCAGGTTTTGTGTGTAGGTTTAGCCACTCTGATCGACAGTGGCTCATAGGCTTAGCCGCTCCTGCTAACAATGACCAAAAACCAGCCGCTCTGGTCGACAACGGCTAGAACTGGAGTGCAGTAGAGGTCAAAACATTGATTCTCTGAGCTGGATTAAAGGTTGGTACAACTTTTCTGACACTTTATGGTTTTCTGTCTATTTATGTTCTCTTAAAAATAGTGATAATTAAGACATATTTCAATTTGGAAAACTGAAAGAATGAAAGAGAAAGAACTTGCATCTTGCACATCTTAGGTTTCCTTTTAGATTTTCCACTAGGCATTGCTAGGAACAATGACTTCTATCTGTAAAGTTTGCCCTAGAATCCAACGTGCTAGAAACTGTGTGTTGGTTTGCTTGCTTTGAGGCCTTTCTAAAGGCCATACTTGCACCTAATAGAGTGCATTCATTAATCTCATAGTAGCTATGCACCTTTCTAAAAATTGAAATGCATTTTGCATTAGGCATATAGGAAAGAGTCATTGTTGTATGATGCATTCTTATTCATGCAAACTTAAAATGAACCCACACACACACACATATATTTTAAACATTGGGGAGTTGGATTTCATCACCAACCCTCAATTCAGTCTGGTGACATTGGCATTCATCTCCTTCCACCGGTTTTACCCCCTAGAGCTTCCTAGAAATGGATTGAGGAACTTACTTATAGTGATACTAAGTTACTTGTGTTCAAACTATCTCCCACTATTGGAACAATCATTGGTTCAGAGTGGAAGAGCTAGGCGAACCCCCCACTAGGATTTAAGCGGTGTACCCTAGTCTCTTTTGAGAAATCATGTTTGGCATGAGTGTTCTTGATTATCACTATGGATGAGTCTCCTCATTCTAAATCCAAAGCAAGAACAAGAAACAAGAAACAACAAAACATCAAAATACAACAAATAGTTTAGGGCACACTTAAATTTGTAATCAAGATAAACATTTGCTTGATATTGTTTGGTCATATTTAAGTGCAACACAAAAGCTAAATTCCCAAAAATAATGGTCAAAACAAGAAGTAAACATCCTCGGTCTGATATCGAGGGAGAATCTGAAGCAACACATACCCTTAGGCGAAGTCGTAGTAACATTGAAAGACCTACTCGAAAGACCGTGAGACATAGTTCCATGAGTCTAAGGGGTGATAACTCAACCCTTGGGGGATCTCCTCGAGAAACCCCAAATAGGGAACCACATCATGGAACTACATCACATAAACACAAAGAGGCCTCATGACCATCATCATCAAGGAGACATGAGGAAACCTCAAGGGCTTCCTCTAAACACACAAAAACTTCTCAGAGACATGAGGAAGCTTCAAGAGCTTCCTCCTCACATGGACATAAGGAGGGTTCTAGACCCCATTCTTCACACAGGGATGATGAGGTTTCCCCATATCCATCCTCATGGAGGGTAGAGAGGGCCACAAAACCCTCATCACCAAAAAGACACACAAGAGTCACAACATCCCAACATTCACATGAGACACTTAGAACAGATCAGCCCACTAAGGGGCATGAAACTAGAGATACATCCAATCATAGACATCAAACAGAAGATATCCTTCACACAAGAGGAAGGATTCCAATAGACTATGACCTCATTGGAGTAAATGGCACCCCACGGGATCAGCCATGGAAAACAAGATAGTTAGATGAGGTGGATCAGATTTATTCGAGACCACCTCCCAAAATCGTAGCCATAGAGAATTCTGCATCTAGAAGTTCATGAACCGTGACTTCTAAGCCCACTTCTCAAACTAGGGGTGCCTCAAGGTGACCCCATAGTAAACATATAGAGTCTGATCATAGAGACACTCAACAATACACTAAACAAGTCACATTAGCTAGCAAGAGCAAAGAAATAGCAGAAACCTCTTCGAGAAATCTGTGAATCAAAACCACTAGAATAGGATCAGATAAGCATGAGTCTTCTATGACCATGCAAGTTAACCATGTGTGATGGTTAGAAAATACCTTGCACAAAGAGTGAGAGCTTGTAGAAGCTCTCGAACATGATAAACAAAGAGAATGGTTGTTGCACCAACATGAGCAATGTTTAAGAGAGCAAGCTGAGCAGCTAGCTCGTATCAACCAACAAGCAAATAGAAATGATCATCAAAGAGATCAATGTGCTGACTCACCAAGAGAGGAGCACACTAGACAAGAAGGAAACCCACAATAAAATCACCCTCCAAATCATGAGTGAAATCCAACTGGTGGGGAAAGGGTAAATCTAATAGAGCAGGATCAGGCACATCTTGAATCCCCTCATAGGAGGGAAGAAAATAGAGCAAATCAAATGGATAGAGGGTTACCTCCACCACCACCATGGGGGGTCTGCAAGAGGAGGAACTCCTCGCCTCAAAGGTATTCCAAGCACTTGCTAAAAATATGAAGTCCTTTGAAAAACAAGAGATGACTGGTAGCCAACCAACATTGAGCAAAATACACAATCAACCATTATGTCCATCTGTCCCTAGCCCCACATACCCTAAGCATTTTGAGATGCCTAGGTTGGAAAAGTTTAAGGGTGAAGAGGATGCACAAGAGCATGTTACCAATTTCATCAATGCATGTTTTCATCTTGAAGACAATGATGCTCTTATGCTCAGGATATTCATTATGACATTTTTGGGCACCGCCACCCAATGGTTCAACCAACTGCCCAAGCATAGCATATCCAATTTTGAACAACTAGTGAACGCTTTCCTGAAACATTTCTCTTTTGGTGCTAAGAGGAAAGTGAACCTTTCAGACCTGGCCAATTTGAGACATTATGATGATGAGCCAGTAATGGATTATGGGAATAGATGGAGAAGAGTCATGGCAAAATTATCATTCTCCATCCCCATAGAAGAGATCGTCCGGATGTTCACCAAGAGTTGTTCCAAACACATTTCCCTCTTGCTACAACTTCAACAATACCCCTCATTTGAGGAAGCCTTGGCATAGGCCAAACTCATCGAGGACATAAAATTAGATGAGGGAACCATCAAACTCCGAACCAAGAAGGAGTGGAACAAAAATGACAAAAATGGCAAATACAAGCAGAAGTAGGCAAACCCTACTCCAGTTAATCAAGTGGTATTGGTTGCGCCTAAGGATGAGGCTATGCACCAACCCCAAAATTATCAAGCACAGCCCCCACCAGCCAATTATGATCAAAAGAACAATCAAGGGTGAAACAAAGAATGCAAACCCCCTCACTATTTCACACCATTGACAGAATCAATGCAATCAATCTTCAACCAATTGAGCGAGGTAGGAAATATCAGGTTCCCTGATATACCTCTTATAGATCCCAACCATCCTAAGCCAAAAGGATATAGGGAAGATCAATTTTACCCTTATCATAGGATACCGGGGCATAATATTGAGGTTTGCATTGGTTTCAAGCACCAGGTGCAAAACATGATTGAGGTAGGAGAACTTAAAGTTGACAACCCATTGGCTCCTAACAATAGAGATATGGGCATCTACAAAAACCTGCTACCAAACCATGAGGTCCCTAGAGGGCAAGGTGCACAAGTCAATCAGGTCCGAATTGATACGCCTACCCATGGGTGCATTGGGATGGTTGAAATTGTCAATATAGCAACTAGGAGTAGACGGTATGGTCAACCGCAACCTCCTGCAGCTCCCATTAATGTCCCCACTACACCTAGGTAGAGGTAGGGGTAAAACAACCTTCCAGGTCCACCAACCCGACCTATGGTAACTATTCGGAGTAGACTTGAGCAAAACTTACAAATGACTCCAGCTAAGCTATCCATCTATGAGCTCATACAATAGTCCCCAAAGCACAGGGAGACCTTGATGGAGATTTTAAGGTCGATTGAGCTCCAACCACAAGATCCAAATGCATTCACCCATTTTGTGGGACAAGTACAAGAATGCCAGGAACTTGTAATTCGATTCTATGATTATGAGATTAAGATAGTACCTACTACCTTACCAGACCCTCCACTGCACATTATGGCATCAGTCAATGATTTACCTTTTAAGCGGGTCTTGATCGATACAGGTTCATCAATCAACATCATCACAACAACAACAATAGAACACCTTAAGATCCCCAAGTCCAATATCATTCCGAGAGCCTATACATTAAGGGATTTTAATGATGCTTTATGCAATACTATGGGAATGATAGTCCTACCTATCAAGGTGGGGCATAAGACCATCCCCATGATGTGTCATGTCTTGGAAGGGGCCATGCAATACAACATCCTCCTAGGGAGACCTTGGATAAGGGACATGAAATGTGTTCCTTCGATCTTACACCAATGTGTCAAGTATGTGCATGATAACAAAGTCTACATGGTGTTGGCTGATGAAGAGCCATTCAAATATGTTCATCAGGTGGATTGTCTAGGAGAATTTGTGATTCCTTCTACCCACTTGTATGTAGGACCTTCATCTCCAACTATGCAACTGAATGATAAAGACAAAGGGGTACAAAAGGACCCATCTGCATCAACACCTCATCTTGCGCACAAAGTGACTAATGCTTCTAATAGACCATCAATGTCTAAACCAAAAGATAATCAGAAGCTAAAGGCACCCATGGTTGAGGAAAGAGAGCCCAAGGAAGTGCTAACCATAGACATTAAGAAAATTCCAACTCCCATGGAGGAGGAAGATCTCCAAGATCAAGTTGAGGAGATACTAGAGCCCACTTCGCTAGTGTCATCTGTAGGATCATCCACATCACATGCGACAATACACTTGGCAAGTATGGGGATAGGAGAGTATCTTGTGTAGAACATAACATTTACGCCCATCATAGAGTCTACACAAGACATGGGATGACCAAAATACCTAAGACCACTAGTGGGAATAGTGGTTCCACTTGGAATCCCTCCCAACTAGACAAATTTCATCTATGTTGGACTAGACTACACCCATAAGTCTATGGATATAGAAGAGGACAATGATGAGCTATTCACTATCAATGTTCATTACCTCTCTAATCCTGAGTTTTCTCTAACCTATTTTGAGCATTGCCATTGGCATGGTTATGGTCTTGGTATATATGAGTAGGGGCGTAGGCGGCCATTCGAGCCATAATACCAGCTTCCATCTGATAGGTTTGGGTTAGGCTATCACATCAGAGGTCGAGATGACTCTCTAGTAGTAGCCTTAGATAGATTAAGCTTGGGGTTAGGAGAAGACATTAATTTTATTCCCTATCACCCACCAAGTGCAAGATATCCGAGCAATAGACAAGTGGTTGTGGTAAGCATACCACCTCCCAAGACTTATCATCCAAGCTCCATAATTGAGACCATCCCAATAGGTTATAACTTATGGGATGAGGAACAAGAAGGAAATGGATATGAGGCAAATGATGATGAAGCACATATAAGCTTAGCCTATCATGGGCCTCACTATTTACAAAGCCTTACCTGGTCCATCCACAATGAGAGTGGGTACATATCGGATGAAAGTGGCTATGAGTCAGAGGACTCAATAGAGAGAGCCTACCTAGGAACAAGGTAATGGCCCCATGACTTGGGGCAACATACTAATGCAAATGGCATCTTCATAAGTGATGAAGAATATGAGGATGAGATAGATATGGCCTACTTAGGGCCAAGAGACGTGCCCCTTACCTTGGGGCCACATACCAATGCTAATGGTTTTTGGATAAGTGATGATGATTTTGATGATGAGACTGAGATGGCTTATCTTGGACCTCACCACTTGTGGTAGGTCGACATGTTGGTAGAAAGAGAAGTGGTACTTCATGCCATAGACCCTGGCTTGTAGTTTTTGGGGAGACCTATTGACTTGAATGTCATTCATCACATGGTCAATCCCCCTCCACCTATGTTCAAGGAACTCTTAGAGCCCAATGATCCTATTATCCGACCAGCTCATGGGCCGGATCTAGAGATTCCTTTTCCTCTAGAGCCTCATCATGAGTATAGAAAGGAAACCTCTGAGACAAGATTTCACCCATGTGGTTCTGGAGATTTCATTCCATCCATCAATACAATCTCCATTGATTTGACCACTCCACTTCATAACCCAATAGATCCCACTAAACCTTTGTGTCTTGATACAAAGGCTATTGATTGGGATCACGTTGATTCACCCATAGAGCCTAAGGATATTTTCTCTAATGAAGAGACATTACAACCATTCCATTTTGCATCAGGCTATGCATATGATGTGTTCCATGCTGGTCTAGATCCTAAGTCAGTAGGACCTATAAATCCCATCGATGACATTCACTTGATACCCATGCCTCACCAATTGGAGGATGGGTCACATATGGCTATAGAAGTGACTTTCGAGGTGGACATCAGTGATGATCCTACTCAACCAAAGAAAGTCAAGTTCAGAGAAAGTCTATCTCCAGAGGAACAAGCCATCATTATCCCTCTCCTCAAGGAGAGACCAAATCTATTTTCTTGGACTTATAAAGACATGCCAGGTATTGATCCAAAGTTAGTTGTTCACAACCTTTCATTGGATCCCCTAAAGAAGCCAGTCAAGCAAAAATTGAGGAAGATGCATCCAACCATCACTTTGATGGTAAAAAATGAGTTGCAAAAACTATTGGATGTGATCTTCATAGTTCCCATCGACTATCCTGAATGGGTCTCGAACATGGTGCCCATGGGAAAACTAGATGGAAGAGTCCACATTTGCATAGATTTTAGGGACTTGAATAGGGCAACTCTAAAGGATTCATTCCCATTGCCAAACATAGATGCTCTTGTTGATGCCACTATAGGTCATGAGATGCTCTCCCTAATGGATGGGTTTTCTGGATACAATCAAATCCGAATCAAACCCGAAGACCAACATAAGACTGCTTTCATTACTCCATGGGGAACTTTCTGTTACAAAGTGATGCCATTTGGCCTAAAGAATGTTGGTGCCACATACCAATGGGCCATGACATACATATTTCATGACTACATGCACACAATCTTGGAAGACTACATGGATGACTTGCTAGCCAAATATTTAGTACGACAAGAGCACGCTGAGATCCTTACAAAAGTCTTCGATCACCTCATAGAGCACAACGTCAGATTGAATCCTAAGAAGTGCGTGTTTGGCATGACTTCTGGTAAGCTCTTAGGTTTCATCATTTCCAAGAGAGGCATTGAAGTCGATCCTACAAAAGTAGAAGCTATAATAGAAATGGCCGCCCCTACCAACATTAGGGAGTTAAGAAGCCTACAAGGCAAGGTAGCATCCATCAAATGGTTCATTGCACAATTATCAGACAAGTGTCGACCCATGAATCGGTTGCTATGCAAGGATGTCCCATTTCATTGGGATGAAGAGTGCCAACAAGCCTTTACAGAGATCAAAATATACTTGG
This sequence comes from Wollemia nobilis, assembly GCA_028583015.1. Lineage (NCBI taxonomy): Eukaryota > Viridiplantae > Streptophyta > Pinopsida > Araucariales > Araucariaceae > Wollemia > Wollemia nobilis. The sequence continues at coordinate 2,374,671 of JAQPPZ010017013.1, read as the reverse complement.
CAACACCGCTAGTGTTGGCTCCACCAAGGCCAGACATACCATTTTTGCTATACATATCAGCTACTAATTTTGCTTTGGGCACCATGTTGGCCCAAAAGAATGCGCAAGATAAAGAGCAAGTCGTATATTACATTAGTCACACCTTGGTGAGTTATGAGCTAGGATATGCATATGTAGAAAAGTTGTGCTTAGCAGTGGTCTTTGCAACCAAAAATTGTGACACTACATGTGGGGACAAAAAAAAAAAAAAAAAAAAAAAAAAAAAAAAAAAAAAAAAAAAAAAAAAAAAAAAAACACACACAACAACAAAAAAAAAAAAAAAAAAAAAAAAAAAAAAAAAAAAAAAAAAAAAAAAAAAAACCAAAAAAAAAAAAAAAAAAAGAGAAAAAAAAAAAGAGAACAAAAAACAAAAAAAAAACAACACCAAACACCACACAAAAAAAAAAAAAAAAAAAAAAAAAACACACCACAAAACACAAAAAAACCAGAGAAACAAAGAGAAAAAAAAATATTTTGCATTGTTTTAAAGTGGTAGAAAGTGGGAGGGGGGGGGTATGAAGCCTTGATCTTGGGACTTCAAATAGCTATTGAAATGGGCATTAAAATATTGAATATCTTTGGTGACTCCTTGCTCATAGTGAATCAAGTCAAAGGATTGTTCCAATGTAGGTGCCCACTCCTGAAAGCTTACAAGGAGCTTGTTGACACTTACCTAGCCCGACTAGAATGGTATGACATCGAGGCAATCCCTCGTACGTCAAATAGATTTGTAGACACCATGGCATCTTTGGGATCCTTAATCCCTTAGAATCTATCTATTGATTTCACAACCATTCATGTGAAAGTGCTCATATTTTTAGTAATACAATGTGAGGTTATTGACAACCTAGAGTCGATCAACATGATCCAGACCGAACCAAATCAGGATTGGTCCTTCAAAGTTAGAGCTTTCTTGCAAATGGCCCCTTGGGAATATTTGATCTCTCAAGGTCCTATGGAGTGTGGAACAACCATTCATCATAGGATTGTTTCCCAATCTATGTTCACAAATGTTGGATCACAAGAGGAACATGTCATTTTATCCATAGAAGTTATGGCTTATCAGGATTGGCTATCCCAATTACGGGATTTCTTGAAGCTTGGAATAATACCGCAAGGCCTGTCGCATGCTGAAAGATGAACATTTAAACAAAATGTGACTAGATACATTTTTCTAGGAGAGATCCTTTATAGACGAGGTTATGATGGAATGCTCCTTCGTTGTCTTGAGCCCCAGGAAGCATCTTGGGCAATTTTGCAAGCTCATGATGGTACGTGTGGTGGTCACTTCAGTGGCATGGCCATCATTAAACGCATTTTGAGAATGGGTTACTATTGGCCCACTATGGAAAAATACTATTGTGAGTATGTCAGGAAATGCGTCAAGTGTCAACATCATGCAAACCTCACCCACTTGCCATCACAAGCCTTGCAACCCATCCAGGCAGCATGGCCCTTCTCGTAGTGGGGATTAGACTTGATTGGGAAGATCTCTCCCCCATCTTCAGGCCGACACACATTCATCATAATGACCACTGAGTATTTCACCAAATGGGTCGAAGCGATCCCCTTGACATCGACAACTGGACCAAGGATTGCGGAGTTTATACTCCACAATATCATAAGTCATTTTGGGGTCCCTTCAAAGATTATATCGGATAATGGGCCATATTTCAAGAACAAAAATGTGCATGCTTTAATGAACAAATACCACATCCAACATAGTTTTTCAACACCCTATTATCCATAAGCAAATGGGCAAGCAGAAGCCTCAAACAAAACAATCATCTCCATCTTGAGGAAAATAGTGAGAGATAATCATAGGACCTGGCATTTGCAGTTACCTCTAGCATTATGGGCATATAGGACTAGTGTGTGGATGCCCACTTGGGCAACACCATTTTCACTTGTATATGGCACTGAGGCCATCATGCCCCTAGAATTGGAGATTCCAACCTTGCGCGTAGCATTGAAGGACTTCATAGATGATGACACCGCACGACAAGGCCACCTTGATCAGTTAATGCTTCTTGATGAATGATGAGTCAATGCCTTGGAGCATCTCCATATTTATCAGAATCACCTTGCATGAGCATACAATAGTAAAGTCCATTTGAGGGAATTCAAATTTGGGGATCTTGTGCTCAAAGAAAACCAATAGAACTCAAATCTATCACCGCATTTGTGAGACAAATTTGTGGCAAATTGGATAGGCCCCTACATGATTTTAGAGAAGGTTGGGCCTAGAGCATATCACCTCACATATTTGGATGGTGTTGAAGAGCCTGAACCTCTCAATATCATTCATTTGAAGGCATTTCATACATAAAAATAAAAAACATTCAAATATGTCATAAAAATAAAAAACATTCAAATATGTCATAAAAATAAAAAACATTCAAATATAAAAAAAAAAAAAAAAAAAAAATAAAAAAATAAAAAAATTCAAATAAAAATTAAATGTCAAAAATAAAATTAAATCAAAATAAAAAAATTAAACTATCATAAAAAAATAAATTAATAAAAATTCAATCATCTTGGTCAAATCAAATCACAAAAGTCTCCAAAGGCATCTTAAAGCCCTTTGGTCAAATCAAATCACAAAAATCTCCAAAGGCATCTTAAAGCCCTTTGGTCAAATCAAATCACAAAAAGCTCCAAAGGTATCTTAAATCCCTTTGGTCAAATCAAATCACAAAAATCTCCAAAGGCATCTTAAAGCCCTTTGGTCAAATCAAATCACAAAAATGCTCCAAGGGTACCCAATCCACTTGGTCAAAATCAATCAAAAAGCTCCAAAGGCATCTTAAAGCCCTTTGGTCAAATCAAATCAAATCACAAAAATGCTCCAAGGGTACCCAATCCGCTTGGTCAAAATCAATCAAAAAGCTCCAAAGGCATCTTAAAGCCCTTTGGTAAAAACAAAAATACAAAAACAATGCAAAAATAAAAAATACAAAAATATTTGCATCTTACATCCATATCCACATAGTTGCATATCCATACATATCCATTGCATTCGCATATGTTATGATCACATTCTTACAAACGATGCCATAGTTTGTATCTCAATCACAATATTCAAGTTCATCCTCATCCATGCATCCATGTGTGTAATTGTGTTTTTCAACACAACCATTTCATGTTGCTATACGAAATATACTAAGGTTTCCTAGTCTTTCAACCATGTCTAGTGGTCTTATCAACTTTTGTAGAAAGCCACCTTGATTAGTAGAGAGCAAGGTCTAGTTGTGATAATACCTTGGATATTCAGGATCCCATCACTAATTGAAACACTAAAATCCTAGTTGGTACAAGGGAAATATGAAAACAACAAAAGTGGTCTAGGTTACCTTAAGTGAAAAGGATCTTCCTTGCTTATCCCCCTGTGCAACCGGTTTAAAGGTGTTGAGAATTGGCAAAAGGACAAGTTCCACCCTACCCAAAAATGAGTGATTATCATCACTACATAAATCCCTTGCTTTCATTAAAATAAGCAAAAATCCCGAAACAAAGCACAAATTCAAAATTCCAGTTTCCAAAGTCATAATTCAAAATCCCAAAATCAAGCAACAGTCAAAGTCGAAACAAACAAGTGAATTTCATCCTTACATAAATCCCTTGCTCAAGAGAAAAAAAGAAAAAAATCAGTCAAAATAAACAGTGATTTTCATCACTAAGTGTGAGCAAGTATCCCAAATGAAATGAAGAAAAAAAGGGAATAGAGCTTGAATCCCTGGAATTCTCAGCATTGCACAAAACTGGAAGGAGAAATCCTTACGCATGATGATATGTCTATTACATTAGCTTCTGGAATTTGTATAGACCAATGTTTGAATGTGGATGAGCTAGCTTAGGTAACCCAATACTGCCTAGTGGTATAGTCCAACTAAGTCCAACATAAGGATGAGATAAAACACTTGAGGATCCCTGATCTTAGCAATGGGCTGAAAGAATCCCGCCTAACATCGGAGGAAATGCTTGGGTTCTATCTCAAAATATATATTCATTTGCACACACAGAGATAATGAATATCTAGGAACATGGTGAAAGCCTTGCTTTTCAAAAGTCTTGCATGGTCAGTACATAGTTGTTGATAGGATAACTAGAGTGTTTGAAGTCTCAGGAAAAACCTAAAAAAAATTTCCTACATAGCAACAAATCATATCATCAATCACATCATCAACTTTCTTTATAAGCTTCTATAAATTAGGGGGTATTAATAAAATAATATTAAACTAGATACCGGATATATGTCAGAAATGATATTTAGATGACCACTGACTATTTTACATCTTTTAAATTACAAAAGCTTATCCAGAAAATACATACATTCCACACCATTACATTGCACATATGGATGGTTTAAATAATTAATTCTTATGATTAGAATGATTATTAAACATTCATGGTTGTTATACTTTTTGTGGTATCACCCGTTAAATTGTCAACATCATAGCATATGCATCCATTATGTTTTAAAGTGATTAAAACATACAAGTTCATTCACATTAGATTACATACTGCATTCACCATATCATAGCATGAGTTAGATGCACACAATGAAATCAAAATTAAACATGTATCTAACAAAAACATTACATCCATAAATACATAGTTCATAAATCATCCATTTACATCAAAGATCACATCATTGCATTCATCCATACATAGAATCATAAATCCATCATCAAATCAACTCATGATACATCACATCATGTCACAATAATCAAATCATATAAGCATCTACATAAACACATACATAAGCATCCATCTCAAATCCATATCATCATAAATATCATCTATCATCTAACACATATATATCAACTCATCATAATGCCATCATAACATCGCATAAATAAAACAAAAACATAAGCAATAAATGACACACATAATGAAGCATAAATGCAAAGTCTCATATAAATATGTGTGTCTCAAAATGTGTATCTCAAAGTGCATGAATATACAAAATTGCCCATAGGCTACAGTCATATAGGTCAAGCAGACCTCAAAAATAAAATCCAAGTGCATCATCAATCAAACATAGGGCTTGTACCCTCGACATCACCTCCCCTATGGTTGTGTCATGCGTAGAGTGATGTGACCCTATTGGTCTCTCTATGCGAGTTTGAGTCCTCTAGCTAGGATGGATGGAAGACTACCTAGAGGTGGAGCACCTACTGACCTGTGAGCCACCTACACCTGGTGCCTCCCTAGGGACAACTTCATGCCTCCTAAGCTACATCTGGAGAGAGGCTATATGGGAGACATACCCCTGGATCTGCTCCTCGTACTCATCTAGCAATGACTATAGGCATAGAACCTCTCCCTTTGTCTACCCTAGGATCTACCTTGGTATCACTCTGTGGTGTAGAAGGAGGAACAACAAACTACATCCTAGTAGCACCACCCTTGATAGTAGCCTACAAAGCCTAGATCTATAGCGTGAGCTACTCTATAGTAGCATCTCATTGGGCTATGGTAGCATCTCACTACTGTACCTAGATCTTGGTCGACTGAAGCTCAACCTCGACCTCATGCAACTATGCTCTCAGAGGAGAATCTCTCTCCTCGGGATCCAGCTCCTCCTCATCCTCCTTAGGAGCCTCCTGCTCCTCCACTACCACCTACTCTACTGGCTGGCCCCATACCTCGATCCTGGCTTAGGACTTTATGCCCTATTGGATCTACACCATCATCCTCACCATCATCCATGTAGCCCAAGCTACCATCACCATGCCACATCAGATCCCCCCACCACTGCACAAATGCATCTATGACTCCCCTAGTGACTCCTGGGTCAACTATTGGGGCATCCTCCTCATCATAAAGCTCTATGATCTATGGAGGAGGAAGGTCTCCCTCTACTGTGAGATGCCTATACAAAAATGGAACTAGTGGCACATCCTATTGCAGCTCATACTGATGAAGAACCTAGGAGTAGAAGAAATACTCCTTGATACCAACCTTGTGATCGATGAGCCACCACTCATGTCACATCCTAGCTGTGAAACTAGTCGGGTCATCCCAAGTTAGGCACTCATGATATGGATACCACATGATATCTCCGACCTTCAGCCTAGTAAAAGTAGCAGTGTAGTGGGAGAGCTCCCCCGCATGAGGATGGCTCTTGCACTCCTCGTGCCCTCGAGCCCATCTAGCAGCATAGCACTACATCCACTCCTCAATAACTATAATCTTGGTAGGAAGCCCTCTGGGATGATCTACCTTGATGTGCTCCCATCCCCAAACCTGTAGGAGCAAGCTACAAGAGATGCTAACATGATCCCATCGACGGATGTGATACAACTCATCATAACACTAGGCCAACAGAGACCTACCCCATGCATAGATGATGGGCTCCTCACTGTCCATCAGATCCTGGACCATCGCAAGGAGGTTCCATGGGAACCTCAGGCCTAAGCAATCTAGAATAAGAATGTTATTGATAACCATCAACAACACTACATGCCTCTCCATGAAGACACACTCCCTATACCAATGTATAATAGATACACCACTATATTTGGTGTCCTTGAAGGCATCTATAGCATGCCTTCCGAACACCCAAAGAAATATAACATCATGATCATTAGTGGTCGAAGAGATAATGGCCACTCCATCAAAGGGGATCTAGAATATCCTATACACATCCTCCGACGTGATAGTCATCTCATCGGTAGGAAGGTGGAAGGTATTAGTCCGAGAATCCCATCGATGGACCAAGGCTATGAGGTAAGCCTGATCTGACATAATATTGGGTAGCCTAGTGATAAATTATAGCCCATGGGCCTTGAGCCAGGCCTAGTCCATAGCACTCAAAAGGGGTAGAAGGTCATTCATGAGCTTCGGGTCATGAGCCTGAGCAGTGAGAATCTAAGAGCAAAAGAGAAAACAAAGCATAACTACAATGCATCTGAGGCATAAATCATAATAAAACATGGAAAATCATGCACATAATGATAAAACTATCCTAAGCCCTAGCAAAGAGAAATAATGCACCTAATCATGCAACACAATGCAAGGAAGCAACTCAAAATTTTAGAAAAAAGCATAATCACCTTGCAAGAATTCAAAATTTTACAAAAATAAACTAAGGCATTAGAACGTTGTCGCCTACAATGGCCAAAAATTGGTCGTTGTGGACAGTAGTGGCCAAACCCCAATGGTCAAATTTTTGACCATTGAGATTCAAATCTGGTCACTCTGAGCGACAACGGCCAAACCATAGGCCGAGCTGGCCACTTCGAAAGAGGGCGATGGGACATGATAAAATGCCCTAGGCCAAAAATGACAAAAAAATGAAAATAAGCAAATGGGGGCAAGCCCACCACGAAAAATCCTAAACTAAACCTAACTATGGGTTTGGTTGGTTGCTAACAAATTTAATGAGGTTCTTGTACCGATTACTTAGTGTAGTTCATTTTACCCAAAAATGAAATAGATAGGGTTAAGGTTTCAAAGAGTACCCAAGAAGCTCTGGCTCCTCCGCTCGTTGATGCCTCACCCTGCATAGCCATGATCCTCCAAATCGCAACAACACTCCAAATCGTAGAAGTCACTTTCACTATAGAGCTCTGAAATGCAAATTGATAGTTGGTGAAAGTGAAAGGTCAAAAACCCTAGGGTTACTTTTTATATTTTCAAATTATGCCTTGGTCATTGCTATCATCAGTGGCCTACATTTCTTGGCTGCTCAGGATGAGAGCGACCATGAGCAAGCATTTGGGGGTCATTGGACCTGACAACGACTAGAAACCTAAGCAAAAATAGGAGGAATTATCTCCATGAGAAGCAACAAAAATATTAAATAAACACATTTTGATGACTCATGGTTATCATAATGTTCAAAATAACAAAAAAATTACATAAAGACAAATCTCAAGTAAGCCTCTTATCAAGTTACTTACTCTATCAACTCAGCGGTTGCAGCGATTTGCACTCCATGCAACTCGGTGAGATGAGTAAGTTACCATGAGGTTACTTGGGGTAAAACATTCATTTTGGAATTATGATGTGCCTCCTTCAATCTCGAAGAAGACCAAGATGGTCGAACTGCTCCATGGGTATGAAGGAATCATCCTAATTCTCCTATGACACCAAAAACACTGAGCCAAGTGATGCAATACAAGCATAAATAGAATCACTCATCCTAACTCCCTAAGAAGGCTATTTATGGCCAGACCACTCCCCGGGATAGGGATGAATGATTATCATAAATAATTGGAATCACACTTGGATGGGGGATTGCCCATTAAAAGAACAAATACTAGAAAGGAACCAAAACTAGTCATATTTGGTCAAGCGACTCGTCGCTTCATTCATTGCCCTTCCCTCACCAATTCATTGTGTGAGGGGGTAGTTCAAATCTTCAAATCATCATAATCAAAATCAACAAAATATCACTCGATCATGTCAAAATTGTGTTCATCCTATGAATCATTGCACTCAACTCTTACAAAACTTTTCCCCATTTGTTGGGTTCATAAGCAAATATGACATCTTCAATTTGTAGCTCTCCTCTGATCGGATCACATTGTAGTGACATAAGCTACCCGATTGTGTTTGAGGAATGAGTGCAAGTGGACATGTGCAAGCCCTATGCTAAATTAAGCCTTCAATCAGGTTGAAGCAATGATTCAAGGATGCGTGTCATCTTGCATGATTGGGCCATCCAACATTGATCAGATCAATGATCATCATACACCCTGCAAACATAGCAGTCTACATTTTCACTCTGCATTGTGTCTATCACTCAGTGCATCACAAAAAGGGGCATCTGTAGACACCTAAAACATGTCATGGTTAGGGAGACTACTCACATGGGTACACTCATAGGTCATGTGACTAAACCTTGGGACCTTCCAAGTGTCAAAAGTGGTTTTTGCCACTCATATGGGGCATTTTCAGCCCATCCAAGCCTAGCCATTGTAGACCAGAGCGACCAGAATCCAGCCATTGTAGCTCAGAGCGGCCAAACCTTAGCCACTGCAGATGACAGTGGCTAAACTTTAAATGCATTTTTCCACCCATCCAGCCTAATATTGGGTGGAAGTGGCAGTCTGCATGCAATAAGGATGAGCAGGGACAACTTTGCATTCCTCCTCACAACCAGTCTACATGGAAGACTCAAGTCTAGATTTAGACTTCAGTTAAACATAGAAAAACAAAGAGCTTCTCATGCTAACACCTAGTACGCATGAGGGATTCAGTCCTAGGGTTTGAACATTGACCTAGGGCTTCAAAACACTTTATAAGGAGTAAACCTAAAAGCACTAGGGGACCTTATTTTATCAATCAAAGGAGAGAGAACATCATACATCAGAACTTTGAACAAGTTGGATCATTGAGGAGAGCTTCTAGAGACTTGGAGAGCTTCCCTTGGAGATCGATTCTTGTAGCGGAGCCCTGTCGGATTGGAGGGCAAATCTGAACACATAAGGTAATCATTTTAACATTAGTAGCAGACTTGAGCCCATAGCCTTTGGATCAATAGAGAGATATTTCACCTTAGCGGCCGCTGTCTTGGATAGTGGCCCACAACCTAGTCTAGGGTTTTAGGTGTTAGTTTCTTTTATTCTGCTTTCTCTTTCATTTCATTAGCATAAGCTTTATTTCAGTTATTCACTTTCATAGTACTAGTTTCATTGCATTTTTTTCCATTGAGCTTATTCATTGCTAACAACCTCATCCAGGGAGGCAATCTCGGACATCTAAGCGTGTGTTGTTGTTTCATTGATTTCAGGGCTACAGGTTCAATCGGGAAAATCCACAACATACGAGAGCAAGAGGATCCCTCTAGCAATCAGACCTAGAGAAGGAGGCATCTGTAAGCCCTCATACATTTTCGTGTGCATCACCGGGAAGCCTGATAAAGCATGCCCCCTATGCGAGGGGATATTTTATACACCTGCTGCCCTCTTTGTGTGTAAAATCATGTATCAAATGAAGGGTATCCCTTAGAGGGATTCATATGTAACCTGGGATCTTGGGAATATCAATACAAAAAGCATTCATTCATTTATTTCTTTGCATTCTGGTTATATCTGCTTTATGCCTTTCATTTATTGCATGTTTAACATTAAAGGATTCAATCGAATCGCAAGTAGAGTAGTTAGTGGATGGTGCACCGCTTCCCGAGGTCACTATAAATGGTGATCATGGTGGGACCCCTGCCCAGTTCTTTAGTTTACTTTCATTTTTTGCCACTTTACTGACTCGGGTTTTGTGTGCAGGTTTAGCCACTTTGATCTATAGTGGCCATAAATCAGCTCATAGGCTTAGCCACGCTATCGCTATACAATGACCAGAAACTCGCCACTCTGGTCGACAATGGCTAGAACTAAAGTGCAGTAGAGGTCAAAACATTGATTCTATGAGCTGAATTAAAGGTTAGTACAACTTTTCTAACACTTTATGGTTTTTTGTTTGTTTCTGTTCTCTTAAAAATAGTGATAATTAAGACATATTTCAATTTGGAAAACTGAAAGAATGAAAGAGAAAGAACTTGCATCTTGCACATCTTAGGTTTCCTTTTAGATTTTCCACTAGGCGTTGCTAGGAACAATGACTTCTATTTGTAAATTTTTCCCTAGAATCCAATGTGCTAGACACTATGTGTTGGCTTACTTGCTTTGAGGCCTTTCTAAAGGACATACTTGCACCTAATAGAGTGCATCCATTAATCTCATAGTAGCTATGCACCTTTCTGAAAATTGAAATGCATTTTGCATTAGGCATGTAGGAAAGAGTCATTGCTACTGTATGATGCATTCTTATTCATGCAAAACTTAAAATGAACCCCACACACACACACATATTTTAAACATTGGGGAGTTGGATTTCATCACCAAACCTCAATTTAGTCCGGTGACATTGGCATTCATATCCTTCCACCGGTTTTACCCCCTAGAGCTTCCTAGGAATAGATTGAGGAACTTACTTATAGTGGTACTAAGTTACATGTGTTCAAACTATCTCCCACTATTGGAATAATTATTGGTTCAGGGTGGAAGAGCTAGGTGAACCCCCCACTAGGATTTAAGTGGTGTACCCTAGTCTCTTTTGAGAAATCATGTTTGGCATGAGTGTTATTGATTATCACTATGGATGAGTCTCCTCATTCTAAATCCAAAGCAAGAAAAAGAAACAAGAAATAACAAAACATCAAAATATAGCAAATAGTTTAGGGCACACTTAAATTGATAATCAAGATAAATATTTTCTTGATATTGTTTGGTTATATATAAGTGCAACACAAAAGCTAAATTCCCAAAAATAATGGTCAAAACAATAAGTAAACATCCTCGGTCTGATATCAAGGGAGAATCTGAAGCAACACATACCATTAGGCAAAGTCATTGTAACATTGAAATACCTACTCAAAATACTATGAGACGTAGTTCCATGAGTCTAAGGGGTGATAACTCAACCCTTGGGAGATCTCCTCGAGAAACCCCAAATAGGGAACCACATTATGAAACTACATCACATAAACATAAAGAGGCCTCACGACCATCATCATCAATGAGACATGAGGAAACCTCAAGGGTTTCCTCTAAACACATAGAAACTTCTCAGAGACATGAGGAAGCTTCAAGATCTTCCTCCTCACATGGACATAAGGAGGGTTTTAGAACCCATTCTTCACATAGGGATGATGAGGTTTCCCCATCTCCATCCTCATGGAGGGTAAATAGGGCCACAAAACCCTCATCACCAAAAAGACACACAAGAGTCGTAACATCCCAACATTCACATGGGACACTTAGAAAATATTAGCCCATTAAGGGGCATGAAGCTAGAGATACATCCAGTCATAGACATAAAATAGAAGATATAATTCACACAAGAGAAATTATTCCAATAGAATATGATCTCCTTAGAGTAAATGGCACTCCATGGGATCAACCATGGAAAATAATACATTTAGATGAGGTGGATTAGGTCTATTTGAGACCACCTCCCAAAACCATAGCCACGAAGAATTTTACATCTGGAAGTTCACGAACCATGACTTCTAAGCCCACTTATAAAATTGGATGTGCCTCAAGGTGACCCTATAGTAAACATATAGAGTCTAATCATAGAGACACTCAAAAATACACTAAACAAGTCACATTAGCTAGCAAAAGTAAAGAAATAGAAGAAACCTCTTTGAGAAATTTGTGAATCAAAACCACTAGAATGTGATCAAATAACCATGATTCTTCTATGACCACGAAAGTTAACTACGTGCGATGGTTAGAAAATTCCTTTTGCAAAGAGGAAGAGCTTGTAGAAGCTCTTAAACATGATAAACAAAGAGAAAGGTTGATGCACCAACATGAGCAATATTTAAGAGAGCAAGCTGAGAAGCTAGATCATATCAACCAACAAGAAAATATAAATGATCATCAGAGAGATCAGCGTGATGACTCACCAAGAGAGGAGCATACTAGACAAGAAGGAAACCCGTAATAAAATCAACCTCCAAATGATGATCAAAATCCAACTAGTGGGGAAAGGGTAAACCTAATAGAGCAGGATTAGGCACATCTTGAATCCCCTAATAGGAGGGAATAAAATAGAGTAAATAAAATGGATAGAGGGTTACCTCCACCACCACCCTGGGGGGGTCTGTAAGAGGAGGAACTCATTGCCTCAAAGGTATTCCAAGCACTTGCTAAAAAAATGAAGTCCTTTGAAAAACAAGAGATGATTGGTAGCCAACCAAAATTGAGTAAAATACATAATCAACCATTATGTCCATTTGTCCCTAGCCCCACATACCCTAAGAATTTTGAGATGCCTAGGTTGGAAAAGTTTAAGGGTGAAGAGGATGCAAAAGAGCATGTTACCAATTTCATCAATGCATATTTTCATCTTGAATACAATGATGCTCTTATGCTGAGGATATTCATAATGATAGTTTTGGGCACCACCACTCAATGGTTCAACTAGCTTCCCAAACATAGCATATCCAATTTTGAAAAACTAGTGAATGCTTTCCTGAAGTGTTTCTCTTTTGGTGCTAATAGGAAGGTGAACCTTTCATGCATGGACAATTTGAGACATTATGATGATGATCCAGTAATGGATTATGGGAATAGATGGAGAAGAGTCATGGTAAAGTTATCATTCTCCGTCCCCATAGAAGAGATCGTCCAGATGTTCACCAAGAGTTGTTCCAAACACATTTCCATCTTGCTACAACTTCAACAATACCTATTATTTTAGGAAGCTTTGGCATAGGCAAAACTCATCGAGGACATAAAAATAGATGAGGGAACCATCAAACTTCGACCCAATAAGGAGTGGAACAAAAATGACAAAAATAGAAAATACAAGCAGAAGCAGGCAAACCCTACTCTAGTTAATCAAGTGGTATTGGTTACACCTAAGTACGGGGTTGCACACCAACCCTAGAATTATCAAGCACAACCCCCACCAACCAATTATGATCAAAAGAACAATAAAGGGTGAAACAAAGAATGCACAAACCCCCTCGCTATTTCACACCATTGACATAATCAATGCAATCAATCCTCAATCAATTAAGTGAGACAGGAAATATCAGGTTCCCTGATATACCTCTTATAGATCCCAACCATCCTAAGACAAAAGGGTATAGGGAACATCAATTTTACCCTTATTTTCAACACAACCCCTCTTGTTGCTATAAGGAATATACTAGGTGTAGACACCTAAAACATGTCATGTTCAGGGAGACTACTCACATGGGTACACTCATAGGTCATGTGATTAAACCTTGGGACCTTCCAAGTGTCAAAAGTGGTTTTTTCCACTCATATGGGGCATTTTTAGCCCATACAATCCTGGTCGTTGTAAAATAGAGCAGCTATAATATAGTCGTTGTAGCTTAGAGCAGTAAAACCTTAGCCACTACAGATGACAATGACTAAAATTTAAATTCATTTTGCCACCCATCCAACATAATCTTAGGTAGAAGTGGTAGTCTGCATGCAATAAGGATGAGCGTGGATAAATTTACATTCCTCATCACAACAAGTCTACATTGAAGACTCAAGTACAAATTTAGAATTCAATTAAAAATAGAAAAACAAAAAGCTTCTCATGCTAACACCTAGTACGCATGAGGGATTTAGTCCTAGGGTTTGAACATTGACCTAGGGCTTCAAAAAACTTTATAAGGAGTAAATATAAAAGCACTAGGGGATCTTATTTTATCAATCAAAATGAGAGATAATGTCATACATCAGAACTTTGAACAGGTTGGATCATTGAGGAGAGCTTCTAAGAGACTTGGAGAGCTTCCCTTGGAGATCGATTCTTTTAGAAAATCCCTGTCGGATTGGAGGGCACATCTAAACACATAAGGTAATCATTTTAAAATTAGTAGTAGACTTGAGACCATAGCCTTTGGATCAATAGAGAGACATTTCACCTTAGTGGCCGCTATCTTGAACAGAGGCCTGCAATCTAGTCTAGGGTTTTAGTTAGTTTATTTTATTCTGATTTCTCTTTCATTTCATTATCATAAGCTTTATTTCAATTATTTGCATTCATGGTACTAGTTTTTTTGCATTTGCTTCCATTGAGCTTATTCATTGCTAGCAGTCTCATTCGGGGAGGCAATCTCAGACATATCAGCGTGTGTTGTTATTTCATTGATTTCAGGGCTATAGGTTCATCGGGAAAATCCACAACATATGAGTGCAAGAGGATCCCTCTAGCAATAAGACCTAGAGAAGGAGGCATCTGTAAGCCCTCATACATCTCCATGTGTATCACCAAGAAGCCTAATAAAGTGCACCCCATGTGTGAGGGGATATTTTATACACATGTTGCCCTCTTTGTGTGTAAAATCATGTATCAAATGAAGGGTATCCCTTAGAGGGATTCATATGTAACCGGATCTTGGGAATATCAATACAAATAAGCATTTATTCATTTATTTCTTTGCATTCTAGTTATATATGCTTTATAACTTTCATTTATTGCATGTTTAACATTAAAGGATTCAATTGAATCACAAGTAGAGTAGTTAGTGGCTGGCACACTACTTCCCAGGGGTCACTACACTAGGGTTTTTTGATCACTCAGCCATACCTAGTGATTTTATTAGATTCAATAGAAATCTATATTCACTAGCAGAATATGAGGTCTAAGTTTGATAGTACCTAGCATATATCAAAATCCTATTACTAATAAAAATACTAAAATATTTGTTGGAACAAGGGAAATATGAACACTACAAAGTGGTACTAGGCATCCTAAGTGAAAGATACTCACTTGCTCATTTTGTGATGTGCATGGTCTAGGATGTTGATCATTGGAAAATGGACAAGTTTCCTCCTGCCCAAAGAAATCCCTTGCTTTCATAAAAATAAGTAAAGATCCTAAAACAAATCAAAATTACAAAAGAAAAATAAATAGTGATTATCATCACTACAAAAATCCCTTGCTCAAAAGAAACATATTTCAAAATAAATAGTGATTTTCATCACTTAGCATGAGCAAGTATCCAAAAAAAATGTGAATAAAATAAGGGGGCGAAGATCTTGAATCCCTGGAATGTTCAATCTCCACAAACTATTGAGTGATACCTAATACAACAATGGGTTGAATGAATCCTGCCTGGCATTAGGATAGTTCTAAGCAAGTTGTAAAAATATCTAGCTTTAGGTGTCCTGTATCACCTAATGGTCTAATCCAACTGAGTCCAACTGAGGATCATGATGAACATTTGGTGATCCCCAATAAAGCAATGGTATAAATGAATCTTGCCTAGATTTGGGGAAGGCTTATGCCTCATCTAATATATTCAATTGTACACACAAGGATAATGAATATCTAGGTCATCATAATGAAAACTTTATCTTTCAAGAGTCCTGTATGGTGAATATGTAGCTTTTGAATTAATTAGGGTGTTTGAGTCTCATGAAAAACCTCAAATATACCCTCATAGCAAAAAATAATTTCATCAATCAAATCCTCAATTTTATTTATGAGGTTTTGTTCATTAAAGGGTTTTCATAAAATAGGATAGATACCGGATAAATATCAACAATGATACTCAGACAACCACTGAATATTTTGTGCATATCATTTAATTTACATAATATTATAAAGAAAGCACATATATATCAAGTCATATCATATCACATCTAATTTTTTAAATGATTAATTCTTATGATAAGATTTATCATTTATTATTCATGATTTTTATATATTCTATGGTGTCAGCCATTAGATTGTTAAACTCATATCACATGCATTCCTTAAGTTTTAAGTGATTAAAGCATACAAGTTCATTTGCATTGGATTATACTTATATAACTAATGCATCACATTACATACAACATCTATAATATCTTAGCACAAATTAAATGCATCAACAATTGAAACAAATTAAACATGCATTTAATCACAAAGTACTACATCTATATATGCATACATCACCATAGTACATATATACATCTAGATCATAGCATCTAAGCATACATCCATCACCTACCTAGTGCATGTCATATATACATCACATCATATAACATAAGAGCATAAAAATTGCATCCATGTGCATCTCATAAACATCATAATAAAAACAATCACATGATACACATAATAGGGTCTAAAACAAGAATATCATATATATGTGTGTAAAAATAAGTACATGGAGCTATAAAAATACCCACAAGATACAATAGTGTAGGTCCATAGACCTTACACTCAAAAATAATACAAGCCACCATGACAATTGGATGGGGCCTACAGCCCTAGACTCATCTCCACCCTCGACTCCATCCTTGTGAGTCTATCTAGAGCTAGTCCCCATGGTCCACTCTATATAGGTCTTAGTACTTTGGCTAGGCCACAGTAATGATTACCCTGACTCACTCTGCATGCTATGCTATGAGCCTATTGCTACAAAGCTCTCTTGAGGTATGGCACCTAGCCTCCTAATATAGAGCCTTAAAGTGGAAATATACCTAATCTCTCCCACTATTTTTACCTCATACTCCTATAATAGACCCTATAGGCATATTATCTCGGCCTTTGGATCCAAACCTACCAAACCCTGAACAACTAGAGTAGCTAGCACAACCTGTAGTAAAAAATTTCACTCTATAGTAAGCTACCCAATCCTGGTCTACACTGAGTCAACTTATACCTATAATAAGCTGACCTAGGACTAGAGCATGGTAATGGAAGTGTCCCACTGCAAGACCTATATATGAGTTGCTTGGAGATCAACTTCTAAACTGTGCAACTAAGCCTAAAGAGGATACTCCTAATCCTTTGGAGCTAATTCCTACTCATCTATAGATACCTGCTCCTCTATTGCCTACTACTCTGATTATTGGCCCCACTACTCAGTCCTAGTTTGCACTCGACATGCATTAGTATCCTCCTCTACAACTACATCATCCTAGTTCTACCCTAGATGACCACCACCATGCCACAACCATATAATACACCACTGGGTATATGCCTTAGTAACCTTGATATTAGTTATACCTGTATCAACTGTAGGATGGTCCTCCTCTAAAACTACAACAAATTAAGGTGGTGGAAGGTCCCTCTCTATGAAAATCCATCTATACAGAGCTAGCTCGAAGGGGACATCCTATTGAACACTAAACTAGAGGAGCACCCAAGAGTAATGAAAGAACTCTCTGATACATCCCTTGTGTTTGATCACCCATAGATCGTACCTAATATGAGCTATGAATATGTATACCTCTAGCCATGAAAGGTACTAAAAATAAGGCCTCTATATAATATCCCTTACCTATAGGAGAATGAGGGTGGCTACTTAGTGTGTCAAATCCCCTACATGACATCAAATTTTATTGTTATATCACTCCTGATTCCACCTACATTTGTAGCATTGGGCCACCTCTACTATGGCAGTGATCATAACAGGTAATCCTCTTGGGTGGTCCACCGTGATATACTCCCAGTATTAGATCTAAAGAAGCAGGATGCAAGCAATACTAGCTCATCCACATCATTGAATCCTATAGAGATCATCATAACACTAAGATAGAAACGTGCTCCCCCATGCCATAATAATAGGCTCCTCGTTATCCAAGAGGTACTAAACCATAGCTAGGAGGTTCCATGGGAACCTCACTCCTGAAGTATCCAATAAAAGCATGATACATATAACATGCATCAGGACCACCTTCCATAATGATAAAACATCCTCTCAATACCATTGAGCCATGGAGACTCTACCATGTTGGATATCATTCAATTCTGCAACTTCTTGATCTCCAAATACTGAAGTAGAGTTGCATTAAACAAGTACATACAATCCATAGAAAGTAGAGGAAAATGTAGAAAGAGCCAAAGCTTTTCTTGTATTATTGTTCTAAAAAATAGAGCTTATAGAGACCAACTGATTACAAATTTGAAATTCCCCCTTTTGACCATATTTTCCCTTTTCCCACCTAAAACCATCTATTTCAAATTTAAATTTTGGGGGTAAACTTCTCGAGGTCATAACTCATCACTTGTTTCTCAAAAAAACTATTGGTGAATATTTTAGGAAATCTCTCGAAAGGGTTTGCTGCCTGATATTGTGTCAAAATAGAATACCACCATATTTCAGCCCTTAAAAGGCCTCTAAGGCCTTCAAATTTGGCCTCCAAGTTTGACTAGCTTTACTAGTTTACTAGTTTACTAGTTTTAATAGGGTAAAAGACCTCAAAATTTATATATCTCCAAAACTGCTCAGGATATTGGGACAATTATTTTGGCATTGGGTCCATTTCTCCATAATATAAACAACTAAACAAACTTTAGAAAAAAATGAAACAAATACAAATTTTGGTGATGCAAGATCACTCTTACACCGTTGGATGCTCCTGCATCAAAGACCCTCTCAAACACAACATCTCTAGAACTGGTGGGAGAAGACATGATAGCCACTCCATAAAAATAGATTCTGAAGATCCTGTATACATTCTCAGGAGTGATGGTCATATCACTTGTAGGGAGATGAAAAGTGTTTGTCTAGTAGTCCCATCTATGAGCCAGAGCAGTAAGATAGGTGTGGTCTAACATAATAGTCAGTATCCTCGTAACATACATGAGGCCACAAGCATAAAATAAAGCCCAATTTATGTCATCCATTAGGGGCAGGAGTACCATGAGAAAAGTAATATCCTGAGCCCGAGAAGACAAAAGCTAAAAGTGTAAAATAAATGCCTAATTAAATGCACTTAAACTAAATAAACACAATAAAATGCAAAATGGTGTAAAGTAACCTAAAATAGCTTAAGGGTACAAGAACAATGATAAAACACACCATAGCATGCAAAAATATCAAAACCTACACTTGAAAATTAAAAAAAAAATCAATTAAAACCAATAAAAATCAAATAAATTTTAATAATTTTTCTAAAGTTGCATAGTTGCTCATGTCAATACCGGCTAGCCACCAATGGTCAAAATTTTAACCGTTGGAATTCAAACTAGTTTTTAATGGTGACATTTACCCCTATTTGCCAATTGGGGGTCACTCTGGGTGTTAGTGATTGTGAGGCGACACGCCAACAACATCCACCCTCATCCAAAAACACCAAAAAAATGATAAAAAAGCAAAAACTAAACTAAACCCACCTAAATTAAGCTAATTATTGACCAATTTGGTTCATTACCAATGGGTTTAATAAGGTTATTTTATAGATTAATTAGTGTGGTTTATTTTACCAATTAAAAATAATAATCAGTTAGGGTTTAGAGAAATACTCGTGAAGCTCTAGCTCCTCTGCTCGTGGATGCCTCACCCTGCTCTGCCATGGTGTCTGGTAGTCACGTAGCATCTTGGATCACTTTCTCTATTTCTGTCATAGAGATAAAATAGCAAATTGACAATTGGCAAATAATGAAAGTCAAAACCCTAATTTTATTTTATATTTTTTAGTTTTACCACGATCGTTTCTGGCATCAACGACCTGCACTTTCTAGTTGCTAACGTTGATAGCGGTCACAAAATTGCAAAATTGGGTCATTGTTGCTAACAACGACTAGCAAGCAACAATAAATGCACTAAAAATTTCACCATGAAAAACCTCAAAATGGAAAAATAAGCATATCTGTCAGTAGAGAATCACCAAAAATTACAAAATACCCAAAAAATCACATAAATCAAAAAAAAAAAAAAAAAAAACTCAAAATAACAAAAAACAAAATAAATCAAATAGCAATGAAAACTCGAATGCACCTCGTATTTAGTTATTTACTATATACACTTGGTAATTGTAGCGACTAGTGCTCCATGTAATCTGGTAAGATGAGTAAATAACCATAAGGTCATTTGGGGTAAATTAGTCATTATCGAATTGAAATACTTCACTTCAATCCTGAAGAAGGCCATGGTGATCGAACTACCCCACGGAAGCAAGGAATTCATTTCATATCTTCTATGACACTTTCAGTAGATAATCTAACATAGTGATTCACCATAAGCTTAATTCACATTGCTATCATCTCGATTCTCTAAGAAGGCCATTACAGTCGAATTGCTCTAGGAGATAGAGATGTACAATTACTAAAAATTATTGAAATCACACCTGAAATGGGACCTACTATATAACAAATAAAAACTCTTAAATAATCCAAATCATTCATCTTGGTCAAGCAACTCATCTCTTTCTTCATTGTCCTTCCTTCATTGACTCATCACTTGAGGGGGTAGTCATAATATCAACAATAATAATCAAAATCAACAAAGGATCACTCGATCATGTCAAATTGCATTCATCTTATGAATCATTGCTAATAACTATCATAAGATTACCATTTTCTAGGGTAAAAAGCAAATATAATAGTTAAGCTTGATGCTCTCCTTCTTTCGAACCAATCGTAGCACCAAGGCTACCTGATCATTGCTAAACTTGCAAAAGCTTTTGCAAATTTAACCCTTCCATCTTGTTGGAAGCAATGATTCATGAATTTTCTCATGACTAGGGTATTTTATGTTGATCAGATCAATGATCATAATTCACCCTACAATGTGGCCCTGGGTGGTCTATTTTTGCTCAGTATTGTGTTTTCCCATAATGCATCCCAAAAAGGAGCATCTATAGACACCTAAAATGTGTCATCTTTAGGAGACTACTCTTATGGGCACATTCAAAGGCCATATGATTGATCTTGGACATTTCCAAAATCTAATAGTAGTCTTAATAACTCATAAGAGGTAGTTTTGGCCCATTTAGATGTGGTTGTTGTTGACCAGAGTAGCCACCAACATAGGTCGTTGAAGTTGAGAGCGACCACAACTAGCTATTGTTTTGGACAATGAATAACACTGAAACACAAAATAACCATGAATACGGGCCTAAATCACATAGTATAGCTACACTTGTATTTTTCATGAGTATTTTTTGGTGTGGATCTCCTAGAACGCCTCTTGACTGCCCCTTCCATGTAAATCTATGACTAAGCCTTCCCCTTTAATGGTCAATTACATGCAAATTTGGATCTTGGCTTCTCCAAGAAGCCAAGATCTAGATCTAGATATGAATCTAGGAGGTCTACACATGCATTCTCTCATAAACAAGAAAGAATCAGATTTTTTATTGAGTGAAGCCCTAGAGAATTAGAGAGCAATTCCTACATCCCCTTGAGGAGTAATAAAATGCTTTTTTATTGAGCAATGACAATGCAACATCTAAGCATTCAGATCAACACATTTTTCAATACCAATCAGTCTCTAGACACTAAGGTGACCCTTGAACATCAATTCAGATGAAGGATTGAGTGTCACCACCCCTGGTTCATGAGGAATAATGTTTCAATTCATGGTTTTTATCCTTGATAGCTGCCTACAGGCATAGCCTAGGATTTTAGACATTATTTCTCGAGTTTTTAGCATAGATTTCTCATTGTTTTTGTTTTATCAGTTAATCTTAGCATAGATCTATCTTTTCATTGCATTTGCATAGTAGTTTCTAAGTTATTTATGCATTTTTGCTTGTCCTTGCATCATTATTATTTTAGTATGCTTTTATATCATTTCATGTAGGTCTTCAAAGAGAGACTCATCATGAGAGGCCGAATATGCTATTGATAACTTTTTGTTGTTTCTTGATCATAGATCACAGGTTCTTGGACTAGTTCAAATCATATTTGGCATCAGATCCCTCCGAGAAAGAGATAAGAAGGCATCAGTAAGCCCTTGAAAAAATTCATGTACAAATATGAGAGGCCTACGAAGTGCACCACCCCCTTGCAGGGGCCCATCTCCACTTGTATTCATTGTATCAAATGTGGTATCCCTAAGAGGGACCAATCTATAACCAAAGTTTCAAAAGGAATTAATAAAAGATATCTCTTTATTTTTTTACTTGTTCTTTGTGCATTTATTTTTCTTTCACTTGATATTATGCTGCAAGTAGATTAGGTGTTTGATACCCGAGGTTTTAAAATAAAAAAATTAAATAACAATAAAAACTTGAATGTGCCTCATAATAAGTTATTTACTCTATACACTTGGTGGTTGCAGTGACTGTCACTCCATGCAATCTGGTAAGATGAGTAAATAACCATAAGGCCATTCAAGATAAATTAGTCATTGTCAAATTGAAATACTTCACATCAATCTCAAAGAAGGTCATGGCGGTCAGATTGCCCCATGGGAGTGAGGAATTCATTTTATATCTTGTATGATACTTTCAAAATATCATTGAACATAGTGATTCACCATGTATCGCTCCAAATTTTTCACACCCTTACCTTCAGGCTATAGGATCCGTGCCCGGAAGGAGGATGTGAAAAGGATGGCGCGGTACCTCGGACTGAGAGGCCTTGCGAAGGTCCCGCCTCTCGGGGGAGGTGTATTATGGTGATTTTTCGATGGATGGTGGGTTCACCAGGAAACGTTTGAATGGCAGTTTCCATGCCTAGGTTGGGAATGTGTTTAATGTGTTCAGTTTTATCTTTAAACATTCGAGTCCTAGGTTTGGCCAAATGAATCTAAGTTGATCTATTATGAAAATGCAGACTAGATGAAATACAGCAGACAAATATGAACAGAAACAGAGAGAAAGAGCTAAATTACAGAGCCATACCTGATCCGGATGTCTGATGGAGATTCTGATTTTTGAAGCAGTCCAGATCGTCTGGAATTTGACAGGATCGTCTCCGACCTGCAGGATCGTCTGAGATCTGACGAATTCGTCAGACGAATTCATCAGAGACCTACAAACAGAGAAATAGACACAAAATACAAAAAAACACGGCAATGCTAATAGAGGATAAAGATGTAAAATGACAATAAAGATGTTAACAAATAATCCTAAATAGGAATGCAAGCAAATTACAATGTTTTAATAATTAATCATGATTTCATTATGCAATTAAACTACATGGGTGAACTCCAAGATGCAAAATAGCAAAAAATAATAAATAAACTAACTAGATGCAAAATAGAACAGGAGATGAAAAGAGAAAAATGCAAACTCTGGGCACTGATTGCCCCCAATGCAGATTGTAGTCGAAATCGTCTCGGATTGGTACGAAATCATCTCGAATTGAACAGGATCGTCCACGACGAACTGAGCTTGCTCCGACTGAAAAATACTAAGGTTCCTGCAACAAAATTTGGATAGGACAAGTGCAGATGGTAATACAGAATATTCTAATGCGTGTGAAGGTCGATTTACAGGAAAATTCAGCCAAGGTAGGTTAAGGGGAGGGCCTAAGTTTAAATAGGCTTAGGAGGGAGGTTAGGAGGTTGGAGATCATCCCAATTTGGGAGATCTCCAATGGGGAGGGTCTCTAACGGTGCGTGACACGCTTCTGCCCGGATTAGAGACGCCGTTGGAACAGAGGCTAATTGAGAAAAATCGGTTTTGGGACAAGATCGTCTGGACGTCCTAGTCCAGACGAAATCGTCCGATCTGAGGCGATATCGTCTGATCGGCGACGATATCGTCAAACGGTCAAAACAAACTCTAAAAATGGCGCGGGAAAGGAGGAAACGGGTTAAACGACGGTTTGGGAGCGGTTTTGGGGGTTGAAATTTGAATTTGAATATTTACTAGAGTAATTGTAATTATTAAGGTTTAACTGCGCCAATTTTAGGGTGCTACATTTTGCCCCCTCTTTAGCGAAATTTTTGAAGAAAATGCGTTAAAGATGAGTTCTTCTCGATCTACGAGAAAGCAAAAATTATTCCCATTTTTAGGCGACGATTCTTGGTCGAATCGTACGACTGACTTACTATGGTGCCCCCTCCGTGTTTTTACCCAAATCGAACGTTTGAGGTAAAAATGCGGAAAAAGCAAAATTTTAAAATGTTTTTAATTGTTTTTTGAATAAAATTAAGAAAAATAGGGTAAAACCCTAATTCATTGTTACTATTCATTTTTATAGTTTTCTGGTTTTTAGAGCTCTGGAGACAAAAATGGTCGAGACAGCGCACAGATCGACAGAGGTCCGACGCGGGCTACGGGTAAGGGTCTAAACTTAGTTTAGAATGCTTTACTATAGAATTTAATGCTTTTTAGACTAGATTTGCTTGATTTTTGAGCATCGCGGCCGTTTTTGGGCCGTCGACGTCGTCGAGACGAAATCGTCTCGATTTCATCGAAATCGTCTCGATTTCATCGATTTCGTCCAAGGGCAAAATCGGTGAAATGGGGACGATTTCGTCAAAAAAGGGATGATTCCCTCATGCGAAATCGGAGACGAATTTGCTCAAATTTGGGACGATATCGTCCAATTGTGGACGATATCATCATTTATAAAATTGAACTTATTTTGACTTGCATTTTTAATTAATGATTTTTATTGTTGATTTTGTTTATGTTGCAGAGAGGATTACTAAAGAGTAGAGAATGGAAATATGGCAGGTTGAGGGATGACTTGGCCACCCTGTCTCAAGCAGAGCGAGATCAGTTGGCACAGGTCAGCTTGCAGCACGTGGCAGACATGCCACAAGTTTCTATAGATATGGGGCTATTGACAGCCCTAGCAGAGAGGTGGTATCCGGGTTCTTCCTATTTTTGGTTACCGACAAGGGAGATGACTCCCACACTAGAGGATGTATGGAGGATTTTGAGGATCCCCATACAAGGATGACTGATCACTCCCATGGCCAATCAGGGCCACGCGATGATGCGACTGTGTGGCGATCCGAGCTTCGCCCTGGAGAAGGGCGGAGTGAATATCGAGTCACTACGTCAGATGCCTGGGGCATCTAGACTCACACGGGTTTTGGCTGGGGTGGTAGGTGGACTTCTGCTTGTGCCACCAGAGCGGATGCAGGGTACCATGGGTACTGACAGATGTGGTCTGCGACATGAGAGACCACGGATACAGATTTGCTTGGGGGAGCTTTGTACTCTATCGGTTGTATAGGATCCTGCATGGGGTCGTGTACAAGGGCGGCCGATGTCTGGTTATGACATCACTACTACAGGTTTGGTGTACGGGAGCACATTGCGGTGCGAGAGGCCGGTAGGGCTCCCACTGACAGGGATTGATGGGGAGAGGCCTCGAGTTTTCTATTGGTGGCTCCGGAGAGGGGCACAGTGGCGGATAGATCTACCAGTGTCCCGGAGACTACTAGATGACCTCGTCTCCGACCAGATCACCTGGAGGCCTTGGAGAGATCATCCAGGGTGGGCCGAGGATGGACAGGAGCTGGCTCGCATCAGGCGAGTCTGTTGGATGAGGATGGAGAGGGGAGAGGTGGAGCTCCATCGGTATGACC
This sequence comes from Wollemia nobilis, assembly GCA_028583015.1. Taxonomy (NCBI): domain Eukaryota; kingdom Viridiplantae; phylum Streptophyta; class Pinopsida; order Araucariales; family Araucariaceae; genus Wollemia; species Wollemia nobilis. Next base: position 2,348,936 of record JAQPPZ010017013.1, on the reverse strand, counting down.
GAGTTTTGAGGCAGTTCGGTCTACAATAGGGGATTCCATCTCTGAGAGACTACGAGTTTTCTCGGACTATCCGGGATAACACTATAGTTAGCGGGGCTCCGGATATGCAGCGATTCTGGAGTCAGGATGCGAGATGATGCCCCCATTCAGCCGGTGGATGGGGACGACGCTGGGGTAGCCGACGGCTATGATGCCTGGTACACAGGCATCCGCCCTCCTCGGATGATGAGGGCTCAGGGTCCGATTCACGCGGTTGTGCGTCGGATGGGGAGGCGGCGCCAGGCGGCCATTGAGGCGGCACAGGGTCATGGTGGGAGAGAGCAGAGGAGACCACAGGCGCAGTAGAGGCCACAACGAGTGGGAGAGGAGGGAGGAGAGACCCCCTTCTCCATAGAGAGAGAGGCCACCATCGCCCGATAAGGGCAAGGGTGTTGACACTAGGGAGAGCAGCGAGACAGCGACTCTTCGAGCGGAGACAGTCCGTCTCCAGGAACAGGTGCAGACATTGCAAGATGAGGCTGCACGCCACCGAGCTGAGGTTACACAGCTCAGAGATGAGATTGCATGCCTCAGAGCATGGGGCGGAGGAGCGAGCACTCAGGAGCTGGCATGGTCGATTGCTCAGACCGCGTTCTACCAGGGTATCTACTTCTAGATGGTGCCGGAGGGTCAGAGGGTACAGCTTCCAGCCGGCATTGCTGACCCGATCAGGATTGGGTCGTCGAGGACTTCATCTCGATCGACAACTAGGACTCGCAGTACCACACATACTACGATGGGGCCACCTCGTCCACCTCAGGGTGAGGGAGGAGATGAGGCTGAGAGCTCGAGGGGTTCTCGAGGCTAGGCTACTACACTGTACAGACTGATTATATGATTTGAGAGGATTGAGTATGCCAAGATGTAGATTGTGGCATACCAATCTATTTTTGAGATGATGTACATATATTTGATATATATATAGATGAGATATTTTTTGATCATATGACTTGTCTTATGCGTTTGTATAATGCTTTAATGTTTGAAGTGTGATTGATTTAATAATTCATGTAATTATGTCGTTTGGAAATATTATGGTTGAAATGTCATGCTTGAAAAATTTAAATGAAATAATCTGATGTAACAAATTGGTTGTTTGTGATGTGGTGATTTGATAAAAATAAAAAGACTTTTAACAATAATTTCAAAGGACATTGTCGCTATTATAGACCATTTCATGGAGTCGCCGCTCACTCGGTCGTCAAGCTAATCCCAGTATAGAAATATTGTTAAAAAGTAAAAGAGTGCTTAAGAGACTGTCTTAAGACTTTGGTGTGATGATGCAAATGATGATGATGATGGTGATTTGTTTTTCAGACTTCCATGAAAATATTATGCATGAAATAATGTTAAAATGATTTTTGCTAGGCATAAATTCCTAAGTGTGATAAAATTTTTGGATAATTCCCTAGGAATTATACCATCATTGCAAAATTGAAGGTTGACATAATGACATGAAATAGTGATAATGTGCATGCTTTTTGTTAAAAGCATAATTGTGTAACATAATGATTTAAGTCATATGTTTTTGATGAATTGATTTGAAATAAATGGAGAATAAAAATTGGTACAATGGTTTGCGCTAGGCATAGAATAATTAGGTATAGACTTATACCATCATCGCGAAAATCAAAGAAGAAAATAGATTGTTTTATTGCATGGTTGATTTTTAATAAACGAAAATATGAAGATGAGGACTTGCGCTAGGCATAAAATTCCAATTTTGGTTTTGGAACTATACCATCGTCACGAAAGTCGACAATATATATATATTTTTTGTGTTTTGATTGTATGGTTTTGAAAGAAATTTTGATTTTTTCTATTATGTATGTAGTTGTCTTTATACTAAACAACTGTACTTTAAAGAAGAAAATGAATTTATTCCAAACGGTTTGCAAAAATATTTCAAAGTATCTTAAAGACAAAAGTTAGATTTATAAGGAATCCCATGTGCATATGTGAGTTCATTTCCAATCTTGATTTATCATAATGATACACAAAATCTCTCAAATACAAAATGTGTGTGCAATTGCTATGTTCGTTTACCAATTTGAGCAAGATAATATGATACAAGTGATTTGAATGAACCAAATAAGTGTTCATTAACCATGATTTAGATGCATATAACCATACCAGACTACTATGTAAGTCGGATTATCAAGAGCTAGCTAATCCATAAGCAGACATAGGTCTGTACAAAATAAGGTCGCTAATGTGACAGACATATCGCCATGCTAGGAGTTACCCAAGGCCAAGCAGGTTGGGCACAAACCACACTGTTATGGGGCTTACCTCACAGTTTTCGAATAATTGAGAATTCCAGGGATTCAAGCTCATCAACCCTTCTTTTCTTTTCAAAGGGTAGGGAAAGGGATTTTATTGCTTTTGCTTTTGCTTTCTTTTGCTTTCTTTTCTTTTCTTTTGCTTTCTTTTGTATTTTTGCTTGATAATGCTTGGAACATTGTTGTAATGATATAAAATAACATTTTTCTTTTTCTCTTTTTCTTGAACTTTGCTTTTTTTTTCTATGCTAGGGATACTTGCTCGGATTAGCTGTAGAGCAAGGGATTTTTATTCTGGGTAGGGGTGAGCTTGTCCTTTTGCCAATTCTCAAAGATTCTAGACCATGTGCATGATAGGATAGCAGGGGAAACTTTTCGCTCAAGAAACCACTTCTACTATGTAGCATAGCATGGACATTACAAATATAATCATTTTATTGTGAAAGGATGTGCTTGGTTTAAGTAAATAACAAGATCAATTCTCTATGCTCAAACTTTATTTAATTGAATTTTGTGGACTTTGATATAAGAGAGATTAGTAATCATGCCAGATAAAAATCAAGATATTTATTTTGTGTTTGTGAAAGTGAGGGATTCCAAATAAATGCTAATTTATCCAAAATAATTTGAAATATATAATCTGCAACATTTGTAAGAAGAAATATATACAAATACTTTTTGAGAAGTTTGAGAATGTTGACTCTCTCTTTCTTCTTTATTTTGTTTTGGTTTTGAAAGAGTCAAGAATATTGTTGTTTTTATTTTTATTTTTTTTATTTTTGTTTGTTGAAAGATTTAACAAGTGCCATAAATACAACAAATAGTTTTGAATATTTTGATGATTATGAATGTTTTTGGTATTTTTGAATTTATAAATTGAAAGAAATACAAGATAGTGATTTTGAAATATTTTAAACAAATATATACAAGGATGAAATGACCAAATTTATACATAGTAACGTTTAAGATGCATAATATTCATGGGTTCTTTAAGTTCTTTACCATCTAAGGTAGATAATTTATATGCTCCTGATTCAAATTTAGCAGTGATAATGTATGGTCCAAGCCAGTTGGGCTCAAATTTACCTTTAAGGTCTTTAGTTGCATTAGTATTTTTTTGATTTTCTTTTAAAACAAGGTCACCGATCTCAAAGGATCGATGACGAACTTTTTTAGCATATGATCTTTTAAGCTTGTTTTGGTAGGCACGGAGATGCTCCAAAGCATTGATGCATTTTTCATCTAGGAGTTCCAGTTGGTCGAGTCCGCCACTCCGATATTCATCTCCTACTTCGGTATCTTGAAGTAGTAGAGCCAAAGAAGGAACTTCTAATTCAAAGGGAAAAATGGCTTCAGCACCATAAACCAAAACAAAAGGTGAAGTTCCAGTGGGAGTTCGAACACTAGTTCGATAGGCCCACAAGGCTGGATATAACTGAATGTGCCAGTCGCGGCCAATTTTATTGACCAATATTTTGAGAATTTTGATTAAGGTTTTGTTAGATGCTTCTGCTTGACCATTACCCTGAGGATAATAGGGAGTGGACCAGCGATGTTGAATCTTATATTTTTGGCATAATTTTTTGACATCTTTATTTTTGAAACAAGTTCCATTATCAGAGATGAGATTTGCAGGAATTCCGAACCTACAAATGATTTGATTAAAAATAAATTTAGAGACTTGTGTGCCAGTGCAGGAAGCTAAAGGCATAGCTTCAACCCACTTCGTGAAATACTCGGTGGTGGTTATGATGAATTTGTGTCCATCAGATGACACAGGATTGATTTTGCCAATAATGTCTAAGCCCCATTTGGAAAAGGGCCAAGGAGATGAAATAGCCTGTAGTTCTTGTGCAGGCGCATGGACAAGGTCAGCATGTTTCTGGCACTTGTCGCAATGGCGCACATACTCATGTGCATCATTCTCCATGGTAGGCCAAAAGTATCCTATCCTAAGGAGCTTTTTAGCAATGACACTACCAGCTGAAGTGTCCTCCACAAGATCCATCGTGGGCTTCACTCAAGGCTGATTTGGATTCTTCTAGATTCAAACATCTCAATAGGATACCTTCAAAAGATCTCCTATACAAAGTATTGCCAATTATTACAAATCGACTTGCTCGTCTACGTAATAACCGATGTTGGTTTCTATTAGAATTGGCAGGGAAAGTCCCATTTTGAAGAAAATCAAATATATCTGTATACCAAGGTGCAGGAGTAGTTTCATTGATTAGAAACACATCCAAAGGTTCTAAGCATGACTTATTTGAAGTGGGTTCTTGGAGTCGACGAATAATGATAGTGGCATATTCGTCATCTAACTCCAAGGGCAGGAGAGATGCAGTTGCGGCCATAGCATCAGCTGCACGGTTGCAAGTTCGAGGAATGGCTTCCAAGGAAACTTGATCAAATAGAGACATTAATTGTAAAACATAGGCTTTATATGGGCGCAGTTTATCATCTCTGGTCTGATAAACTTCATTAATTTGGTTTATGACAAGTTGAGAATCACCAAAAACTAGCAGATGTTTAATTTTTAGCGATAAGACAGCTCGTAATCCAAGGATTAGAGCTTCATATTCAATAGTATTGTTGGTGCAAGCAAATGTTAATTTAAAGGACAGAGGAATAAGATGTTTTTGTGGGGATATTAAAATAATACCCACACCAGCCCCACTCATGCATCGGGCTCCATCAAAGTATAAGGACCATTGTTCAATATGGTCTGCCTCTAATTGAAGGCATTCATCAGGAAACTCAATGATGAGGGGATGGGTAGACTCTAAGGGTGCAGCAGCTAATTGATCTGCTATGATTTGACCCTTAACAGACTTTTGTCCTATGAATGTGAGGTCAAACTCGCTTAGAGCAAGAACCCACTTGGTTGTGCGACCCGATAAATAAGGTCGACTCATGAGATACCTCAAGGGATCATATTTAGCAATGACATAAGTTTTTTGACTAAGCATATAATGGCATAATTTTTGCGTAGCAAACATGACTGCTAGACATAGTTTTTCCAACGTTGTGTAGCGGGTTTCATAACTGATGAAGGTTCGGCTAATATAATAATTAGCACGTTCTCTCTTCTCATCATCAAGTTGAGCTAACATAGCTCCTAAGGCAGAATCTGAAGCTGAAATATACAGGAGAAATGGGCGATCAGGTCTAGGTGGTGAAAGCACAGGTGGGTTAAGGAGGTATTGTTTGAGAAGTTCAAAAGCTTCCTTACATTCGTCGTCCCAATTAAAAGGGACATCCTTCTTAAGGAGCTTAAGAAAGGGACCGGTTTTGTCCGCCAACTTATCGATGAAGCGACGGATAGCTTGAAGCTTACCTTGTAAACTTCGTAACTCAGATATATTGGTAGGTGCGGGCATATCAGTGATAGCCACAATCTTAAGAGGGTCAATTTTGATACCACGTAAAGAAACTATAACCCCTAATAGTTTACCGGACTTAACTCCAAATATGCATTTGGTTGGATTTAATCGAATAAGATATTCTCTTAATCGATTAAAAACTTTTCTCAAATCATCTAAATGATTATCTTCATTAATAGAGCGAGCTATAATATCATCTACATAATCATGTAGGATATCATGCATCATATCATGAAAAATATAAGTCATAGCTCGTTGATAGGTTGCGCCTACGTTCTTTAAGCCGAATGGCATCACTTTCCAACAAAAGGTACCCCAAGGGGTAATAAAGGCTATTTTAGCTCTGATCTTCAGGAGCTATCCTGATCTGATTATAACCGAAGAATCCATCCATTAAGGACATCATCCCACTCCCGGTAGTAAAGTCAATGATTTGATCCATGTTTGGAAGAGGAAAATCATCTTTAGGGCATGCAACGTTAATATCTCTAAAATCTGTGCAAACCCTAACTTTGGTGGCTTCTTTCTTGGTGATTGGAACTACATTTGAGATCCATTCAGCATAATCAATAGCTTGTATAAAAACAACATTCAGGAGTTTTTCTAACTCCCCTTTGACTAGCAAAGCCACTTTGGGATGCATTTTTCTAAGTTTTTGTTTAACAGGTTTAGCATCCGGATGGACTACTAGATGATGCATGACTACAGAAGGGTCCAGACTTGGCATATCTTCGTATGTCCAAGCGAAGACATCTTCATATTCTTTAAGGAATGCAATGTATTGCTCTTGTTTTTCTTGACTTAATTCTGATCCAATATTGATTATGTGAGGACTATCCTCAGTTCCAATATTAATTTTAATGACGTTTTCTACTTCCATGTGTAGATCTCTTTCAAAATTAGGTGGGGCGGGTGAAACGCCCAATTCTTGTAATTATTTTAAGGTTAAGTTGGATAATTCATCTTGAGGATTAGTGGTCTCAAGTTGGGCTATAGTTGGTATAGAACCATCAAAATAAAATCCATTGTGTAACATCTCTTCAACGGAGACATCATGGAAGATATCTCCTTCCAACTCCTCATCGGAGTCAGCAATCATTTCAGGGTAAGCTATGGATAGCATGTTACATGTAAATGGCTGATTTTTTAGAGGCAAATCATCATGCCTATCCAAATAATCTTGATAACATATGAGTTGATCATCATCTTCAAAAGGAAAGGGTTGACCCTTACTAGGAAATAGGCCCACACCACAGCGGGCGGGCCACGGTTCTACCTCGAAAGGTTCTTTCATGCCATTTTGGAAAGGTCCCAAGCCTTTCCCTTTATATCCCATTTTAAGCATTATGGGTTTAGCTTTAATATACTCATTAGTAAAATAACATCGAGCATATCCATCATGATGAGTTTTGATATTTCGAGGGATTCTTCCCCAGTCATATCCTTTATAAATGAAGGCACAACTCCCGACTTGGTAAGTACTTCCCATAGGTTGTGGGAGGCCCAAAGTACGAGGAGATGGCGGCAAGTTATTTAAAAGAATTGAATCTTGCATGAAAGCATTTGTTTTTTATGATATTAAGATTGTGGATAAATCTGGTAAAAGTTCATCAGAAAGAGCATAAGATGTAGAAGGATCATTCCCTATATCTTTAGATGTGGAAGGTATGATAGATGTTGATAATGTGGAGGTGTTAATAGATGGGTCTATAGGTTTTGAAATTATAGGGATGGAACATGAAGGATTGGTTGTGGATTGAAGATCTTTTTGAGGTTCTAGAGTGGTTTGTTTAGAAGATTGTTGATCTATATATGAGGATGAAATTAATGGAGGAGAAATAGGTGAAGCTATGGGTGTGTGTTTCACGAGTTTTAGATGAAAAATAAGAATTAGGATGTGTGGATGACAGAGCGGGGCAAAATTGCACTCCAAGAGGTTCTGCCAAAGCACACATATCAAAGGGTCTAGGATCACCATGGATAGTGACCAACTGATTTTTAAATTCGAATTTAACACATTGGTGTAAAGTTGATGGGACAGCCCGCATTGCATTGATCCAAGGACGACCCAAGAGTATATTGTACGATGCGGGGCAATGTACAATAAACACGGTTGTATCTAGGGTTCGAGGACCAACTTGCAATGGGATGGTAATAACTCCACACGTTTCTTGTGTTTCGTCATTGAAAGCTTTGATAATCATGTCAGTTTTCTTCATTTCATCACTTCTAAAGCCAAATCGTTGGTAGAAGTCAAAAGTGCAAATGTTTAGAGATGAACCATTATCAATCAGGACTCTTTTAACAGCTACATCTCCAATTAGAGCAGTAATATATAAGGGGTTATCCTTATGTAAACTGTGTTGTGGGATATCTTTATCCCGAAAGTCAATACAATCGACTTCTCTAGTGATGATAGTATTGGCCATGGCTTCAGGTTGAATGTTTTGAGGTACCATCATTTGGCTTAATGTAAGCATCAACTCATCCCTATGGGTAGGAGAAGATCTTAATAAATCCAAAAGGGAAATTATGGCTGTAGTATTAGATAATTGCTCATTAATATTGTAAGGGGGTTTAGGTTGAACATTGGGAGCATGATTCCCTTTATTGGGATTTTTCAAAACAAATGGAGCTGATCCATCATTCTGGTTTGGTTCTTGTTGAGAATTTTGAGTCTGTTGTCGGGTAACGACTCCAATGGTACCTACAATGTTATATTGAAGACGTTGAACTGGTCTCGGTTGAGCGTTTATGGCTTGTTCATTTGGGAGGAATTGATTAGAAGAGGGTCGAGTAGTAACTCTTCTAGGAAATGGTTCTTCTGGAACCATAGCATCTGTGATGGGTTGAATAGGATCTGATTCATTTTCAGAACTATTCGATTGGTTTGAAGTGATTTCCATGTCACTTTCAGTATCTGATTCTATATCACTAGGATCTAGAGTTTGAATATTATGTAGGGGCCTGGTTGTGACCATGGATAAAGTTGTGTCAAATTTTTGTAAATCATGATTAGGTAAATGTCCGCTAATAGTTCCTACATATCGGGTAGGAGGAGGAACATTATGATGTTCGATTTGATTGGCCACCTCTTTACCATGTCTTGGTAAAGGGTGTTGAAATATGTCTAATGATTGATTAGCATTTTGATTTTGATTTTGGGGAATGTTCTTTTGAGGATTATTAGGAGCATTTTGTTTAGGTTGGAAGGCTTGCACCTCCATTTCATTATTATCAATCAGATCTTGTATTTTATGTTTCAACCTTTTACAAGCGTTGGTAGAGTGTCCAGGTCCTCTATGGAAATCACAGTGTAAGTCGGCTCTATATCCGGGTATAGTTGGATCGGGTTCCCGGATAGCTAGTAATTGGATCAAACCTCTTTCGAGTAATTGAGGTAAAATAGTTGATAATGGTTGATTCAATCTAGTAAATTCTCAAGGAGGTTTATCAGGCGGTTTCAATATAAATTTTTTTGTTGTTTTCGTTGCATTGATATTAGCAACATTTCCGCTGTCAGTGACTCCGTCACCTACGACTTGTTTGTTTTTATATTGATTTATTGGATGTTTTCTCATCATCTTTCTTCCTAAGTTGGCCTCTCCTAATGAGGGCATCTTCTACTCTTCGAGCTAAATCTATAGCTTGATCGAAGGTAGTTAAAGTAGCAATTGATAACTCATAAGATATTTGTTCTTGCAAATTATTGATAAAAATGTCCAACATTTCCCTATAAGGTAGCACAAAGTGCAGTTTTCCTATCAACTGCCTCCATCTAGCTAAGAAATCAGCAAAACATTCATCTTTGTCTTGTTTTAAGTTGTATAAATCTTTAATGGTTACATGCCTCTCGATGTAGGCACTAAATTGATGGACAAAAGATTCAGTTGTTTCTTCAAAGTTTCTCAAAGAATGAGTGGGCAATTGATAGTACCACTCTAATGCCATTCCACCTAAAATTTTTGGGAACATTTTTAGTAATAGCAAGTCATCATGTGATATATCATGACATGCTATCCTAAACATGCGAAGATGCTCTATGGGATCTTCGGTTCCTTTATATATAGGCAGGATGGGCATGGGAAAATGCTTAGGGTACGGTTGTGCTACAACTATGGGATCCAAAGGTTGACTACATATCTCTCGATAATTGTACGAGGGACGGTAGGGATCTATCTGGTCCATACGTGAAGCTAACTGTTTCACCATGGCTTCCAGATTACTAGTTTGCCCACCATATTGGTTCGGTAGGGCATTGATATGGGATTTGTGAGCATATGATGGAGGGACATGGAGATTAGATGCTATATTGCTATTGTGTAAATTGTTGGTAGGAAAGGTGTTATGAAGGAATTTTGAAGTTGTATTATGTTGTATTCCAGATTGTTGAAAATTGGTGTTTGGCTTCATTTTAGGTTTTTGTTTACTTGAACCATATTGATCAATAGTTTGGCGAAGTAAAGCGGTGAAGGAAGTTTTATTTTGTGTGGGAATGATTTTAGGCTCAATAACCAGGTTCCTTAGGAGGTTGGGTAACCTGTTGTTTTGGCATGTTTTGAATCATAGTGACCATATCTCTATTGGATGGTCCAGCCTTATCACTTTCTTGATCAATGAAAGACAAGGGATTAGTGTGCACATCAAACATATGTTCCATGGCTGCTTGAGTGTCACTAATTTGCCCTTTATCAATACGAACTGCCATATTAAGAGCGCCAATGTTATTATTGAAAAATTTCCAGAAATGATCTAAGTTATCAAAAGCAATAGTTCCATCTGGAGCTACTCTAGGGGATGAGGATCCATCCTCTTTAACATTTTCTTCTTGTTCATTTTCTTCACCTAGGTCATCTTCTGGTTGATCTAGAGTTTCTCCTTCCGGATTGGATCCTCAGGAAGGACATTTGGGTTTCTAGTTTTATCTTCTAACCAATCTTCTTCTTCTCCTTCAGTTTGTTTACCATTCCTAAGTTTAGGCATTGTGCTTAATTTAGATTTCAGAAAATATATATATATATATATATATATATATATATATATATATATATATTATATAATATTTTTGCAACAAGCTTAAGAGGTATATATTAATTATATACCTACTACAATATTTAAAATGAAATGTTTTGGTTTTTGTTATGTTTTTTAGTTTTTCTTGTTTTTGTAATAATATTGTAAAGATAACAAACAACACAATAAATGCAAGAAATAATACTGAAAGTAATGATCTAGTTTTCTATAAACAATTTATAAATATCATTAATGGGCTCAAGTTCTTCAGGAGTCATGAAGTGTTCTTCTTCAAATTGGAAATTTTCTTTCAAAAATTTAATGAAAAGGGCTATAGTGATATTATCTGTCTCAGATTATGGTTGATAGAAGTAAAGCTCATGGCAATACTCTCGATATAACACAGCTCGAGGAACTCTATTCCATATTTCCCTATCCGTAAGAACGACCTCTTGGTCTTCTACATGACCTAGGAACTGGTGTATAGTGGCTGCGTTCTCGAGGTATTCCTCGAAGGTGAACAATTCTGAAGACACAAGAGCTCTCCTATAAGCTAACCATCTATGGCGGGCTCTCTAAAGTTCATGATAAAAGACGAGTTGATGAGGATCCAGGATTCTATCTAGGACAAGCCTCTTGATTTGTTTAAGTTTTGTTGACCTAGATGAAATGACACCTAGTCTTCTATCAAGTTCGTCCCACAAAAGTTGATTTCTATCTGTTTCAGACACACTAAGCACAGAATTGATTTCTATGGCTGCTAATTGGTTTTCAACATTTATAGTAACTGCTAATATTTTCTTAGGAGCTACCATCTAAACATGATATGCAACTTATTAATTTTAAATGATTTTAAATGCATCTATGTTTTTGGTTGTTTTATTTTTTTTTTTTGTTTTCAAAAGGTTTTAAATGCATTCACGTCGGGTTTGTAGCACCCTAAAATTGGCGCAGTAAAATTACAATAATTACATTCACCTTAGTAAATAATTTAAAATTCAAATTTAACCTCCCAAACCGCTCGTTAACCATCGGGAAATCCGTTTCCCCCTTTTTCGTGCCATTTTTAGAGGTTGTTTTGACCGTTTGACGATATCGTCGCCGATCAGACGATATCGCCCTAGATTTGACGATTTCGTCTGGACTAGGACGTCCAGACGATCTTGTCGCAAAACTAATTTTGCAAAGTTAGCTTCTGTTCCAACGGGTCTCCAATCTAGGCAGAAGCGTGTCTGCGCCATTGGGACCCTCCCCTGTTGGAGATCTCCCAAATTGGGATGATCTCCAACCTCCTAACTACTCCCCTAAGCCTATTTAATCCTAAGCTATCCCTTTAGCACCCCCCTGGTTGAAATTCTCTGCAAGTTAACTCCATTTACGTTAAATCATCCCTATTCTTCATTTGCACTAGTTCCATATCAATTTTGTTGCAGGTACATCACTGTTTTTCAGCCGAAGCCAGCACACATCGTCATCGACGAACCTGTTCAGATCGGAGGTGAACCTGGCGAATTCGAGATGATTTCGTACTGATGCGAGATGATCTCGACTGCAATCCATATTGAGGCAATCAGTGCCTGAAGTTTGCACTTCTCAACCTTGTTTCTGCTATTTTATTCTACAAATTAGATAATTTATTCAGTGTTTATGTTATTTTGCATTTGGAGTTCACCCATTTAGATTAAGTGCATAATTAAATCCTAATTATCATCTAATTAGCATGATTCATTTATGTCTCTGTGTTTAAGTTTCAGTTTGATAACATTGCTGCCATTTTATATCATTTCCCTCTGTTAGCTTTGTAGTATTTTTTGTATTTTGCATCTATTTTCGGTTTTGCAGGTCTCGATGAATTCATCGATGAATTCGTCGGATCTCGAGACGATCTTGTCTGATTGCAGATGATTCTATCAAATTTCAGACGATCCAGACTGCTTCAACATCAGAATCTTCTTCAGACATCCGGATCAGGTATTCCTCATTTGCATTACTGTAATCTCTCTATTTTCTGTCTTTAAATTTGTTTTCTGTATTCATGGAATTTGCATTTTCATGTAGATTAATCTAGATTCATTCGGCCAAACCTAGGATATGAATGCTTAAGGTTAAAAATGAACACATTTAAACACATTCCAAAACCTAGGCGTGGAAGCTACCGTTAAATGTTTCCTGGTGAACCCACCATCCGTCGAAAAATCATCAAAATACACCTCCCTTGAGAGGCGGGACCTTCGCAAAGTCCTCTCAGTCCGAGGTACCGCGCCATCCTTTTCCCTTCCTCCTTCCGGGCACGGATCCTATAGCTTGAAGGTAAGGATGCGAAAAATTTGGAGCGATACATTTTGGTGAACCCGACGTGAATGCATCATAACCTTTTGAAAACAAAACAAAACAAAACAAATATATATATATATATATATATATTTATATATATATATATATATATAGAACAACTAAAACATAGATGCATTTTAAAACACTTAAAGTTTAAAATCATGTTTAGATGGTAGCTCCTAAGAAAAGGTTAGCAGTTACTATAAACGTAGAAAACCAATTGGCAGCCATAGAAGTCAATTCTGTCCTTAGTGTGCCTGAAACAAGTAGAAATCAATTCCTGTGGAACGAACTTGATAGAAGACTTAGTCTCATCTCATCTAGGTCCACACAACTTAAGCAAATCAAGAGGCTAGTCCTAGATAGAATCCTGGATCCTCACCAACTAGTTTTTTATCATGAACTTGAGAGAGCTTGCCATAGATGGTTAGCTTATAGGAGAGCTTTAGTATCTTCAGAATTGTTCACCTTCGAGGAATACCTCGAGAACGCAGCCATTGTGCACCAGTTCCTAGGTTGTGTAGAAGACCAAGAGGTTGTTCTTACAGATAGGGAAAGATGGAATAGAGTTTCGCGAGCTGTGCTATATCGAGAGTATTGCCATGAGCTTTACTTTTATCAACCAGCATCTGAAACAGACAACATCACTATAGCTCTTTTCATCAAATTTTTAAAAGAAAACTTTCAATTTGAAGAAGAACACTTCATGACTCCTGAACAACTCGAGCCTATTAATGATATTCATAAATTGTTTATAGAAAACTAGATTATTACTTCAGTATTATTTCTTGCATTTATTGTGTTATTTGCTGTCTTTATTATATTATTTCAAAAAAAAAAAAAACAAAGAAAAGCTAAAAACTAAAAATCAAAAAACTTAGCAAAAACTTAAACATTTCATTTTCAAATATTGTAGTAGGTATATAGTAAACATATACCTCTTAATTTGTTGCATATATATATATATATATAAATATATATATATTTGCTGAAATCAAAACTTAGCACCATGCCTAAACTTAGGAATGGTAAAGAAACTTTAGGAGAAGGAGAAGATTGGTTTCAAGATACAACTAAAGACCCAAATGTCCTTCTTGGAGATACAAATCCGGAAGGAGAAACTCTAGGTCAATCAGACGAAGACTTAGGTGAAGATAAGGAACAAGAAGGAAGTGTTAAAGAGGATGGATCCTCATCCCCTAGAGTAGCTCCAAATGGAACTATTGCCTTTGACAATACCGAGCATTTCAAGAAATTTCTCATGGATAACATTGATGACCTTAATGTGGCAATTCGTCTTGATAAAGGGCAAATCAGTAACACTCAAGCAGCCATGGAATATATGTGCAATATGCGCACTAATCCCTTGTCTTTCATTGATCAAGAAAGTGACAAGGCTGGGCCATCCAATACGGATATGGTCACTATGGCTCAAAACATGTCAAAACAACAGGTTACCCAACCTCCTAAGGAACCTGTTATTCAACCTAAAATCACTCCCACACAAAAGAAACCTTCCTTCACTACTTTATTCCGCCAAACTATTGAGCAATATGCTTCAAGTAAACAAAAACCTAAAACAAAGCCAAATACAAACTTTCAACAATCCGGGATACAACATAATCCAACTTCAAAATTCCTCCATAATACTTTTCCTACCAATACTTTACACAACGGTAACATGGCATCTAATCTGCATGTTCCTCCATCCTACGCCCATAAAACCCATGTCAATGCCCTACCAAACCAATATGGGGGGCAAACTAGTAATCTGGAAGCCATGGTGAAACAATTAGCTTCACGTATGGACCGAGATAGATCCCTACCGTCCCTCGTATAATTATCGAGAGATCTGTAGTCAACCTTTGGATCCCATAGTTGTAGCTCAACCATACCCTAAGCATTTTCCCATGCCCGTCCTGCCTATATATAAAGGAACCGAAGATCCCATAGAGCATCTTCGCATGTTTAGGATAGCATGTCACGACATATCGCATGATGACTTGCTATTACTAAAAATGTTCCCAAAAAGTTTAGGTGGAATGGCATTAGAGTGGTACTATCAATTGCCCACTCATTCTTTGAGAAACTTCGAAGAAAGCAACGGAATCATTTGTCCATCAATTTAGTGCCTACATCGAGAGGCATGTAACTATTAAAGACCTATACAATTTAAAACAAGACAAGGATGAATGCTTTGCCGATTTCTTAGCTAGATGGAGGCAATTGACAGGAAAGCTGCACTTTGTGGTTGCCTTATAGGGAAATGTTGGACATTTTCATCAACAATTTACAAGAACAAATATCTTATGAGCTATCGACTGCTACTTTAACTACCTTCGATCAAGCTATAGATTTAGCTCGAAGAGTAGAAGATGCCCTCATTAGGAGAGGCCAACTTAGGAAGAAGGATGATGAGAAAACATCCAGAAATCAATATAAAAACAAACAAGTTGTCGGTGATGGAGTCATTGACAGCAGGAATGTTGCTAATATCAATGCAACGAAGACAACAGAAAAATTCATATTGAAACCTCTTGATAAGCCTCCTCGAGAATTCACTAGATTAAACCAACCCTTATCAACTATTTTACCTCAATTGCTCGAAAGAGGTTTGATCCAATTACCAACCATTCGGGAACTGATCCAACTATACCCGGATACTAGAGTGACTTGCACTTTGTGATTTCCATAGAGGACCTGGACATTCTACCAACGCTTGTAAAAGGTTGAAACATAAAATACAAGATTTGATTGACAATAATGAAATGGAAGTGCAAGCCTTCCAACCTAAACAAAACCCGCCTAATAATACTCAAAAGACCGTTCCCCAAAATCAAAATCAAAATGCCAATCAAACTCTAGACATATTTCAACACCCTTTACCAAGACATGGTAAAGAGGTAGCCAATCAAATCGAACATCATAATGTTCCCCCTCCTACCCGATATGTAGGAACCATTAGCGGACAATTACCTATTCAGGATCCTCAAATATTTGACACGACCTTATCCCTGGTTACGACCAGGCCCTTACATAATTTTCAAACTTCTGATTCTAGTGATATAGAATCAGATAGTGAAAGTGAACTAGACATTACTTCAAATCAATCGAATAGTTCTGAAAATGAATCAGATCCTATTCAACCCGTCACGAGATGCTATGGTTCCCGGAAGAACCATTTCCTAGAAGAGTCACTACTCGACCTTCTTCTAATATATTCCTTTCTAATGAACAAGCCATTAATGCTCAACCGAGACCGAGTTCAGCGTCTTCACTATAACATTGTAGGTACCATTGGAGTCGTTACTCGACAACAAGCTCAAAACTCTCAACAAGAACCAAACCAGAACGATGGATCAGCTCCATTCGTTTTGAAAAATCCCAATAAAGGGAATCATGTTCCTCTTTGTTCAATCTAAACCCCCTTACAATATTAATGAGCAATTGTCCAATACTACGGCCAGAATTTCCCTTTTGGATTTATTAAGATCCTCTCCCACCCATAGGGATGAGTTGATGCTTACATTGAGCCAAATGATGGTACCTCAAAACATTCAACCTGAAGCTATGGCCAATACTATCATCACTCGAGAGATTGATTGTATTGACTTTCGGGATAAAGATATCCCACAATACAGTTTACATAAGGACAATCCCTTATACATTCTTGCTCTAATTGGAGATGTAGCCGTCAAAAGAGTTTTGATTGATAATGGCTCATCTCTAAACATTTGCACCTTTGACTTCTACCAACGATTTGGCTTTAGAAGTGATGAAATGAAGAAAAGTGATATGATTATCAAAGCTTTTAATGACGAAACACAAGAAACGTGTGGAGTTATTACCCTCCCATTGCAAGTTGGTCCTAGAACCCTAGAAACAACCGTGTTTATTGTACATTGCCCAACATCGTACAATATACTTTTGGGTCGCCCTTGGATCAACGCCATGCGAGCGGTCCCATCAACTTTACACCAATGTGTTAAATTCGAGTTTAAAAATCAGTTGGTCACTATCCATGGTGACCCTAGACCCTTTGATATGTGTGCTTTGGCAGAACCCGTTGGAGTACAATTTTGCCCTGCTCTGTCATCCACACATCCTAGTTCTTATTTCTCATCTAAAACTGTGAAACATACACCCATAACTTCACCTATTTCCCCTCCATTAATTTCATCCTCCTATATAGATCAACAACCCTCTAAACAAATCATTTTAGAACCTCAAAAAGATCTTAAGTCTACCACCAATCCTTCAAGTTCTATCCCTATAAATTCAAAACCTATAGACACACCTATCATACCTTCCACATCTAAAGATATAGGTAATAAGCCTTCTACATCTTATGCCCTTTCTGATGAACTCTTACCAGATTTATCTACAACCTTAATATCAAAAAAAACAAATGCTTTCATGCAAGATTCAAACCTTTTAAATAACTTACCGCCATCTCCTCGTACTTTGGGCCTCCCACAACCTATGGGAAGTACTTACCAAGTCGGAAGTTGTGCCTTCATTTATAAAGGATATGACTGGGGAAGAATCCCTCGGAATATCAAAACTCATCATCGGGGATACGCTCGGTGTTATTTTACCAATGATTATATTAAAGCTAAACCCATGATGCTTAAAATGGGATATGAAGGGAAAGGCTTGGGACCTTTCCAAAATGGCATGAAAGAACCTTTCAAGGTAGAACCGTGGCACACCTCACTGTGGTGTGGGCCTATTTCCTAGTAAGGGTCAACCCTTTCCTTTTGAGGATGATGATCATCTCATATGCTATCAAGATTATTTGGATAGGCATGTTGATTTGCCTCTTAAAAATCAGTCGTTTTCATGCAACATGCTATCCATAGCATACCCTGAAATGATTGTTGACCCCGATGAAGAGTTGGAAGGAGATATCTTCCATGATGTCTCTGTTGAAGAGATGTTACACAATGGATTTTATTTTGATGGTTCTATACCAACTATAGCCCAACTTGAGGCCACTAATCCTCAGAATGACTTATCTAAATTAACCTTACAAGAATTACAAGAATTGGGCGTTTCACCCACCCCACCTAATTTTGAAAGAGATCTACACATGGAGGTAGAAAATGTCATTAAAATTAATATTGGAACTGAGGACAATCCTCACATAATCAATATTGGATCAGAATTAAGTCAAGAAAAACAAGAACAATACATTGCATTCCTTAAAGAGTATGAAGATGTCTTCGCTTGGACATATGAAGATATGCCAGGTCTAGACCCTTCTGTAGTCATGCATCATCTAGTGGTCCATCCGGATGCCAAACCTGTTAAACAAAAACTTAGAAAAATGCATCCCAAAGTGGCTCTGCTAGTCAAAGGGGAGTTAGAAAAACTCCTGAATGTTATCTTTATACAAGCTATTGATTATGCTTGAATGGATCTCAAATGTAGTTCCAGTCACCAAGAAAGAAGCTACCAAAGTTAGGGTTTGCACTGATTTTAGAGATATTAACGCTGCATGCCCTAAAGATGACTTTCCTCTTCCAAACATGGATCAAATCATTGACTTCACTACCGAAAGTGGGATGATGTCCTTAATGGATGGATTCTCCGGTTATAATCAAATTCGGATAGTTTATTACCCCCTGGGGTACCTTTTCTTGGAAAGTGATGCCATTTGGCTTAAAGAACGCCGGTGCAACTTATCAACGAGCTATGACCTACATTTTTCATGATATGATGCATGATATCCTACATGATTATGTGGATGATATTATAGCTCGCTCTATTATTGAAAATAATCATTTAGATGATTTAAGAAAAGTCTTTAATCGATTACGAGAATATCTCATTCGATTAAATCCAGCCAAAATGCATATTCGGAGTTAAATCCGGCAAACTATTAGGGGTTTTAGTTTCTTTACGTGGTATTGAAATCGACCCTCTCAAGATTGCGGCCATCACTGATATGCCCGCACCTACTAATATATCCGAGTTACGAAGTTTACAAGGTAAACTTCAAGCCATCCATCGCTTCATCGATAAGCTGGCGGATAAAACCGGTCCCTTTCTTAAACTCCTTAAGAAGGACGTCCCCTTTAATTGGGATACAGAATGTAGAGAAGCTTTTGAACTTCTCAAACAATACCTCCTTAATCCACCTGTGCTTTCACCACCTAAATCTGATCGCCCATTTCTCCTATATATTTCAGCTTCAGATTCTGCCTTAGGGGCTATGTTAGCCCAACTTGATGATGAAAAGCGAGAACGTGCTAATTATTATATTAGCCGAACCTTCATCAGTTATGAAACCCGCTACACAGCGTTGGAAAAACTATGTCTAGCAGTCGTATTTGCTACGCAAAAATTAAGACATTATATGCTTAGTCAAAAAACTTATGTCATTGCTAAATATGATCCCTTAAGGTATCTCATGAGTCGACCTTATTTATCGGGTCGCACAGCCAAGTGGGTTCTTGCTCTAAGCGAGTTTGATCTCACATTCATAGGAAAAAAGTCCGTTAAGGGTCAAATCATAGCGAGATCAATTAGTTGCTGCACCCTTAGAGTCTACCCATCCCCTCATCATCGAGTTTCCAGATGAATGCCTTCAATTAGAGGCAGACAATACCGAACAATGGTCCTTATACTTTGATGGAGCCCGATGCATGAGTGGGGCTAGTGCGGGTATTATTTTAATATCTCCGCAAAAACATCTTATTCCTCTGTCCTTCAAATTGACATTTGCTTGCACCAACAATACTACTGAGTATGAAGCTCTAATCCTTGGATTACGAGCTGCCCTAGCGCTAAAAATTAAACACCTTTTAGTCTTTGGTGATTCCCAACTGGTTATAAACCAAATTAATGAAGTTTATCAAACCCGAGATGATAAAATGTGCCCATATAAGGCCTATGTTTTACAATTAATGTCTTTATTTGATCAAGTTACCTTGGAAGCTATTCCTCGAACTAGCAACCGTGCAGCTGATGCTATGGCCGCAGCTGCATCTCTCCTGCCCTTGGAGTTAGATGACGAATATGCCACTATCATTATTCGTCGACTCCAGGAACCCGCTTCAAATAAGTCATGCTTAGAGCCTTTGGATGTGTTTCTAATCAATGAAACTACTCCCGAACCTTGGTATACAGACATATTTGATTTTCTTCAAAATGGGACTTTCCCTGCCAATTCTAATAGAAACCAGCGTCGGTTATTACGTCGACGAGCAAGTCGATTTGTAATAATTGGCAATACTTTATATAGGAGATCTTTTGAAGGTATCCTATTAAGATGTTTAAACTTAGAAGAGTCTAAATCAGCCTTGAGTGAAGCCCACGATGGATCTTGTGGAGGACACTTTAGTGGTAGTGTTATTGCTAAAAAGCTCCTTCGGATAGGATACTTTTGGCCTACCATGGAAACGGATGCACATGAGTATGTGCGCCATTGCGACAAGTGCCAAAAACATGCTGACCTTGTCCATGCGCCTGCACAAGAGCTGCAGGCTATTTCTTCTCCTTGGCCCTTTTCTAAATGGGGCTTGGATATTATTGGCAAAATCAATCCTGTGTCATCTGATGGACACAAGTTCATCATAACCGCCATTGAGTATTTCACGAAGTGGGTCGAAGCTATGCCTTTAGCTTCCTGCACTGGCACACAAGTTTCTAAATTTATTTTTAATCAAATCATTTGTAGGTTCGAAATTCTTGCCAATCTCATCTCTGACAATGGAACTTGCTTCAAAAATAAAGATGTTAAAAAATTATGTCAAAAATATAAGATTCAACATCGTTGGTCCACTCCCTATTATCCTCAGGGTAATGGTCAAGCGAGAGCATCTAACAAAACCTTAATCAAAATTTTTAAAATATTGGTCAATAAAACTGGCTGTGACTGGAACATTCAGTTATATCTAGCCTTGTGGGCCTATCGAACTAGTGTTCAAACCCCCACAGGAACTTCACCATTTGTTTTGGTTTATGGTCCTTGAAGCGTTTTTCCATTTGAATTGGAAGTTCCTTCTTTGGCTCTGCTACTTCAAGATACTGAAGTAGGAGATGAATATCGCGCTGGCAGACTCAGTCAGCTGGAACTCCTAGATGAAAAATGCATCAATGCTTTGGAGCATCTCCGTGCATACCAAAACAAGCTTAAAAGATCATATGCTAAGAAAGTTCGTCATCGATCCTTTGAGATTGGCGACCTTGTTTTAAAAGAAAATCAAAAAAATACAAATGCAACTAAGGACCTTAAAGGTAAATTTGAGCCCAATTGGCTTGGACCATACATTATTACTGCTAAATTTGAATCAGGAGCATATAAATTATCTACCTTAGATGGTAAAGAACTTAAAGAACCCATGAATATTTTGCATCTTAAACGTTACTATGCATAAATTTGGTCGTTTCATCCTTATATATAATTGTTTTCAATAATTCAAAATTTTATCTTATATTTCTTTCAAATTTATAAAAATCTCAAAAACATCAAAAATATTCATAATCATCCAAAATCTTCAAAAACTATCTATTGCATTTATTTAAAGCACTTGTTAAAATTTTTGCTCAAAAAACAACAAAAATAAAACCAAAAATCAAAATAATGATAAAAATATAATAACAGCTATATGCTTGACTCTTTCGAAACCCAAATAAAATAAAGAAGAAAGAGAGAGTCAATATTCTCAAAACTTCTCAAAAAAATCATTTATATATATTTTCTTACAATTATTGCAGTTATATGTTTCAAATTATTTTTGGATAAATTAGCATTTATTTGGAATCCCTCACTTGCACACTCATAACAATAAATATCTTGATGTTATACGGCATGATTACTAATCTCTCTTATATCAAAGTTCACAAAATTCAATTAAATAAAGTTTGAGCATAGAGAATTGATCTTGTTATTTACTTAAACCAAGCACATCTTTTCACAATAAAATGATTATATTTGTAATTTCCATGTTTTGCTACATAGTAGAACTGATTTCTTGAGCGAAAAGTTTCCCCTGCTATCCTATCATGCACATGGTCTAGAATCTTTGAGAATTGGCAAAAGGACAAGCTCACCCCTACCCGAGAATAAAAATCCCTTGCTCTATGACTAATCCGAGCAAGTATCCCTAGCACAAAAAAAAAAAAAGTTCAAGAAAGAAAAAAGAGAAAAGAAAAATGTTATTTCAGCAATGTTCCAAGCATTATCAAGCAAAAGAAATACAAAAAGAAAAATAAGCAAAGTTCAAAAGAAAGCAAGAAAGCAATAAAATCCCTTCCCTACCCTTTGAAAAGAAAAGAAGGGTTGATGAGCTTGAATCCCTGGAATTCTCAATTATTCGAAAACTGTGAGGTAAGCCCCATAACAGGTGGTTTGTGCCCAACCTTCTTGGCCTTGGGTAACTCCTAGCGTGGTGATATGTCTATCACATTAGCGACCTTCTTTTGTACAGACCTATGTATGCTTATGGATTAGCTAGCTCTTGATAATCCGACCTACATAGTAGTCTAGTATGGTTATATGCATCTACATCATGGTTAATGAACACTTATTTGGTTTCTTCAAATCACTTGTATCATATTATCTTGCTCAAAACTGGTACATGAACAATGCAATTGCACACACATTTGTATTTGAGAGATTTTGTGTATCATTATGATAAATCAAGATCGGAAATGAATTCACATATGCACATGGGATTCCTTATAAATCTAACTTTTGTCTTCAAAATAATTTGAAATATTATTTTTGCAACTTGTTTGGAATAAATCAAGTACAGTTGTTTACCATAAAGACAACTATATAATAGAAAAATCAAAAAATTTCTTTCAAAATATACAATCAAAACATATATATCTGGTTGACTTTCGCGACGATGGTATAGTTTCAAAACCAAAATTGGAATTTTATGCCTAGCGCAAGTCCTCATTTTCATATTTTTTGTTCATCAAAAATCAACCATGCAATAAAACTATCTTTTTTTTTGGATTTTTGCGATGATGGTATAAGTCTATACCTACATATTCTATGCCTAGCGCAAACCATTCTAACAATTTTTATTCCCCATTTATTAAAAATCATGAAAACCATATGACTTAATTCATTACGTTACACAAATTATGCTTTTCAAAAGCAAACACATTTTCATTATTTCATGTCATTATGTCAACCTTTAATTTTGTAATGATGGTATAATTCCTAACGAATTATCCAAAAATTTTATCACACTTAGGAATTTATGCCTAGCAAAAATCATTTGAACATTATTTCATGCATACTATTTTCATGAAAATCTGCAAAACAAACCATCATCATCATCATCATTTGCACTATTGCACCAAAGTCTTAAGACAACCTCTTAAGCACTCTTTTACTTTTAACAATATTTCTATCCTGGGATTAGCTTGACGACCGAGTGAGCAGCGACTCCATGAAATGGTCTATAATAGCGACAATGTCCTTTGAAATTATTGTTAGAAGTCTCTCTTTATCTTTTACCACATTTCATCACAAACAACCAATTTGTCACATCAGATTATTTCATTCAAAATATCACAGCATGACATCAAAATTATAATATTTCCAATGACATAATTACATCCAATTATTAAATCAATCAATCAAACATAAAAGCATCATAAGCATCACATAATACAAGTCATATGATCAAAACTATATATCATATATATATCAACAACATATATACATCATCAAAACTGGATTGGTATGCCACAATCTATACCTCGGCATACTCAATCCTCTATAAAAATAATAATACAACAATGTCAGTCTATACAATGTCAGTGCAGCCCTCTAGCCTCGAGAGCCCCTCGAGCTCTCTGCCTCATCTCCTCCCCCACCCTGAGGTGGACGAGGTGGCCCCATCGTAGTCTGTGTAGTCCTCGTCCTCGATCGGGACGTGGTCCTCGATGACCCGATCCTGATCGGATCTGCGATGTTAGCTGGCAGGGGTAGTCTATCCGCCTCTGGCACCAGTTGGAAGTATAGTGTCTGATAAAATGTCAGCTGGGCAATAGCCCGTGTCAACTCCCCAGAGCTCGCCCCTCCGCCCCGTGCCCTGAGGCGTGCAATCTCATCCCGTAGCTGTGACACCTCAGCCCGGTGGCGTGCAGCCTCATCTTGTAGCGTCTGCACCTGAGCCTGGAGACGATCTCTCTCCGCCCGGAGAGTAGCCATCTCGCTACTCTCTCCTATGTCGACACCCTTGCCCTTATCGGGCGATGGTGGCCTCTGTGGAGATGGGGGTCTCGCCTCCCTCCTCTCCCTCTCTCTCTGTCGTGGCCGCTCCTGTGCCTGTGGCCTCCTCACCTCTCTCCCGTCGTGACCCTGGGCTGCCTCCATCATCGCCTGGCATCGCCTCCCTATCCGACGCACAACCGCGTGGATCGGACCTTGTGCCCTCGTCATCCGAGGAGGGCGGATGCCTGCGTACCAGGCATCGTAGCCATCGGCTACTCCTGCGTCGTCCCCATCCATTGGCTGGATGGGGGCATCATCCGTGTCCTGGCTCCAGAACCGCTGCATGTCGGGAGCCCCGCTAACCGTAGTGTTATCCCGGATAGTCCGGGAAAACTCGTAGTCCCTCAGAGATGGGATCCCCTGCTGTAGACCGAACTGTCTCAAAACTCGGTCGTACCTATGGAGCTCCACCTCTCCCCTCTCCATCCTCAGCCAGCAAACTCGCCTAACGTGAGCCAACTCCTGTCCGTCCTCGGCCCACCCTGGATGCTCCCTCCATGGCCTCCAGGTGATCTGGTCCGGGACTAAGTCATCTAGTAGCCTCCGGGACATCGGCAGATCTATCCGTCGTTGTGCCCCTCTCCGGAGCCACCAGTAGAAGACTCGGGGCCTCTCCCCGTCAACCCCTATCAGAGGAAGCCCTACCGGCCTCCGCACTGCAATGTGCTCCCAGCACCAAACTTGTAGTAGCGATGTCATAACCAGACATCGGCCGCCCTTGTACACGACCCCATACAGGATCCTGTACAATCGGCATAAAACAAAATTGCCCCAAGCAAACCTGTAGCCGTGGTCTCTCATGTCGTAGACCACATCCGCGAGCATCCATGGCACCCTGCACCCGCTCTGGTGGCACAGTAGAAGTCCACCAACTACTCCAGCTAGAACCCGTGTGAGTGTAGATGCCCCAGGCATCTGGCGCGGTGCCTCGATATTAACTCCGCCCTTCTCCAGGGTGAAGCTCGGGTCACCGCACAGCCGTCCCATAGCGCGGCCCTGATTGGCCGTAGGAGTAATGAGCCATCCTTGTATGGGGATTCTCAGAATCCTCCATACATCCTCCAAAGTGGGAGTCATCTCCCCTGTAGGTAGCCGAAAACATGAAGAGCCCGGATACCACCTCTCTGCTAGGGCCGTCAGTAGCCCCATATCTGTAGACACCTGTGGCATTTCTGCCACATGCAGTAAGTCGGCCTGTGCCAGCTGATCCCGCTCTGCCTGTGTGAGAGCGGCCAAGTCATCTCTCAACCCTCCGTACTTCCATTCCCTGCTCTTTAGTAATCCTCTCTGCAAACATAAACAACAAAACAACAAACAATCATTAATAACAATTCAAGTAAATAATAATGCAAGTTAAAAATTCAATTTTATGCAATTGATGATATCGCCCACTATTGGACGATATCGTCCCAAATTTGAGCATAATCGTCTCCGATTTCGCAGTTCGAAATCGTCCCTAATTTGACGAAATCGTCCCCCTTTCGACGATTTCGCCCTAGGGCGAAATTGCCGAAATTGAGACGATTTCGTCGAAATCGGGACGATTTCGTCCCGACGACGTCGACGGCCCAAAAACGGCCGCGATGCTCAAAAATCATCTAAAAATTACCTACAAAGCATGTAAAGTTAAATTAAAGCATCCTAGATAAGTCTAGACTCTTACCCGTAGACCGCGTCGGACCTCTGTCGATCTGTGCGTCGTCTCCACCATTTTTGCTTAGAGCTCCAAAAACCAAGAAAATGAACGGTAAAAATGAATTAGGGTTTTACCCTATTTTTCTTAATTTTATTCAAAAATAATTTTTTTTGCTTTTCCGCGTTTTTACCTCAAACGTTCGATTTGGGTAAAAACACGGAGGGGGCACCATAGTAAGTCGTCGTACGATTCGACCAAGAATCGTCGCCTAAAAAAGGGAATAATTTTTTGCTTTCTCGTAGATCGAGAAGAACTCATCTTTAACGCATTTTCTTCGGAAAATTCGCTAAAGAGGGGGCAAAATGTAGCACCCTAAAATTGGCGCAGTAAAAATTACAATAATTACATTCACCTTAGTAAATAATTTAAAATTCAAATTTAACCTCCCAAACCGCCCGTTAACCATCGAGAAATCCGTTTCCCCCTTTTTTGCGCCATTTTTAGAGGTTGTTTTGACCGTTTGACGATATCGTCGCCGATCAGACGATATCGCCCCAGATTTGACGATTTCGTCTGGACTAGGACGTCCAGACGATCTTGTCGCAAAACTGATTTTGCAAAGTTAGCTTATGTTCCAACGGGTCTCCAATCCGGGCAGAAGCGTGTCTGCGCCGTTGGGACCCTCCCCTGTTGGAGATCTCCCAAATTGGGATGATCTCCAACCTCCTAACTACTCCCCTAAGCCTATTTAATCCTAAGCTATCCCTTTAGCACCCCCCTGGTTGAAATTCTCTGCAAGTTAACTCCATTTACGTTAAATCATCCCTATTCTTCATTTGCACTAGTTCCATATCAATTTTGTTGCAGGTACATCACTGTTTTTCAGCCGGAGCCAGCACACATCGTCGTCGACGAACCTGTTCAGATCGGAGGTGAACCTGGCGAATTCGAGACGATTTCGTACTGATGCGAGACGATCTCGATTGCAATCCATATTGAGGCAATCAGTGCCTGAAGTTTGCACTTCTCAACCTTGTTTCTATTGTTTTATTCTGCAAATTAGATAGTCTATTCAGTGTTTTATGTTATTTTGCATTTGGAGTTCACCCATTTAGATTAAGTGCATAATTAAATCCTAATTATCATCTAATTAGCACGATTCATTTTTGTCTCTGTGTTTAAGTTTCGGTTTGATAACATTGCTGCCATTTTATATCATTTCCCTCTGTTAGCACTGTAGTATTTTTTGTATTTTGCATCTATTTTCGGTTTTGCAGGTCTCTGACGAATTCGTCAGATCTCAGATGATCTTGTTTGATTGCAGATGATTCTATCGAATTTCAGACGATCCGGATTGCTTCAACATCGAATCTTCTTCAGACATCCGGATCAGGTATTCCTCATTTGCATTCTGTAATCTCTCTATTTTTTGTCTTTAAATTTGTTTTCTGTATTCATGGAATTTGCATTTTCATGTAGATTAATCTAGATTCATTCGGCCAAACCTAGGATATGAATGCTTAAGGTTAAAAATGAACACATTTAAACACATTCCAAAACCTAGGCGTGGAAGCTGCCGTTAAATGTTTCCTGGTGAACCCACCATCCATCGAAAAATCATCAAAATACACCTCCCTTGAGAGGCGGGACCTTCGCAAAGTCCTCTTAGTCCGAGGTACCGCGCCATCCTTTTCCCTTCCTCCTTCCGGGCACGGATCCTATAGCCTGAAGGTAAGGATGCAAAAAATTTGGAGTGATACAGGGTTCACCAAAATGTATCGCTCCAAATTTTTCACACCCTTACCTTCAGGCTATAGGATCTATGCCCGGAAGGAGGATGTGAAAAGGATGGCGTGGTACCTTGGACTGAGAGGCCTTGCGAAGGTCCCGCCTCTCGGGGGAGGTGTATTATGGTGATTTTTCGATGGATGGTGGGTTCACTAGGAAACGTTTGAATTGTAGTTTCCATGCCTAGGTTGGGAATGTGTTTAATGTGTTCAGTTTTATCTTTAAACATTCGAGTCCTAGGTTTGGCCAAATGAATCTAAGTTGATCTATTATGAAAATGCAGACTAGATGAAATACAACATAAAAATATGAACAAAAATAGAGAGAAAGAGCTAAATTATAGAGCCATACCTGATCTGGATGTCTGATGGAGATTCTGATTTTTAAAGCAGTCTAGATCATCTGGAATTTGACATGATCGTCTCCGACCTGCAGGATCATCTGAGATCTGACGAATTCGTCAGATGAATTCATTAGAGACTTGCAAAAAGAGAAATAGACACAAAATACAAAAAACATGGCAATGCTAATAGAGGATAAAGATGTAAAATGACAATAAAGATGTTAATAGATAATCCTAAATAGGAATGCAAGCAAATTACAATGTTTTAATAATTAATCATGATTTCATTATGCAATTAAACTACATGGGTGAACTCCAAGATGCAAAATAGTAGAAAATAATAAATAAACTAACTAAATGAAAAATAGAATAGGAGTTGAAAGGAGAAAAATGCAAACTCTAGGCACTGATTGCCCCAATGCAGATTGCAGTCGAAATCGTCTCGGATTGGTACGAAATCATCTCGAATTGAACAAGATCGTCCATGATGAACTGAGCTTGCTTTGGCTGAAAAATACTAAGGTTCCTACAACAAAATTTGGATAGGACAAGTGCAGATGGTAATACAGATTATTCTAATGCGTGTGAAGGTCGATTTATAGGAAAATTCAGCCAGGGTAGGTTAAGGGGAGGGCCTAAGTTTAAATAGGCTTAGGAGGGAGGTTAGGAGGTTGGAGATCATCCCAATTTGGGAGATCTCCAATGGGGAGGGTCTCTAATGGCGTAGACACACTTCTGCCCGGATTAGAGATGTCGTTGGAACATAAGCTAATTGAGAAAAATTAGTTTTGGGACAAGATCATCTGGACATCCTAGTCCAGACGAAATCATCCGATCTAAGGCGATATCGTCTGATCGGCGATGATATCGTCAAACGGTCAAAACAAACTCTAAAAATGGCACGGGAAAGGAGGAAACGGGTTAAATGATGATTTGGGAGTGATTTTTGGGGTTGAAATTTGAATTTGAATATTTACTAGAGTAATTGTAATTATTAAGGTTTTACTGCGTCAATTTTAGGGTGCTACACACCACAAGCATAATTTAGATTGTTATCATCTTGATTCCCTAAGAAGGCCATTGTGGTCGGATTGCTCTATAGGATAGAGATGTATAATTACTAAAAATGGTTGTAATCACACCTGAAATGGGATCTACCATATAACAAAGAAAAACTCTTAAATCATCCAAATCATTCATCTTGGTCAAGTGACTCATTGCTTTCTTCATTGTCCTTCCCTCATCGACTTGTCACTTGAGGGGTAGTCATAATATCAATAATCATAATCAAAATTAACAAAGGATCACTCGATCATGTTAAATTGTGTTTGTGTTACAAATAATTGCTAAAAACTATCATAAGCTTACCCTTATTTGGGGTAAAAATAAAATATTATATTTAATATTGACACTCCCCTCCTTTTGGATCAATCATAGCACCAAGGCTACCCAATCACCATTGGACTTGCAAAAGCTTTTACAAATTTAAGTTTTCCATCCTACTGGAAGTAATAATTATAGGATGCATACATTTTCTCATAACTGAGGTATCTGATGTTGATCAGATCAATGATAATCATGCACCCTACAATATGGTTCTAGGTGGTCTATTTTTGCTCAGCATTGTGTTTTCCCACAACACATCTCAAAAAGGGACATCTATAGACACCTAAAATGCATCATGTTTAGGAGATTACTCATATGGTCACATATGAAGGCCATATGATTTATATTGGACCTTTCCAAGAGCTAAAAGTGGTTTGAACCACTCACAAGGAGCTTTTTTGGACCATTTAGGTGTGGTCGCTATTGGCTAGAGTAGCCACCAAAATAGGTCGTTGAAGTTGAGAGCGATCATAGATAGCCACTACTGTGGACAACGACTAGCACTAAAACATAAATTGGTTGTGAATACAAGCCCAAATCATGTAGTCTGACTACACTTGGATTGTTTGTGAGCGGTTTTTGATGTAGATCTCCTAGAGATCCTCTTGACTGCCCCTTCCATGCAAATTTATGATTAAGCCTTCCACTTTAACGGTCAGTTACATGTAGATATATATATGGATCTAAATCTGAATCTAGTAGGTCTACATATGCATTATCCTAGGAACAAGAAATGATTATAGTTTTTATGTAGCAAAGCCCTAGCGAATTAGAGAGCAATTTCTACATCCCCTTGAGGAGTAACGAAGTGTTGTCTAATTGATCAATGAAAACGCACCATCTAAGCATTCATATCAACACGTTTTTCATTTCTAATCAGTGTATGGACACTAAGGCAATCCTTGAACATCAATTTAGATGAAGGATTTAGTTTCACCACCCTTGGTTCACGAGGAAGATGGTTTCAATTCACGGTCGTTGTCCTTGACAGTGACTTGTAGGCATAGCCTAGGGTTTTAGACACTATTTCTCAAGTTTTTAGCATATATTTCTCATTGTTTTTGCTTTATCAGTTAAACTTAGCATAGATCTATCTTTTCATTGTATTTTCATAGTATTTTCTAAGTCATTTATGTATTTTTTCTTGTCCTTGCATCATTATACTTTTATTATGCTTTTAAATTATTTCATGTAGGTCTTCAAAGAGGGCCTCATCATGAGAGACCACATATGCTACTGATCACTTTCTATTATTTCTTGATAATAGATCACAGGTTCTTGGACTAGTTCAAAGTATATTTGAAATTAGATCCTTGTTGGCAAGAGAGAAGAAGGCATCAGTAAGCCCTTGAATAAATCTGTGTATGAATATGAGAGGCCTGTAGAGTGCACCATCCCCTTGCAGGGGCCCATATCCACTTGTATTCATTTTATCAGATGTGGTATCCCTAATAGGGACAAATATGTAACTAAAGTTTCAAAAAGAATTAATAAAATATATCTCTTGATTTTGTTACTTCCTTGTTCTTTGTGCATTTATGGTTCTTTCACTTGATATTATGCTACAAGTAGATTAGATGTTTGCTTCTCGGGATCGTACACTTATATCCTAGATTCAATTATTACTTGTTGATAAATTTGATTAAATAATTCAAGCATATCTACTTTTATTTCATATATGAAAGCAACCTTATTAGTGGTATGAGTATGAATCCACTTATCTTATTTGGCAACTACAAATGACATTTCATCATTGATAACATTCGAATCCAATAAACAATTAGATAAAATTTTACCTAGAGTTTGTATGGTTGGACCCGCAAGGTGAGATCTTATCTTTTGTACATTTTTATTTACCAAGGCTTGGTGCGAAATTTCAATTTATTTTTATTTGTGATCTCCATCATCATCGTCATCATGTAGCACTTCTTCTTCTTCAATTACCTATTTATAAAATACACAAAAATTAGGTACCCAATCAAAAACATGTCCATATTTTTCAAACCATAAGACTTGTTGATCAAGGGATGTGTTAAATAACACATTTCCATGTTCAATTGCTTGAGTTGTTTCAAATAAGGTAACATTTTTATTGGATCATCAATGATATCGAATCCAAACCATTCAGATTCTGAAATTTCATCTATATGAGGTAGCACATGTATTATAGGATACTTAGGTGAAACAAGGCTTTCAATTTCTTGCACCTCAAATGGGAATAAAGTGAATGATTCCCCGTCTTCATCTAGAATAGTAAAATGATTATCCTTTTGAAACATTTGATTAGATTCCATCCCTTCTTTCATGTCATTTTTAGATTGATCAAGAATTGTAAGATCTTCTTGTAAGATAGCATTTTCAGTGTCATGTATATCAGGTGCAATAGAAATTTCATCAATAAAAGTGTAAGAAATCAATGATTCTTCATACCTTTTCAAAAATTTATAATAATGGTCGTCTAAATCAATTGGATGAAACTCTATAGCATCCTCCTCAAAATTTTCAAGCTCTTAAAGAAACTCTTCTTCAAATTCTTCCTGGTCATTAT
This sequence comes from Wollemia nobilis, assembly GCA_028583015.1. Classification (NCBI taxonomy): domain Eukaryota; kingdom Viridiplantae; phylum Streptophyta; class Pinopsida; order Araucariales; family Araucariaceae; genus Wollemia; species Wollemia nobilis. The sequence goes on along the minus strand of JAQPPZ010017013.1, from coordinate 2,316,939 downwards.
TTTGAGGATGTTGCCTTTTTTATCATCATAATAATTATCTTCTAGAAACAAGTGATGAAATTCTTTCATGTCCTCCGTACAATCTTCAGATTCATCTATTGATTCCCTTTTAAATTTACTTTCAACCACTTTTTATGCATCAAGGGATTATTTAGTGGGATCAATTCTTGTATTTTACTTTCTAATATTATCCCAATCCTCCTTTGTGAATAATGAATCTAAGCCTTTTATTTCTAGCTTGTCATAACTTGGCTCATGTTGGCTTTCTTGACCATCCATTTTAATGATTTCATCTAAGTTACTGGAGAATTTAATTGGTATATATTTCAATGCAAGTACTATCTAGGCCTTTTCCATTATCTAAGAAATAATCAAATGAAATATCATTGAAATTTGTATCATGAACTTTATTTTTAGGATGATTTGGAAGTATACTTTAAGGTTCTTTCTATTGTAATGGAACCATATATCTACTTAAATTCTTGACCAACCTCTTTAGGTCTTTTACTTTTGACTCAAGCTTATTGGGTTGGGTAGTAGAAGTGGTAGGATTAGTTGGATTGACATAAGTAGGCAAAGCCTGAGCACTTGTTGCTATGGCTCCATGAGTGGCCAAATGGTTCTCTAACCATAATGGAGTGATTTGATAGATAGATGTATTCACATAAGCGCATGTGGGAGGATAAGTGGACATGGTAGGATAAAACTACTTGTAGGGCATAGTGTTCAACATCGCATTCAGTTGTTCCCATGCTTGGTTTATCATTGGGGTTTGGTTGTAAGCCCATAATTGTACTACCATAGGTAATTTCTCCATACCTACACCTTTTGGTATTATTTTTTGTTCTATAGTCATAGCCTCCATGTAGGCCAAGACAAGAGTAGTGATCAAATAATTTGTCCTAGTGAACATGGCGAGCAAGGGATCCAATGTTCCAAAGTATATCTAAAGAGCAACATTTTCCAAAATAACAAAGGGAGTAGTCAATCTCACATAGAGATTTTGAAATCTCATGTTGAACATTCTCAATGGTTCATTAGGTTCCCTCCTACAAGAAGCAAATTGATGATAGATCATGGTAGGATCTATGGGTAACCTAAACTAATTGATAAAAGTAATTTTTAACTGGACCCAAGATGTAATAGATCCAGTAGGTATATTGATGTACCAATCATATGTCGTGTTATCTAGGCTCAAAGAAAACAATCTACAAGCTACATCTTCATGTTCAACTCATTTTATGAACAAGGTATCCACATAGACTTGAATGTGTTCCTCTGCTAGTATTGTGCCATCATGTTTATACTTGGGTAATAATGTCTCTATGTTCTTGGGTAGGTCATGAACATCTCCAACAATGTTCAAAGGATTGTTGTGCACCCCATACCACTTTCTAACATTTGCAAACATTGTATTAGGCTATGGTGTGATTAATAATAACAACAATAAATGCTTGTTAATAATGCATCAAATTAACCATCATAAGAAGAGGTATTCTAAAAAATGGTTAGGATCAATGTATTATCAATTAAAGCAATTTTCAATCAATGAACTCTATCACCCATCAGTAAAGCCTCGTTAGTCCAAACCAATACCTTCAAATAACCTTCAAATAACAATGAATAATTATCATTTAAGTAGCAATAAAATAAACCAATTCAAACCCTCCTTCTAGCACCAAAATGTTGAGTGAAAATTTTACCCAATTGTAAAATCACCATAACACTTAGGATTTTGATTAGAAAACCCTTTCTTGCAAAGAAACAAATATTTCTCCAAGGTTTCTTTTACTTATGTGTGCTTGTATACTTATGAAAAATGTGTCAAAAAAGTGCTAAGAATACCTTAGTGATTGCAAGTAACTGTTAACAAGGGGTCTGTGTTGGTCTTACTTTATTATGCTATGTTATTGATTGTTCATGAAACTTAAAAGGAAAATATGATGTGATTGGCCCTCATATTTAATTTAATCCTCCTTTAAATGTGAAAACCTATAAATTTGAAATTACAAAATGCTTTTAAAAAAAACAACCTTAAATCATTTTTGTAATTTTGAAATGACTTCAAAATGAAATTGAACGGGATTAAAATAAAACATTAAAGCTCATTATTGATATCTCTGCATTTATTTTTGGAGTTTTAATTTTTTTTTTTTTTTTTTTGAAATTAAAAAAAATACAAAAGGGAAGGGTTAGAAAAAAAAAAAAATACAATCTAGAAAATGGAAAAGGAGATGGAAAATGACCAAAGAGGAACAACATAACCCCAATCTAGCCTATGCCGCAAAAAAATGTTAGATCTTGAATATAAACACAACTGGGTTAGACCTGCATCCACATAATCTAAGATCCAGTTATGAGATTCTAAGGAATAAACATGCATTAAAGTTATCCAATGATGCTACTGAATTAATGCATAAAAAACCCTTAAAATAAAACTAAATCATAGAGAAATATGGGAAATAAAAGTATATTTTATTCAAAATATTCTATTTGTGTATACAAATGTCAAGCCAGAATGTTGACAACAGTTTAAAAAATCCTTCCAATATTATTCCACATATTTCCTATTCCAAAAATTCTAGTAGGTGGCTTTCAAAAAAATCCAACCTTTGTAATCTATTTCGATCGCTTATTTTAAATTGCAGTATGTCTTTTCGTTATTTGTTTCCAACTATTCATTTTCACTCCCTTCATTTCTTCTCCATTTCTTTTATTTTCCTTTTGAACGTTTTAGCTTCATAATGATTTCTTTCACTTGTTTCCATTCTTGTAACTGTCACTTAATTCATTATATTCTCTGGTAATGTTTTTGCCTTGATTTACTTAAAGACCATAGTGGACTTGGTTTTGTTCTATTGTGAATTCTTTATCATCTTTTACCATGACCATGGTAAATTTATTTATATAAATTTTAACCTCATTCACCTCCATGATATCCACGAGAGTAACTGATTCTATGTTATTTTCAAAGTGTTTATGTGAATAAGGAGAAAATAGAAGACCATAATTAACATGCCCTCCTCATTTTATTTCCACGGTCTGTAGCACTACTTGCATCCATGGTACCATTGAAGGATTCATCAGACTTGGCTATATTCGACCCCTACCATCCTTTTGCATTATCTTGATCATGTGCCAGATGGTACCTTGAAACCCGAATCCACTTGCTTTTGCTACAGATTATGTTCTTCATATTTATTTCATCGACAATCCTTGCTTGAAACTTCTCCTCATAAAAAACTACTTCCACTTTCAAATGCATGCCAAACTATTGCCAAATGGCCTCCTTTTGTCGTTCTTGTTGGTAAGGCTTCGATAGAGGGAATGCAGGTGTTGACTACAAGGTTCCATGACATATAGTATCTCCCATACTTTTTGTGTAACTTCCATGGTAGAAAACATAAAGCACTCTCCATTTTGATCATCTCACATCTTCCATATTAGGTCATCGTATCATCGATTATGTATCCATGCACCAAATCAAAACTATCTCCTAATTGATCAGTTTTGTTCACCATGAGAGCTATCCATATATTAAAATTAGTTAAGCGTAGGTGAAATATGTTACTCTACCATGCTTAACCGCAATGAAATCCAATGAATTATCCTCCTCACTATGGTTTGAATTCATGAATCTTTATCACCATCCCTATGAGAATGCTTGTGTGGTAGCTCCCCAGTCCATATCTGCACAGTGTTTTATTTCAATAATTTTGGTCATCTATGTCATATATGGTGTATTCACATATAGGTTCGAGGTCATCCCGCATAGTCATCAGCTTATTTATGTTATTTTTTCAATAGGCCTTCGATAAAACATCAAGCAGCATAGTAGTGGAACCCCCTTTCTCCCCATCGAATTTGACCTCTTCGATGCTAGTTTGTTGGGATTTATGTTTCTTCCTTAGAATACTAAAATGAAAACATATGTATCTATAATGTCATACTATTTGGGGTCCAACATGTAAATAAATTCCATGTCATATGATGTTATGTGGCCATATGTACAACAGGAGAAAAGGAGGAACCTCTCCTTTCTCCTTTCACAAGACCATATGTGACTCTGTGGTTTTCCTAGCCTCAGTTTTGCTTGATCCACCAAAAGCCTTAATCAAAGAATCGTGTTGATTTGTCAACTGTGCCACTTCAAACAAAGTGGTATTAGATTTTATTTTCTTTAAATATTAAACAAGGCTATAAGAAATGTTATCAATACTTTACACCTTTTGACGTGGTTTGGATGAATCAATCTAAGATGGAGGTGGAGGGTTATTGTTTGCCTTGGTATTGGGTGGAATAATGGAATTTTTTGGAGGAGAAGTATTTGTGATCCTACTCTTATTTATCAATTTATAGTTATGGTTTCCCTTTGGAACTTGCCTAAAGGCTTGAACTTCTTCTTCTATGTAATCATAAAATTCCTCTTCTTCCTCATATTCAATTGGTCCAAATGTTTCAACAACTAAATTCATTCCTTTACCTTTGCTTGAACTACCTTGATGAGAACAATCCTCATTAGGTATTATTTCCAAATCATCCATATCTTGTTGCAGAATACCTATTTTTGTATAAGGCTTTGGACATTCAAGTTCGTTTTGCTCTCTAGTGGAATGCTTCCTACACCAATTACTCCTTTTTAAATATAAAATATTAACAATTACATGATATTTACTATAACTAGTAGATGCATTATTATGATTAGGAACCAGACTAGGTACACACCCATTTTTTGGTCGTGTGTTCCATTGTTTCCTTTGAAAACTAAAGTTCCTGTTTTGTTAAGGATTTTATGGTGTCTGCTTTTGGAACTAAACCATATCACTACTTAGCTTTTGTATCAACCTCTTTAGCTATTTTACCTTTGAATCAAGCTCATTAGGTTGAAAAGTAGTAGTGGTAGCATTATTTGGATTTCCAAAACCATAAATTTTTTGATTTGGCACCACGTTTTGATTTTGAATATTTGGGTCTTGTAAAGTTTTTTGAGTTTGAAAATTTAGATTTGGGAATGGATTCAATATTTGTATGGGTTGGATTGAAATATGTAGGCAAGTCTTGAGCATTTATTACTATGACTCCATGAGTGGCCAATTGGTTTTCTAATAGTAATGGAGTGGTTGGATGAATAGGTGTGTTCAGATAAGCGATTATGGGATGATAAGTATGCATGGTAGGGTAAAAATGATTGTAGGTAAAAGCATTCAACATTGGATTCTTATTTGACAAAGCTTGGTTTATCATAGGAATATAATTGTATGCACCTATTTGTCCTATCATAGGTAATTGTCCTATCCCATAGCCCTATGGTATCAACTATTTCTCGATAGTCATGGCCTCTATGTATGTTGAGTCAAGAGTGGTGACAAAAGGATTTCTCCTAGCAAACATGGTAGTCAAATGATCTAATACCCCAAAGTATATCTAAAGAGCAACATCGATGGTAACAAAAAAAGGACCAATAAATCTCGCATAGAGCTTTTGAAATATGGTGTTAAACATTCTTATTGGTTCATTAGGTCCCCTCTTACAAGCCATGAATTGATTATAAATTATGGTTGGATATAAAGGCAACCTCAATTGATTCACAAAAGTTGTTTCTAATAGGGACCAAGAAGTAATAGAGCCAAAGGGTAGACTGATGTACTAGTCATACGCCATGTCATCTAGGCTCAAAGGAAATAATCTATAGGCCACATCTTCATGTTCAACTTACAACATAATTAAGGTATCCTTATAGGCCTGAATGTGTTCCTCTACAAGTATTATGCCATCATGCTTGTATTTGGGTAGAAATTTCTCTATCTTCTTGGGTAAGTCATGGAAAATCCAACAATTTTCAAAGATTTTGTGTGCACCCCATACCAAGTAACATTTATAGCCATTGTATTAGGTTGTGGGGTGACTAAAGAAACAATAAGAAGAATAGAGATAATAGTTTATCCAACTAAAATCCCACTAGATAGAATACAAATTACTTCACTCTTGGATCTTCTGTGCCTCTGAGTAGGATATAGGATTTGAAATATGATATCTTCTATAGCCTTAAACCTAGTAATAATACCCTTAGGTTCTAGCTTAACAATGAAAACAACCAGTGTTTTTTAACAATGCATCAATTAAACCATCATAATAGAAATATTCTAAAAAATGGTTAGCATCCATGCATTATCAATTAAAGCAATTTTCAATAAATGAACACAATCACCTATCAACTAAACCTTATTAGTCCAAACCACTATCTTCAAAATAGTCTTGTGAGTAACCATGAGCAAGTTAGCATTTTCAACAATAATGAAATAACCAATTTAGGCCCTTCTTCTGGTGCCAAATATGTTGAGTGATAATTTTACCGTATTGCAAAATCACACTCACAATTAGGATTTTGTTAGAAAAACCCTCTCTTGCAAAGAAATTCAAATTTCTCCAAGGTTCCTTTTACTTAATGTGTGCTTGTGAAAATGTGTCAAATAAGTGTTGAAATACCTCAGAGGTGCAAGTAACTGTTAACAAGGGGTTTTTTTTTGTATTAATTTGATTTTTCCATGCTTTTATTGTTCATGAAACTTAAAATAAAAGAAAATGTGATGTGATTGGCATTCATATGACCATCCTGGAATGGTCATTTAATTCATTATATGTTGGAGTGTTTTATATATATTTTATCTTCTTTTTGTTAAGCAGATTTTAATGTTTTATTTGTTAAACTTTGCTTTGAGCATAAAAGAAAAGAATAAAATGTATCTCTAAAATGTGAATATTGATTGATGAGTAGATTCATTTTATCTTGCTTTGTGAATGAATTTTATCTTGCTTTGTTAAGCTCTTCTTGAGCATAAAAGAAAAAGAAAGATAAAATATAACTTTGTAATGTAATAGTAGCTTTAGAATAGAATCTTAATGATTCATTTTAATGAAATTTTAGAAGTTATAAGGATTTTATCTTTCACATTAAATGAAATTAATTTTCTTGTCGTTAATAGTGCAAATTTTGGATTTTGTATTCTCTTTTAAAGTGAATTTGTGTATAAATTAGATTGCAAATTTTCTCTTAGTAATGTGAATTTGTGTGAAAACTTGAAAACTGCAAAAACTCCTTTTAAACAAAAATGAACTTTGTTAAGCTAATATGAAAATAATATAACCTGTGGAGTGTGAATAAAAATGCTTTAGAACCTTAAAATGAATGCTTTAATTACAAAAAAGTCCAAATAATTGAATGTATTGGCCTTAAAAAACATAATTACTTGGATGTCTAAATGCTTCAAAACCACAAATCTTAATGTAGAAAATCATAAACTTGTTAGGATTTTGAGTGCTTCATGGAATTTTAAAGAAAATAAAATGAAATATAAAAATTGTCAAAAGCTATAATTAGAGCAATTTTTTTTTTAAATATGGAAAAATATGGAACAAAGTGCAAAAAATGATCAAATAACTACTGCAAATAAATTTCTCCTATTTTGCAGCAAAAATCCTAAATACCCAAACAAAACCAAGTTAGACTTGCATCTACACAATATAAATCTAGTTAAGTGCAAGAATATTAGGGATTAAGAACATGCATAAAAAATATTAAATTATGCTACCATATCTATGCATAAAACACCATTAATAAACTTGATACATGCAAGATATATATGTAATAAGAATAAATTGTATTCAAAACTTTATCTGCATACAAGGTGGGAGAAAAAAATAGTTTTACAACAGCTTAGACAACCTTCCAATCTTCTTCCAGTGCTTCTGTTCCAAACATTTCTAGCCCTCATTTTTGCATTTCAATGGATATTTAAAATTTAAAAATAAACTTTTCATTTTCCTCTTCCTTCTTTCTTTATGTTTCCCTTATGCTTTGTTTGTAACGTTGTGTCTGTTTGCCTTATGTATTTGTCCTCCATTCGTAATTATTTTTGGAAACCATTGCATATTCCACTTATTAGCATATATTTCAATAAATCCCGCCTTTTTTATGATGTGCTTTCACCAATACTAAAATATTGGGCACATAGTCTATAAAATTATACACCCCACAATGCTCCTTATAAAATCTCAAGGACGACCCATCATAACAATGAAATCCATCTATGTGGAATCCCTAGGAATACTTGGGAATCACTAGAAGACAAACTTTTGCTTTATTTCAATACCTCATTTTCAATACTCGAATACCTCAATCACAACAATCCCAAAGAATTTGACTCATTTTAACAAGGTCTCTTTTGCTTCGTTGGCAATTGTGAGCCTAAAACCAATATAATATTGGCAATTTGAGTTATTTTATGTTCTCATTGATGTCACATGGATCATTGATGTCACATGGATCACATTGATTTTTGGTGGCCAAATGATATTTTGGAAAGCATGGATAAATACAGGGTTTTTATGAAAACCAAGGCAGACAAAATAAAAGGTTCTATTTAAAACCATGGATGGCATATTTGAAGTGGTTTTTTCTTAAAACCCAAGTTGTCCTTTTGTTTCATCGAAAAAGGTGCCCCGGTGATGGAGATATTTAATTTTTAATATTTAGATTAAATTTTAATTATTTAAAATTAAAATTAAAATTTAAAATTAAATATGTAAGATTTTCGTCGACGTCATCAAAAATAATAAGGAGGCTATATAAAGGGGATACCTAAGGTTCATAAATGGATTATGCTCATGGTTAATAATCGTTGGCTAAGCATCCGAATTGAGCTCATGCGAAAATCTTTTAGAAAGTAGAAGCAACAAATAAACGAAGGTTGGTCGAAGTCCAAAGTCATCATGGGCAGAGTGGCGCATTGGCAATTGACTTTTGGCTAAGGTGTGTGACTACACAAATTTCAAGGTTTTGAATCCCCTTAACTGCATTCAGAAGGCGTTGGAAGTAAAGAGCTCGAAGTGCTTTTGATTTGTGGAAAGGGAGGAAAGGTTTTAAGGCACGTTGTGCCTTTCCCTTTCGAATGAGCGGCTAGCTCGTGTGGCAACCTTAGCCACGACTAAGGTGCTCGTGGTGTGGGCAAGTCGGGGGTTCGAATCCCCTTAAGGAGGTAAATATGTTTTTGCTCTATTTATTTTTGTTAAGCCCTAATTTGGATTTATAAGGTGGTTAGGAATAATTAAAAATTTTAATTAAACTTTGTTTTATAAGGGCTGTGATTATTATTTCAAAGGTGGATGAGTTGTTGCTTTAATTTGATGTTCATAAAATTAAGAATTAAGATTTAGGAGAAATAAGGAGTTGTTATAAAATAATTTTTGAGAGGTTTATTGATTATTATTTTTGATAAGGGTTTTTATTAAAAGGACTTTGGTGGATGTGTTTATTAAGTTGTATTAAAAAGGTGTAAATTGAGTTATGCTTTATCTTGTGATTATTATTTGAAGTCCACTAACCCTTATTGAGATTGGAAAGGAAAGTTGTGTTTAGTGTGGCAGATTTTGTGGATAACTTCTTGGAATGAAAAAGGTATGGGCACATTCTCCTATTGATTGTTTATGGTGGTTGATTTCTGAAATATCATTGGAGTGAAAAGGATTTATTGTGGTTTCCTTTTCAAAAGTAGTTGGTTGAATGCTTCAAGGTTTTCTGGTTTGAGATTTGTGTTTAAACCTTTTTTTATAAGCATATTTGTTGAAGCCCATTGGTTATGTAAAGAACTTGAAAAGAACATGAGTATCATTTTTATGTGAGATTTGTGGTTGAGCATTGTTGGAAACATTTGAGTTGGTTGATACATGCTTGGACTAGGGTTTTGTGAGAAAGAGTAGTCCCTTGTGGTGATTTGTTGAGTTGATTTGATTGAGCCTAGTAAAGTGATTGTGACATGATTGTTCAAGTCCCATGAAACAAACTATTCTATAATTCTGATTTGAGTTGAGATTGAGATTAGAACATATTGAGTCTCTAACAATTCTCTTTATTCTTCTATGAATTGACTTGAGTTGATATTGATTTGAGTTAATTTAAGTTGATATCATTGTGGATCATTTTTGTCATTCATTGTAGAGTGCATTGCCATTCATTGTTGAGTTCAAATTTGAGCCTTGTCTTCATATATTAGTGGATGATATTTGAGTACTACTTGAGCATGATTGATTGAGCCTTTGATAAGGCTCTTGGGATAGATTTATAGATAGATTTGTAGCAGTTTGTGTATGATTGATTGAGCCTTTGAGAAGTTTTTATGGATATTTTTTGGGACAAATTTGTGGACAGATTTGGGATAGATTTTGATGAGGTTCTTACTGAGCTTGTTGGAGCAGATTTTAGCAAGTTCTTGGTGAACTTGCTAGAGCAAATTTGGATAAGTTCTTAGTGAGATTGTTTGAGCAGATATGAGCATGTTCTTGGTGAGCTTTCTAGAGCATATTTGGACAAGTTTTTAGTGATCTTGTTGGAGCATATTTGAGCAATTTATTGGTGAGATTGCTAGAGTAGATTTGGACAAGTTCTTAGTGATCTTGTTGGAGAAAATTTGAGCAAGTTTTGTGTGAGCTTTTTGATCAATTTTGGACAAGTTCTATGTGAGCTTGTTATGCAAATTTGGACAAGTTATGTGTGAGCTTGTTATTGCGTAGCTTTGAGAAGATCAAAGAAATTTGGATAAGTTATGTGTGAGCTTGTTGAGTAGTTTTGGACAAGTTCTGTGTGAGCTTGTTATGCAGATTTGGACAAGTTTTGTGTGAGCTTGTTATTGCCTAGCTTTGAGCAGATCAAAGAAATCATTGTATTGGATAAGGATCCTTATTTCTATGTGAAATATTATAAGGATAATATCTTGTGGAGTACCCTATATTGGGGTAACCATGTTAAAAATTGTGTCTCAATTATGTGTGGTGACTTGTGCTCTTGCTTGTTGTTGCTATCTGAGTTATTAATGCACACTGCTATATTTGGTTATTGCAATTAAGGACACTAATTGATACTGGTTTTGAAAGAAAGTAAAAAGTGGGTGTTATACTATACACCCCCCATATTAGTATAATATTGTGTTATTAAATTGGTATCAGAGTGGGTTCCTTCAGAAAAGCTAACAGCTTGAGGGTAGATTCTATAAGAACACAGATGGCTTCATAGAATGGATCATATACAAATAAGGCTCCACTAATTGATGGTAACAATTATGATTTATGGAGCATGAGGATGAATAACTACTTGATATCACAAGGATATGAGGTATGGAAAATGGTTGAAAAATAGTATAAGGTTGAAGGTGATCCCGAGGTAGATAAGACTATCAGGAAATTGGTTGAGATCAATGCAAGAGCAATGAATTTTATTTTGAGTGGGCTACGAGAGATAGATTTTGCAAAGGTTATGGTATGTAATTTAGCTAATGAGATGTGGACCAAGTTGTGGAATACTTCTGAAGGATATTCCAAGGTAAATTTGGCAAAACTACAAACTCATAGAAAATGATTTGAGGAATTGAAAATGGAAGATTCTGAAGATATTGCAAAGTTTTTACTTCGAGTTGATGAGATTACTAACACCATGAGAGACCTAGGATTTGAGATGAAAGAATCAAAAGTTACTCAAAAGGTTTTGAGATCACTTCCCATGAAGTATGATGCAAAGGTTTCAGCAATAGAAGAAACAATGGATATAAACAATCTAACAATGGAATAATTGCAAGGAACTCTCACAAATTATGATATGGGGGTAAGTAAGCATCAGCTCCAATAAAAGATATTGCATTCAAGGCTTAAAAAAAATATAAAGGGAAAGTTTCATAAAAAAGTAGAGGTTTAGATAATGATGAGGTAACTTCATCAAAAGGAATAAGGACTCAAGGAATTTTAGGGATATAAGTAAAGTAAGATGCTATAAATGTGGGGATCTTGGTCACTATGCATACAAGTGTCCACAAAAGGGAAACAGTGATGATGAAAAATAGGGTCACATAAGAAAAGAAGATGGAAACCATAAGCATGACAAAGATGATAAATTCAAGAAAAACATGTATGAGAAGAAGAATATTTTTTGTAAGGCAAAGAAATCTTACTACATTGTAGAAGCAAGTGATAGCTCATATTACAGTGATAGAGACAAGTCAGATGATGAAAAGGAAGAACATATATTCCTAGGAATAGAAGGTGAAAGAGAGCAGTACTTTGTGTGTGGTCAAAGAGATCAAAGATCAGGATATTGCAATGGTTTCAGTGATAGTGAAGATGAGATGACACATCAAGGAAACAAGCATGGTCAAATAAATCTTGAGAGTTTGTTTTCTATAGAAGATTATAATGATCTTAGTGACAGTGATGATGAAGAAGGGTTTTTCTATGGGATAATATAAGTAGAATAAGAACATTCACTCCAATTAGAATAAGTTAAACAAGATAATAGTGTAAGAAAGTCAGATATCTTAGTTGATCTAAAAGAAGACTTCAATGAGATCCATGAGCAACTACAAGAGGTTAAAGAGAATCTAAAATAATTGATATGTTCCATACGTAAGAAGTTTGATCAATAACATGACTCAAAAATTCAATATATTTTTACTAAGAAGGAGACATGTATTTCAGAGGCTATAGAGATGGATGCAAATTTGCTACTTGACACAAATAAAGAGAAAGAAGAGGAAGATTTCAAAGCATCAAAGGTCTCATATTTTAGGTTTGGGGAATCACACTCAAAAGGAAAGGAAGTTCTAAAATATGAAAGCAAGGAAGCACCTAAGTGTTATGAAGAAAGTTCCAAAGTTCCTATGGCTCCATAAATTCAATTTGGTTCTTGTTTTGGGATAGGTGAATCAAGTTCAAAAGGAAAAGAAATACTTGAAGAGAAAAGCAAGGAAGAAACTAAGGAAGATGATTTATATAATACAAATAAGGTTCAAGAATGCAATGCACAAGTTGAAAATGATCATAAGGATAATGCTCAAGAAAGGTATGAGGAACCAAGGCATGAACAAAGGGCTTTTCAAGGACATTGTTTTTCTTGTAATGGATTTGGACACGGGGCTATACACTGCAGGGTCTATGGATCAAAGAAGTTTGATTTTTCTAGAAGGAACATCAAAGGAAGAAGGTATGTTTTCAGGGACATTGCTTCTCATGTAATAGGACTGGTCATAGAGCTTCTTAGTGCAAAGGAAATGAGCGACATGGTTTTGGTTTTAGAGCTACACAATTCAGAAGTCATGGTTATAATGGTCATGAAAATAGAACTTCACAATACAGGGTTCAGGAAAGGAATGGATATGGAAATTATTTCAAGAAATATTTTAGGATATGGGCACCATCCAAAGGCTAAAATATCAAGTGTTTTAACTACAATAACTTTGGACATATTGCAAAATGGTGTAGGACTCAATTCCAAACAGGTTCAAGGCAAGAAGGTAAAACAGGTTCAAGGCAAGAAGATCAAGAGAAGGATATCAAAAAAAATGGAAGGAAGTTGATAGAGGAAAGAAATAATGTAATATGGGAGTAAAATTACTTCCACCCCAAAATTAATCACCTCAAGAGAGAATGTGGTGAGGGGACTATGCTTAAGAGTCATATATTTTAGCCCCATAGGTGTCCCTTTTGCCATTAATGTCAAAGGGGGAGAGATTTGAGTAAGGGAGAGAGCATTGAGTTAGGGGGATCAGCCTCCAAAGAGAGCATTAAGTTAGAAGGAGCAGCCTCCATAGAGAGCATTGAGTCAGGGGGAGCAACTTTGATTCTCATAGATGGTTTTTGCAGTGATTATGGTTTTTACATTATAGGTGTTGCCATCAATGAAAAGCAAGGAGATTGTTGGTAATTTGAGTTATTTTATATTTTCATTGATATCACATGGATCATTGATGTCACATGGATCACATTGAGTTTTTGTGGCCAAATGATATTTTGGAAAGCATGGATAAATACAGGGTTTTTGTGAAAACCAAGGTAGACAAAATAAAAGGTTTTATTTAAAACCATGGATGGTAGATTTGAACTGGGTTTTTCTTAAAACCCAAGTTGGCATTTTGTTTCATCAAAAAAGGTGCCCCGGTGATGGAGATATTTAATTTTTAATATTTAGATTAAATTTTAATTATTTAAAATTTAAATTTAAATTTAAAATTAAATATGCAAGACTTCCACCGACATCATCAAAAATAATGAGGCTATATAAAGGGGATACCTAAGGTTCATAAATGAATTGTGCTCATGGTTAATAATCATTGGCTAAGCATCTAAAATGAGCTCATGCGAAAATATTTTAGAAAGCAGAAGCAACGAATAAGCGAAGGTTGGTCGAAGTCCAAAGCCATCGTGGGCAGAGTGGCACATTGGCAATTAGATTTTGGCTAAGGCATGTGGTAGCACAAAAATAAAGGTTTTGAATCCCCTTGAATGCATTCGAAAGGTGTTGGAAGAAAAGCGCTCAAAGTGCTTTTGATTTGTGGAAAGGGAGGAAAGGTTTTAAGGCACGTTGTGCCTTTCCATTTTGAATGAGCGGCTAGCTCATGTGGCAACCTTAGCCGCGGCTAAGGTGCTCGTGGTGTGGGAAAGTTGGGGGTTCAAATCCCCTTGAGGAGGTAAATATGTTTTTGCTCTAATTATTTTTGTTAAGCCCTAAGTTGGAGTTATAAGGTGGTTAGGAATAATTAAAGTTTTTAATTAAACTTTGTTTTATAAGGGCTGTGATTATTATTTCAAAGGTGGATGAGTTGTTGATTTAATTTGATGTTCATGAAATTGAGAATTAATATTTAGGAGAAATGAGGTGTTGTTATAAAATAATTTTTGAGAGTTTTATTGATTGTTATTTTTATAAGAGTTTTTATTAAATGGACTTTGGTGGATGTGTTTATTAAGTTGGAGTAAAAAGGTGTAAATTAAATTATGCTTTATCTTGTGATTATTATTTGAAGTCCACTAACCCTTATTGATATTGAAAATGAAAGTTGTGTTTAGTGTGGCAGATTTTATGGACAACTTCTTGGCATCAAAAATGTATGGGCACATTCTCCTATTGATTGTTTATGGTGGTTGATTTCTGAAATATCATTGGAGTGAAAAGGATTGATTGTGGTTTCCTTTTCGAAAGTGGTTGGTTGAATGCTTCAAGGTTTTTTGGTTTGAGATTTGTGTTTAAACCTTGTTTTATAAGCATAGTTGTTGAAGCCCATTGGTTATGTAAAGAACATGAGTATCATTGTTATGTGATATTTGTGGTTGAGCATTGTTGGAAAAATTTGAGTTGGTTGATACATTCTTGGACTAGGGTTTTGTGAGAAAGAGTTATCCCTTGTGGTGATTGGTTGAGTTGAGTTGATTGAGCTTAGTAAAGTGATTGTGTGAGGTGATTGTTCAAGTCCCATGAAACAAACTATTCTATAATTCTGATTTGAGTTGAGATTGATCTTAGAACATATTGAGTCTCTAACAATTCTCTTTCTACTTCTATAAGTTGACTTGAGTTGTGATTTGAGTTGAGTTGAGTTGAGATCATTGTGGATCATTGTTGTCATTCATTGTAGAGTGCATTGTCATTCATTGTTGATTTCAACTTCGAGCCTTGACTTCATATATTTGTGGATGATATTTGGGTACTACTTGAGCATGATTGATTGAGCCTTTGATAAGGCCCTTGGGATAGATTTCTGGACAGATTTGTGGTAGTTTGTGTATGATTGATTGAGACTTTGAGAAGGCTTTGTGGACAGTTTTTGGGACAGATTTGTGGACATTTTTAGATAGATTTGTGGAAATATTTGGGATAGATTTTGATGAGGTTCTTAGTGAGCTTGTTGGAGTAGATTTGAGCAAGTTCTTGGTGAGCTTTCTATAGCATATTTGGACAAGTTCTTAGTGAGCTTGTTGGAGCATATTTGAGCAAGTTCTTAGTGAGCTTGCTAGAGCAGATTTGGACAAGTTCTTAGTGATATTGTTGGAGCATATTGAGAAAGTTCTTGGTGAGCTTGCTAGAGAAGATTTGGACAAGTTCTTAGTGAGCTTTTTGGAGCAGATTTGAGAAAGTTCTTGGTGAGCTTGCTAGATTAGATTTGGACAAGTTTTTAGTGAACTTGTTGGAGCAAATTTGAGCAATTTTTGTGTGAGCTTGTGGATCAGTTTTGGACAAGTTATGTGTGAGATTGTTATGCAAATTTGGACAAGTTCTGTGTGAGCTTGTTATTTCCTAGCTTTGAGCAGATCAAAGAAATTTGGACAAGTTCTGTGTGATCTTGTTGAGCAATTTTGTTCAAGTTCTATGTGAGCTTGTTATGCAGATATGGACAAGTTCTGTGTGAGCTTGTTATTACCTAGCTTTGAGCAGATCAAATAAATCATTGTATTGGATAAGGATCCTTATTTTTGTGTGAAATATTATAAGGATATTATCTTGTGGAGTACCCCACATTGGGGGAACCACATTAAATATTGTGTCTCAATTGTGTGTGGTGACTTATGCTCTTTCTTACTATTACTATCTAAGTTATTAATGCACACTGCTATATTTGGTTATTGCAATTAATGATATTAATTGATATTAGTTTTGAATGAAAGTTAAAAGTGTGCGCTATACTGTTCATCCCCCTCTCAGTATAAGCTTGTGTTCTTCATATAATTTTTATATTGAATACCTATACATGAGGCCATGTATTTTACTTTTGTACCTTCTATAATATGAGGTATTCACAACATCTATCAAAACCCATACCACCTTTATTATTTTAAGCTAAACTATAATGGGGGAGTCTAACCATTAATGAAGTGAGTGCCAGGATATTTTAATGTCTCAACGTAGTTGTGTAGGAAATATGCAATGGCTACTTGATGAATATTAAGCGAGTATCTCCTTAATATTCATATCACACTTTTAGATGATTTGGCCATATCATCATGAATTTTAAAGATAATACCGCATGGCACACTTGTTATGGATCCCTAACTTGATTAGAATAATGATCCTAATATTCTACAATATTTCATTCAATATCTTGGTACTTTCCATTTAGTAGAGGACCATTTTTTTTTGCCGTGTTGACCATATCACTAAAAGGAAAAAAAATTACCCATGAGCTCTTGTTTTCCTGTGATTTCACTCTTTCTGGTAATTCTGTATTGGTTGCAACTATGTTGTAACCTTGTCTTTTTATATCTTGGAACTAGTACATCACCAATTATATTCGTTTTATATTGATTGCCTACACAAAGAAAATAATGGAGGTAATGGATCTCTACATGTTTAGACATTCCCTCAATAATATTTTATTAGACCCGTGGCCAGTGTTTATCGCTCTATTCTATCCACACCTATTTGTCAGTTTATTACCATCATTTGTCTCATTATTGCCATGTAGGAGTGATTTATTATGATTAATTACTCCTAATTTTTGGCTCACTGAGAGCTATGGAATAATTTTGGCATGTAGCATGCTATTTGGAAATATTTCTAAATGAATGATCACTGCTATACTTCTCCTCATGCACCTCATATAATTTTTTCAAGAGGTAAGTTGTCTTAACCTATGTTAGTGGAGATTCAACCAATGGTGTTAACAAAGTCCACGCTGAAAAATACATCTCATACTAATCACAGTTCAACTATGTCAGGGTGGATGTTATAAGGTTTCACTCAATCAACGATGGCATTGTATTGTTGTACATGAACTACTTAGCCCTTCTTGTGTGTGAAACTCTAGAATCGATGCCCTTGACTGAAGAAGTGCTTTATACATAATTTTTTTCCATTTATTTAAACAAATATATTTTGCCATGTTTTTTCATCATATCCCAATAGGGGTAATTGATTTCTTTATTGGTCCTCTAGTGTAGTAAATTTGAGAGAAAAGAAAAAAATGAATATACCTTCATGTCACCATTCATGAATTCTTGCATGGTGAAATCCCACATGGCCTTGGGATTCTCTTGTGCAAACTGCTACTAATAGGTCCATGTGAACTATGTTTATCAAAGAAAATTTGTATCCCATATGTGTGTGAGGTCAGATCAATGAAGACTTTATTAGTGCCAACACTCGTTATTCAATTTGACAAGTTGTTCATCCATCCAGTCCTATTTGTGAGAATACTCAAACTTACCACATGGCATTACTTTAGAGTCCAAGTATGTTGACCATGCTGCATACGATGATCTGGGGCCTCTACCTAAAAATTAGTATCATGTTTGGTTTTCCACCAACTGTTATACGACCACGTTATTGTCGCACATTTTTTATCCATCATCCTCATCTACGTCATCCTCTCTTGGATAGCCTGCCCATTTATAGAAGTAGTCAACATCAGGTATAATACAAACATGTTAAAGGTAAATGCATTAAATGTAATCCATAACATTAACGATAATTAAAAAATGGAATTTAAAAAAAAAGCAACATGATTTTCTATACAACCATACAATGGAAACCTATATAAAGGGGATCTTTAATTTATTTTTATTTTTTACTTTTATTTTAATTCTTTTATTATATATATATATATATATATATATATATTAAATGCATGATATGATTGATAACATCATGAATATGAAAACATGAAATTACAAACATGATCCAGTGAGGAAACTATGACAAAAGCCTTTGGACATTTAAATCCTCCTTATAGACCGTAAAACCCTGATACACAAGCTACATTTGCAACAAATGTTACAAAAATATTTGGGTACAAACTACCCTACAAAACCCTTAATGCAAACCAAAATTTCCCAAACCTCTCAAATGAAAAGGTGGGTTCCCAAATTCGGGGCATGTTGCACAAGAGTCACAACAATGATATTTTACCTAGTCCATCTTCTCCATTCTTTTTTTTATCATTTTTTATTACCACATCCATTGTCCCTGCTCATCCTACTATCTCCACTAAAAAAATCAAGAAAGCTACAATAAGTGCCCAAGAATGATGGAATAAAAATGTTGCTCAACCTTCTAAGAAATTTTATTGACCCAAGAAAATGATGATAGTTGTCAGTGGATAAAAGTAACAATCACTTATTTGGTAGATAATCTAGAAAAGAATGACTATGGATGACTACCAAGTTGAGGCAAGCACAATAGATATTACTCAGTTTCCCATGGAGGATGAGGTCATAGTTGCCCAAGCTCACTTGGATACAATCTATCTACAAGAGTATATATACCAGAAAAATATAAGAATATGGAGAAAAGGATTAAGTGATTAGAAGCCATGATTAAGGAGTACAAGAATGCACAAAAGACCATAAAAAATGAAGTCAATAAGTGGTAATATAAGTTCCAATAAGTATCAAAATATAAATAGGAAGTTGAAACTGCCCAAAATAAAAATAAGGCTCTATCAAAGTAGATCAATCACCTTAAATAGCAACTTTAGATAGAAAAATCCAAGGGGATTGGATTCTCCAAGGATAAATTCAAACAACTAAGAAAGAAAATATGGAGTGAGATTCTGAAAAAATCTTAGAGGATCAACTTGTGTTGATCTTTTTTGATGATATAAGCTAAATTATGGTCAAGGATAAGGAAGATATTGGGGTTACTCAATAATAAATAAATCCAAGGATACCAATGCCAGAGAAGATCCAAAAATTGATTGAATAGAGGTTTGAATTTGCTACCCAATATATACCCAACAAGGAGTGGCATTCTATCAAAATAACTACCAATATTATCCTAATAAATAACATGCTAATCATGAAGGGGTGGCAACTAATGAACAATATTGAAGCAAGATATACTCAATTATAGAATCTATAAATAAGATTGTAGATTTATGGTTTTGAGGATTATAGGATTAAGAGTACCAAATCCTAAGAATTGAAGAGCTTCAAGCAAATTTGATAGTAGCTATGAAATACGACTCTGATATTGAAAGTTGGTTAAAATATTTCCAGCAGGACCAAGTTGTCTAATTGGTCAATGACCTAACTCAAGTTAGGAACTTATTGGGAGAAATAGCCAGAAGATGACATTATTTATCTTATGAGAAAAAGTACAAGTTGTAGTACATCCATCAACATATACTAGAAATATCTAACCCTACTTAGGAGACCTAGAAGAAGCTTGTAAAATTTTTGGCACTATAATTTATATTATGTGAGAGGAAGATGAAGAAGAGAGAAATGAAGAAGAAGATAAATAAGAAGGAGAAGAAGAGAAAGAAGATAAAGAAGATGAGGACTAGTAGGGTGAAGAACAAGAGAAAGAATCACCCAAATAAAATGAGCCTGATGATGCCGGAGTGCAACAACAAGCATGAGCTTTAAATCCAACTCTTGTGTATGAATATGACACTGATGAATGGCAAGCATGATAAAAATGCATGAACTTAAAAATCATGAGGAGAGCATGCAGATAATTTCTATAAAAGAGCTACAGTAAGATTCATTTCCAAAGAAAGGAGATTTTATCTCTTGTCTTACTTCCATGTGAACAGTTACCCCTTAGAACAAAATATTCAAGATAGTGACAGTCACACGGTAGTAAATTCAAAGAAAAATTTTTGTAGAAGGCCTTAGCCTTCTTATTTCTTCCTCCCATGCCATATCATTCACACTTCATTCATTACTCCCCCTCCATTTCCACTCTCCATTACATATCACTTATTCACTCTTTCATTCACCATCATTTTTAATCAATCATCCATTCATTGCATTGATTATTCCATTTTTACACCATTCATGTTTTCTACACCATTTTCCCATTTTTCATTCATTTGATTTTTGACTCCATTTACCCAATGAATAAGGCTTTGAGTTATATAAATTTGCAAGAAATGTTTTCTAAGAGGCACCAATAATGCAGGCCAATAAGGCTACATTAGTAATAAAGCTAAGAAATTTTTTTAAATGACTAAGTATTAAGAAATTGGCTCAAAACCATGGTCAAAGTTGGGTCAAAGTAGTTCAAGGGATCAAGGATTACAATTGTAGCCATGAGTAGGATCAAATTTATGGTCAATGTGATCAAAAGGAAAAAAATATTTGAGACTATGAGATAGCTCTATGTTGTGGTTAGACAGGTCAAAAGGATCCCAAGGGATGAAATATCATGGTTGTGTTACGGTAAAAGCAATCAAAATGCACCTAAGTTTGAAAAGAATCATAGTTGTGAGCTTTCTCAAAATTGTGGTCAGTATCAAAATGATCTTAAGTTGAAAATGAGTCATGGACTTAATATTTCTTGAATAATAGTCAGTGTGGTAAAAGAGAGCCTAGATGGAAAATGCACCACGGTTGTAAGATGGCTCAAATCCATGGTCAACATGATCAACAATAGCCTAAGTAAAGAATGAGTCGTGACCATGAGATGGCTCTATGCTATGGTCAGATTGGTAAACTAAGAAATTTGGAAAATAGCCATCATATCTAGGAAATGCTCAAAGCCATGATCAATATGATCAAACATCAAAATATTTCCTAGAGAATCACGATCATGAATGTGCTCAAATTCATAGTCAAACCATTCAACACGGTAATTTTACAATTACAGGCCACAACCGCTAGCTAGCTCCATGTCATGATAAAAGTAGTCGATGTATGTGAATTCTAAGTTCTAATCATGGCCATGGAACAATATTTTCCAAAAATATGATTGAAATCATAAGTCTCATTTTCATAGTCAATATGGTCAAAGAGTGTATAAGGCAAAAAGGAGGCACAACTATGAGCCTACTCAAAATCATGATCAAATAAATCAAACAACATATTCTCAAAAGAGCCATGATTGCAAATAATATTAACACCATGGTAAAATAGTCTAGGAGGGTGGATTTTTTATTTCAATCATGATTGTGAGCCAAGCTTGCCAAGAAACCAGTATAGAATGAATGTCTCAAATCCATGGTCATGCTGGTCAATAAGCCTAACCTCATAAATTATCCATGGTTTTGAGCAAATATAAGGAGTAAGATAAAATCCCATGATCGTGGTAAAAATGGTCAAAAGAATTTGAAAGTGATGGGTAAGCATAATTTGGGATGAGTTAGCAAGGTTTGACCAAATGGCATGCTAGTTATCCTAAAGCAATAAGGAAACTCGATCACATCCATCCAAAGTTAGATTAATAGATTGAATTAATACTTCTCAATAAACATGAACAAAATAATATTTCATCACATCCTCGTGACAAGTGAAAGGATAAAGAGAATGCATGAATCTAAAGCTATCTTTTCAAACCTTAGAAGATGAAACATTAGAAAGGGAAGATGAATCGATAGATCTAAATACCTCTAGAATAATTTGGCCAACAAAAATCTATTGAGAACCTACAATGGATATTTCATGCAATAATAGGGGATGACTCAAATCGAAGCCTAGATAAAAAATTCCTAGTTGATTCACACACACATAGTTGGAAGCCATGATAGCCAATAAAGTTACAGAAACTAGTTACAATTTTTTTTTTTAGAATAATGAAGTGGATTTAAGATTGATTCCTTTTGATAAAATAATAGGTTGCCATGTAGGAATTTTGCCTACCTAGTCCTCTAACCTCCTTGTAATGACTCATATTTAAATTTTTATTATAAAAATCTATAAATAGAAGCCATGGCCTCTTTTTCAAGGGTTATATCTAAAGTGTTTGCTTGTGCTATTATTGTAATTTCATATGTTGATCAATAAAGGAGCATTACTTGGAGTGTTTACCTCATCTTTGCATTTCTTCTTCAGTTTTTTGGTAACAATCTTATGAAGTCATTTATGTGAATGTTGTTAAGCTAGTTTATTATGTTGTTATTGGATTGCTAGCTTAGGGTAATTGGAATGTTTCACCTCTAAATGTATGTTTAAGAATTCATTTATGTTAATTGAAGGATTAGTGTATTCTATTGATATTGGATAGCTAATACCCTAGATGTTTGGAATGGTTCTTAAATTCTTTTAAAGGTAAAGTTAGAAAATGGTGAATGTTGTTAATTTTATATAATCTTCCTATAATTGACCTGTAATAGCTTCTTAATAGAATCCTATGTTGTTAGCTTTATTTGATCAATTATCATTCATATTCTTCTAACCCTTACTCTCTTAACCTTTCTCATTTCTATCCCTATCCCTTTACTATCTTAATTGAGCTTAGAAGTCAACATTCAATAAGTTGACAAGGAACCAACCTACTCTGGAGGTTGGGTCAAAGTATATTTGACTCATCCAATGTTGGGCTTGGGATGTGACTAGCGATTTCTCATATTTTAAATCTTAATAGATAATAGTTACAGCGCAATTTCACCCTAGTATGAATATGAGCCAAAAAAATACCTAAGTTCAAATCCCAATATGAGGGGATTCATACCCCTTATAAAAACCCATGTAAACTCATAGGTTTAGGAGGTTCAAGGTTAAAAACATGACATACCCAAAATGGAATAGGTTGGATGGTAGCAGTCGAGTGTTTGTTAACTAGTTGCCCCAATTTGATTCCTAGGAGGGTTGGGGTCCTATTGAACTCATCTAATCTAGAAAGATAAGGTTTATTATGACAACACAAAATTTTGTTACCAATTCCCTATGTATTAAAAAATAAAAAATTTATTTTATTTTATCGTTAAACTATAATTTCATTAATAGATGGTTTTTGAAAGGGGCCCCAAAATCTTAGTGCATCCAAAATAGAAATAACATCCAAGAGACTAGGCCCATCCTAGGGAGAGAATCCACAATAGAAACCAAACAATCAATTGCCATCTGGGGTGTTTTAGGACTCTTTCACATCCTTGGAATTTATGCTAAGTTGAACGTGAGCTACATTAAGGTCTTTAGCCACCTAGTTAAATATTATCCATGTATATTTGACAGTCTCAATCACCATAGATATGGTGGCCACAGAACTAGCAAGGTGAGTAAGCACAACATTGCAAAGGCCAGCCTCATTACCATCCTCCTTCGCCAGTCCCTAAACCCCTTTGTCATCCACCTTCACTTCCACGTGAATGGTTTTATTGGTTGGTTGGCTAATTTTTTCTAAGGATTTAAAATTCATCTTGAGTTTATTTAGATGTGAGGAAACCTGAATGTGGGAAGGACTAGGATTTTGGAGGAATTTAGATGAAGACCACTTCACAACCCTATTTTTGGACTCATAATCATCGTGGGGATCAACTTTAGGCTTGGGAGTGGTAGGGGAGGATAAATCAGGGTCAGATTCATCATTAGGGACCTCCTAAATGGGATATTCATGACTAAAAAAATTAGCGGGATTGGCAGGGGTGGGATAAATGGGAGGATATGTGAGAGAAGGTGAAAGGGTGAGTTGAGGGGACTAGAAGGGGTAAGCTAAGAGGGACTAGGAAGGGAGGGACTAGAAGGTCATGGGTAGGCTAAGGAGGGGTGGGGACAATGACAACAAGAGCTCTTATAGAAATACATCTAGGGCATATTTATAAAGAATGAAATGTAGGCCCTGGTGAATGGTGTAGTGGTTTTTTCCAATTCTAACGTTGGTTATAGATAATTCAATAGACCTAAAATGACAGTTTGGTATGTTTATTTTCCTATTGCCTCTGAAGTGGTTTAAAAAGGCAATGTAAAAATTGTGTGAAGTGGAGTTTATCTTATCGATGGTAAAATATTGGAGGATAGAGACCATGACCGGATCCCAAGGTCCAGTAATTTTGGTCCTCTCAATACCCCCGTCGGTGGTGAGAATATCCTTACCTTTATCTGGGAAGAAGTTGAGCTTGTCCGCCATTGTATGCTTATTACAACGAATGCTCCTGCCATCCATAGGAAATCCTATAACATCTACCAGCAAACAAACATCTTATTGAGTGGTAATTTTGCCCAAGTGCAAAACCACACTCATAGTTAATATTTTGATTAGAAAATCCTCTCTTGCAAAGAAATAAACATTTCTCCAAGGTTCCTTTTACTTTAATGTGTGCATGTATGCTTGTCAAATGAGTGCATGGAATACCTTAGTGTTCTGCAAAATAACTGTTAACAAGGGGCCTGTGTTGGGGTTACTTTATTATGCTATTCTATTGTTGTTCATGAAACTTGAAAAGAGAATAGATGTGATTGGCCCTCATATGACCATGATGTAGAAGTGAAATTCCTTTTATCTTGAAATATTTTAGATAGATTTTATCTTTCTTTATTAAGCAAGTTTAACCAATTTTATCCTTTATTAACCCTTGCTTTAAACATGAGATAAAGGATTAAAATCTACCTCTAAAATGTAAATCTGAAAATGATTAGTGGATTCATCTTATGTAGCTTTGATAGTCTTTGATGTGCTTTATAAATAACTATATTTAATGAAATTGATTTCCATAAAGAGAGTTAATTGATTGCTTGAAATGTCCCATAAATTACCCCTCTTCGATGAAATTGTAATTTTCATGAAGGAAAAAAATTTATTGCTTTTAATATAATGGCCTATGAAATACCAAATAAATTATCCCCTATTTATGAAATTGCAATTTTCATACAAATGGATTAATTTACTGCTTGAAATGAAAATGAAACTCAAAATATGAAATTGTGCAAAACTGCGACTACGGAATTCCTTTTAAAAAAAAAAACTTTAAATAATTTTTGAATTTAAAAAATGCTCAAAAAAAAAACCGAAAATCCTCTAAATGAAATTTTAGAGCTTATTCTTTGAATCCATGAATCTATTTTTTGGTTTTTTTTTATTTTACTTTGTAGACATTAAAAAAATGAAAAATATAAGGTTAGGAGATCAAATAAAATAAAATGAAACACTAAATGTTGCAGCTAAAAAATCTCCATACCCAGGTGTTGTAGGTGAGTTGGAGAGGAGAGGGCAATCCTCCAAAGGAGGTCCCAGGTTCGAATCTCCACCCTACCAAAAAACTGAATTGGGTACCCAAAATCCAATTGATAATGTTGGTGCGGGCAGGGTTGGGTGTGACCCCCGGGTGACTTTGACGGTGTAGAACCCCCTGTTCGTGGTCTCTTAGACCAAACAAACTGAATTGGGTACCCAAAATCCAATTAATAATGTTGATGTGGGCAGGGCTGGGTGTGACCCGCGGGTGACTTTGACGGCGTAGAACCCCTTGTTCGTGGTCTCTTAGACCAATGCGGCTCTGCAAGGGGTTTTTCGCTTAAAAAAAAATAAAAAATCTCCATAAACTCAGCAAATTTACGTATCCAACATGAAAACCTGTATTAAGGTGACCCATATTCGTGCAGTCTAGCCTATAATGGGATGCGATATCCTAAGGGAACATGTAATATATTAAAGCAATCACAGACAAGTTAACCATTATGATATATAAAACCTGCAGAAAATTTAATATATATTAACAAAATAAATTTTCAATAAGCTCAAGAAGATGGAGAATACAGACTTCAAAAATGTCATTCATAATGAAATTACAATCCAGATTTATGGAAGGAAAAATAATTTCAAAACAGGTCTAGTGTATCTATTACTCTCAAACCTGCACCTCTATTTCCACTAGTTTCCAACCCCGTTTTCTCTATTCTTCTGGATATTTAAAGTTTTCGAAGGCCACTCTCCATTTTCCTTCCTCCCTCTTGGCCTTCCTCCCTCTTGTCCATCTTTGTGAAATCTTTGGTGATGAACACTACACTGGCAGTCCACGTATGCTTCAGTCCATCAATATGGAAAGCATCACTGCCACATGAAATCATTCTGCTGCATCATGCCTCCACATGCTATCGTCTCTGACATCACCGCCAGTATCCTCGTAGAAGCCTAGTTCCAATTCGGTAAGTTCAAACTTACCTTTGTTCCTTGGATAATTCCACTAGTTGCAGAGCCACTAAAACATACTACCACTATTTATTTGGTCACTAGTCTTTGCCTCTTGAATTACTTTGAATATTTTCGCCACTGACTCACAAGATGCACTAAAACTGCTGCTTATGGTGAATCATACCTGTTGATGATGTTTTCATTCCATAATGATGTGTCCAAGTATGTCTTCGTCATGCATATCCATCTTAATAGGCCTGTCAATAGTTCACACTACCACTACTTCCTTGTAACCAGCCACATCACCAACTACATCCAGATCGAGATTCGTGTCACCTTCTGTTTGTTGCTTAGGGTCCGCGTCTTCCATAGTCTTCGTTCCAAGATCATCACGACGTCGTTGTGTCTATCTGCCTAAAGGAGAAATATGTACATGGAATAAATCTATTGTGAAATTCATTAGCAACTTGCGTTGATAATTATGCGAACCCTTGTGACCAGGCAGCTCGATTCCCACCGATGACCACTTGTTCCAATCTAGAATCTCAACTAAAGAATCAAACGATTTAGAAATTTAATCACCGCAAAGCCAAAAGGTGGGCTGGCATTATTATCCACATCCATGAATTATAATCCATTGTCATATCCAGTTCCACATTACCACTAAGAACCTATATTCATCACCCACGTACAGCCTGGCGAATATGACGATGTTCATAGGCTAATTGATCTTTGTCACCAAAATTCCACCTAGACATCCATGTACAAGATCTTCCAAATTTCGATCCACATTGTCCTACTGTTGCTACTACATATCAAAATACTGCATAATCATAGTTGCCAACCTATTGTTTGGATAATCCTTCGTTCTACCAGTGCTTGTCACTTTCCTTATCAAGTTGTATTTCCACCATGCCACGTATGAGTCCCACTGCCTATATCCTACTGGTGTCTACGTCACTGCACAGTCAATATTCTGAGTGTCCAAATCAGCGTGGCTTACATCTTTGTGATTTTCCTTTTGAATTATCTCATTTCACTGGTTCCCGTATCATGTCTACGTTCGAATCGCCATATAAATGTCGTATTTACATTAGGATAAGGTATTAAATGAGCAGTAAAACAATCAAGACAATGAAATGATATTAAACAAACCCGCATAATCAATCTAAACCAAAGCCTATAATAAAACTAATAAATGACTTCTTAGAATGACACAACACCTTACAATATAACCCAACACAAAACATTAAATAAAGCCAAAAGTAAAAAAAAACAAAAACAAAAAATAAATAAAATTAAAACCCAAAATTATATTGAATCGTTGCTTTAATTTTATTTTTAATAAAATATATATGTTTATTATTATTAGTATTATTATTTTAAATGATTTTGTTTCATTATATATGCATATATGAAAACTTTTGTTTTATTTTTAACATAAACTTCACGCTGAAATTACAAAGCTAAATAACACCAAAACTGATAAAAAAACATTAAATATGATAATCTAATCAAAACACTAACTCACATTCCAAGCATGAATAAATGAAGATACTAACAAGTATAAAACCTTAAACACACTTAAGGAAAACAACGACCATGGGTAGGGACCCATGAAGATCGACACATTAAAGAATACCCAAAAACCTTCAAAGCAATGAAAATTAAGGTGGGTTACCAGGTTGTGGGGATAGTTGTAGAGAGGCCACAAAACATCTATGGTGAAGCTAAGAATCCAGATTGAGACATGACCACCCTCCCAAGTGCTCATAATAGCATTGGTGACATCCTCCTTGTTACTTGTAAATTTCTTCAAAAAGGGGAGGCAATTGTGACTTTTCAGAATATCCTCAATGACAGGGTCGAGCTGCAACACCCAAGGTTCAAGAATAGCCATGAGGGATCAAGGACGAGGAGGTTTGGAAATGTAAATAAATTAATATAGGTGTAGATAGGTGAAATGGAGGGTACTTGGGCAGGGGCTGATTTTAAAGAACCAACCAACATGCATGTCGAAGGGAGTGGGAGATGAGGTGCACTGGAAAGATGTAAGATTCAAAATATGATATCTGACGGGATGCATGCCAGTTAGCAAAACTTGAGAGCTACGGTGGGGAAGTAGCAATGCTTGGGATGATATACTTGTTGGGGATTCTAGAGGTGGCACGAATATCCATACCATGGAAATTAGGCTTGGATTTGATATTACACATGTGAGGAGGTACAGTATTAAGGTTTGCACGATGTTGATTGGAAAATACCCATAAATAAATATCACAAGGGTTGGTTCACATGACCAAGATATGAAAAAGTATAATGGAACCAGCATCGGATCTAGAAGGATTTTGGAACCAAGCACAAAGTACGGGGATTTTTGACAGTGGAAGTTCAACGGTAATCATGGAAAATAAAGATGGAAAGGATACACGTGGAGAGATGAAGGAGGGGGTAAAAACTAATGGAGGAATGGAAGGAAAACAAGGTGCGAGCAGGGCCAAATGAAGGTGAATGAATGGTAAATCGATGGGTTCAAGCTGGAAAAATGAGAAACAGAAGGGGGAGGTGACACATGGACGGTAAAGGTGGACCACTAGATACAGGACCCATTAGTCAAGGTGAGAGCCAAGGATCATGAAGAGCTAGGTTGATCCCGAGGGATGGATTTAATGAGGGTTGAGGGAAAAGCATCATATCAAACACTAAGGGATCTCTAGGAGTGGCCCAAGTTGGCAAGGTAGTTCACTAATCTGTTAGCTTCTCTAAGCACGTGCTGCACTAATAATTTTGTACGATTGAGAAAGAGCTACCTGATTTTAGAAATAATTTTTACAACCCGCCAACTGGGGTTCTTGTTAGTTTTGGTGTAGTTGATGATGTTTAGTGAATCTCCATCGACCACTAGCTTACACTGAAGATTTTTTGTGATTGATAACCCCTAATAGAGGGCTTTAGCTTTCACTATATGATTGGTGAGAATGCCAATATTCTCAGCAAAGGGTAAAATTATGCTTCCTTCATGATTTTTTATGATTCCTCCTCCACCAACTGACCCAAGATTCTCTCTAGAAGGGCCATCAAATTTTAGTTTTAGCTAGCCCTCCAAGGGTGGGATCCACTTTGAATTAGCTCTGGGATTGGGATGCACTGGTAAGCTAATGGGATACATGGAAATATGGATATGGGAGGCTATGGAGGATTCAATTCAAGAATTAGGGGGTTTAGATCATGGGCACAAGGACGTAATTCAACAATAAAGTTGAGGATCCTATTGACAACCAAATATGGATACCTAGAGGAATTAGAGAATGCACGGTTATTATGTTCAAGCCAAAATTTCCATAAGAAATGATAGAGGTACATCGATAAGAGGGATTTGATTTTGGGATTCCTAAAAGGATTGGGCCATTTATTAAAGAGGTCAACCATTGTGCAAGGGTAGGTCCAAGCAATGCTGAAGGTGGTAAATATTGAGCTTAGAACTAAGTCAGTAAAGGAGTAATCTAAAAAAATGTGGCTTACTAACTCCCACTCAGAATTGCATAGGTAGCAGCAGTTAGGTAACTGAAGTCCTTAGGTTATGAGATTGTCTAGGGTCAAGATTTTATTTTGGGCTACTAGCCATGAAAAAGTCCAATTTTGTGAATGAGGTTATTGATCCAAATATTCTTGATAAGGATGTTGTAGTTGACGGATTGATCCATAAGTAAGTATACAAATTTGACAGTAAATTGACCATCATCACAATATTTCCAAATGGGAGCGTTGGAGGACTTGATATATATGGGGATGATGAATGCATGGAGAATAGAGGTCAGGGAGATGGTGGCATTGGAAAGGTTGGGAGGTAGGAATGAGGTGGGAATGGCTTTCCAGGATGGTATACCAAGGTTGGGAGAGGCGAAGTGGGAAACCTTGTGGTCTAAAAGGTAGTCAGTGAATGGCTTGAGGGAAGAAAGGGTGGGATTGTTAATGAGGGATTGGTCACAGACCCAAGGGTCATGCCAGAGGTCAATGGTCTACACATTGTTGAACTTCCATCTAATTCCTTGGAGATAATGTCTTTGGATTTTACAATTGAGTTCCAAAAAGTAGAACCAGCAAGGGGGGTCTATCCTTCATGAAATTAAGGTGTTGTAGGTATTTTCTTTTTACAATAGAGACCCATTCTAAATCTACATTGGTAACTATCTTCCATGCTTGTTTAGCTATGAGGGCAAGGTTCATTTTTCCAATTCTCCTTAGACCAAGCCCCCCTTGGGATTTGGGCTTGCAAACTTTGTCCCAAGAAACCAGGTGGAACCTTTTTTTGTTTTTTGGCCCTACCCATAGAAACTATTTTTATATTTGGTTAATTATAGGGCATATATGTATTTAAAACAATCAATAAAATCCAATTATTTTTTCATCTAAATATGTGGAGCAAAACCTTTTAAAAATGGGAGAGAAATTCACATGCAAGAAAATAAGTTCTCTAATGTTTACAAAGATAAATGAGTTCGTTGGTGTAATATCTAACAATATTATTAAACTACCTACAAGTATCTAGAAGTACCTTAACAAACACCTGGATAGACGCATGGTGTAAAAGTAGATCTATAAAACATAATGTCAACATAAAAGAGTAGATTTTGATCTCATAAAGTGAAATGGTAGGAACCAAGGGTTCCTAGCACAATAAATTAATAAATGAAATTAAACCTAATTAAGAGAATCACTTTTTGTATTGGTTTGGGGGTCCCTCCAATGATTTATATATCATATATTTTATATTTCATGCATGATCTCCAATGATTGATTGTACAACATTTTATATCTATTTAACCCTAATGTTATGTCATTTCATCATGACCTTTCATAATAATCCTAATAATATAATAATTAATTTAATAATTAATTATTATATTATTACTATACTAACTTTAATATATAAATTTATTATATAAATATTATTAATAATGAAAGTTAGGATGGGATCCTAACATTCCACCCCTCTTGGAAACAACTTTATCCGTAAAGCTGGAAAAGATGGAAAATTAAGCGCAAAACTCTTGCGCGCAGGTAAACGACCTCATGACTCCCTAGAAAAGATATTTAGAGTTTTGTAAACTATATTTACAAAATTCAATATCAGAATTTAATGTAGTAGGGTTGATTTCGTAATGTTTGGAAAATAATAACTAACCTTTTATTTATCTTTATTTCTTCTATTGTAATTATAAACTTTGAAGTTTCTTTTGGCTGGATTCCTTTTATCCTTTTAATAAATTCCAACTCTATATGATGCTTTGATAAATTTCTTTCTCTTACCTTTGGATTTCATTTTCTTCTTTATCTTTTGCAACGTTAAGAGTATTTCCACATTGATGATTCCCTTCCCCGTGGAGGACCATCTGCTGCTGTTTTTGTTTTCCCATGACTTCACATGCCGTTAAATAAGCTGTACACTGAGACTCTTCTCTGCATTTGATCTGAGTAGCCAAATCACTTCTACAGTCCCTAAGTACAGATCACTATAGGACCTTCTTAAGATACACTGACAAACAACACAGGAGTCCTGGTGAAATATTTTTGCCATGCAGCTCTTACTCAGTACTCCACAACTTTCCATGGTTAAAAAATCAAATCTCAAAGAAGATAAGAGACTTCTGTAATGGAAAATGCAATGAAATTCAGCCTGTACTACTTGTCCAACCAATGCTTACCTATTACTCGTAATGATGGAACACGAAAAAACTTACAGTGTCAACCAATAGCAATTTTATAAATAATCTAATGGGTTAACAGATAACACTAGTCTCTCAGTTGAAATTTTATAAATAATCCAACGGATTAACAAATAACACCAATTTCTCAATTGAAAAGATGATGTCCACAATTTGAGAGCTATGTTTTACTTTACTCCAATTTTGTATTATAGCGTCGTGGACTGATACGGAGGGGGTGACCCGATCAGAAGTAATATACACTTGTTTTTACTATAATGTTATTTACCATGATGTTTATATATAGTGCACATTCATCGTTGTAACTGGTGCACAGAACGATCATGCTGCGTTTAACAAAATTGGAAGCAGTTCCCTTGAAATTCACTTTCTGCACGGTCAACATCACAAAATTGTCTCACAAAATCATAGTTTTTACTACAAGGTGTATGAATCCATTTTCTATAGTGGCTCTTATTCAAATCATGTTTCACATGGAACACAACATCTTTTTCCCCACCTTTACGAGAAGCAAGCTGGTCGGTCCCACGCGGACGGTCTCCTGTTTAACTTTTTCAATCTATAAATTGTCTAGTCCAGAGCTGTTAAGACTTCGTGAAATTCCTTTCTTTCTTCCTTCAAATCTTTGAGAGATTTGAATTACAAATCTCTCAAAACTATAGAATCCATTTTCTTCAGCTATGGAGTCCAAGTAACAAATTGGTTTAGGTGAAAGACAAAACGTCTCGTTGTATTCTCCCCGAAGAATTTCACCCCAATTTTTTTTTTAGTTTATTTTCCTTGAGGAACCGAGTATTCCAATCTCTATCCTCATACTTGAGTTCCTAGTTACGTCCTTAATGTGACATAACAAGTTCTTTGACGTTGTTAACATCGAGAATTATTCACATCAAGATATCAAGTCCTTTAATTTACATTCTTGTTTTATTTCTTAATTTACTGTACCATGGAGGAGACCTTTATGCCATTACGAGGTATCAAGAATGATCTGAAGGGAATATTGTTGTGTTATAAGCAAGATTGGACTAGCAGCTTCACTACAGGATTCAGGTATGTAGGGATTCAGGTGATACATATGCTAGATATTATATTTTATTCATCAATCCCCAGAATGTTTGAGTTACCTTGTCCTTTCACCATAAGTGGAAGCTGAAATTCACTTCATAACTTGTTCTCTACCATAAAATAAATTCAAAATTATTTCATGCTCTTAGTGATACTGTATTAAGTGAATTGCACAAAATTTTGTACAATCAAGTCAAATGCATGGCCACTTGAACACCTGCAAATGGGTCGCTGGTGGAAAAATATCTATATTTGCATATATTATTTTTCACACTCACCAAATTGTTATTTCTTTTTATATTCAGGATCCTTGCACCCACAACTTACATGTTCTTCGCATCAGCCATTCCAGTGATATCATTTGGGATACATCTGGACAGGAACACAAGTAAGAACCACCACCATTTTAGCTTCTTGGTCTTCCATGTGATTAGTAACACCTAGCTGGACTAACGAAGTAACAATTTAACAATTTGATAAAAACCAACTTCTTACAGTACTTAAATTGGGATCTTGCAGATGGTATTCTGACTGCAGTTCAGACATTGGCATCTACTGCAATTTGTGGAATTATACATTCTATTTTGGGAGGCCAGCCATTGTTGATTCTTGGAGTAGCTGAGCCAACTGTGCTGATGTACACATTTATGTTCAACTTTGCCAAAGATCGAAGAATTGGGACCACAATTGTATTTGGCATGGGTGGGATGGTATGCATTTTATTGCAGACCTATATTATATTCGACAGATATTGTTCATGTCTGGAGATCAAATTACAAAACCAAGGAACTTCTTAGGGATCAACTTTCAATGGTTCTAGTTTCTTCAATAACTAACTAAAATGTTGTCTGATTTGCAGGGTGTATGCTCATTTATCAACAGGTTTACACGCATGGCTAGTGAACTTTTTGGTCTGCTCATTGCAATGATGTTCATGCAGCAGGCAACACAAGTAAGGTTCTAAAATCGTTGGCATGTGTACTGTTTGTTAGAAATATTAATCCAGATTTCACGCCTCCGCCCAACTGCGCTCCGAACTTGGGCGAAGCCGGACTGCGCTCTGAACTTGGGGGAAGTCGGACTGCGCTCCGAACTTGGGCGAAGTCGGACTGCACTCGCGCAGTCGGGGATCTCGACAAAATTTTGACTTGATGTCGCACGTGCCTTCTGACATATGTGACGTCTGACAGATCCGATCGCCACAGAAGTTAATGCCAGTTCGGCGATTGGTCAGAAACCCTAGTTGAGGGTCTGTCAGAACCTGTCAGAGGACAATCCCTATCTTCCTCTCCCCGCAACTATATAAGGCAGTTCGGGTCTTCAGACAAGTGTGTGGAAAGAGAGGAGAGCGAGAGGAAATTTGGAGAAACAACAGAGTAGGAGACGAGATCGTTTCAGTGAGCAGTGTGGCTCATATGTTTAATGTCCGAGCAGCAGACTCGATATTTGTTTTCCGTCTCAGTTTATCTTGTAGCTTTAGTCTGTAGATGTTAGTTTTCCTCAGTTGAGGACTTTTGTAACCCTCGTCTTATATGAATAAAATTTGCTATTGTTTAAGGCATCTGTAGGGTTTATGGTTATCTGTGTTGGCATAAAATCTATTGTTGTCTGTATAATCGCCTCAGAGCATTTTCTTTCGGGTTCTATAAGTTTGAGCTCAGATCTGAAATATTGCATTCAGATTCGATGTTTCTCTCCTCCCGTACAGTTCTTGCCGAGCCAAGCAAAAGTTTGCAAGCGTGCAAGCCTCCGGACAACAAAAGCTCGCAAAGAAGAAATTTGTCTAAGTCTGGAGCTGTCCACCCGATTGCACAGCGAAGTCGGACTTTGCTGCCTTTGACCAGCGCAGTTGGGTGTTGACCAAGTGCTTCCCTAACTTAGCACTTTTCTCCATAGGCAGCTCGATTGCCCACATCCTTCGTGCGTAACCTGACTACACACATCTCCTCATGCCCAACCCAACTACGCAAAGGTACCGTGTGCAACCCAACTACGCTTGCGTAGCCCGATTGCACAATATTCGGGAGCGCAACCTGACTGCACTTGTGTAGCCTGATTGCGCAACTTGACTTAGGGCCGTCCCTCCTTCGCACTTCCCTCCATCACACTTCACACTTCGCACTGCGCTCTCTCGACGGTGGCAATTAAAAATTTAATTAAAACTTCAAATTGGTATTAGAGCTACCAATCCCTTGTTGCGGAGACCGAAGCAAAATGGCTTCCAGTAGCAACAAATTACAGTTGTAGATCTCATGCTTCAATGGGAAGAATTATGATTACTGGAGCATCCAGATGAAGATCCTATTCTAATCTCAGGATCTGTGGGAGTTAGTCGAGAACGGCTACCCAGAATTTGGCAGATGCAGCAGCACTGGCCGTCCTCTCTCAAGCAGACAAGAACCTGTTGAAAGAGAACACGAAGAAGGACCAGAAGGCCCTCTTCTACAACATGCAATCGATCGAGGAGTCCATCTTCCCGCGGATTGCATCAGCCACCAAGGTGAAGTAGGCTTGGGAGATTCTGGCCAGCTCGTACCAGGGCATCGATAAGTTAAATTTGGTGAAGCTGCAGATGCTCAGGAGGGAGTTTGAAAATTTGTAGATGAGTGAGTCCAAGTCCATGAGTGATTTCTTCACCCGGACGACAAACATTATCAACCAGATGTGGTTGAACAGAGAAATCGTGCAGAGCCAGAGAATCATGGAGAAAATTCTCAGAAGTCTACCTGCCAAGTTTGACTCGGTTGTAATAGCAATCGAAGATTCGAGGGATATGACAACCCTCTCGATAGACCAGCTCATGGGTTCATTGCAGACACATGAACAAAGGCTGAGCTGTTCGTCTCAGACCTCTCTAGAGCAAGCATTCAAGGCTTAGGTCTCATTTCGAGACAACGGTAGACAAGATTCCCACTATGGCGCATCTAGTTCTCATGGAGGAAGAGGTAAGGGCAGGCGTGGGAAAGACAACAAGCAAGGAGGATGGTCAAACCCTAGCGAAGGAGAGACCAACTGTAATTTCCATCAACAAGGTGGAAAAGGCAGTTCGAAAAATTAGCAAGCTGGATCTGGTCAGAAGAAGGACATGTCAAAGATCCAATGCTATTTTTGCAAGAAGTTCGACCATTACATCTCACAGTGCAGAAAATAGATGGCCAAGGAGATCCAGCAGCATGTCCATTACACGGATGAAACCAAAAATGTGGTAGGAGGAAATGTGTTTTTGACTTTCAACATTGAGGAGGAGTGCCAGAAGAATGTCTGGTATTTAGACAATGGGTGCAGCAACCACATGACGGGGAACAAGGAGATGTTCTCCCAACTGGATGAAACAGTCCAATCTGAGGTGAATATGGGGAACAACAACAAGGTTCCCATAATGGGGAAAGGAAATATCCTCATCCACACTAGGCACGGTGAATAGAAGCATATATGTGATGTCTACTATGTGCCTGGCTTGAAGCACAACCTGTTGAGCGTTGGACAACTCGTGCAGAAGGGACATATGGTCCAGTTTAAAGACGGAGCTTGCACCATCAGAGACAAGTCACATGGGAAGATTACTACGGTGTCCATGACAAAGAATAAAATGTTTCCACTGTAGATTCAAAATGAATCATTGATGTCTCTGAGTGTAGTTGTGAAAGATGTTACCTGGCTGTGGCATCTCAGATTTGGTCACCTAAACTTCAGTGGCTTGAATTAACTGCACAAGAAGCAGATGGTGAAGGGTTTACCCTTGATAGAGCAAAAAAATCAAGTTTGTGAGGGTTTCTTAGTCGACAAACAACATAGGGATTCATTCCCTTCCGGTCAGTCTTGGAGAGCATCACAGCCACTGGAGCTAGTGCACTCAGATATTTGTGGTCCGATGCAGACCAGGACGTTTTCCAAAAACAAATACTTTTTAACATTCATAGATGACTTTAGCTAAAAGACTTGGATCTATGCCATCAAGCTGAAGTCAGAAACATTTTCCAGATTCAAAGATTTCAAGGATCTAGTGGAGAAACAAAGCGGATATCAAATCAAGACTCTCAGGACATATGGCGGAGGTGAATACATTTCCAATGAATTCCATAACTACTGCAAGTAGCATGGAATTCGAATGCAGTTCACTGCCACATACACGCCACAGCAGAACGACATAGTTGAGAGGAAGAACCGGACCATCATGGAAATGGCACAAAGCATGATGAAGGCGAAGGGATTGCCACACAAATTTTGGGTAGAGGGTGTAACATGTGCAGTCTACCTGCTGAACATATGTCCCACAAAAAGCATGAAGGACAAAATCCCTCAAGAGGCCTAGAGTGGAGTGAAGCCAAGTGTGACTCACTTACATGTGTTCGGGTGCATTGCATATTCACATGTTCTAGAAGAGAAGTAGCAGAAGCTAGATGATAGAGCTGAGAAGTGCATTTTCACAGGGTACAGTGAGCAGGCAAAGGCATATAGGCTATACAATATTGTGACGAAGAATCTCATCATCAGTCGTGATGTGAAGTTTCTTGAAGATTAAGCCTGGAACTAGAAGTCGGAGACTGGACAGCTAGAGCCAAAAATGGTAGAGTCTATTGACTTGGAAGAAGGAAGTGTGCAACCACCTGCAACCTCCAACAGTAGCAGTGGTGCCAGCAGTAGCACAATCACTCCATATCAGTTACCTCCATGTGTAAGTAGAATCCAGAACCTAGTGACGCCAGCGAAGACAAGGAGCTTGCAAGAAATCTACGAGGCAACCCAAACCCACGTAGATGAAGAGAACTCTAAATTTGCATTCTTTACTGAAGTTGATCCATAAGATTTCGAAGACGCAAGTTAGAATCAGAAGTGGGTGTAGGCGATGGACGAAGAGATTGAAGCCATTGAAAAGAATGATACATGGCAACTGACAGATCTTCCAGTAGGTAAGAAGACCATTGGGGTCAAGTCGGTGTATAAGACAAATTTCAACACCCAAGGAGACGTTGACAAGCATAAGGCCAGACTGGTGGCAAAGGGCTACAAGAAAAATTTAGGTATCGATTACCATGAGGTTTATGCACCTATAACCCGACTTGACATAGTCAGGATGATCCTAGCATTGGCAACCCAATAGGGGTGGAAGATGTACCAGATGGATGTCAAGTCAGCATTCCTCAACGAAGTTTTGGAGGAAGAGGTCTACATAGACCAGCCACCAGGTTAGGAAATTGAAGGCCAGGAGGGAAAAGTCTTGAATCTGAAGAAGGCCCTGTACGGTCTGAAGCAGGAACCCTGGGCTTAGTATAGCTGGATTGACAGTTATTTTCAAGAAAATGGGTTTGTAAAATGCCCATATGAGCACACCCTATACATGCAGATAAATGATGTAGGTGAGCTCATAATCATCTACCTATATGTGGACAATTTAATTTACACTGGAAAAAACACAACACTATTTTCCTAGTTCAGAACAGCCATGAAGAAGGAGTTCGAGATGATGGACTTAGGGCTGATGAAGTATTTTATCGACATTGAAGTTGACCAATTGGCAGATGGCATCTTCATTTCTCAGGGTAAGTATGTGAAGGATGTCCTGAAGTGGTTCAAGATGGAGGACAAAAAACCTGCCATCACACTTGTAGCCATAGGTTTGAAGTTGACCAAGCTGTATTCATGAAGGAATGTAGATCCAACGTTGTTCAAGAGGCTAGTTGGCAGTCTGATGTATTTGACTGCAACTCGACCAGATCTGATGTTCAGAGTCAGTCTGATCAGCCATTTTAGGGAGACTCCGAAGGATACGCACTGGAAAGGGCAAGAGGATCTTGCACTATGTCAACGGGACATGGAACAACAACCTATTTTACACTAGACAGGACCAGTTGGAACTGGTGGGCTTCACAGACAGTGACTGGGCTGGCAGCACCAACGATCGAAAGAGAACCTTCGGGTATGATTTCCATCTTAGATTAGGGGTAGTCTCATGGGTGTCTAAGAAGAAACCCATCATTGCATTGCCCATATCTGAAGCAGAATATGTCACTGCCATGTCAGTCACATGCCAGGCAGTTTGGCTATAAAGAGTTCTGAGTGAACTGAACTATCCTTCGAAAGGCGCAACAATATTTTTTTGTGATAACAATTCAGCCATTGCACTATCAAAGGATCCCATGTTCCATGGCCAGACGAAGCACATCAATATTCGTTATCACTTCATCAGATATTTGGTGAAGTCCGAAGAAATTCAACTCTAGTTTTGCAGATCTAAGGAGCAATTGGCAAATATTTTCACGAAGCCTTTGAAGGAGGAAGACTTCAACAAATTGCGTGAGCAGCTTGGAGTCAAAGTGCTCGTTAAATCAAGTTTAAATGAGGGTGTTAGAAATATTAATCTAGATTTCATGCCTCCGCCCAACTACACTCTAAACTTGGATGAAGCCAGACTACACTCCGAACTTGGGGGAAGTCAGACTATGTTTCGAAATTGGGCAAAGTCGAACTACACTCGCATAGTCAGGGACCTCGACAAAATTTTGACTTGATTTTGCACGTGTCTTCTGACAGATGTGACGTCTGACACATCCGATCGCTGTAGAATTTAATGCTAGTTCGGCGATTGGTCAGAAACCCTAGTTGAGGGTCTGTCAAAACCTGTCAGAGGACAACCCCTATCTTCCTCTCCTCGTGGCTATATAAGGCAGTTCGGGTCTTCAGACAAGTGTGTGGAAAGAGAGTGGAGAAAGAGAGGAGAGCGGGAGGAAATTTGGAGAAACATTAGAGTAGGAGATGATATCATTTCAATGAGCAGTGTGGCTCATCTGTTTAATGTCCGAGTAGCAGACTCGACATTTATTTTTTGTCCCAATTTATCTTGTAGCTTTAGTCTGTAGATGTTATTTTTCATCAATTGAGGACTTTTGTAACCCTCGTCTTATATGAATAAAATTTTCTATTGTTTAAGGCATCTATAGGGTTTGCGGTTATCTATGTCGACATAAAATCTATTGTTGTCTGTATAATCACCTCAGAGCATTTTCTTTCGGTTTCTATAAGTTTGAGCTCAGATCTAAAATATTGCATTCAGATTCGATGTTTCTCTCCTCCTGTACAGTTCTTACCAAGCCAAGTAAAATTTTGCAAGCGTGCAAGCCTCTGGATAACAAAAGGTTGCAAAGTAAAAATTTTGCTAAGTTTGGAGTTGTCCACCCGACTGTGCCGCGAAGTCGGACTTCGCTACCTTTGACCAGTGCAGTCGGGTATTGACCGAGTGCCTCCCAAACTTAGCACTTTTCTCCATGCACAGCCTGATTGCGCACATACTTCATACGTAACCCGACTGTCCACATCTCCCCATGCACAACCTGACTGCGTTTGCATAGCCCAATTGCGCAAAGGTCCCATGTGCAACCCGACTACGCTTGTGCATCTCGATTATGCAATATTCGAGAGTGCAACTCGACTGCTCTTGCACAGACCGATTGCACAACTTTACTTAGGGCCATACCTCCTTCGCACTTCCCTCCTTCGTACTTCGCACTTTGTACTTCGCACTGTGCTCTCTCGACGACGACAATTAAAAATTTAATTAAAACTTCACTGTTGACACAATTTCTTCATAGCAGTCTATTGAAAAGGGAATTTTATTGTGTTAATCTTTTCAGAATATAGCAGTATATGTTGATGGCCTATAATTCCTTAATGAAAAACTTGCGATGGTTGTGTATGTAGATGTTTTCCTGCTTTGAACAAGTTAACAAAGGAAAGATAATTGCCTTCCTTGAAAAGTGAAAAAACTTTCCCCATAACTTGTCTCCATTGATGGAGAAAATCCTCACCTTTTTTCTCAGTCACACATCATATATTATCTGATTCCTGTGATTCCTTCATAATTGAAGTATCCTAACAAATGATCAACACTAATTTTTGAAGATAAACTAGTATAATGCATTTGATTTTCTGTTGCAGGGTGTTGGTAGGGGAAAGAAATTACATTTGAGTTGCTTATAAATTTGCTTTCTATAATGTGTAGGCTTCTATATGAAAAATGGTTCAGCATATTCCATTTACCTGGCATGGATGAAGATGCTCCTGACTATTATAATATAGTTCAAAATCCAATGTATGTAACTACTTTACTCCAGCGTATGGATAGTGGGCATTACTTAACATGCTCAACATTCCTGTGAGATGTAGAGATCATTCCAGCCAATGCAAAAGTGAGGATAATTTCCATGCTCATTGTGCTGGCATATTTTACTAGATTACTTAAAGTTTGGTTTATATTCTATCTTAACCATAATTTATTTGTATACTAACAGGCTTATACTGGTGATGATTACAACAGAGCTCGAATTGTCAGCAGAGCATATGCATTAAGAGATGTAGTATGGCTAAATATTGGGATGATCCATAAATGAAATTCGAATATTTTACTTGGGGTTTTGTTGTGTATTATGACACACACTATTCTTTTATTGTTGAAATGATTTTTTTTAACATCTTTTGCATGTGGAGGTTCATGGCATGCTTTCTCAAATGGATCTTGCATTGATTGCCTTCTATGATAAATTTGTTGCTCAAGGAGGGCCAACTTGACTGTCAGAGGATTTAGCTACAACTTTTTCTTCAAATCCTATTGTCCAACATGTTCATGTTACAAGAGCAAGTGCATGATTACAAAATGTTCATCCAGAAATGAACGTATCTCAAAGTTATGAGGTCTTGAAACGTTCAAAATGAAACACTAATTTTGATCAAGGTGGTATTATGCCTTGAGTAGCCTGGTAGAAGTTGTAATGTACTACCATTTTCCTTGCAGGCTCGGAGATAGTATGAGAGCGATCAATGAACTAGGCCAAGGCATAGGGCGTATAGATGAGAGCAATGAACTATCCTCCAAAACTAGCATATTATCAATCTTTTGGATTTCCATCATGGTGGTTTTGTTTTTTTTTGTTCTTAGCATCGTTTATATTAATACCAATTGCACCAAAGTTAGCACAATTTATATCTCGAATTTTGGTAGATAATATATGAATCTTACTTTTCCCTTCTAATGCTTCCATGGTGCCCTTCATGTGCTTGATATTCTCCTCTTCTTGGTGCACTTAATTTAAAATTTTCTTTGCAATGTTAGAGTTTAATATAGTTTTTTTTTTTTGGAAGTACATTATGTACTTTTTGAAAATATATGGCTTCGGGTTCTTCGGCAAAGGATTTTTATTTTCATTTGCAACTTTTGCTTCCACTTTCATTAGATATTTGATATTGCTCAAAATACGGTCAAAAATTTCTAGGCTTTTGCTTTTTAATTATGATTTTTTTATTCCATCTTCTAAAGTTTGTGATGTTGCTTTTAATTTCCTAAATTTTGATGAGTTCACCCAACCTAACTGGATCAAACATGGTTGGATCCAACATGTCTCTGATACCAGATGGTAGGAACCAATGGTTCCTAGCACAATAAATTAATAAATTAAATTAAACCTAATTAAGAATATCACCTTTTGTATTAGTTTAGAGGATCCCTCCAATGATTTATATATCATATATTTTATATTTCATGCATGATATCCAATGATTTATTGTACAACATTTTATATCTATCTAACCCTAATGTTACGTCATTTCATCATAACCTTTCATAATAATTAAAAATATATTTAATTATTATAAGTAACCCTAATACTAATAATATAATAATTAATTAGTACACTAACTTTAATATATATAAATTTATTATATGAATATTATTAATAATGAAAGTTAGGATAGGATCCTAAAATGAAAAGTATCAAACAAGAGACATTAGATTCAAAATAATGGATGAAAAAAAAAATTTGTAATTTGTTAGGTGTTTTTAGAATGAGGTTGATCTAATACTTTATGGTTTTCATTCAATAAACCCTTACATTAAGATTAATATTATAAAAAATTCATTACATTATATTT
The DNA here is from genome assembly GCA_028583015.1 of Wollemia nobilis. Lineage (NCBI taxonomy): Eukaryota > Viridiplantae > Streptophyta > Pinopsida > Araucariales > Araucariaceae > Wollemia > Wollemia nobilis. Next base: position 2,273,634 of record JAQPPZ010017013.1, on the reverse strand, counting down.
TGTTATTATTGATTTTGAGAGTGTATCTTCTCTATAATCTATATATAAATGTGTCCTAATTTTTCTATGTATGTTGAAATATATGGTATGTGTAAATACCAAAAAGGCTCACACCCGAGGCATCCTATTGCAATAATTGATGAAAAACATAGCATGCATACAAGAACAAGAAATTGACAACAAATGAATCAAGAAGAAATGCACTTTATTCCATTGTATTCTAAGTCAACATCAAATTACAAGTACATCCCTCTTAGGGATAATCATTTTGATATAATATTACAATAGGAGTGTGCAATTATTTCCCTCTTAAGGGTAGGTGTGATTTCCAAGTGCATTTAAGGATGACACGAACTTCTCTAGGGTGGATATGCCCTCTTCTTCACAATGGGGAAGGAACTTGATATTGGTTCTCCTTTGAAACTGTTCCCTGCAGTCAAGAAAAAACACAAGAATGTCAAAAAGATAGGTAGCCTCTCATGATGAGGTATTTTAGGTAAATTGCATAATGACATCATTATACATGCATAATCAAGAAAACATAAAGAGTGCTTATAAGCTATGCAAATCGAATCAAGATGCATATATTAGCGTAAAGAAAAGTAGTAGCTACACTTTGCATGGATCAAATATATAAAATGAAGCATAAACATGCATAAAGAAACCATTTAAGTCCTAATTGAAGCATAAACATAAAGAAGCTAAATTAACCTAATTCTACGATCAGAAGTCTTCTAAATTGCCATTAAACCCTGAAAAAAACTAATCTAATCTAATTAGCTAGACATAAATGAAAAGAGGAAGGTGGTTATACCTCTGATGTAAATCGTAGCTCTGGTGAGCAGTCTGCACTATAAATCGTACTTGACTACCGTAGTTAGCACTCTGATAGGCTTACCCTCAATTACAAGGGTAGTGGGCTTGACCTACTTGTCCAATTGATATTCAAGGGTCCCCTTTAGTGTCCTTCTGATAGTTTTGGCAATTGAATCACTTTAATGGGCCTTTGTTTTCCCGAATTTGTATTTCTTGGATCTTCTAGGCTCTTAGAAATTCCATGGAAAATTTATCTTTAGGTGAATAGCAAAGTGGCCTTCTCAAATGCATGAATTCAGTATGGAATTTGATAGAGCTTCATTGCTCACTTGATCAATTAACTCTCTATTGATAATTCGTTAGCGCTTCACTATACAAATCATCTATATATTCTCCCTATTTGGAGGGGGCACTTATAGGATTCCCTAGGAATAGGGATGGCTTCCTATAAAAGCCAATATCAAGAAGAGGTGGTTAGGATATTTGGAATGGAAGCCTCTAGAATCTTCCATCTGTTAGCCACCTTATTCTAGATCAAATGGTCATTCCAATTGATTTGGCTTGGATTGAGGGCCAACTGAACTTTAGTTAAAATCGTAGGTTACAACTATGGTCTAGATTATAAACTGTAGGTCTCAGCTATGGTTCAGTTGTAAACTGTAGGTCTGGAGTACGGTTCAGATTGATTAGGCCAAGGAGCGCAAATCGAGTGGTTAGAACCATTGCTCTATCTTGGAGTTTATCCAGGATCTTCCATATGGTCTTGTAGCATGTCCATATGAGTAGTCACCCTCAACATGACGCATTTTAGGTGTCTACAGATGCCCCTTTTGAGATGCATTATGAGATTGAACAAAACTAAGCAAAAATAGACCTCCTAAAATGATGTCAAAGGTTCTATGATGATCATTAGTCAGATTAATATTAGATGCCCCACGTCTAGCAAAAGGATGTGCATCCTAGACTCATTTCTTTCAACTCTTTGGAGGCTTAAACTTGAAATAGTTTGCACTCGTAATCAAACATTCGAGTAGCTTTGGTGCTACAATAGGAGTTAGGCCTATATAACTGAAAGGATGAGAGTTACAAATTAATTATCATATTTTCTATTTTATCCAAGCAAAGGAGTAAGCTTATGATAGTTGTTGATAATGATTCACACGGACGAATGCAATTTGACAAGATCAAGGGATCTATAATTTCAAGGATCTTCTATTGATTTTGATAATGATTTGATATTATGACTACCCCTTAAGCGACAAGTCAATGAGGGTAATGACAATGTATGAAGCGATGATGTTGCTTGACCACCATAGATGATCTGAATAAATTTTGATTTGAGCATATTAATGCACTGGCTAGGCCTAGTTCAACTTTTAATTACAACAATTAATAGAATTTACACATTTCTATCCCATGGAGCAGGCGGGCTACAATAGCCATTTTAGGGAATCGAATTGATATCCAATCAAATTTGTGTTGAATCAAATTATCGATGATTTTTTGAAAAATAGGTCATAGAAGAAATGACATACAACACTTCATTCCCGTGGAGCAGTCCAGCCGTGAATGCCTTCTTAGGGATTTAAAAGAAGCATCAGATTAATAATGACCATTTTTCCCCAAATCTCCTTATGGTAATTTACTCATCCTATCGGATTACATGGATTGCAAGTTGCTACAACCGCCAAGTGTATAGGGTAAATTACTGAATACAAGGCACATTTGGTGTTTTTAATTATTTGATTTTTTTGAATATTTTGATTTATGAATTGAGCTTATTTATTTGGTTGGGAAGTGTGTCATTCCATGGAAGGATTGTCATAACGATGACCTCAATTGAATGTACTTTATAATCTTAGCCAAATTTTTAAGTTTTTGTTTATGTGATGCACATGGATGCAATGCTTATGCTATGTTAATGCTATATTATGTGATGTATGGATGACATGCACTATATAGATATTTGATTTATGATGATGATATGCAGTAATATAGATTCTCAGATGTGCTTTTTGTGATGGATACATATGGATGCGATGTTCTTTTGTTAACATATATTTGATATTAATTTCTTTGCATGCATTAATGTATGTAATGATTTATTTACACGATGGTAATCTAATGTAATGAACCTGTATGCTTTAATCACTTAAAACATAAGAAATGAATGCAAATATGTTTATCAACCTAATAGATGGCACCACAGAATGTATAAAAATCATGAATGTAATTGAAAATCCTTAAGATAAGAATTTAATCAATTGATCACCCATATATGAAATGCAATGGTATGCAATGTTTATGATGTGAATGATATAATGTGTCATTCAATTTTATTTTGCAAAATTTAAGAAATATGCACGATATAGTTAGTGGTCGTCTAAATATTATTTCTAATATCCATCTGATATCTATCCTATATATTGATTGTGCTTTATATAAAGATGTATCATGGATTATATACTTTGCAATTTGATGATTTATATGTTTTTGACATTTTGTTGTTATAGAAGAAATTTTTGAGGTTTTCCATGAGACTCAAACACCCTAATAGACTTATCAAAAGTTGCATACTAACCGCACTAGACTTCTAATATAAAAGGCTTTTGTTAGGATAGACCCTAATTTTTCATTATCCCTATGTGTGCAAATTATTATTTTAAGATAAGACACGAGCGTTCCTTGATGTCAAGCGGGATTCTTTCAACCCATTGCTAAGATAGGGGTTCCACAAATATCTTATCCAATATCAAGTTTAGATTTTAGTTGAACTAAGCCACTAGGCAATGCAGGACACCTGAAGCTAGCTCTTCCACATTCAAACATTGGTCATTTTTATAAGCGAGGTGCTAATGCGTCAGACATATCATCATGCGTAAGGTACAATAGTGCTAATAATTCCAGGGATTCAGGTTCATTCCTTTCTATCCTTCAATTTTTAGGATATTTTCTCATATGTAGTGAAGCAAGGGAATTGATTCCATATTCTTTCTGAACTATCTTTGGATCTTCATTTGATATCTCTTCAAACTGGATTTTGGATCTTCATTTGATCTTTGCTCAAAATTTTGATTTATGATATTCATTTGATCTTCACATTTGAACTTCACTTTGAACTTTGATTTAAGCCTATTTTCTTATCTTCACTTGAACTTCACTTTTTGGCATTATACATTTGATAATTTTATTCAAAAACTTTCCTTTGGGGGGATTTACTTGGAAAAATTGTTTCTCGTATATCAATTGAGAATATCGATCTTATGATATCAATATGGGATCACTCTGGAGAGTCAATCTATGATATTGATCTAGGGTATCAATCATAAGGATTTATGTGGGATATCTCTTTGGGATATTGTTCATTTTATCATAAGCAATGGATTATGAATAGGGAACTAACTTTTCCTTTTACCAACTGCCAAAATTTCCCATACTGTTCGCATAGAGGGATAAACAAGAATAACTCTTTTCACTTCAGGATACTCAGTCTTGCTTCATGGCTTTCATCATTCCCTATTCCTTGTTAGGATTTTTTAAATTTATTTATTAGTGATAGGCTTTTGATATGGTAAGGGCTATACTAACTGAACCTTAGGTACAAAAGTAAAGCAAGCTTTCTACCAACTCATGATAAGACCACTAGGTATGGCTGAGTGATCGAAAAATCCTAGTATATATCCATAGCAACATTATAGGTTGTGTTGAAAAATACAATTACTCACATGGATCACGATAAATGCAAAGATGCATGATTTAAACACAAATGTGGCATTGTTTGTAAGACTAACAAACACAATACCTTCTATTATGGAACACAACGGGTGACGAATGCCTATATGCAATGCAGTAATGTAGTGAATGCATGTGTAAATGCAAAATAAAAATGCAAATGCAAATGTTTTTGGATTTTATGCTTTACCAATTTTTTTTTTGGATTTTATTGATTTTATAATTTTTATGGGTTTTGAGCCTCATAATTGAGCAAACAGTGAGCACATACCTCTGGAGCCTTTAAATTGACCAAGCAATTTTTAGGAATCCTTGGAGCTTTTAGGATTGACCAAAGGGATTATGTATACCTTTGGGGCATTTTGGGATGACCAAGCGATTTTGAGAATCCTTGGAGCCTTTGGGGTTGACCAAGCAGTTTTTCAAAAATTCTTGGTGCCTTTTTGGTTTGACTAAAGGGCTTAGAGATGCCTTTGGAGATTTTTAGGATGACCAAGCGATTATAAGCAAATCCTCGAGGCTTTTAACTAACATGACCAAGCAGTTTTAGGAAACCTTGGAGCTTTTTGGGATGATCGAGCAGTTTTGACCAAATCCTCAAAGCTTTTGAGGTTGACAAAAGGGCTTACAGACACATTTGGAGCTTTTTAATATTGACCAAATGGCTTACGAATTCCCTTTGGAGATTTTTAGGATGATCGAGTAGTTACAAGCAACTCTCAGAGCTTTTAATTGACATGACCAAGCAGTTTTAGGAACCCTTGGAGCCTTTTGGGAAAGGGTATGTTGCCTTATATACCCCTAGTGAGTGTGCCATTCGACAATGGTGAGGGAGGTGCAATACCTCTAGATTTATCATTTTTCCTTATTGAATTTGACATAGCTGGTTGGAAAGGTATGCTACCTTGAAGACCCCCAGCGTGCATGCTATTTACTAAAAATAATTCAACCTATTTAGGAAGAGTGACCAAAATTGACTCCCCTAGGTGAAGATCAAACCTCACCGGTGTGTCTATGCTTTGACACAAGTGAATGAGAGAACCATCATCATAGATCTCATCTTGTTCGACTAGGTCTTCGATGACCCTCTTAAATTACTAGCAACTCTGAATATCGTGTCCATGCACTCAATGATACGCACAAAATGGACCCCTATCAGGTGACAGAGTATCGGATACCCTATGCTTAAATTTGGGTAATATGAATGCATGTGCCTTGTGTAAATTTTAAAACAAAGTTAGAGTAGTCATCTAAAATGAAACTACTCGTTGCACTAGCCTATTGGGCCTACGAGGTGACTGACGACTCTAAGGTCGCTCTTGAGGAGGCACGATATCCATCTATAAGATACATCCCCTTATCCATTATATTCTACACCACACTCTTAAATTCATGACAATATTGAACACCATGACTCTCTATTCGATGGTAGAGACAGTAGTGATGCTCCCTATAACCCATAGGTTTAACTCTATGGTGTGTAGAATCGTAATGTTGTCATCTATAAACTCTTCATATTCACCATAGTCCTCATGAGAACTATCTAGTTTCATGATGTATGAAGAGGGTGTGATACATTTAGGTGCATCCATGACCATGCAAGGTTCTTCCTCCTTGATAGGAGTGTGAAGATCCTCCAATGACAATTCTGAAGCAGTTGTGAGCAACTCCATAAGGGCATTCATTAATCCTTCCCTGCTAAGAAGTGTCAAGAGTGTAGAGGTTGTACATGACTCCACCGGTGATATTAGTGGGGTTGGTAACTCCACCATAGTCTACGAGGCTACATCCACACTTTGGATAGGCTCATCCAATTTAGCTTGTAGATGCATAGGCACCTCATTTAGTTCCTATGAATTATCCTCAGGCTTATAATATTTGAAGGGATCTGGGTCCGCTTCAACTACATGAACTTCGCCACCATGGGTGTACTTAATGCATTGATGCACTATTTATGGTATGCACTCCATGGATCTTATCCACGGTCTTTCAAGTACCAGATTATACTATATTGATCCCTCTAAAATGTAGCACAATGTAGGAATAATATTTTGTCCCACCTCGATGGGGAGGATTATTGTGCCTACTTTAGGGGATTCCACATCGTTAAAGGATTGCAATATGAAATTTATTTCCTTGATGTGAGAAAGTGGAATTTTGAGATGTTTGAACACTGAGGTGGTAATGATATTAATCGATGATCCTAATCTACCAACACTTGCTTATACGTAATCTATTGTATCCTTGCTATGATATACAATGGAGTATTAGATTCCCTGAAAGGGATAGGTTTGACTTCCTATTTATGGAAAGTAATCATAGGCTTCTTATATGGTGGAATAGACTGTATATGCCCCAAGGATTATGATGGCCTTCAAGCGTTGACACTACTCACCTATCAAAATTGACTACTCTCGACCTCATGCTTATGCATGGTATCCCTAGATGTCTATTTTTATTGCTCTTCGATAACCGTAGGCATGTCTATCTATCTATAAGTATGGCTATCTACTTGCTTAAGTGGAAACTCTTGATGATGCACTAGGTGTGTCATGTTGACTTGTTTCCTGAACACTCTAGGTATAAGCTTCTTTTCAGGAATTACCTCACATGATTGCTCTTCACATGCTTTTTATTGGTAAATCCTCTCTTCACATCATTGGAGTTCATCCAAACTTTGTTTATGCACTTTCTTTCTCTCTACGAACTCACGCTCTAGGTGCTTACACTGACGGCACATCTCCTCCAATTATTTTTGGAGTAGTCACCTCTCATGGGTTGCATGAGACTCATATTCCCTATAGGACTAACTTATGTAGTATAATCCATAACTCTCTATTTACCTAGATGAAGACCTAGTGACTTGATTTCTCACCATATAACCCCATGATCTATATGGTCAAACCCCTTGCGTGATGAAGGGAGCTCATGACGACTATCAAAATGGCATGCTAGGAGGATTGGATCCTTAGGTGCACAATGAGTGCGATGCCTAGAAAGGAGGTGCACGAGGTTTAAAATATCCTTAGGAGAACATCATGAGCATTCAAAGCCCCTCCATGAATTCTCTAACTCATTAGCTCATGATTGAGCTCTATCATGCCTAGTCGTCATGATGAACCGACTAAACAATACTTGAGAGGTTTCTCTCTTACTAAAAATTGTAGCCTCCATGATAGCCTTATCTTTATGTATTAAGCAATAAAGAAGAATACAAAGCAAACAATGTGATTATCTCCTTTACATTTTAAAATTTGAGCCCTAAACTGTTTGATGTGTTTCAATAATTTGTTGTATCAAGGTAGAAACTCTTATCATGTTTTGTAAAACTTGTTGGATTTTATTCTCATTTTAATGGATTTCACCTGTACACTCGCAACTCAAAAACTTGGCTATGAACTCCAAGTCGTGTAAATCTCTCATGTGTGATACTGAAGCCCACACCCAGATAAGGAGCATAGGTCCTTCTAAATCCTCTCCCGTTTTCCCCTAGTCAGTGTTATACCCTTCGAAGAGAATACATGCAAATTTTCTAGGGTACAAAATGTTCTTGGATCCGGTATTGGTCTATATATCAAGGGTTCATAGGATTTTGGCCAGTGGATGGAAGTTGCGCCCACCATTGTTGAAACCTACTAGTGGTTGGATGTCTAGCCCAACTCACTAGCATTTAAGTTCCAAGTGGTGTGTGTGGTTCCTTTAATGTACATAAAATAAATGCATCATATAGCATACATGCTCATTTTCTAAATTCTTGTGAATAAAATAATGTTTTAGATTCAAAAAATGCAAGCTACTCTAGATGCTCTTTAGGACTATGCACGTTACGATGTTAAATGACCATTAATTGGACCTCATGCATGCAAACCATCCACACATTTCTATCAAGCACGCTATATCCTAGGATAGAATCTAATCAGAGGTTCATTGTTCCCAGCAGCGCATTTCTATTGAAAGCAAAACACAAAAGTAAACCAGGACAATTGATTTACCATTTTCATAGTTCTTTTCCTAATTTGCATTTGAATTAACCTTATTGTAAAAAAATAGATATCAGAAAAGTAACAGAGGTCTAAAAATAGGACCTACCTCAAGTCCTACATTTGCTGATATTCTAAAGTTGATTATATGTGTTGTCAGCAGCAAACTACAAGTCTGATTTGTAGTTCTGACTGTAAACCACACTCTGTACCCGCATTTCAGTTGTTGAACCATAGCTAATAGCTACGGTTTGTAACTACAAGTGCAAAAAAATAATAAAACATAGTCAGATCCTAAAAATTTTGGGTTCCGCCATGATTGCCTTCTGTAACCACCAAAAAGGCTCACACCTGAGGCATCCTATTGTAATAATTGGTGAAAAAAATAGCATGCATAGAAGAACAATAAATTGACAAAAAATGAATCAAGAATAATTTTGATACAATATTACAATAGGAGTGTGCAATTATTTCCCTCTTAAGGGTAGGTGTAATTTCCAAGTGCCTTTTAGGATGACACGAACTGCTCTAGGATGGATATGTCCTCTTCTTCATGATGGGGAAGGAACTTGATATTGGTTCTCCTTTGAAACTATTCCCTATGGTCAAGAAACAACACAAGAATGTCAAAAATATAGGCAGCCTCTCATGATGATGACCTTTTAGGTAAATTGCATAATTACACCATTAAACATGTATAATCAAGAAAATGTAAAGGGTTCTTCTAAGCTATGCAAATCGAATCAAGATTCATATATTAGCGTAAAGAAAAGTAGTAGCTACACTATGCATGGATAAAATGTAAAAAATGAAGCATAAACATGCATAAAGAAACCATTTAAGTCCTAATTGAAGCATAAACATAAAGAAGCTAAATTAACCTAATTTTATGATCAGAAGTCTACTAAACTACCATTAAATCATAAAAACAACTAATCTAATCTAATTAGCCAGACAAAAATGAAAAGAGGAAGGTGGTTATACCTCTGCTACAAACTGTAGCTCTAGTGAGCAGTTTGCACTATAAACCACGACTGATAGTCATGGTTAGCACTATGATAGTCTTACCCTCAATTCCAAGGGCAATGGGATTTACCTCCTTGTCCAATTGATGTTCAAGGATTGCCTTTGGTCTCCTTCTGACAAATTTGGTGACTGAATCACTGTAATGGGCCTTTGTTTTCTTGTATTTACATTTATTGGATCTTCTAGGCTCCTAGAACTTCCATGGCAAATTGATCTTTGGGTGAATAGCAAAGTGGCCTTCTCAAATGCATGAATTCAATATGCAATTTGATAGGGCTTTGCTGCTCTCTTGATCAATTAACTCTCTATCGATAATTCATCAGTGCTTCTCTATAAAAATCATCTATATCGTCTCCCCATTTTGAGGGGGTACTTATAGGATGCCCTAGGACTAGGGATGGATACCTGGAGAAGCCAATATCAATAAGAGGTGGTTAGGACAGTTGGAATGGAAGCCTCTAGAATCTTTCATCCATTAACCACCTTCTTCTAGATCAAATGGATGTTCCAACCGATTTGGCTTGGATTTAAGGTCAACTAAACTTCAGTTAAAACTGTAAGTCACAACTATGGTCTAGACTGTAAACCATAGGTCTTAGTCATGGTTCAGCTATAAATCATAGATTTGGACTGTGGTTCATACTTATTAGGCCAAGGAGCCCAAATTGAGTGGTTAGAACCACTACTCTATCTTGAAGTCTATCCAAGATCTTCCATATGGTCTTGTAGCATGTCCATATGAGTAGTCACCCTCGACAAAACACGTTTTAGTTATCTATAGTATGTGATATGGGAAAGTCATGAAGACCTCTGACTTAACCTATGGTACCAAGCATACTAGCTTCTTGGTTCTTGTGAGGTAAAAAATCTAGTGTCTCACCTCAAGGATAGGGCTAGTTATGAGCCTAACTCTATGTTTGATTGATTCAATTATGCCTCTCCCTATGATCTTTCCTTGACTACCTTAACTTTTATATGACATTATCTTATCTACAATTGCATTATCTAAATGCAACAAATGGTACCTATGAACTATATGCTTTTCAAATTTCAATAAATAAGGTAAAAGATGATTTGTTTTCAAAGCAAAGGTTAAAAATATAGTGCAGTCCAAAAAAAATCTAATAGCTATATGCGATTGAAATTTTATATAGTGCAACACTATGGATGGTCCCCTAATGATGTCAAATCATTTATTTTTTCAATTTTCCTCATCTCTTTTAATGCATATGCCAAAAAATATAAAAAAATAGAAAAAAATAGAGCAAACAAAAGCAATCCACCTAACCTAGAAGGACAAAGACAAAAGGGGAACCTGTTACCAATTTTTGCCTTAGTGAAAAAAGCACTATTAGGATGCAAAAGTGCTACTGGAACTATCACTTTTTGGTGATCCTTTTTCTAATGAATTTTTTATTTCCAAAACCTACAAAATATATAGAAAAATACCTAGTAGTAGAGGGGTCTACCTCAATTAGTAGAGAATATGCAACTCCCTTTATCATAATCACAACCCTATATAAAAATAGATATAAAACTAATTATAAATTTTTAATTATGATGGTAAGATCAATAAGGAAAGTGTCAGTAAGGAGTGATAGCAACACAAGTGTTTCTATCAATTGGTGGAACTTTCACTCTTAGTAACAAACCAGGACTATAGATTATTGGTCTCCACTATGGTAGAAATATGATGCAGTTGCAACACTAAGACTATAATCCTATAACCCTTTCATCTATAGGTACAACAAAATGAGTTTTAAAGAAAATAATCTTGACCTATAAATGATTCAATGAGAATCCCTAATCAAAAGGTGTAGGGATACTAATAAAAATGATAAGATAAATTTGATAACTAATAGATGATGGAACTATAGAGAAATATTAGTATCACCTGCAGTACTCCTCCCCTTTACAGGGTGAGACCACCTGGATGTTGTAACCATCTATCTTGGTTGGAGGAATCCTGATGTATCAAAATCAGGATGCACTCAAAATGGGTACGTAACCCACATTCCTCTTCATGCAGGTGGTTGTTGTGTATCACTACTAGTACCACCCTATGTTGGGAATTGTGGCCTTCCTTGTGTGTGTGTTTATCTAACAGTGGACCCCACTCCTTATATCAAGTTTTGAATGGCTTGGTCAATGAATTCCTGAGCCTTGTTGTAAAAAGTAAACGATAAAAATAGCAGGTTCAAATACTGTGTGGCCTTATTTATTCTATCCCTGGCCCACTGTACATGGTTATCAATAAAGCTACACAAGCGGTCTACCATATCCACTAATGCCACAAGATGCTTAGACAGTTTATCACTAGATTCTAAGTCAAAATTTTGGATCCTTTGAAAAATAAAATCTTTAATTACTAGAGCCCGCCCAAAGTCCTCAATGGAGAGATTGCAGTCTGCAAACTCGTCGTTGGCCTCATTCTCAGCATTTGCCATCTTTTGGTTCTATTTGAGATAGCATTTCTCATTTCACAAAAACAAGAAGACCTTGATATATTCCTTCTCAAATAAGCAAAAAGAGTCATCAGACAGGGTGGTTTTCATTCCAAAAATGGGTACATAGTCTTCCTAAAATATTTGGTAGATTGGCATGATCGCATTTATCCTCTGCCTTCCTTGCTGTAGGTTGTTCTGGATGAAACCTATTACATGTTGAACAACATAGATGTCCACATGTTAGGATTCTACTCCTAACCATCATCCTAGTCACTTATTTGTTAATTAGTTATTACTCTCTTTCACAAAGTTGTGACCCTTGGTCACAACTCCACGCACATAGAAATAAGCACTCAACTTGGTGTAATTTATCATCAATCAAATATATATTCATTTACATTTCATTGGGTGGTCTTCCTCCAATTTAATAGTGATTCCTTTATAACAGCGATTCATTTCTTATTTTTGCATTTTACCTTATTCCTCTGATCGGTGTCCTAACATTTGGATCAGAGCCATTTCAGCCGTCGCTGTCATAATTTTTTTTTTATGCATTCATCCATTACTCCAATAGATAGACTCGACCTTCCATATACTCAACACCGTAGTAGTACTACCGTGCATAAGCCTCAACGGTGCATCAACAACAACACCGTCGTTCACCCTCGCTACCCTCTACTGCCCTCACCATTCTTCACCATCCCCTACCCTGGTAAATCATCGGGTCTAAAAAAGCACTGAATACACAATGATTTAGCATCTCTGGTGGTGTCTTTGCCCTGCAACAAACAACATCGATGATTTTACGTATCTGGCAAGACAGTCGGCAGAAAAACAAGACAAGAATAAAATCAGGCCATTCACATCGAAGTAATTCATCTAGTGCGTTGGAAATACCATTCATAGTTAAAAATATAATGCAGAATAGACATAGGTGTCAATCAACGTGAGGACCTCCCTACATCACTGGTGAGGATGCCCCTATAGTGAAATCGGTGATGTCCTCTGGTAAAGCAAAACTAGTGGCATTGAATTCCTCTAGTGACACCCTCTAATGAGGTTTAGAGATTGTCAAATATGATACATCTTCCCATCTGAGTTTGTCGATGAGTCACAGAAGAAAAAAGGAAAATAAAAACAAAATTCAGGTCTAAAGAGCAAATTTTATAGGTGAGCAATTGTGAAAATCTACAAATAGGTGAGAAATAGAATGAAGCATCGAAGAAATTGATCAAAAAATAAGGAATTCGTCCCCAGCATCATTTTTTGACAAGGCAAAGTTTAATGGTGAAAATTTATAAACAAATTAAAATATAACCTAAGGTTGCATCGTTTTAATGATCGTCGACAGAAGATCACGGTCATCAAAATTTTAAAGTTTAAATTCCAAAGCTTTTTATCCCACATTGATAGTGTGATTGTTATTTTGGACTTTAAAAAGAAGGAATCACAATGAAATTATTGTGACTACTTCTTCATAGTCACGCGCACAACTCAAACACTTTTGTCTGCCCTCTCGATAGTCCCTTCCGTCGCCACCTATCACCATTTGACCTTGCCATATGTTCCATCTCATAGTTTGCACTTGTCCTCGTGCTTCCCCCACCACTTGTCATACCTCTGCCCATGCTCAACCACCTCCATTCAGCCACTACCACCTTGTTCCCCTCTCGTCCCTTGGGCCTCCGTTCAGCCACTACCACCTTGTTCCCCTCTCGTCCCTTGTGTCCAACTTCGTCTAACAGTGTCGATCATCTGCACCTCTGCCTCGCACCTATGCCTTGATTGTCCTTTCCACCGCCTGTACCTCCACCCAACCTTGTACCTTGTGTCTTTTGTCTCTACCTGACCCTACCGCGGAACACCGCCAAAAAAAAATAGACACCAAATTTTTCATAGTTGTGAAAAACCCTAATCTTGCAATTTTGCTAAAATATTACACAATTTTTGCTAAACATTGCCAAAATTTGCCTCTAATATAAATTTTGCGAAGACTTGTTGCTATTGCAAATTCTTGCTAAAAATTGTCAAGGCATTGAAAATTCTCGCTAATTCTGCCATTTACAAAGGTTATAAAATCTCCAAACATAACCGAAATGGCTGATGGAAGAATATAACATGATACCAACCTAATTTTGCTACTTAATCTCGCCCACCTATGTCAAATCACATCAGTGCGTGTATATAAAATTCAATTCCAGGATATCGCCAATCACATCACAGGGTTGGATGAATCAGTCCTCATAAGTGGGTTCATCAATGGATTGAAAGAAGAAATTAGAGTGAAGATCATGATGTACACTCCTCGCACCCTATAGGAAGCTATTGGATTAGCCTTGTTAGTTGACGATACATTCAGTGTTCAACGTCAACATGGGGAGCAACCTATTGATAAATCGACATTCACGCACACTATTCCAAAACACAAACCCTTGCCATTTAAGTACCTTAGCCTACAATAAATGGAGGAGAGACGAGCAAAAGACCTCTGCTATACTTGTGATGAGCAATTTGGGCCCCTTCATTGTTGTGCTACACAAACATTGTATTTATTGCATAAAGTTGATCCTTGTCTCTCCATAGAGCAAGCAGATGAGGTAGTTGTGTCCGAAGCAACCAGTGCACCTACTCACATCAATGAATAAGGCAAGGAAGATGTGCATGACATGACCCAAGCACCTGACCATAACAATGAAGGAAATGAGGTCAATTTTTTGGAAGTGCTCGATGCACCACGAAACGATGAGGTAGACATCCATGCAGTAAATAATGAAGGCGAGACATACACTCTCAATGAACTACACACAAGTTCATCACCAATAGTGAGTTCTCATCATATAGGCAGCCTGATTCAGAAAGGAGGCAAAATAGTGAGTGCACCTTTATTTTCCCTTCATTCTACATAGGAAGAATCGGCTAAAGCGGAAGCCTACCGTCATCACAATTCTCCTAAGGAAAATTTTACTATTTTTCCTGGAAATCCCCCACTAACACTCCGACCTTCACGATATACTTGCCTTCGAAAAAGTGACATCAAGATAGTACAATAAATTATGCAAATTCAACTTGGAAAACAAGCAACGAAGCTCCTTACTTTGAGCTTTGAGGACAAAGCTCTTTTAAGGAGGGTGGCATGTTAGGATTCTACTCCTAACCATCATCCTAGTCACTTATTTTTTAATTAGTTATTACTCTCTTTCACAAAGTTGTGACCCTTGGTCACAACTCCACGCACATAGAAATAAGCACTCAACTTGGTGTAATTTATCATCAATCAAATATATATTCATTTACATTTCATTGGGTGGTCTTCCTCCAATTTAACAGCGATTCCTTTATAACAGTGATTCATTTCTTATTTCTGCATTTTACCTTATTCCTCCAATCGGTGTCCTAACACCACAATACTAGATTATAAATCCATCATCTTCTCTTGTATATTTTCCTTTATTTCTTGCTTAAGCTCATCTACTGAGCCAAGGTAGATACCAACCTACATAGTGGAAGGGGCAGGCATCTTCAATTTGTCAATCTCCCCCTAAATTTTTTTAACTTTGAGCTATAATGGCCTCACTTCTATAGCTTTGGATTTTCATTATTCAATATATTTCTCTATTGCCTCGACCACCTGTTCTTGAGAGGCCATCTGGGACCTCATCATTTCAACATGTGCAATAGATGCCCTGATGACACCTTTACTCACATCAATCATGGCCTCCTTCATGCTAGGTGGTAAAGGGATCTCAAAGGTGGAAACAAGTGTGTCAGTTTCCCCTTGCCCAATTGTCTCCCTATGCCTGACTATCCCCTTGCTAGGAGATCTTTGCTCTTCCATGTCTTGAATCTGATCCTCCTCATCAACTGTAAACTGGCAGGTTTTAGTGACCCTGACCATTGTCAAACTTTCAATTCTTAGATCCGAGGACTTAGACCTAGCATTTTTGTGAGTAGGGTAACATGTGAGGCTTTTTACCTCATAACCTATCAAAATATTAGATAGTCACCTAGATTTAGTTATCCTTTTCATCACCTTGAGTCGTACTCGATGTTCTTGATTTATAACCAAGGTGGAGGAATACAATGAACATTGGCTTTCTGTCAATCAGCCTTTTTCTTGTGGTCTTATTAAAGTTAGTGTCGATGATGTGGCAATTGGCTGAGAAGGACCCATGGCCAACTCCTTTCCTTTTAAAGAAGTAGTTGGTATGTTGGAAGAGGATGGAAGCCTTGCTTGCTCCTATTGAGCATCATCCATGATCCTCATCATGACCTCGAAGAGGTCAGCGTCTTGCTAAGCAATTTGAAAAGTAGGATCCTCAAATTCTTTTGGGGGGCCACTAGGATCAATGGGGCCATCTTGTCAACTAACAATCTATGATGCAACTTCATCTACGCACTATAATCACCAATAGCCTCCAATTTTATGTAAGACTACTTATCCATCCTCTATACTAAATCCAAGGTTTGATTGTTCCTGAAAGCCTTCTACATCTTGTCTTCAAAGTCATATTTGCTATGAATAACTTGAAAAAGAGTGATTTTGTTTGCAACCTTTGCTTGATGGGGGCCTTCTGGGTCATAGGTCCTCCAAGTGACTTATATAAAATAGTACATATCCATATTCCAAGGTGAGAAAGTGCCAAGTCGCAAAAAATGTAGCGAAATCACGACGTCGCGAAATCGTGACGTTTTGGAAAGAAAGTGTCGAGTGTCAGAAAACATAGCGAAATCGCGACACTTCCATTTTTGGAAGGGTCACGAAATTGCGACACTTTCCATTTTTAGAAAGTTTGTGAAATCGCGACATATTTGGAAAGAAAGTGCCGAGTGTTGGAAATGTAGCGAAATCGCGGTAGGTTGAAGAGAAAGTAGCTAAGGCACGAAAGAGGGCGCGATTTCACGACATGTCATGGTTTCGCGACGTTGGAAGCAGAAAATGGTTAAGGCATGGAGATGTCACGAAATCGTGACGTCGCAAAATCACGACAAAGTTCGAGAAGTAGGGACAAGTGAGAAAGGTGTTGCAAAATCGCGACGTCGCGATTTCGCGACGTCGTGAAATCGCGACAGTGAAGAAGAACCAAAAGGCGAAGGCAGAACAAACCAAAGGTAAAGCCCAAAGGAAACAATGAAAGAAAAGTGCAAGTCAGAGAGGTGTCATGAAATCACGACGTCGCTATTTCATGACATCGTGAAATCGTGACACAAATCAGAGATGGTGAAGACAAGGCGGCCGCGTCACGAAATCGCGACGTCGCGATTTCGCGACATCACAAAATCGCGACGCGGCAACAATAGCAAAGGATGCCAAGGGCGGCCGTGTCGCAAAATTGCGACACGAAAAAAACAAAGAAGATCCAAAAATGCCTAAGGAATAGGAAGGTTCAGCAGAGAAAATAACAAGTGTGGAGGTGTCGCGAAATCGTGACACAGTCGAAGGGGCAGCCGAAGAACGAAGGAGGGTCGCAATTTCATGACATGTCGCGAAATCGTGACATGTCGCATTTTCGTAGCCATAGTGGGCAAAAGTTGCTAGGTTCTAGGGACGTCGCAATTTCTCGACATGTTGCGAAATTGCGACATGTCGAGTTTTCACACCAAAAAATCAAAGAGCCCGAAAGTGAAAAGACAGCTGGAAACGGACACGTGTCACGATTTTTGTGACACTTGTCAAAGCGAAGCAAGCATGCAAATAAACTTTAGGGTTTTATTTTTTAAGGTTTTTATTTAATAATTTTAAAAATGCTAATCCTTGTTTGTCTTTCATGCAGGAAGCCGTCTGGCACTTACATGATAACGGAGAAATGGCCATAAAGACAAAGTTAAGTGCAAATTAATCAAAGACAACCATATTGAAATGAGAGATGCCAAAAATTGTTGTTTCATCCAAATTTTCCAGATCTGGCCGCAAAGAGACTTTACGGTGACTAAGCAGCTACCCATTTAATGGAGTATGTCGAGAATTGGCCGAAAAATGAAAATATCTACACTCAGTTACCGGAATTTTCCGGTGAATGCATTTAATGATAATTTATGGCAGAATTAATGGCTTGCAGACATTTTCAACTCAGGGATGGCTCTACGGAGATGAAATGTCAGAGAAGTGGTGACTCATCCAAATTTTTGAGGGAATTAATGAGGGCATTTACTCACAGTTGCGGGTGAATGCAAGTGGCATTCGAATTCTGTTTTCTCCATTTATGGCAAGTGACTGCACTGAGTTGCAGAATGGTTAAGTTTTATCAAGACTTTATTTTAAATGGCTTTATATTGTAAAACCCAGGTACTAGGGTTTAAGATGATAAGATTTAAGGTTTTAGAAGAAGATATTTCTAAAAATATCAGGGTCTATCCTGAGTCTATAAATACTTCTTCTAAATGTAATCGCAAGGAGGTGAAAACTTAGAAATAAAAGGCTATTGAAGCAATTTCTTGCAAATCTTGTTAAATGCTTTATTTCTGGACTTGGAGTTGATGTGCTTTTGTTTTCTGTGATAGCATGGCCAGGAGCCTAATCTTTTTCAGATTGTGATAAGTTCATCTTCTTTTGTTATCCGTTTATTTAAAGTTTATTAAATATATGCTGTAAATCTGTGTTATCAAGATTAAATATGTTGTTGGGCTTCATTTGTTCTATTGTATGCTAGGGAAAAATTATAGATTTAAGATTCAGGCCTGTTCTAATTGCTATGTCCTCACTGTGCGAGCTAGGTTGCCGATGAAAGATATCAATTTTAACCGACTTCCCTTCTGTTTATAATTTTTCTGTTAAGATCTGTTCTATCTCTGTCTCATGCTCTTAGTAGAAAGTGATCTTAGAAAGTTGGACACTTTCTTCTTTGATTTGTTCTGTTGTGAATCTGATAGTATAAATAAAATTGGTAGTTTTGTTTTACAACTAAGTTTGATAAATTTCTCTTTCTGCCTTACCCTACCCTCTTTGTTTTACCGTGAAATAATCCATTTTTATTTTCTTTTAAATTTATCTTTTATTTAAATCTGTTGACCCATAAGAGCTAGATCAAAGAGTTAATTTTAAATCTGATTGTCAAAAAGTGACAACTTCTAAATATTACTGAACAAGTTCAAGAACCCGTTGTAAGGTAACAGACAGTCCATATTAAAAACTATTCTAGAAGCGGAAAAGAGTGAATAGACATTCGACCCGACTCTGTAACTCACACCTTGGATAACCAGCTAAATCCTAAAGTGAGTGGGATTTATCCCGTATAAGTGTTATTAGAGTTTCATGCTCATTCTTCACAGGGTGTGTATAAAATTCGGACCAACATTTAAAAATGGCGCTAGAAGGAGGGCCCACTGAACTCCGGTCGGTATTGTAAATTGTCAGTACAATATTTTAAAATTTCCAGAAAAGAAGACCTCAAGTTCAGTACTCTGTTAAGGATTGTAAGTTTTTAAGTGCTTGTGAAAAACTAGATTCTACATACAGGGTAACAAGGTCCCACCCCAGAGCTAGAGAGCTCCTTGTGCCTGAATTAGAAACTCCGAGAAGAAGTAGCCTCAGAAGGGCCAAGTCTCTGTCTCAAACAATTTTATCACCACTGGTAGTTACTCCAACTACAACTCAGAATATCACCATCAACCAAGTAGTAATGGCAAATTGGTTGGGTTCCACTGCTTTGAATATTCCGGGTATAGCCCATGACCTGCCCAGAAATCCGAAAAGATATCTCCCCAGATATAAACATGATGGGACAAGGACAGTAGAAGAGCATCTGGTAGCTTTCAAAAATGCTTTGAAATTATTAAATGTACAACATGAAGATGTTGCTTGCAGATTTTTTTTGTTCACTCTCTAAGAGGGAGCTTATGACTAGTTTCTAAATCTTACTAATGATTCTATCACTAGCTAAAATGACTTAGAAAATGTTTTTGTGTCACAGTTCGATGAAGTGATAGATCCTAGTATATTATACCAACAATTTTTTGGTATCAAAAGAGAATTAAGTGAATCTATCAGATCTTACAATGTTAGATTCCAGAAAGCTTATGGTAGACTTATTGGCTATTATGTACCGAATGCAGACCTAGCATTAGAGATTTTTAGAAACTCTCTGGATCCAATGACCTCTGTCTTCTTGAAAAGAGATCCCACTATTACTAATTTAACAAAGGCTTATAAAGAAGCTTTGATTTTGGAAAGACAGTTGGGACCCCAACCTTTAAATGCTCAACAAATTCCTTTGGTTGCACAAGTTGCCCTTGTTTTCAATCCCATACCACACCAGGTGATGTTGCCAACATGTCAGACTCTACCATTAGCAAATCCATTGGCTGTAACACCTGTTGAGAATGTACAGAACCCAGGCAAAGAGGCTGATAATGCAAGAGTTGAAGAAGTCTCAAAAATAGTTCAGAAGCTGGCCAATGATTTTTTGAGTTTTAAAAGGCAAGTTTCTACTGGGGACAACTCAAACAGGTATTCATATCAATCGAACAGATTCAACCGGCCCCCATATGAACCTAATAAAGATTACAAAGGTAAGGGTCATGATGTGAATATTTGTGATTTAGCTCTGCCTAACTAGTGCAGAATACATGCTACTTCTCAACATGGGGAGTTGGATTGTTTGGAATTTTGTAATGCATTTGAAGCTTTGTCTAGGGATTTGATTTCTCCTGAAAATCAAAGAACTGCTGATGGCCCAAGTTCATCCAACCACAGTGCAGCTATGGTCTTGGATTCTTTCACTTTCTCGGATGAATCTGAGAATGTAGTTGAAATGCCTATGGATGAGGTGCAGGCTTTCCAACAGTACAGGAGGGATAACTACAACCTGAGAAACAAAAATTTGGAGCCTAACACTACATCAACCCCTCCGGACAACTCTCACAATGTTCCTCCATATCCATATCCAAGTAATAATCCATCTCCACCCAAGGGAGAAAATTTGAGA
Source organism: Wollemia nobilis (assembly GCA_028583015.1). Lineage (NCBI taxonomy): Eukaryota > Viridiplantae > Streptophyta > Pinopsida > Araucariales > Araucariaceae > Wollemia > Wollemia nobilis. The sequence continues at coordinate 2,252,712 of JAQPPZ010017013.1, read as the reverse complement.
AGACCAAATGCTTTTGTCCCTCCACTTAATAAGGGATATAACATAGTGGAGGACATGAAAAAAATCAAAGCCAACATCACTCTTCACGAGTTGGCCCAGATTTCAGAACAGAGGGACAACCTGATAAAAACATACTCTGGCCTTACTACCAAACCTTTGGACAAAGGAAAGAAGATGGCAAACGCCAATGTAGCCATGTACAAGGAGAAAGCTGAGGTTCCACCTTTTCTACTAACTGTACGTATTTTTGGGAAGAACTTGCACAATTGTCTGGTAGATTCGGGTGCATCAGCTAATGTTATGCCTTTGGCCATTTGTCAGCAGTTGGGTCTGACCCCAATGAAGTCTGAAAGGAGAGTTGTCCAATTGGACAAATCAGAGGTTAAAGTAGTTGGAGAACTTCAAAATATACATATCCAATTAGCATCTGAGTCAAGGGCTCAACATAAAATTGAAATTCAGGTTATGGATATCCTCGTGGGGTACGGGATGCTTTTGAGAAGGGATTGGTCGAGATCTCTGAACGGATACTTGGCAAAAGACTTTTCACACATGTGGTTGCCATGGAAGGGAGTGGCAAATCAATTATAGGTTGAAAGAGAACCCAGGTACAAGCATACAATTACTGAGTACAATGCAGAGAATGAGACTGTAAATATTGCGGAGGTAGATATTGGAGTTTACAATTTAACAATGGGGCAAAATAACAAGTTTAGTAAAGCTCATCCTGTTCATAATAATGAAGTCTGGACGCTTCATGTGGATGGGGCTAGATCTAAACAGGGTTCTGGCACAGGGGCAGTCCTTAAAGGGCCTGAAAGTCAAACATATTTTATGTCTTATCGCCTACAGTTCCCTTGTACAAATAATTTAGCAGAGTATGAGGCTCTGGTATTAGGATTGAAATTTGCTTTGGACAAAGGAGCAAGAAATATTCAAGTTTTTACGGATTCAGAATTGGTGGCTAATCAAGTCAGAGGTAAATTCCAGTGTAAAGCATCTTATTTAAAAGGATACAAACATCGGGCTTGGGATCTTGTAGAAGACTTTGATGCTTTTAATTTGACACACATACCCAGAGAGCAAAATTCATGTGCAGATGTCTTGGCTTCTTCAGTCGCAAGTTTAAAACCACTGGAAGAATTTAAATGGAACAAGTTTTCAATTGAGTTAGTCCCTTGTCCTTCAGTCCCAAATAATATAGATAATTTTCAGGTTTTCTTTGATGATCAACAGATTGTAAACTTTTTACAGAGTACTAACACATTTGAAAATTCTATAATCGATGAGGGCCAAAGCAATGCTCTGTTGGAGTAGTTAGATGAGGACAAGGGAATAATGAGGTTGAAAGACAATAGAATTCCAAAAGGGATGGTAGAACTGGAGCGGCTCTTTGATGTTGACAAAATCAAGCAAAAAGTGAATTCTAAGGATTCTACGGGTGCAACAGACTATGAGACTGATAACCTGAACGTAGGGACTGAAGAAGATCCCAGGCACATTAAGTTGGCTAAGAACTGTGATCCAGAAATAAAATGGAATATGATTGATTTTCTTCATAGGTTCAAGGATGTTATGGCCTGGTCATACAAAGACTTAAAGGTATTTGATCCGAAAGTTTACACTCATATTATACCTTTAAAAGAATTCTGCAAACATTTTCGGCAAAAACAGAGGCATGTCAACACTCTGTTAGAGCCCCTCATCCAGAAAGAGGTAGAAAAACTATTGAGTGCCGCCATTATTTTTCCCATCAGGCATTCTACTTGGGTGGCCAATCTGGTGCCAGTCAGAAAGAAAAATGGAGAGATCCGCCTATGTGTGGATTTTAGAAATTTGAACAAGGCATCTGAGAAAGATAATTATCCGCTGCCTTCTATGGATGAGGTGTTACAGATTTTCAATGGTTCGGAGATGATGTCTTTCCTGGACAGTTTCTCAAGGTATAATCAGATATTGGTTGAGAAGGAAGACAAAATGAAAACTACTTTCACAACTAAGTGGGAAACTTTTGTTTACAAGAGGATGCCATTTGGATTAATAAATGTTGGAGCTACATTTCAACGAGCAATGGATCATGCCTTCAAGGGCCTTATGGGTAAATGTATTGTTGTTTACATGGATGATTTAACAGTCTTCTCTAAATCTCGGTTTGACCATGTAAAACACTTGGAGTCTGTGTTCAACAAATGCAAGGAGTTCGGCATTTCTTTGAATCCAAAGAAGTGCATCTTTGGTGTAACGGAAGGAAAGCTCCTTGGGCACTTAATCACAAAATATGGCATTTCCATGGATCCGGACAGAGTTGAAGCTATATCCGGCATACCTTTTCCCAACTCCAAGAAAGAGTTGAGGTCCTTCTTTGGAAAAATCAATTTTGTCAGAAATTTCATCTCCGGTTTTGCAGAGATAGTCAAGCCACTGAATGACATGTTAAAGCAAACTGCTCAAATTGTCTAGACCACATAAGCTAAGACTGCTTTCCAAGAAATCAAGACCACCATCAAACAAGCACCAGTTCTGGTAAGCCCAGATTTCAGTGCAGATTTTTATTTGTACACCTTTTCTTCTGAACACACACTTGCTGTAGTTCTGACCCAATGGAGAGAAACCGAGGAACATCCAATTGCTTTCAAGAGTACCAATTTAAATGGGGCTGAGCTGAAATATTCTCGTTTAGACAAACAAGCTTATGCCTTGGTAAGAGCAGTTAAGTAGTTCAGGCACTACATACTAAGAAGCAGAATTCATGCTATAGTTCTAGACCCAGCTGTTAAATACCTATTAAGTCAGAATGAGTTGGGTGAACTAAGAGGTAATTGGGTTACAAGGCTGCAAGAATATGACTTAGAGATTCGACCTACAAAATTGATCAAAGGACTTGGTTTGTCCCGACACATTGTCGAAGTACCTGTACGGGAAGAAGTTAATCAGTTAAATTCTAAATCTGATGACTGGTATGGAGATATTATTCATCTGCTGCAATTTGGAGTCTGCCCGTCTCACTTGAATAGAACCCAAAGGAGAGCATTAAAACTAAAAGCTGCTCATTATCTCCTCAAAGCAGGTAATTTGTTCAGAGAAAATTATGCTGGCATTTTCTTAAGATGCATTTCTCGGGGTGAAGTCAATGAAGTGATGTCCAGTTTTCATGAAAAGTTAGGGGCAGGACATTCCTCAGGATCTGCTACTGCACATAAAATATTGAGAGCAGGCTATTACTGGCCTACACTATTTAAATATTCCCATCAACATGTGAGAAACTGTCATTAGTGCCAAACTTTTGCAGCCAAAGAGGCCAACCGGGCTCTACCATTGCAACCTGTTGTAATAAATAAACCTTTTATGCAATGGGGACTTGATTTTGTGGGAGTGATTAATCCAAATTCTTCAGCAAGGCATAAGTATGTTCTAACAGCTACTGATTACTGCACAAGATGGGTCGAAGCAGCAGCCACCACAAGAAGTACAGCTCATGAAGTGATCGAATTTCTAGAGTCAAATGTCATAACCACGTTTGGGGTTCCTTTGAATTTGGTGTGTGATAATGGACCAGCCTTCCAATCATTGGAATTTGTAGAATGGGCATACCAGATGGGGATAGTTATCAGATTTTCATCCAACTATTATCCCCAAGGCAATGGACTAGCTGAGTCCACAAATAAGAATTTAATGAATGCCATTAAAAAATTTGCAGTAGACAAACCCAGGCAGTGGCATACATTATTGAAATATGCACTTTGGGCTGACCGGATAAAATATAAAGTGGCTCTTAAAACTTCCCCTTTTGCTTTGTTGTATGGTACCCAACCAATTGTTCCCATCTCTTTGAAGTTACCTACTTACCAATTTGTCTTAGACTATTTTGAGGATCAAGCAGATGCAGAAGCCCGTGTTTTAGATCTAACTAATTTGCAGGATGAAAGACTCCAAGCCTTGAAACACTTCAGTCGACACCAAGAAACCGTCAAGCACTGGTTTGACAAGAGGGCCAAAGTGAAAGCTTTTAGACTGGCGGACCTGGTGCTTCTATGGGATAAATCCCATGAAAAGAAGGGTAAGCATACAAAGTTGCAGCCACTGTGGATAGGCCCGTACCAGATTACTGAGATTTTGGGTAATAACGCATTCCATTTACAAGACCTTGATGGTAATTTTTTGGACCTCCCTGTTAATAGGCAATACTTAAAGCAATATTTCTCGGCTGTTCCATTCAATATATCATTTGAATGAGTCACAAAGAAGTTGTAACATGTGTATACAGTGTAAATAATTTTGCAGTTTTATTTTATTTTAGCTTTTTTTTTTCATGTCTATACAGTTTTTAGTTTGTTTATTTTAGTTTTATTCTAAATGCCTGTACAATTTTTAGTTTATTTATTTTAGTTTTATTCTAAATGTCTGTGCAGTGTTGTTTTATATTATTTTTTCTTAACTGTCTATGCAGTTTTATTTTGTTTGTTGTTTAAGGTCTGTACACTCTGTGTCTTTCCATTTCAGGTCTGTACATTTCTGTATTTTATTTCCTTTGTTGTCTGTGCAGTGTTGTTTTATTTTAAAGTTCTGTATTTTATTTTTTTTAAGGTCTGTGCAGTTTATTTCCTTTGTAAATAGCTCTACAGTCTTATTTTATTTCCTTTGGTGCCTGTACAGTTTTATGTTAAAGTCTGTGCAGTTTTATTTTTATTTTGTTCTTAAAGGCATGTGTTTATCCTTGGAAGTCTGTACAAAGTTCTTTAGCTTTTAAAATTCTATTTTTGAGTTTTGCCTGAGCATCAATAAAAAAGTTAGCCTTCTAAAGATTGTTTCATTCTGAGTCCATAATCCAGTGTTCATTATCATAATTGTGAGATAGTCTGCTTTAACTGAACAGTGGAACTATTTTTTTAGTCAGAACAACAGTGGAAGGATGATTGGATTTTGTGTCTTGCTTGCCACAGTTGTTTTAATTATAAAGAAACTGCTATGCTGTTTGGTTGGAGAAACTCCCGAGGAATCCAAGAAAAGTTGGTTATAAGAGGGGACTATGATTCATGTAATTATTTGAGTATCCATAGAAGCTATCAGTGCCTAGGCTGAAGCAGTTCAGATTGATGAAATATTAAAAGAAAATTGTTATTCTTTCTAAGGCTTTTCAGATGTTGATATATTTCAAAAGAAGAGAGAGAGAAGATGAAAGTTGAGCAAGACAACATAGAATTGGCACTCTGTTATTTCCTATATATATATAAAAAAAAAAGGGAGAGAGATAAAAAAAAAAAAAAAAAAAGTAATGTAATGAAAGAGGCAGCCAAGACTTCAAAAGATATTTTTCTTCTACCAAGTTGTAGATTCTACCTTACAGTTGTGAATTTGGGTCGTGTAAATCTAAAGGGTAACTCTGTCGGGGCTGTAAAAGGCTAAACTAGTAAACAGAGCTCTACTCGGTTTCCCCTTTTTACAATCTAGAAAAGCTGATCAATCCAGAGTTCAACATTCAAAGGCCCAGTCATTCTTGAAGAAAGTTTTATACGCTTGTAATTGCACATCATAAATCTTCCTTAAATGATTCAGCCTAGTATGTCCTTGGGAAATTTTAACAACTATCAGTTAGTAGTCAATTTATTTTGAAGAATATCTGTGGCAAGGCTTGATGCATGGTCTATGTTGTTTTGAAACTAGAGTCCTGGGTTCTAAAATAATGCTACTATTTTACCCGCAGATATCGTCATTTGTTGAGAAGCAACACACCCCCACTGAAAAATAAATTTCCACCCTTTGAAAATTTTGAACTTTCATTTTTGCAGTTGGGACCCTCTTGATGTTTTTTAGGTTTTGATTTATTCCAGAATTCATTTTTCACAAGTTAGAATCATTGCTGATTAAAGAAAATCTTTCACCGGTATGAAAAAATGTAGATTCCAGATAGATGAATTCATTGAAGGCCAAAAATTTCTATTTTTGGCAAGGTAGCGAAATCGCGACACTTCCATTTTTGGAAATGTCACGAAATCGCGACAGGTTTTGAAAAAATTGGCTAAGGCAAGAAAACGTAGCGAAATCGCGACACTTTCCATTTTTGGAAATGTCGTGATATCACGACACTTCCATTTTTGGAAATGTCACGAAATCGCGACGAGTTTGGAGAGAGAAAGCGATTACGTATGAAACGGTGCGATTTCGCGACATGTCGCGAAATTGCGACATGTCGCATTTTCGCTACTGCAGGAGGCAAAAGGAAGCTAAGGCATGAAAGAGGCATGATTTCGCGACATGTCACGAAATCGCAACATGTCGCATTTTCGCTGCATGAAGGTTGAAAAAGCGTCTAAGTCGAAAAAACGTCGCAATTTCGCGACATGTCGCGAAATTGCGACATGTCGCATTTTTGCGGCTGCCAAGGTGAGAAAGTGCCAAGTCATAGAAAATGTAGCGAAATCGTGACATCGCAAAATCACGACGTTTTGGAAATAAAGTGCCGAGTGTCAGAAAACGTAGTGAAATCGCGACACTTCCATTTTTGGAAGGGTCACGAAATCGTGACACTTTCCATTTTTGGAAAGGTCACGAAATCGCGACATATTTGGAAAGAAAGTGCCGAGTGTTGGAAATGTAGCGAAATCGCAGCAGCTTGAAGAGAAAGTAGCTAAGGCACGAAAGAGGGCACGATTTTGCGACATGTCGCGAAATTGCGACATGTCATGATTTTGTGACATCGCAAAATCGTGACAAAGTTCGAGAAGTAGGGACAAGTGAGAAAGGTGTCGCGAAATCGCGACATCGTGATTTCGCGACGTCACGAAATCACGATAGGTGAAGAAGAACCAAAAGGCGAAGGCAGAACAAACCAAAGGTAAAGCCCAAAGGAAACAATGAAAGAAAAGTGCAAGTCAGAGAGGTGTCACGAAATCACGACACAAATCAGAGATGGTGAAGACAAGGCGGCCGCGTCGCGAAATCGCGACGCGGCAACAATAGCAAAGGATGCCAAGGGCGGCCGTGTCGCGAAATCGTGACACGAAAAAAACAAAGAAGAGCCAAAAATGCCTAAGGCATAGGAAGGTTCGACAAAGAAAATAGCAAGTGTGGAGGTTTCGCGAAATCATGACATCGCGATTTCGCGACGTCGTAAAATCGTGACACAGTCGAAGGGGCAGCCAAAGAACGAAGGAGGGTCACGATTTCGTGACATGTCGCGAAATCGTGACATGTCATGTTTTTGCGGCCATAGTGGGCAAAAGCTACTAGGCATTGGGGACGTCACGATTTCTTGACATGTCATGAAATCGCGATATGTCGCGTTTTCGCACCAAAAAATCAAAGAGCCCGAAAGTGAAAAGACAGCTGGAAACGGACACGTGTCACGATTTTTGTGACACGTGTCAAAGCGAAGCAAGCATGCAAATAAAATTTAGGGTTTTATTTTTTAAGGTTTTGATTTAATAATTTTAAAAATGCTAATCCTTGTTTGTATTTCATGCAGGAAGCCATCTGGCACTTACATGATAACGGAGAAATGGCCATAAAGACAAAGTTAAGTGCAAATTAATCAAAGACAGCCATATTGAAATGAGAGATGCCAAAAATTGCTGTTTCATCCAAATTTTACAGATCTGGCCGCAAAGAGACTTTACGGTGACTAAGCAGCTGCCCATTTAATGGAGTATGTCGAGAATTGGCCGAAAAATGAAAATATCTACACTCAGTTACCGAAATTTGTCGATGAATGCATTTAATGATAATTTATGGCAAAATTAATGGCTTGCAAACATTTTCAACTCAGGGATGGCTCTGCGGAGATGAAATGTCAGAGAAGTGGTGACTCATCCAAATTTCCGAGGGAATTAATGAGGGCATTTACTCACAGTTGCGAGTGAATGCAAGTGGCATTCGAATTCTGTTTTCTCCATTTATGGCAAGTGACTACACTGAGTTGCAGAATGGTTAAGTTTTATCAAGACTTTATTTTAAATGGCTTTATATTGTAAAACCCGGGTACTAGGGTTTAATATGATAAGATTTAAGGTTTTAGAAGAAGATATTTCTAAAAATATCAGGGTCTGTCCTGAGTCTATAAATACTTCTTCTAAATGTAATCGCAAGGAGGCGAAAACTTAGAAATAAAAGGCTATTGAAACAATTTCTTGCAAATCTTGTTAAATTCTTTATTTCTAGACTTGGAGTTGATGTGCTTTTGTTTTCTGTAATAGCATGGCCAGGAGCCTAATCTTTTTCAGATTGTGATAAGTTCATATTCTTTTGTTATCCGTTTATTTAAAGTTTATTAAATATATGCTGTAAATCTGTGTTATCAAGATTAAATATGTTGTTGGGCTTCATTTGTTCTATTGTATGCTAGGGAAAAATTATAGATTTAAGGTTCAGGCCTGTTCTAATTGCTTTGTCCTCACTGTGCGAGCTAGGCTGCCGATGAAAGATATCAATTTTAACCGACTTCCCTTCTGTTTATAATTTTTCTGTTAGATCTGTTCTATCTCTGTCTCATGCTCTTAGTAGAAAGTGATCTTAGAAAGCTGGACACTTTCTTCTTTGATTTGTTCTGTTGTGAAGCTGATAGTATAAATAAAATTGGTAGTTTTGTTTTACAGACTAAGTTTGATAAATTTCTCTTTCGCCTTACCCTACCCTCTTTGTTTTACCGTGAAATAATCCATTTTTATTTTCTTTTAAATTTGTCTTTTATTTAAATCATTGACCCATAAGAGCTAGATCAAAGAATTAATTTTAAATCTGATTGTCAACAAGTGACAACTTCTAAACATTACTGAACAAGTTCAAGAACTCTTTGTAAGGTAACAGACAGTCCATATTGAAAACTATTCTAGAAGCAAAAAAGAGTGAATAGACATTCAACTCGACTCTGTAACTCACACCTTGGATAACTAGCTAGATCCTAAAGTGAGTGGGATTTATCCCGTATAAGTGTTATCAGAGTTTCATGCTCATTCTTCACAGGGTGTGTATAAAAGTCGGACCAACAGGGTTCAACATCGGCTCTAACTAGGACAAGGGGGTGGATGGAAGACGTTGACTTGAGGACTCTAGACTCTCTGGATATACCAACATGGGACTGACACAGATACACTTCACTTTTTTTTTATCCAGTGGGACCAATAATCTTTAGATGTTGCCCATTAACTGGTATAGGCAACTCTTCTCCTTCCATGTCTTTCAGCCTATAAGTATGTTTCCCCTCTACTTTACCAACCTGGTAGGGTCCTAGCCACTTTGGATCAAATTTCTCTGTCTCCCTAAGCTTTTCATTCTTTGGATCCTAATACAATACTACATCTTCAACAATAAATGTCTATCCTTTGGCCTTCTTGTTGAATAGTTCTACTGTTTTGCCTGTTTGACATTCTAGCAACAACCTCCCTCCTATATTCTTCTAATTTTTTTAGTTTTTCCATCCTCCTTTGCAACTCATTTGGTTTTTCATGGTATTGCAACAATAAGGAGAGGGCTACCCTTTCTAGTTGTGGTGGTAACAACTCTCTTTCTCCATAAACTAACTCATATGGTGACACGTTGATGACTCTCTTGATTAACAGCCTATCTACCCATAAAGCATATTTGATCTCACTATCCCATCCTTTATTATTCTTCCCCAATGACCTCTTAATCCTTGTGATGATGTTCTTATTTGAGGACTCAGCTAGCCCATTGCCTTGAGGATAATAATTGGTAGAATGAGACAGTTTAATGCTATATTCATTGAAAAATTCAATCATCTCATAAGAGGTAAAATATTTGGCATTATTTGTTACCAATTTTCTAGGTACCCCAAATTTGGTTAATATATTTTGCTCCAAGAAATTAATAATTGTGGTTGTTTTTTATCTTCTTAGAGGGGCAAATTCTACCCATTTGGTTAAGTAATATGTGGTAGTAATAATCCATTTATGCCCCCCTAAATAATTGGGATTAATTTCCCTGATTAAATCTATATCCCACTGATAAAATGGAGTTTCAAAAATTACTTTTTGGAGTGGCATAGTAGGTCGTTTCTTCTTCCCATTGAAAACTTGGTAGCTGTAACAACTCATGACTGCTTGGTAAACATATTTGAACAATTATGGCCAATAATATCCCACCCTCATAATTTGATTAGCATTTTCTTTGGGAGAAAAATGGCCACCACAAAAGCTAGAATGAAATTGTTTGATGATTTTTGGAACCTCTCTTTCAGTCACACACAAAAGTAAAACTCCACCTAGATGTCTCCAGTATAGTCAGTTTCCTTGGAGATGGTATATTTGGGACTCTTGTTTGATGCTCCTCACTCTACCGATAGTCTTTCTAGGTTAGAAGGACAAAAATTTTAGATAAAATAGGATATCTTTGTACCATTCATTAGATTAATTCCATGGTTGTCCATCATGTTGTCCATCTTGCATGAGAACAACTTCATCTTCCCCCTGCACCTCTTTACAAGCAATATACCTAGCCAATCCCTGACCTTTAATGATTTTTATTATTTTAAATTCCACATCCTATTGCAGTAGTTTGATCATCCATCTAGTTGAACTACATGTGGACTCGATTTGGGTAAGAACATCTTTAATAGCAATATAGGGGATGCAAGGAACTACCTTGCAAGCTCCAGAGATGCTTTTAAGGTGCTCCAAAGCCTGTATGAGGGTATAATCTTATTTTTCAATTGGCTTACATTTTAGCTAAGCTCATTTCATCCCTAAACTCATGAATGCTATCAGATTTTCATTCCCCTCTTCATACTTTTGATATAGTATAGATGTTATAGTGTTCTCTGAGGCAAAGGAGTATAGGTTAAAACTCTTTGAATGGTCTAGACAAGTTAAGACTAGGGCAGTTGTAATGATATCCTTAATATACTGAAATGCTTTGAGGTTGTCCTCTTCCCATTTAATTTTGACATCCTTTTTAATCATATCATTTATCAGCTTGCGATCTCATCAAAAATTTGGGACAAACCTTCTAACAAAGTTTATCTTATTTAAGAAATACCCGACTCCTTTGAGGCTCTTGGGGGTGGTATTTGTGCAATTAATATTTTTCTCTCAGGATCAATACTAATGCCCTCTTTTGAGACTACATGTCCCAATAACTTACCATGGATGGCCCCAAAAAAATACTTCTTTGGATTCAATGAGATCCCATACTCTTTGCATCTTTGAAATACCTAGGACAAGTGGGAAAAATGATCTGCAGGATCCTTGGAGACCACTATTTTAAACATCAACCCTTTGAAAGTGAAATCCATAGCTCTTTAGAATGTGACCCCAACATTCATCAATTGAAATGGAATCCTTTTGTATTCAAAAGTTCCTTAAGTTGTGGTGAAGGCAATTTTAAAACGGTCCTTGGGATTCACTAAAATCTGGTTATACCTTGAAAAACCATCCAGGAGGGATATTTAGGAAGACCCTACCACTACTTGTAGCAGCTGCTCCATATTGGGAAGGGGATAATTATCCGTGATGGAGTTCTTGTTAAATTTCTAAAATCCACACATAGCCTGATCTCACCATTTTTCTTCCTAACCGACACTAGGTTTGCTACCCATAAGGAAAACCTCACTTTCTTGATTATTATTGCATCAAGCAACTTTTGTACCTCCTTTTGCATAACAGGATGTAGTGTGGGATTGAAATTTATCTATTTCTGCCAAAAGGGTTTGGCACCTTCCTTCAAGGGAATAATGTGGGTCATTACTTCTGTATCGTTCCAAATTTTTTGCACCCTTACCTTCAGGCTATAGGATCTACGCCTGGAAGGGGGATGCGGGAAGGATGGGACAGTACCTTGGACTGAGAGGCCCTTTGAAGGTCCTACCTCTCAGGGGAGGGTTATTAAGGTGATTTTTTGACAGATGGTGGGGTTCACCAGGAAACGTTTAGTGGCAGTTTCCATGCCTAGGTTGGGAATGTGTTTGATGTTTTCAATTTTATCTTTAATCATTCAAATCCTAGGTTTGGCCAAATGAATCTAAACTGTTCTATATGAAATGAAGATTTACATGAATACAAAAAGTAGAATTAAATAGAGAATACAAATAATATAGTAGATTAAAAAGCCATATCTGATCCGGATGTCTGATGGAGGTTCTAATTTTTGAAGTAGTCAAGATCGCCTCTGATATGACAGGATCGTCTGCGATCAGACAAGATCATCTGAGATCTGATGAATTCGTCAGAGACTTGCAATCTTAGAAATAGATACAAAATACAAAAAATGCAACTATTCCAACAGAGGGCAATGATATAGAATGACAACAATAATATTAAACTGATAATTATAGACAAAAATATGAGTGTATCACAATGATTTAATGACAAATTATGATTTTATTATGCATTAAAACTATATGGGTGAACTCCAAGATACAAAATAGTAATAAGTCTAACTAATGCAAAGCAAAACAATAGATAGTAGAGAAAGAATGCAAACTCAAGGCACTGATTGCCCCCAATGTTGATTGTAGTAGAAATCATCTCGAATTGGTGCGTGATCATCCGAGATCGTACAGGATCATCTGCAACGATCTGAGCTTGCTCCAGTTGAAGAATGACAAAGTTCCTACAAGAAAATTCAAAAAGGGACAAGGCAAACAGTAGTCTAAGACATTCTAATGCATGTAAAACTTGAAGTACAAAAAAATTCAGCTAGGGGAATGTCAAGGGGAGGGCCTAAGATTAAATAGGCATAGGAAGGAGGTTGGAATGTTGGAGATCATCCCAATTTGGGAGATCTCCAATGGGGGAAGTCTCTAACTGCACAGACATGCTTTTTCCCAGGTTAGAGACATCGTTGAAATATAAGCTAATTATGAAAAATCAGTTTTGGGACGAAATCGTCTGGATGTTCTAGTCTAGATGAAATCGTTCGATCTGAGGTGATATCGTTTGATTGGTGACGATATCGTCCAACGGTCACAACAAATCCTAAAAATGGCACGAAAAATGAGGAAAGCAATTTAACAGGCGGTTAACGAGCTGTTCGGGGTTAAAATTTGAATTTGAATTATTACTAAGGTAATTTTAATTATTTGCTAAGGTTTACTGCACCAATTTTAGGGTGCTACATTTTGCCCCCTCTTTATCGAATTTTTTGAAGAAAATGCATTAAAGATGATTTCTTCTCGATCTATGAGAAAGTAAAAAAATATTCTCATTTTTAGGCAACGATTCTAGGTCGAATCGTATGATAGTTTACTATGGTGCCCCCTCCGTGTTTTTACCCAAATCGAACATTTGAGGTAAAAACACTGAAAAGCAAAATGTGAAAATGTTGTTAAGTGTTTTTGAATAAAATTAAGAAAATTAGGGTAAAACCCTAATTCATTGTTATTGTTCATTTTTTTGGTTGCTAGAGCTCTGGAGATAAGATGGTTGATACAGCGCACAGATCGACAGAGGTCCAGCACGGGCTATGAGTAAGGGTCTAAAATTAGTGTAGAATGCTTTAATTTTAAATTTCATGATTTTTAGATTAATTTTTAATGATTGTTGAGCATCGCGGCCGTTTTTGGGTCGTTGATGTCATCGGGATGAAATCGTCTCGATTTTTCCAAAATCGTCTTGATATCACAGATTTCGTCCAAGGGTGAAATCGACGATATGGGGACGATTTCGTCCAATAAGGGATGATTCCTTCTTGCAAAATCAAAGATGAATTTTCTCATATTTTGGACGATATCGTCCAATAGTGGATGATATCATCATTTGTATGAAAGTGAACTTATTTTACTTGCATTTTTAATTAATGTTTTATTAATGATTTTTATTGTTTTGTTGTTTATGTTGTAGAGAGGATTACTAAAGAGCCGAGAATGGAAATACGGTGGACTGAGTGATGACTTGGCCACTCTATCTCAGGTAGAGCGAGATCAGTTGGTGTAGGTCAGCTTGCAGCATGTGGCAGATATGCCACAGGTTTCTATAGATATGGGGCTATTGACAACCCTAGCAGAGAGGTGGTATCCGAGTTCTTCTTGTTTTTGGTTACCAACAGGGGAGATGACTCCCACATTGGAGGATGTATGGAGGATTTTGAGGATCTCCATACAAGGACAGCTAATCACTCCCATGGCCAATCATGGCCATGCGATGATGCGACTATGCGGAGATCCGAGCTTCACCCTGGAGAAGGGTGGAGTGAACATCGAGTCGCTACGCCAGATGCTTGGGGCATCTAAACTAACACAGGTTTTGGCTGGGGTGGTAGGTGGTCTACTGCTATGCCATAAAAGTGGATGCAGACTACCATGGCTACTGACAGATGTGGTCTATGACATGAGAGACCATGGATATAGGTTTTCTTGGGGGAGCTTTGTACTATGTCGATTGTATAGGATCCTACATGGGGTTGTATACAAGGGTGGCCAATGTCTAGTCATGACATCACTACTACAGGTTTGGTGTTGGGAGAACATCATGGTGCAAATGTCGGTAGGTCTCCCACTAATAGGGATTGATGGGGAGAGGCCCTGAGTTTTCTACTGGTGGCTCTGGAGAGGGTCACAATGGCAGATAGATCTGCCAGTGTCCCGAAGACTACTTAATGATCTTGTCTCCAACCAGATCACCTGGAGGACTTGAAGAGATCATCCAGGGTGGGCCAAGGATGGATAGGAGCTAGTTCATGTTAGGCAAACCTGATGGCTAAGGATAGAGAGGGGAGATGTGGAGCTCCACCGCTATGACCGAGTTTTGAGGTAGTTCGATCTACAATAGGGGATCCCATCTCTAAGAGACTACGAGTTTTCCTAGACCATCTAGGATAACACTACAGTTAGCGGGGCTTTATATATTTAGCTCTTCTAGATTCAGGACGTGGAAGATGCCCCCATCCATCCAGTAGATGGTGACGACACTAGGGTTGCAGATGGCTATGATGCCTGGTACGCAGGCATCTGCCATCCTCGAATGACGAGGGCTTAGGGTCTGATTCATGTAATTGTGCATCAGATGGGGAGGCGGTGCTAGACGACCATTGAGGCATCACAGGGTCACCTTAGGAGAGAGTAGAGGAGGCCACAGGCTTAGCAGAGGCCACGACAACGGGAGAGGAGGGAGGAGAGACCTCATTCTCCATGGAGAGAGAGGCCACTATCACCTGTTAAGGGCAAGGGTGTTGAGGTAGGGAAGAGTAGCGAGATGGCTACTCTTTGGGTGGAGATTGTTCGTCTCCAGGATTAGTTGTAGGCCTTGTAGGATGAGGCTGCATGACATCAAGAGGAGGCCACATAGCTCAAATATGAGATCGCATGCCTCAGAGCATGGAGCAAAGGGGTGAGCACTCAGGACTTAGCATGGTCTATGGTCATTCTACTAGATGCTATACTACCAGATGGTTCCAGAGGGGCAGAGGTTACCACTGCCAGCCCCCATTACAGAGCCTTTCATGATGGGGTCATCAAGGACATCATCATGATTAGTGTCCAAGACTCATAGCACCACACGGACTGCGATGGGGCCACCTTGTCCACCTCAGGGCTGGGGAGGAGATGAGGTTGAGAGCTCAAGGGGTTCTCGAGGCTAGCTACTACAGACTACACTACACAAATTGATATAGTGCTGATCATTATTTTTGATAGAGGATTGAGTATGTTGAGGTACAAATTGTGGCATACCGATCTAGTTTTGAGATGATGTATATATTGTTGATATATATAGATGAGATATTTTTGATCATATGACTTGTCTTATGTGTTTTTATGATGCTTTAATGTTTTGGTGTGATTGATTTGATGATTCATGTAATTATGTCGTTTGGAAATATTATGGTTTGAATGTCATGCTTTTAAAATTTAAATGAAATAATCTGATGTAAACAAATTGGTTTTGTGTGGGATAATTTGATAAAAATAAAAGGGACTTCTAACAATAATTTCAAAGGACATTGTCGCTATTATAGATCATTTCATGCACTCACCGCTCACTCGGTCGTCAAGCTAATCCCAGTATAGAAATATTGTTAAAAGTAAAAGATTTCTTAAGAGACTGTCTTAAGACTTTGTTGTGATGATGGAGATAATGATGGTTTGATGATTTGTTTTCAGATTTTCAAAAAAATAGTATGCATGAAATAAAAATAATTTTTGCTAGGCATAAATTCCTAAGTGTGATAAAATTTTTGAATAATTCCCTAGGAATTATACCGTCATTGCAAAATTGAATTTGAACATAATGTCATAAAATAGAATAATGTGCGCTCTTTTAAAGCATAATTGTGTAACATAATGATTTAAGTCATATGTTTTTATGATTTGAAATAGATGGGAAAATAAAATTAAAACAATGGTTTGCGCTAGGCATAGAATATTTAGGTATAGACTTATACCATCATCACGAAATCCAAAGAAGAAAATAATAGTTTTATTGCATGGTTGATTTTTAATTTTTGAAAATAAACAGAAAATATGAAGATGAAGACTTGCGTTAGGCATAAAATTCCAATTTTGGCTTTGGAATTATACCATTGTCGCGAAAGTCAAAATTTATATATAAATGTAACTTTATTGCATGTTTTTTAAAATGATTTTGATTTTTTGGTAATGCATGTAGTTGTCTTTATACTAAACAATTGTTCTCAGAGAAGAAAATGAAATTATTCTAGAAAATTTGCAAAAATATTTCAAAGTATCTTAAAGACAAAAGTTAGATTTATAAGGATTCCCATGTGCGTATGTGAGTTCATTTCCGATATTGATTTATCATAATGATACACAAAATATCTCAAATACAAATGTGTGTGCAATTACTTGGTACATTTACCAGTTTTGAGCAAGATAATTTGATACAAGTGATTTGAATTAACCAAATAAGTGTTCATTAACCATGATTTAGATGCATTTAACCATACCAGACTACTATGTAAGTCGGGTTATCAAGAGCTAGCTAATCCATAAGCTGACATAGGTCTATACAAAAGAAGGTCGCTAATGTGACAGACATATTGCCACGCTAGGAGTTACCCAAGGCAAAGCGGGTTGGGCACAAACCACCTATTATGGGGCTTACCTCACAGTTTTCGAATAATTGAGAATTCCAGGGATTCAAGCTCATAAACCCTTATTTTCTTTTCAAAGGGTAGGGAAAGGGATTTTATTGCTTTTGATTTTGCTTGTTTTGCTTTCTTTCTTTCTTTTGTACTTTTATTTTTCGTATCTTTTGCTTTGATATTTGAGATAATGCTGAAATAACCTTTTTCTTTTTCTCTTTTTCTTGAACTTTTCTTTTCTTCCTATGCTAGAGATACTTGCTCGAATTAGCTGTAGAGCAAGGGATTTTTATTCTGGGTAGGGGTGAGCTTGTCCTTTTGTCAATTCTCAAATATTATAGACCATGTGCATGATAGGATAGCAGAGGAAACTTTTCGCTCAAGAAACCACTTCTACTATGTAGCATAGCATGGACATTACAAATATAATCATTTTATTATGAAAGGATGTGCTTGGTTTAAGTAAATAACAAGATCAATTCTCTGTGCTCAAACTTTATTTAATTGAATTTTGTGGACTTTGATATAAGAGAGATTAGTAATCATGCCAAATAAATCAAGATATTAATTCATGTGAATGTGAAAGTGCGAGATTCCAAATAAATGCTAATTTATCCAAAATAATTGGAAATATAATTGCAATATGTCACAATTTGAGAAGTACAAAGAATAAAAGATGTTTTTGAAAATTTTGATGATTTTGAATGTTTTTGGTGTTGTTGAATTTATAAGTTTATAAATTGAAAGAAATACAAGATAGTGGTTTTTTGAAATATTTTAAACAAATATGTACACTAATGAAATGACCAATTTTTTACGCATAGTAACGTTTAAGATGCAAAATGTTCATGGGTTCTTTAAGTTCTGTACCATCTAAGGTAGATAATTTGTATGCTCCCAATTCAAATTTAGTAGTGATAATATATGGTCCAAGCCAGTTGGGTTCAAATTTACCTTTAATGTCTTTAGTTGCATTAGTATTTTTTTTATTTTCTTTTAAAACAAGGTCGTCGACCTCAAAGGACCGATGACGAAATTTCTTAGCATATGATCTTTTAAGCTTGTTCTGGTAGGCACGAAGATGCTCCAAAGCATTGATGTGCTTTTCATCTAGGATTTCCAGGTGACTGAGTCTGCTAGCTTGATATTCATATCCTACTTCGGTATCTTGAAGTAGTAGAGCCAAAGAAGGAACTTCTAATTCAAAAGGAAAAACAGCTTCAGCGCCATAAACCAAAACAAAAGGTGAAGTACCTATGGGAGTACGAACGATAGTGTGTGTAGACACCAAAACAGCACCCATTCGATTATGTGACTGCAAACACTGATCGCTTTGACAAACACAGCCCCCAGGGCAGCCCTTAGAGGTCAAACAGTGGTCCTAACCACTTCCATAGCAATTTTGTAAGGTCAGGAAGCAATTTGGTACAATTAGACACTTTGCCCAGTACTCGTCTCACCCAGGGACGATTACTAACTTGCAATCATCCCACCCAGGGACGATTGTTTTAATCGTCCCACCCAGGGATGATTACCAAGTTTAACGAGCAAAATGATAAACGGCGCCAAGTGGCAGCCCAGAATAGTCAGTTGATGAATCCTGCCTTGCACGCATGTGTAGGTGGACAGAAGGGCCGTTAGAGGACTGTCACAAGAAGCAATTATGAAAACACAAGTCAATGGAGGACTCCCCTCCCTCATGGGAAGACAAGACTGCCACATGGTGCCCATGACCAACACATGGCATTTGTGCTTCCCTCCCAAAAGAGACCCCTGGGGTCTATAAAAGGTGGGACTTTTCTCACCCAAAAAAGGAGAGGTTGAAGGAGTTTTCAAGCAACGAAGTGCTACCAAATTGGAGACCCACTTGCATCCCCTTTTAGTCATCTTCCCACATCCACCAATCTCTTTTGCAAGGGAGGTTGTTGGGTGGCCTTTGGAAGCTCGAACTTGACCCAAATCCAACACATGGACACCTGAACCAACCAATTCACCGACCCCCCCACTCCTAAGAGATTTTGGGCCCATCCCAAGTGGATTGGTGCCAAAATCAAGTTCCATCGGTGGGCTGCCCACTTGGGCACCCCACACCTTTTGGATTTAGTTGTAGTTCATTTTTTGTCATTTGTTCATATTCCATGTTATTCTTTGCTGTTCAATAGTTCAAAATCTTGAATCTTGATTTCAAAAGGTTTTCATCGAATATTATCATGCTTTTGTTATTTTGGTTGTCCCACTGACTTGTAGGTAACAACGTCCAATTTCTCAGTGATGGAGGCCAAATTGGGAGAATCCGACCATCTGGATCGTCCCAAAATGGCCCCAATTACATAACCCCCTTGTTTGCAGGCATTTTGCAGGTCTCGGAAATCGACATTGGAGCAGCGGCAGGTCGGCTTCTTCAACACAGTATCAATCATCCCTACAGGGGATGATTAACAACAGCAATCATCCTTCCAGGGGACGATTAACAGTAGAAATCATCCTTCCGAGGTATGATTACCAGGTAAACACAGATTGGTCAGCTGTCTCAGAGGGCAATGGCCTTTTGGTAACATTTCCCGTCTTCTGTCAAGTTTTCAAGCCATTTGGACTTACTGTATTTACTGTTTCAGGCAGATGTTTACATGCGTATTTCGTTGATTTTAAGAGAACGAACCCCTTTCATTTGCAGCAGGTGCTACTGACATTTTCATTGTTTCTTTGACTGCAGGAAAAGTAATCAGAGGTGAAGAACTTATCCACATCAGCGGCGACAGCATCTTGGCCCGCCCATTGCAATCGTGGGCACGCGGGAAGAGGAAGACTAGGTCACACATTTGTAATGAAGACAAATTTAACACTCCTAGCCCCCAAAATGGGAGGAGACGTCTATGTAACCGAGGATAAGATATTTTAATAAAGAGGGCTGTGATTTCTTTGCATCTTGTCTTTCATTTCCAAGTTGTCTCCTTTCTCTGTTTTAGTGCATAGGATCAAAGCGTTACATTTTCGTTTTATGTTGCATAGCTAGTGTTTCCTTTGCTCGAAATCTTGTGCTTTCAGTGGCGATCACGGTGGGACAATGGTAAAATGAAGCATTTCACCGAAAGGCCAGTACTCTGATGGTGACAATGGTGAATTGACACGATCCCAGTCGATGGCATCCATGTCTAGATGCAATGACCATGATGGATCGGTCGGATTGTGGATGGGTGTGGTCAAATCAATGGAGATCATGTGGATGGAATGAATTTGGTCTCCAGAACCACGGGTGTGATGACTTGATTATTTTAGATGTTCCCTATACTCTAGATCTGGATCTACGGGAACAGGCACGAATGGATCCTCTCTAGGTGCAAATTCATCTCTATGTGTGAAAAGGAAGGCGGGGTCTTCCCTCGGCACTGCTGTCATGATGGGGTCTCGAGGTGGACGATGCTCATCTTGAATTTAGAGCCATAGGTCTAACACTTGGTTCCACCTCGCTGGGTCTACGTGCCATTCATGTCCTAACCGTATACCCATTTGTCCCATTAGATCTTCATGAGTTAGAGCACGGTGATGTCATCGCGCATGTCTGAGATAGTCCATTTTAGTTTCGTCTTCTGAATCGGTTTCATAGATCCAAACTTGTTCATCCTCTTCAGCATCTGTTGCTTGCGATGTTGAGGACTCTTCCTGTTCCAGTGAATTAATTTGGTCCCATTATGGTTGTTCCACTCTTAGTGGAGGGACCTGATTCTCTTGAGACTGTGTTATTTCATCTGGAACCTCTAAGGGGAACAATTTTAGAAAGATGTCTGGCAGCTGTTGATGTTCTCTTTGAGGATTAATCTCTAAACTTTCACCTCTCTCTAGAAA
Organism: Wollemia nobilis; assembly: GCA_028583015.1. NCBI lineage: Eukaryota > Viridiplantae > Streptophyta > Pinopsida > Araucariales > Araucariaceae > Wollemia > Wollemia nobilis. The sequence goes on along the minus strand of JAQPPZ010017013.1, from coordinate 2,231,886 downwards.
AGAAGAGGGATTACTGTTGTTTCCAGGGGTGTTTGTTGACCATGGGAGGTAGTCTCCCAATGTGTATTCTGTATTCGGATTGGCATAAGGACCCAATGCCAATCCCCCCTTTTTGCCTATTTCTAGGCCTTGCATATTTTCAACCAAGATGTCTAATGGCAGGGGATGGTTGAACCCTACCCCTGACTTGTCATATGGCATCTGATATCTTGGTTGGCAAAGGATCCACATCCCTTGCTCATATCTACCGAGCCCGTATCCATGCCAATTGCATTGGCCGAGATATTTTAGGGCAAATTCTGGGTTTGATAGATAATTGATGTTTTCAAAAAAAGGCTCTTCATCTGTTTCCTTTTGTTTGCATGGTTCAAAACCATGATCAAAGCCCCCATACACAAAATTCGTCTGGTTGGGAGGGTAGCCTAGTGGAAAAATTGTCCCTATGGGAAGGCGAGGTCTTCCCATGTCCTGCACTGACTCCAATGTGGGGGTTGCCACAACATTTTGCACTAAGTATTCCCCAAAGCCTGTACTGGCCATTTCAACAGTGATTGTTGATGATTGGGTAGGATGAAACGATAGTCCTTCTTGAGTCCATTCTATGTTTGGTTGTTCAGGAGTCTTGGTTTGTGTTTTTTTGGGTGTTTCCTCTGTTGATATCGTTGAAATCGTGGGCAACCCCTCTTCTAGAGGCTTAACCTCTTCCATGATTTGCTTTCCCTTGTCCTTCTGTTGGGCCATGATAGGTGGCGTTGATGATGAAGGAGTAGGTGATGAAGTCTCACCTGGCTAGGATTTTGCCTTGTTGGCCACCAGTGGTGCCTGCGGTATCGGACCCTGTTTAGATGGATTTAATTGAAAATCCAAATGCGTTGATGTGAGGGTTGATTGAGGTATGAATTGTACCGCATTACAATACTTGAAGGGCTCTAAGTCCATTGGGACTACATGTATTTGCCCTTCATAGGCATACTTCAAGCACCGGTGTGCGATCGAGGGGACACACTTCATGTCCCTGATCCAAGGCTGCCCTAGCAGTATATTATAAGCCATTTCGCCTTCCAGCACATGGCACAGTGTAGGTATTGACTTTTGTCCTACCTGGACTGGCAAAACAACTGTGCCGACTGTCGAGCAAATTACATCGTTAAAAGCTCGCAGTGTGTACGTGGAAGCGGTGATGTGAGAGGCTGGCAGTTTTAAATGTTTTAACGCTGTAGTGGTTATAATGTTACTGGACGAGCCAATATCTATCAGCACTCTCTTGTACGGGATCTCGTTGACCCGCGCGATAACGTGCAGGGGTGGATCCGGCATGTCATTTGATATCATTTTGACCTCGTCTTCTCTGAATGTGATGACAGGCTCCGTACATTGTTTCACATGTCCCACGAAGGCGTTGAAAGAATTTGCTTCATGGGGTTGTACTTCAATGGCTTTTAAAATGTCCATAAGAGCTTCTCTATGGGGAGCTGATTGTTGGATAAGCTTGTAGATGGACAGCCTAGCCGATGTGGTCCGCAGACTCTGTGTGAGTTTGGTCCGTATCATGACCTCGGGTCTAGGCGGAGGCAACTGCGTTGGGTGTTGTTGAGGCTGTGATGTCGATAGAACTTCCTTCGTAGCTACCTCAGGGGCAACTGCTGGGTATCTTCTGTTCCTTGTTACAATGCTAATCATTCCCACAAATCCTTGCACGAGAAGATCTTGTCGCACCTTGTTAATCTGGAGCAGTTTTTTCTGTGCCTCGTGGGCAGGCAAGGGGTCCTTGAATACCCCCATTTTTTGGTTGTTTGGTGCGATGGGGTTGTCCACGACCAATGTTCTATTATTGATCAAATCCTGGACTAGTTCTTTGAATTTCCAGCACCCATTTAGGTCATGTCCTCTGCACCTATGGAATCTGCAATACAATTCCTCCCTATACCCCCTAGGCTCGGGAATGTTAGGGTCAAAAATTTGGATCTCTGGCAGATTAACTAAATTTGCCGCTGACAAGTGGTCAAATAAGGAGTCCCTAGACTCCGCATATGGGGTGAATTGTCACCTAGGGCGACGCTACTGATACTGCTCCTGTCTTCTGTTATCTCTTTCGTAAGCAGGAGGCACTGCCTGGTAGTTAGCCTTTTGAGGCTACGTTTCTTGTGCAAGCGCAGGAACATTTATCGCAACTTGATTGACTGCAGCGTGTTGTGGTTGCGTTGTCTCGATTTTAGTGGTTTTGTTCCACTCTTTCTTCTTAGGCTTGGAAATTGTGCCTTCGCCTATCTTAATCTCTTCTATAAGTCTGGCTTGGGCCAAAGCTTCTTCTAGGCTGTCGTATTGTCGCAGCAACAATAGACCAGAGATTGATTTTAAGCAACTTTTTGCGAACATTTGCGTGAGGTCCGACATGGGAGGACGGTAGGGTAACTTAGAAAGCAAAGCTCTCCATCGGTTCCCGTACGCTGCCATTGTTTCCTCCTCAAACTGTTTAAGGCTAGCAAGATCACTAAGTGATGCCTTCTTCCTTGTGTTGAAAGCGAAGCATTCAAGAAACGCATCTACTAGCTGATCTAAGCTACTTATGTTGTGTTTGGGAAGTTGTGTGAACCAATCCGAGGTAGGGCCTACGAATGTGGTTATGAATGTTCTAAGAAGCAACACGTCATTATCTTGGATTGCGAAGCACTGGCTTAGAAATCTTGTAACGTGCTCTTGTGCGTCTTCCTCACCTTTAAAAACTGCCAATTGAGGCAACTTGAAGTGTTCAGGGTAAAGAGGCACAGGCACTGAAGGATGCACCGGATTACTGTGGAGTAGACGTAATGTGGGTTTTTGATGCCCAGCAGCTTTTGTTTCCACAGACTCCAAACGCTCCAATAGCGCTTGGTATGCATCGGAAGATTTTATTTCTTCCTCTCTTGTTCGCTCTTGTTGCAAGTTACGGTAAACTGGAGGCCTATGGAGGGGTGGCCGAATGGCATCCCTCCTACCTTGATGGGGAGTTTCAACATATTCTATTTCTGGTTCGTACTCCTCATAAAATTCTTGAGGAGTTTCTGGGCGAAACCTCTGACCCTGATCAAGCTCTTGCTGAAGGTACCTATCATTGTTTCGAGGAGTTGCTTCCCTCTCGAATCTATGAGGTCTTGGCGGCAGAGCTTGACGAGGTCGTGGAGACCTGTCCTGCGTTAAAGGGTTATGCCTCTCATGTTTTTTGGCTCTTTGGACGCGAGGGGTTGGCCCTCTCTCAAGTATTTCATATTGTAACTCATCCGCTTCATGTTGCATGCGTTCTTTATCCAAGTGGTATTGATACTCTATCTCTTGCTGACTTTGTTTAAGCCGCATGATTTGGGCTTGACGGGTGGTATATCTGGCGACAGTCGGATCAATTTGATCTACCCTATTTTGTTCATAAGGTTCAAATGTTCCTCCTATGGGTTTACCTCGGTTTTGATGCTCTAAAATCTCAAGGGGCCACTTCCCTCTGTCGAGGTAGGCTGTATGTGCTCGAGGTTCTGGCCTCAAGGGGTGATCATGATATCCGACTGGTGCAGAAGCATAAGGTTCCCACGTTGTATGTTGTTGTACTTGAGGAATGCGATGATCTTCCTCATGTTCTCTCTCATAGGTGCGTAAGGGGCAGGCGGAGTTAGGTCGCCCTGTGTAAGGAGCCCTACGCTCTGGATTTGGTCTCTCTGTTCTGATGAGAGGTAAAGAAGGGACACCATATCCACGTTGTCCCTCCAAATGGATAGTGTGCCCCGTTAGCGCTTTATCGTGTTGTGGCCACTCATGTCTAGCTTGAGAGGGCGATTCTATGTTTACATTAAGGTCTGCATGTAGGGCATATTTTTGAGAGGGGCTGCTTTGAATGGGCATACCCCACCGAGGATTTTGAATTGGATACTTTTGTAGGTTAGACCGATAAGGCGATATGACCAAATCCTCAGGACTGAAGCGAAGGCGACTTGTGCCTGCTTCTTGTGTACCTTTCAGAGCTGCTGCCCTTGATTGGGCCTTACTGCGGGTGTACACCATTGCGGTGCGTCCACACTATCTAAGTAGATTTTTATCTTGTTTTTAATGATTTTTTTTTTGTCTATACTAAACAGAATTAAACACACACATTCACAAAACCGTGATTATCTCTTTTAAGGATTATTGGTGTGCCCTAGACTGGTTTAGTGTATTTTGGTGTTTTGTTTTGTTTTTGTAGGTTTTTTAGAACATTTAAATGCATCATGTAGGCTCTTATAACTCCCAAAAGGTCACCCCTTCAATATACCAGCCAGGCCGATATACCAACCTCTCTATATACCCGCCCTTACGAGAGGGAGACTATAGGTACGTGAGAGCAGAAGGTACGTGGTACGTAGGCGGTTCGGAAGGGGTATTGTCCTGTTAATGGCACCTACCATAGAAAACTTATCCTCGTGCGCATGGGAATCACCCCAGCTACGCTCGGTCTGTCTTCGTCAGGATTTACGCCTAACAACAGTTGACAATCAGGAAATGTATGCAAATCAAGCCAAGGTGGTGATTAAATCCACCAATGGTCTTGATCAAGGGCTGGGGTCTTACGACCAGCTCCTTGGTTTAAAATTGTTTCATGGAGTGTGTGAGGTTCATTTTATCTAACGAGAATGAAACATGCATGAATGACTTTTCCTAAGCAATGCAAGCTAAAATGAAAACAGTCAAAGAAACGAAACGAGAAACAAAAAATTTCAACAGAGATGATGAAAATCCCTACCTCTTCTCTGCCTGCTCTAGTTGCCTCTGAAATTTTGCTCTGAAAAGTTGCAGATAGAAAATCGTCCCTTGGTGAGACGATTAACAAAATAGAAATCGTCCCTCGCAAAGACAATTTTACAATCGTCCCAGGGTGATATGATTTCCAGAATAGAAATCATCCCTTGCAGAGACGATTTGACAATCGTCCCAGGGTGAGAAGATTTCCAGAACAGAAATCGTCCCTTGCAGAGACGATTAACAGTCTGCAAGAAGAAAAAAATGTACCTATCAAGCACAAACACAAAAATTCAATCAATTTCTATGATTTTAAAAATAGGGGACAGGGTCCCACTGTGATCGCCACTGAAAGCACAATATTTCGGGCAAAGGAAACACTAGCTATGCAACATAAAACGAAAATGTAACGCTTTGATCCTATGCAATAAAACAGAGAAAGGAGACAACTTGGAAAAGAAAGACAAGATGCAAAGAAATCACAGCCCTCTTTATTAAAATATCTTATCCTCGGTTACATAGACGTCTCCTCCCATTTTGGGGGCTAGGAGCGTTAAATTTGTCTTCATTACAAATGTGTGACCTAGTCTTCCTCTTCCCGCGTGCCCACGATTGCAATGCGCGGGCCAAGATGTTGTCGTCGCTGATGTGGATAAGTTCTTCACCTCTGATTAATTTTCTTGTAGTCAAAGAAACAATGAAAATGTCAGTAGCACCTGCTGCAAATGAAAGGGGTTCATTCTCTTAAAATCAACGAAATACGCATGTAAACATCTGCCTGAAATAGTAAATACAGTAAGTCCAAATGGCTTGAAAACTTGACAGAAGACGAGAAATGTTACCAAAAGGCCATTGCCCCTGAGACAGCCGGCCAATCTGTGTTTACCTGGTAATCGTCCCTCGGAAGGACGATTGCTGCTGTTAATCGTCCCCTGGAAGGACGATTGCTGCTGTTAATCGTCCCCTGCAGGGATGATTGATACTGTGTTGAAGAAGCCGACCTACCGCTGCTCCAATGTCGATTCTCGAGACCTACAAAACGCCTGCAAATAAGGGGGTTATGTAATTGGGGCCATTTTGGGACGACCCAGATGGTCGGATTCTCCCAATTTGGCCTCCATCACCGATAAATTGGATGTTGTTACCTGCAAGTCAGTGGGACAACCAAAATAACAAAAGCATGATAATATTCGATGAAAACCTTTTGAAATCAAGATTCAAGATTCTAAACTATTGAATAGCAGAGAATAACATGGAATATGAACAAATGACAGAAAATGAACTACAACTAAATCCAAAAGGTGCGGGGTGCCCAAGTGGGCAGCCCACCGATGGAACTTGATTTTGGCACCAATCCACTTGGGATGGGCCCAAAATCTCTTAGGAGTGGGGGGTCGGCGAATTGGTTGGTTCAGGTGTCCATGTGTTGGATTTGGGTCAAGTTCGAGCTTCCAAAGGCCACCCAACAACCTCCCTTGCAAAAGAGATTGGTGGATGTGGGAAGATGACTAAAAGGGGATGCAAGTGAGTCTCCAATTCGATAGCACTTCGTTGCTTGAAAACTCCTTCAACCTCTCCTTTTTTGGGTGAGAAAAGTCCCACCTTTTATAGACCCCAGGGGTCTCTTTTGGGAGGGAAGCACAAATGCCATGTGTTGGTCATGGGCGCCATGTGGCAGTCTTGTCTTCCCATGAGGGAGGGGAGTCCTCCATTGACTTATGTTTTCATAATTGCTTCTTGTGACAGTCCTCTAATGGCCCTTCTGTCCACCTACACACGCATGTAAGGCAGGAGTCATCAACTGACTGTTCTGGGCTGCCACTTGGCATCGTTTATCGTTTTGCCCATTAAACTTGGTAATCGTCCCTGGGTGGGACGATTAAAACAATCATCCCTGGGTGGGATGATTGCAAGTTAGTAATCATCCCTGGGTGAGACGAGTACTGGGAAAAGTGTCTAATTGTACCAAATTGCTTCCTGACCTTACAAAATTGCTATGGAAGTGGTTAGGACCACTGTTTGACCTCTGAGGGCTACCCTGGGGGCTGTGTTTGTCAAAGCGATCAGTGTTTGTAGTCACATAATCAGATGGGTGCTATTTTGGTGTCTACAGGGAATCCGAATACAGAATACACATTGCGAGACTACCTCCCATGTTTAACAAACACCCCTGGCAACAACAGTAATCCCTCTTCTTTGCTAGAGAGAGGCGAAAGTTCAGAGATAATCCTCAAAGAGAACATCAACGGCTGCTAGACATCTTTCTGAAATTGTTCCCCTTAGAGGTTCCAGATGAAATAACATAGTCTCAAGAGAATTAGGTCCCTCCACTAAGAGTGGAACAACCGCAATGGGACCAAATTAATTCACTGGAATAGGAAGAGTCCTCAACATTGCAAGTAACAGATGCTGAAGAGGATGAACAAGTTTGGATCTATGAAACTGATTCAGAAGACGAAACTGAAATGGACTATCTCAGACATGCGCGACGACATCACTGCGCTCTAACTCATGAAGATCTAATGGGACAAATGGATATACGGTTAGGACATGAATGGCACGTAGACCCAGTGAGGTGGAACCAAGTGTTAGACCTATGGCTCTAAATTCAAGATGAGCATCGTCCACCTCGAGATCCCATCATGACAGCAGTGCCGAGGGAAGACCCCGCCTTCCTTTTCACACATAGAGATGAATTTGCACCTAGAGAGGATCCATTCATGCCTATTCCCATAGAGCCAGATCCAGAGTATAGGGAACATCTAAAAGAATCAAGTCATCACACCCGTGGTTCTGGAGACCAAATTCATTCCATCCACATGATCTCCATTGATTTGACCACACCCATCCGCAATCCGACCGATCCATCATGGTCATTGCATCTAGACATGGATGCCATTGACTGGGATCGCGTCAATTCACCATTGTCACCATCAGAGTACTGGCCTTTCGGTGAAATGCTTCATTTTACCCCAAGGACAACTCAGGATATTTTTCAAGCTGAAGAGGGACCCGAGGTTCCAAACGTAGATCTTAACTCAGCTGATGATATCCATTTAATCCCAACTCCACATCAGTTGGAGGACGGATCTCACATGTCAGTCGAGGAGACGATTGACGTAGACATCGACACAGATCCAATGAATCCATGGATTCTCAAGCTGGGGGTAAGCCTTTCCCCCGAAGAGCAAGCCGAATATATTGCCCTTCTCAAAGAGAAGAAGGAAGTTTTTGCATGGTCGTACAAAGATATGCCAGGACTAGACCCGCAGCTAGTCATGCACAACTTAACGCTTGATCCGAAAATCAAGCCTGTAAAGCAAAAACTAAGAAAGATGCACCCAACAGTGGCCTTGATGGTCAAAGATGAATTGCAAAAGCTATTGGATGCACAATTTGTCATTTGCGTGGATTATCCACCATGGTTGTCCAACATGGTTCCCGTCAAGAAGCCCGACGGGAGGATTCGCATATGCACCGACTTTCGAGACCTAAACAAAGCGCGTCCTAAGGATGATTTCCCTTGCCAAGCATTGACGCATTGGTAGACACTACAAAGAGGTCACGAAATGCTCTCCCTAATGGACGGTTTCTCAGGATACAATCAAATTTGTATCAATCCTGAAGACCAACTCAAAATGGCATTTACAATGCCTTGGGGGAAATTTTGTTATAAGGTCATGCCTTTTGGCCTTAAAAATGCTGGCGCTACATACCAACGTGCTATGACGTATATCTTCCATGATTACATGCACAAAAATTTGGAATATTACATGGATGATTTGTTAGCCAAGTCTCTCGTGCGCTCAGATCATCTCGGTGACTTAAGCAAGATTCTCGATCGCCTCATAGAGCATAAGGTCATACTGAATCCCAAGAAGTGCGTGTTTGACGTCACATCTGGAAAACTCTTGGGTTTTATAGTCTCCAAGAGAGGCATCGAAGTGGACCCAAACAAATTCAAGGCAATCCTTGAAATGGCTCCCCCAACCACTATCAAGCAACTCAGAAGTCTACAAGGAAAGGTCACATCGATCAAACGCTTCATAGCGCAATTATCTGACAAATGCCGACCAATGAACAAATTATTGCACAAGGGGGTCACATTTCATTGGGATGATGAGTGCCAGTCAGCCTTTGACGAAATCAAACAATACTTGGCTTCGCCGCCGGTATTGGCACCGCCTAGACCAGGTGTGCCGTTCTACTTATACATCTCGGCTCATCGAGGTGGAACTGGGTGCAATGCTAGCCCGGAAGAATGAACTTCACAAAGAACGAGGCTACTTACTATCTTAGCCGCACCCTGGTCGCATTACAAACTTAACTATGCATACGTTGAAAAACTTTTCTTGGCAGTGGTGTTTGCTACCAAAAGGCTACGCCACTACATGCTGAGAAATACTACGTATGTTGTGTCTAAGGAGAATCCATTGCGATACATGATGAGTCGTACTTATCATAGTAGTCGCACGGCGAAATGGATCATGTTGTTGACGAAATTTGACATTGAGTTTATTGGGAAAAAATCTATAAAAGGACAAGTCATAGCCGATCAACTAGCAGAGGCTCCTCTTGAAGACGATCAGCCTCTGGTCATAGAACTACCCGATGATGGGGTCTTCCATGTCTCAGAATCACCAGATTCTGAAGAGCCTGAGTCTCAGGCCGACATAACCTTATTTTTTGATGGTTCTAAATGCGAGCAAGGTGGTGGTGCAGGAATTGTATTCTTCACACCGCAGGGCGCTCCAATGCCCCTGTAATTTAAATTAAATTTCTAGTGCACCAACAACAATGTAGAATATGAAGCCTTGCTCCTAGGTCTTCAAACAGCAATCGCCATGAATATCAAAAGACTGAACATCTTTGGCGATTCGTTGTTAATCGTCAATCAAGTCAAAGGGGTATATCAATGCAAATGCCCAGTTCTAAAGGCCTATAAAGCCCTCATGGATAAATTCTTGGAAAAACTTGAGTGGTATGACATCGAGGCACTCCCTCGATCATCGAATCGTTTTGTGGACACAATGGCCTCCTTAGGGTCACTAATCCCACAAGACCTTTCCGGTGATATAACAACCATTCAGGTCAAAACCTTATCGCAACCCGCGATGGAGCGCGCAAGCTCAGATTTGACGCCAGGAGTCCACATGATCCAGATCGAACCATCTTCGGATAAGTTCTTTCGAATCCGAGACTTATTTGTCGTCCCATATGAGAGACAAATTCACGGCAAATTGGTTAGGTCCTTATGTCATTGATAGAAAAATAGGACCAGGAACGTATAGGCTAGCTTCTCTTGACGGTATCAAGGAAACAGAACCCTTGAATATCAGTCATTTGCGACCATTTCATATCTAAGAAAGCCATATACCCAAAAAAAAAAAAAACAAAAAAAAAAACAAAAAGCTCCAAGGATTATCGCAATCTCTTGGTCAACCCAAAAAGCTCCAAGGATTATCGCAATCTCTTGGTCACCTAAAAAGCTCCAAGGATTATCACAAATTCTTGGTCAACCCAAAAATCTCCAAGGATTATCGCAATCTCTTGGTCAATACAAAAACCTCCAAAGATTATCGCAGTCTCTTGGTCAAAAAAAAAACAACAAATATCATCAAAAACAACAAAGATTTGCATCTCAGTTCTAGGCATACTCAAATTCATCAAAAAACAACAAAAACACCAAGCATAACTTTTACCACACTACAGTCAGTGGTCTGGGAATGTACCAAGAGTTTCAGTGATTCAGTCATCATGTTCATCTTTAGCCATGTAGTGTATCAAGTCAAACAAATTTTACGAAGGTAGAGTCATACTTGAAATACACCTTGTTACGTAACATCCCAACACAAATCAAAACACTAAAATTCCCAAATTGTGTGAACGAAAGACAAAACCTGCAAAATAATCTAGGTCACCAAAAGTGAAATGGTTATCTTGCTCATCCCCCTGTGCGAATGACCCCTAGAATGCTGAGATTTTGCAAAAGGACAAGCATCCTCCCTACCCAATTCCCTAAGAATCCCTAAAGTTCTCAAAAGTTGCAAAACACAAAAGCAAAATGTCAAAACTCCAAATTTGACAAACTATAGTGCACACATCAAAAGGCACAAACAACAGTGATTTTCGTCACTCCATATCCCCAATCCCTTGCTCAAAAAAAAAAAAAAAAAAACAAATCAAAATAAACAGTGATCTCATCACTACAATGAGCAAGTATCCCAATACAATTGAAGAAAAGAAGGGAGTTGACCTTGAATCCATGGAACTCTCAGCATTCTATAGGTCATAAGGCAAGCTTCAATACCAATTTGGTTGATAGCCTATCAATAACAGAAGTAAACCTCCCGCATGACGATATATCTATCACATTAACTTGCGTACAGATCAATGTTTGCATGTGGATGAGCTAGCTTATGGCATCCTGGATTACACCGCAGAATAATCTTAGTACATACAACAAAGGAAGTCGTGGAGCTAATTAGGTGATCCTCAGTACAGGTTCGGTTGAAAGCCCATCTGGAACTGGCGGTATCCTGATAAATACCACAATAATGAACTCAATTGCACACACAGGGATGTGAAATAGCTTGGTCAAAAACAGGTCTGATTCATACCTTGTTCAAAAATCATGTAAGATAAAGTACAGTCGTGGCTAGTGAGCTAAAACCGCCTGAGTCTCAGAAAACCTTAGCTACATTTCTAAACCAACTGCGCTACTTTTCATCCTCGCAAATACCATCAGAAAATACAAAAACAGAAAAACCATGCACAGAAATCACCTAAAAACAAAATAACAGAGCTCTAAACAGTCTATGGTACCATAGCCAAACATCACAAATCCATTCATCCGTTTCATCTCTGCATATCACATATAAATCAAAATTTGCATTCATCATAGCATATGCATCCATCAAAATAAATCAACATAATACATCCATATTCATCAACCATCATGCACAAGATCAAAGAAAATCAAAACAACAAAAACATCACAAAAAAAGCAACACAAAAAAAAGCAATAAACATTGCCAGACATAAGTGCTCTTGCACTTAAACTCTTGGCATAGCAAAACTGATATCGAGGTTTACATTGTCACTATCATGCTCCCTAAGAAGGCTATCTAGCCGGACCGCTCCACGGGAAAACGGATTTCAGACAATTTAATCACCAAATGGTGTCACAAAACAACAAAAACATCACAAAAAAGCAACACAAAAACATAGCAATAAACATTGCCAGACACAAGTGCTCTTGCACTTAACCTCTTGGCATAGCAAAACTGATATCAAGGTTACATTGTCACTATCCTACTCCCTAAGAAGGCTACTATAGCCGGACCGCTCCACGGGAAGACGGATTGTCGACAATTTAATCCCCAAATGATATCACAAAAACAACAAAAACAACAAAACATGCAAAATAAAAATAAAGCAATAAGAATTGCCGGACATAAGTGCTCTTGCACTTAACCTCTAGGCAAACAAAATCGATGTCGAGGTCCAAATTATCGCTCTCCTACATCCCCAAGAAGGCTACAATAGCCGGACCGCTCCACGGGAAGTTAGATTTTTGATGATTTCACCTCATTACGACATCACCAAAAGGGTTAACACCCACCAAAAATAGGTCCATATGTTGGAAAAATTGCACACACTTAACGGTAAACCCTTTAAAGGCACCCTTGCACAAGTCATCTCGAGTCAAGCGACTCGTCGCTTCTCTCACAAAGGTCATTCCCTCATCGATTCGTCGCTTGAGGGGGTAGTCACACTTAGTCACCAACCAAAAATCACACACCCAATTAAGGAAAATGACATGCATTCAAAGAATCATTGACAAAGACAATCACGCTCCTGCTTAGGGCAATAAACAAGCAACAATCAAATCAATCAAACACTTGGCATTTCATGAATCATGAATACAAGGTTCCCCTGAGGTAAAAACGCCCTTCGCCTATTCATGACTGATCAATGTCTAAGTTCAAGTCACACCTCACCAAAACAGGTTAACACTTGAAATCAAATTCCTTAGCTCGTCAGAAGCAAGGATTCAAGAATGCATGCCCTTTCCATACTTGGGGCATCAAAATTTGGTTAGGTTACCAAGAAACCCTAATCATTAGTGCTTTGGTTATCTATTTTTGCTCAGCACTGCGTCTCCCGCAGCGCTTCCCAAAAAGGGGCATCTATAGACACCAAAACAACACCCATATGATTATGTGACTGCAAACACTGATCGCTTTGACAAACGCAGCCCCCAGGGCAGCCCTCAGAGGTCAAAAAGTGGTCCTAACCACTTCCATAGCAATTTTGTAAGGTCAGGAAGCAATTTGGTACAATTAGACACTTTGCCCAGTACTCGTCTCACCCAGGGACGATTACTAACTTGCAATCGTCCCACCCAGGGACGATTGTTTTAATCGTCCCACCCAGGGACGATTACCAAGTTTAACGGGCAAAACAACAAACGGTGCCAAGTGGTAGCCCAGAACAGTCAGTTGATGACTCCTGCCTTGCACGCGTGTGTAGGTGGACAGAAGGGTCGTTAGAGGACTGTCACAAGAAGCAATTATGAAAACACAAGTCAATGGAGGACTCCCCTCCCTCATGGGAAGACAAGACTGCCACATGGCGCCTATGACCAACACATGGAATTTGTGCTTCCCTCCCAAAAGAGACCCCTGGGGTCTATAAAAGGTGGGACTTTTCTCACCCAAAAAAGGAGAGGTTGAAGGAGTTTTCAAGCAACGAAGTGCTGCCGAATTGGAGACTCACTTGCATCCCATTTTAGTCATCTTCCCACATCCACCAATCTCTTTTGCAAGGGAGGTTGTTGGGTGGCCTTTGGAAGCTCAAACTTGACCCAAATCCAACACATGGACACCTGAACCAACCAATTCGCCGACCCCCCACTCCTAAGAGAATTTGGGCCCATTCCAAGTGGATTGGTGCCAAAATCAAGTTCCATCGGTGGGCTGCCCACTTGGGCACCCCGCACCTTTTGGATTTAGTTGTAGTTCAATTTCTATCATTTGTTCATATTCCATGTTATTCTCTATTGTTCAATAGTTCAGAATCTTGAATCTTGATTTCAAAAGGTTTTCATCGAATATTATCATGCTTTTGTTATTTTGGTTGTCCCACTGACTTGCAGGTAACAACATCCAATTTCTCGGTGATGGAGGCCAAATTGGGAGAATCCGACCATCTAGGTCGTCCCAAAATGGTCCCAATTACATAACCCCCTTGTTTGCAGGCATTTTGCAGGTCTCGGAAATCGACATTGGAGCAGCGACAGGTCGGCTTCTTCAACACAGTATCAATCGTCCCTACAGGGGATGATTAACAGCAGCAATCATCCTTCCAGGGGACGATTAATAGCAGCAATCGTCCTTCCGAGGGACGATTACCAGGTAAACACAGATTGGCCGTCTGTCTCAGGGGCAATGGCCTTTTGGTAACATTTCCCGTCTTTTGTCAAGTTTTCAAGCCATTTGGACTTACTGTATTTACTGTTTCAGGCAGATGTTTACATGTGTATTTCGTTGATTTTAAGAGAACGAACCCCTTTCATTTGCAGCAGGTTCTACTGACATTTTCATTGTTTCTTTGACTGTAGGAAAAGCAATCAGAGGTGAAGAACTTATCCACATCAACGGTGGCAGCATCTTGGCCCGCCCATTGCAATCGTGGGCACGCGGGAAGAGGAAGACTAGGTCACACATTTGTAATGAAGACAAATTTAACTCTCCTAGCCCCCAAAATGGGAGGAGACGTCTATGTAACCGAGGATAAGATATTTTAATAAAGAGGGCTGTGATTTCTTTGCATCTTGTCTTTCGTTTCCAAGTTGTCTCCTTTCTCTGTTTTAGTGCATAGGATCAAAGCGTTACATTTTCGTTTTATGTTGCATAGCTAGTGTTTCCTTTGCCCGGAATCTCATGCTTTCAGTGTGATATGCCCACAAAGCTGGCTATAATTGAATATGCCAATCTCGACCAGATTTATTGACCAATTTTTTGAGAATTTTGATTAAGGTTTTGTTAGAAGCTTCTACTTGGCCATTACCCTAAGGATAATAGGGAGTGGACCAACGATGTTGAATCTTATATTTTTGGCATAATTTCTTAACATATTTATTTTTGAAACAAGTTCCATTGTCTGAGATGAGATTTGCAAGAATTCCAAACCGACAAATGATTTGATTAAAAATGAATTTAGAGACTTGTGTTCCAGTCCAGGAATCTAAAGGCATAGCTTCAACCCACTTCGTAAAATACTCAGTGGTGGTGATGATGAATTTGTGTCCATCAGATGACATAGGAGTAATTTTGCCAATAATGTCTAAGCCCCATTTTGAAAATGGCCAAGGAGATGAAATAGCCTACAGTTCTTGTGCAGGGGCATGGACAAGGTCAGCATGTTTCTGGCACTTGTCGCAATGGCACACATAATCATGTGCATCATTCTCCATGGTAGGCCAAAAGTATCCTATCCTAAGGAGCTTTTTAGCAATGACACTACCACTGAAGTGTCCTCCATAAGATCCATCATGGGCTTCACTCAAAGCTGATCTGGATTCTTCTAAATTCAAATATCTCAATAGGATACCTTCAAAAGATCTCCTATATAAAGTATTGCCAATTATTACAAATTGACTTGCTCGTCTACATAATAATCGATGCTGGTTTCTATTAGAACTGGCAAGGAAAGTCCCATTGTGAAGAGAATCAAATATATTCGTATACCAAGGTTCAGGAGTAGTTTCATTGATTAGAAAAACATCCAAAGGTTCTAAGCATGACTTATTTGAAGCGGGTTCCTGGAGTCGATGAATAATGATGGTGGCATATTCGTCATCTAACTCCAAGGGTAGAAGAGATGCAGCTGCGGCCATAGCATCATTCGCACGGTTACTAGTGTGAGGAATAGCTTCCAAAGTAACTTGATCAAATAAAGACATTAATTTTAAAACATATGCTTTATATGGGTGCAATTTATCATCTCTGGTCTGATAAACTTCATTAATTTGATTTATAACAAGTTGAGAATCACCAAAAACTAGCAGATGTTTAATTTTTAGCACCAAGGTAGCTCGTAATCCAAGGATTAGAGCTTCATATTCAATAGTATTATTGGTGCAAGCAAATGTTAATTTAAAGGACAAAGGTATAATGTGTTTTTTTGGAGATATTAAAATAATACCTACACCAGCCCCACTCATGCATCGGGCTCCATCAAAGTATAAGGACCATTGTTCAACATGGTCTGCCTCTAATTGAAGGTATTCATCAGGAAACTCAATGATGAGGGGATGGGTAGACTCTAAGGGTGCAACAGCTAATTGATCTACTATGATTTGACCCTTAAAATAATTTTTTCCTATAAATGTGATTTCAAACTCGCTTAGAGAAAGAACCCACTTTGTTGTGCGACCCAATAAATAAGGTCGACTCATGAGATACCACAAGGGATCATATTTAGCAATGACATAAGTTTTCTGACTGAGCATATAATGGCATAATTTCTACGTAGAAAATATGACTGCTAGACATAGTTTTTCTAATGCCGTGTAGCGGGTTTCATAAATAATTAAATTTTGGCTAATATAATAATTACCACGTTCTCTTTTCTCATCATCAAATTGAGCTAACATAGCTCCTAAAGAAAAATCTAAAGCTGAAATATATAGGATAAATGGGCGATCAGGTCTAGGCGTTGAAAGCATAGGTGGGTTAAGGAGGTATTGTTTGAGAAGTTCAAAAGCTTCCTTACATTCATAATCCTAATTAAAAGGGACATCCTTCTTAAGAAGCTTAAGAAAGGGATCGGTTTTGTCCGCCAACTTATCGATGAAGTGATGGATAGCTTGAAGCTTACCTTGTAAACTTTGTAACTCAGATATATTGGTAGGTGCGGGTATATCAGTGATAGCCACAATCTTGAGAGGGTCAATTTTGATGCCATGTAAGGAAACTATAACCCCTAATAGTTTATCGGACTTAACTCCGAATATGCACTTAGTTGGATTTATTCGGATAAGATATTCCCTTAACCGATCAAACACTATTCTTAAGTCATTTAAATGATCATATTCTTTGATGGAGCGAGCTATGATATCATCTACATAATCATGTAGGATATCATGCATCATGTCATGAAAAATATAAGTCATAGCTCGTTGATAGGTTGCACCTGTGTTCTTTAAGCCAAATGGCATCACTTTCCAACAAAAGGTACCCTAGGGGTTAATAAAGGCTGTTTTATCCTGATCTTCAGGAGCTATCCTGATTTGATTATAAACAAAAAATCCATCCATTAGGGACATCATTCCACTCCTAACAGTAAAATCAATGATTTGATCCATGTTTGGAAGAGGAAAATCATCTTTAGGGCATGCAGCGTTAATATCTCTAAAGTCTGTGCAAACCCTAACTTTGGTAGCTTCTTTCTTGGTGACTGGAACTACATTCGAGATCCATTCAACATAATCAATAGCTTGGATAAAAACAACATTCAAGAGTTTTTCTAACTCCCATTTGACTAGCAAGGCCACTTTGGGATGCATTTTTCTAAGTTTTTGTTTAACAGGTTTAGCATCCGGATGGACTACTAGGTGATGCATGACTACAGAAGGGTCTAAACCTGGCATATCTTCATATTTCCAAGCGAAGACATCTTCATATTCTTTAAAGAATGCAATGTATTGTTCTTGTTTTTCTTGACTTAATTCTGATCCAATATTGATTATGTGGGGATTATCCTTAGTTCCAATGTTAACTTTAATGACGTTTTCTACTTCCATGTGTAGATCTCTTTCAAAATTAGGTGGGGTGGGTGAAACACCCAATTCTTGTAATTCTTTTAAGGTTAAATTGGATAATTCATCTTAAGGAGTCATGGCCTCAAGTTGGGCTATAGTAGGTATAGAACCATCAAAATAAAAACCATTGTGTAACATCTCTTCAACAGAGACATCATGGAAAATATCTCCTTCCAACTCATCATCGAATTTAGTAATCATTTTAGGATAAGCTATGGATAGCATATTGCATGTAAATGGCTGATTTTTTAGAGGCAAATCATCACGCCCATCCAAATAATCTTGATAACATATGAGTTGATCATCATCTTCAAAAGGGAAGGGTTGACCCTTACTAGGAAATAGGCCCACACCACATCGGGCGAGCCATGGTTCTACCTCAAAGGGTTCTTTCATACCATCTTGGAAATGTCCCAAGCCTTTCCCTTTATATCCCATTTTAAGCATTATAGGTTTAGCTTTAATATACTCATTAGTAAAATAACATCGAGCATATCCCTCATGATGAGTTTTGATGTTCCCTGGGTATTCTTCCCCAGTCATATCCCTTATAAATGAAGGCACAACTCCCGACTTGGTAAGTACTTCCCATAGGTTGTGGGAGGCCCAAAGTACGAGGAGATGGCATCAAATTACTTAAGATAATGGAATTTTGCATAGAAGCATTTGTTTTTTCTGATATAAGAATTTTAGATAAATCAGGTAAGAGTTCATCAGAAAGAGCATAAGATGTAGAATGATAATTCCCTATATCTTTAGATGTGGAAGGTATGATAGATGTAGATAATGTGGAGGTGTTAATAGATGGGTCTATAGGTTTTGAAATAATAGGGACAAAACATGAAGGATCGGTTGTGGATTTAAGATCTTTTTGAGGTTCTAGTGTGGTTTGTTTAGAAGATTGTTGATCTATATATGCGGGTGAAATTAATGGAGGAGAAATAGATGAAGTTATGGGTGTGTGTTTCACAAGTTTAGATGAAAAATAAGAATTAGGATGTGTGGATGACAGAGCAGGGAAAAATTGGACTGCAACAGGTTTTGCCAAAGCACACATATCAAAGGGTCTAGGATCACCATGGATAGTGACAAACTGATTTTTAAATTCGAATTTAACACATTGGTGTAAAGTTGATGGGACAACCCGCATTGCATTGATCCAAGGATGACCCAAGAGTATATTGTATGATGCGGGGCAATGTACAATAAACACGATCGTATCTAAGGTTCTCGGACCAACTTGCAATGGGATGGTGATAACTCCACACATTTCTTGTGTTTCGTCATTGAAAGCTTTTATGATCATGTCAGTTTTCTTCATTTCATCACTTCTAAACCCAAATATTTGGTAGAAGTCAAAAGTGCAAATATTTAGAGATGAACCATTATCAATCAAGACCCTTTTAACGGCTACATCTCAAATTAGAGCAGTAATATATAAGGGGTTATCCTTATGTAAACTATGTTGTGGTATATCTTTATCCCAGAAGTCAATACAATCAACTTCTCTAGTGCTGATAGTATTGGCCATAGCTTCAGGTTGAATGTTTTGTGGTACCATCATTTGGCTTAATGTAAGCATCAATTCATCTGTATGGGTAGGAGAAGATCTTAACAAATCCAAAAGGGTAATTCTAGCTATAGTATTGGATAATTTCTCATTAATATTATAATGAGGTTTAGATTGAACATTAGGAGCATGATTCCCTTTATTGGGATTTTTCAAAAAAAATGGAGTTGATCCATCATTCTGATTTGGTTCTTGTTGAAAATTTTGAGCTTGTTGTCTGGTAACGGCTCTGATGGTTCCTACAATGTTATATTGAGGATGATGAATAGGTCTTGGTCTAGCATTTATGGCTTGTTCATTAGAAAGGAACTGATTAGAAGAGGGTCGAGTAGTAACTCTTCTAGGAAATGGTTCTTCCGGAACCATAGAATCTGTGATAGGTTGAATAGGATCTGATTCGTTTTCAAAACTATTTGATTGATTTGAGGTGATGTCTATTTCACTTTTAGTATCCGATTCTACATCACTGAGATTCGATGTTTAAATATTATGTAGGGGCTTGGTTGTGACCATGGATAAATTTGTGTCAAATTTTTGTAAATCATGATTAGGTAAATGTCCGCTAATAGTTCCTACATATCGGGTAGGAGGAGGGACATTATGATGCTCAATTTGATTGGCCACCTCTTTACCATGTTTTGGTAAAGGATGTTGAAATATATTTAATGATTGATTAGCATTTTGATTTTGATTTTGGGGAATGTTCTTTTGAGCATTATTAGGAGCATTTTGTTTAGGTTGGAAGGCTTGCACCTCCATCTCATTATTATCAATCAGATCTTGTATTTTATGTTTTAACCTTTTACAAGAGTTGGTAAAGTGTCCAGGCCCTCTATGGAAATACAGTGTAAATCGGCTATATATCCGGGTATGGTTGGATTAGGTTCCCGGATAGATGGTAATTGAATCAAACCTCTTTCAAGTAATTGGGGTGGAATAGTTGATAATGGTTGATTCAACCTAGTAAACTCTCGAGGAGGTTTATCATGAGGTTTCAATATAAATTTTTTTGTTGTCTTCGTTGTATTGATATTAGCAACATTTCTGCTGTCAATGACTCCGTCACCTACAACTTGTTTGTTTTTATATTGATTTTTGGATGTTTTCTCATCATCTTTCTTCCTAAGCTGGCCTTTCCTAATGAGAGCATATTCTAATCTTTGAGCTAAGTCTATAGCCTGATCGAAGGTAGTCAAAGTAGCAGTTGATAACTCATAAGATATTTGTTTTTGCAAATTATTAATAAAAATGTCTAACATTTCCCTATAAGGTAGCACAAAGTGTAGTTTTCCTGTCAAATGCCTCCATCTAGCTAAGAAATCAGAAAAACATTCATCTTTGTCTTGTTTTAAGTTGTACAAATCTTTAATGGTTACATGCCTTTCGATATAGGCACTAAATTGATGCACAAAAGATTCAGCGGTCTCTTCAAAATTTCTCAAAGAATGAGTGGGCAATTGATAGTACCACTCTAATGCCATTCCTCCTAAACTTTTCAGGAACATTTTTAGTAATAACAAGTCATCATGTGATATATCATGACATGCTATCCTAAACATGCGAAGATGCTCTATGGGATCTTCAGTTCCTTTATATATAGGCAAGACGGGCATGGGAAAGTGTTTAGGGTATGGTTGTGCTACAATTGTGGGATCCAAAGGCTGACTACACATCTCTTGATAATTGTACGAGGGATGGTAGGGATCCATCTGGTCCATGCGGGAAGCTAACTGTTTCACTATGGCTTCCAGATTACTGGTTTGCCCACCATATTGGTTCGGTAGGGCATTAATATGGGATTGGTGAGCATATGTTGGAGGGACATGAAGATTAGATGCTATATTTCTATTGTGTAAATTGTTGGTAGGAAGGGTGTTATGAAGAAATTTTGAAGTTGTATTATGTTGCATCCCAGATTGTTGAAAATTGGTGTTTGGCTTCATTATAGGTTTTTGTTGATTTGAAGCATATTGATCAATAGTTTGGCACAATAAAGCAGTGAATGAAGGTCTCTTTTGTGTGGGAATGATTTTAGGCTCAATAACAGGTTCCTTAGGAGGTTGGATAACCTGTTGTTTTTGCATGTTCTGAATTATAGTGGCCATATCCATATTGGATGATCCAGCTTTATCACTTTCTTGATCAACGAAGGACAAGGGATTAGTGTGCATGTTAAATCCTTCTTCTAGGATTGCTTGAGTTTCACTAATTTGTCCCCTATCAAGATGAACTATCATATTAAGAGCACCAATATTATTATTTAATAATTTCCAAAAATGATCTATGTTATCAAAAGTAACAGTTCCGTCTGGAGCCATTCTAGGGGATGAGGATCCTTCCTCTCTAACATTTTCTTTTTGTTCATTTTCTTCAGCCAACTCATCTTCTAGCTGTTCTAGAATTTCTCCTTTTGGAATTGGATCCTTAGGAAGGGCATTTAATTTTTTTGTTTTATTTCCTAACCAATCTTCTTCTTCTTCTTCTTCAGTTTGTTTACCATTCCTAAGTCTAGTCATTGTGCTTAAACTTAGATTTCAGCAAATATATATATTTATATATATATGCAACAAGCTTAAGAGGTATATATTTTAATTATATACCTACTATAGTATTTAAAATAAAATGTTTTGGTTTTGTTATGTTTGTTGTTTTTTTCTTGTTTTTTATAACAATATTATAAAGATAACAAACAGCACACAAAATGCAAGAAATAATAATAATGAAAGCAATGATCTAGTTTTCTATAAATAATTTATAAATATCATTAATGGGCTCGAGTTCTTCAGGAGTCATGAAATGTTCTTCTTCAAATTGGAAATTGTTTTTCAAGAAGTCAACAAAGTGTGCTATAGTGATATTATCTGTCTCAAATTCTGGTTTGTATAAGTAAAGCTCGTGGCAATACTCTCGATATAACACAGCTCTAGGAACTCTATTCCATATTTTTCTATCTGCAAGATCAGCTTCTTGGTCTTCTACATGACCTAGGAATTGGTGTATAATAGTTGCGTTCTCGAGGTATTCCTCGAAGGTGAACAATTCTGAAGACACAAGAGCTCTCCTATAAGCTAACCACCTATGGCAAGCTCTTTGAAGTTCATGATAAAAAATGAGTTGATGAGGATCCAGGATTCTATCTAGGGCAAGATTCTTGATTTGTTTAAGCTCTGTTGACCTAGATGAAATGATACCTAGCCTCCTATCAAGTTCGTCCCACAAAAGTTGGTTTCTATCTGTTTTAGGAACACTAAGCACAAAATTTACTTCTATGGCTGTTAATTGGTTTTCAACATTTATAGTGACAGCTAGTCTTTTCTTAGGAGCTACCATCTAAACATGATATGCAACTTAGTAGTTTTCTAATGATTTTAAATGCATCTATTTTTTTTTTTTTTTCAAAAGCTTTTAGTTTCACGTCGGGTTCACCAAAATGTATCATTCCAAATTTTCCGCACCCTTACCTTCAGGCTATAGGATCCACGCCCATAAGGAGGATGCGGGAAGTATGGGATGGTACCTCAGACTGAGAGGCCCTTTGAAGGTCCCGCCTCTTGGGGGAGGGGTATTAAGGTGATTTTTTGACGGATGGTGGGGTTCACCAGGAAACGTTTAGTGGCAGTTTCCATGCCTAGGTTGGGAATGTGTTTGATGTGTTCAATTTTATCTTTAATCATTCAAATCCTAGGTTTGGCCAAATGAATCTAAACTGTTCTATATGAAATGCAGATTTACATAAATACAGAAAGCAAAATTAAATAGAGAATATAGAGAATATAGTCGATTAAAAAGCCATATCTGATCTAGATGTCTGATGGAGGTTCTGATTTTTGAAGCAGTCAAGATCGCCTCTGATATGATAGGATCGTCTGCGATCAGACAAGATCGTCTGAGATCTGACGAATTTGTCATATGAATTCGTCAGAGACCTGCAATTAGAGAAATAGATACAAAATACAGAAAATGCAACTATTCCAACAGAGGGCAATGATATAGAATGACAACAATAATATTAAACTGATAATTATAGACAAAAATATGAGTGTATCACAATGATTTAATGACAAATTATGATTTTATTATGCATTAAAACTATATGGGTGAACTCTAGGATGCAAAATAGTAATAAGTCTAACTAATGCAAATCAAAACAGTAGATAGTGGAGAAAGAATGCAATCTCAAGGCACTGATTACCCCCAATGTTGACTACAGTCGAAATCATATTGAATTGATGCATGATCGTCCGAGATCGTACAGGATCGTCTGTGATGATCTGAGCTTGCTCCGGTTGAAGAATGACAAAGTTCCTGCAAGAAAATTCGAAAAGGGACAAGGCAAAAAGTAGTCTAAGACATTCTAATGCATGTAAAACTTGAAGTATAGAAAAATTCAGCTAGGGGAATGTCAAGGGAAGGGCCTAAGATTAAATAAGCATAGGAAGGAGGTTGGGAGGTTGGAGATCATCCCAATTTGAGAGATCTCCAACAGGGGAAGTCTTTAACCGTGCAGACACGCTTTTGCCTAGGTTAGAGACGTCATTGAAATAGAAGCTAATTATGAAAAATTAGTTTTGGGATGAAATCGTCTAGACGTTCTAGTCTAGACGAAATTATCCGATCTAAGGCGATATCGTCTGATCGGCGACGATATCGTCCAACGGTCACAAAAAATCCTAAAAATGGCATGGAAAACAAGGAAAGTGGTTTAACAGGCAGTTAATGGGTGGTTTGGGGTTAAAATTTGAATTTGAATTATTACTAAGGTAATTTTAATTATTTGCTAAGGTTTACTGCACCAATTTTAGGGTGCTACAACTTCCGTATTAAAAGTTCTCAACTCATCATACCCCCAAGCAAAGCTATCTTTGTTCTTCCTTAGATATTATATGTACTATTTCTTTTCTTTGGCTGGTAATGATTTATCAATTCTAACCATTTTAGTATTATCTTTTATCTCCACATTGACATCCTCACCTTTCGATTCACTAGGTGCAGTCCTATGGGCTTTGTCAAAGTCATCAAACAGAGATTCTAGGAGACCAGTCCTCTTGGGATTTTATTTTTTCAAATGTATCACCTCAGTGGGGGTGCCTATAACATGTTTTAGCCTTTCCTCATCCTATTCATCACAAATTACCCTAGAAATTTTGTTATGTACCATCATTAAGTCCTTTATATAAGCATCATCCTAAAAGACTTGTAGGTACACTACATTATCTGGAATAGAGGGGTGATAAATAGAGATGGTGGGGAATCTATCCATAAACTCAGTATCAATTTTAGTTTCATCTACCCTAGATGCATTTATAGCTAGTAGGTTGACCACATGATTTTTCTTCCTTAGGATATGCGAGATATTGAAGGCCAAGAATCTACTTATTTCATCCAAGATAGCTTGCTTGTACTATTTTAATCTTGGGTGTTTGGTTTGGTACTTGCCCTTTATCTACTGAATAATTAATTATGCATATACATACACAGTTAGATAGTTAATCCTATAGACACCAAAACAGCACCAATCCGATTATGTGACTACAAACACTGATCGCACTAACACACACAGCCCCAGGGCAGCCCCAGAGGTTAAAACAGTGGTTCTAACCACTCACACAATAGTTTTACAAGTCAGAGATCAATTTGGCACCTTTTAGACACTCTGCTACTTATTCGCTCCACCCAGGGACGAGTGCGGATTGGTACTCGTCTCACCCAGAGACGAGTGCAGATTGGTACTCGTTTCACCCAGAGACGATTACCAGCGCTCGCTTCGGGGTGGGACGAACGCCAGGTTTGACCGACAAAAAGTCAGACCTCGACGCATGACAACTCAGAACTGCCACTTAGCTCTCCCTTCATGGCATAGGAGTGCGAGTGAGTTCTTTTGACAACTCATATCTGCCAATTGACTCTCCCTTCACTGCATGGGAATGGGAGTGAGCTTTTTAAGACAACTCAGATTTGCCACTTAGCTATCCCTTCATTGCATGGGAGTGCGAGTGAGCTTTTCTAAACATACAAAGACATGCACAGAGGCAGTTAAGAAGCCCTTGATCAAGAAGAAGTCTTCTCTTCACAAAAAAGCATTCATGCAAAGTAACACTTTTGCATGTTAATTCAAAGAGACCCCTTGGGTCTATAAAATGGTGAGCTTCCTCACCCAAAAGATATACGAGAGAAGGAGCATTTTGAGCGACGAAGTGCTGCTAATTCACTTACTTGCGATTTGTGCTTTCAACATCCATAATCTCTTAATCGAAAGAGAGGTTATTGGGTGACTTTTGAAGGCACGAATCAAGAACCAAAACCCGATTTTTTTGACCACAATATCCTACCAATTTGTCGACAACACATCACATCAGGTTTCGGACCCATCCCAAGCGGATTGGTGTCGAAACAAAGTTTCACCCGTGGGTGGTTTGCCTTCGGGCACCCCCGCCTTATTGCCTTTGGTGACTATTTCTTTTGTAGTATTTAGCTAGTTTCATGATTATGCTTTTGTCAAGTTTTCAGTTTATTTAGACTCATTTTAACCATCGTTAGATTTATCTTTTATTTTTCATACACAGGTGCTACTGATTCTTTGTTTGTTTCTTTGAACGCAGATTTTCAGCATTAGAGGAGCAGCGAGGAATCTACCTTTACCAACGCAAGCGGCGACAACGTTTTGGTTCGCCCATCTTATATGTGGGCACGTGGAAGAAGGAATTCTGAAACAAGTTGTAAAAGACCAACATTTAACGCTCCTATCCCCTAAAAAGGAAGGAGACGCATTGTAACACAAATTTGAAAAGCATATCAATAAAAGGGCCGTTATTTTATATTGCTTTGATATCTTGTGTTCATGTTCTTTCTTTTACGCATTTTTCAATAACATAGGGTTTAAGCGTTATTTTAGTTTCGTTTACATTGCATTTTTAGTCTATCCTTTTTGTTTCCAGAATCTCGTGTTTTCAATGGCGATCACGGTGGGACCTCTGTCCTCTATTTTTTTTTAGGTTAGATTTCTGATCTGAAATTGCTTGTTTTGATTACAGGTACCTATTTTTCAATCATCAGACTGTTATTCGTTTCTGCAAGTGATGATTACAGAATTGGTATTCGTTTCACCCAGGGACGAATAAGCATTCGTCTCACCCTGGAATGAATACTGTTCTGATATTCGCCTCACCCAGGGACGAGTATAGTTCTGTGCATTTTTTAGAGCAAATCAGAAACATCCTGTTGGGCAGAGAAGAGGTAGGGGTTTTTAACAAGCTTCTGTCAAATTTTTGTTTTTTGTTTTCTGGTTTTCAGTTTTGTATGGCTTAGGGAAAGTTTCCTTTTTGTTTGCCTGTTTCAAATTTTTGCAAATTAAAATGAACCCCACACACCACGTGGTATTTTAAACACAAGGAGTTGGTCGTAAAACCCCAACCCTTGAGCAAGACCAAAGGTGGATTCCATTATCACTTTGGCTTGAGATATTGCATCCATTACCCCGATCGTGACTGTTGCTAGACGTAAATCCTGACGAAAGCTGACCGAGTGTAGCTAGGGTGATTCCTAGCGCATGAGGATAAGTCTTCTATGGTAGGTGTCATAAACAGAGTGATTCCCCTTCCATACCACCTATGTTCCACGTATCATCTGCTCTCACGTACCTATAGTCTCCCTCACGTAAGGGCGGGTATATAGAGAGGTTGGTATATCGGTCCGACAATGGTATATTGAAGGGGCGACCATTTTGGGAGTCATAAGAGCCTTCATAATTGCATTTAAATGTTTCACAAAAATTTTCAAAAACAAAACAAAACAAACAACAAAAACACACTAAACCAGATTTAGGGCACACTATTAATCTTTAAAAGAGATAATCATTGCTTGTGTGTGTATGCTATTTTCTGTTTAGACAAAAAAAATCATAAAAAGAATTTTTGCATCTTTAGGTTAACATTACCATGGTGTTTACTCGTAGCCAAGCCCAATCACGGGCAGAAGCTGCAGAGAATGCACCAAGAGAGACAAATCGTCTCCGATATAGCCCTAAAGACTTGGCCATCCCGCCTTGGCGGCAGGGTACACAAGTTAGTTCACACCATGCAGAACATGGCTCTAGAGGCACCTCCTTGAGGGGCACTCCAACTCATGCCATCAATAGATAGGACTATAGAGGCACCTCCTTAGGGGGTACTCCTAAGCAACAACAATCTTTTCAAGAAAATAACCAATATGTAGCACTTGGTCTAAGTACGAGGCCTCCCTTGGAATTTCGTTATGGGTGGCCTAGTGATGAAGCGTTGTGTACTGCTCTAGAACAACAAAGGGTCCACAAGGAGGAACCATATGATTTTGTTACTCCTAATTTACCCCTGATTAATGTCGGACACACTAGACCATATCCAGAGTATCAGGTTCTCCCGACAGGGCAAGATAATTCTGCCCGCACCTTTTATGCATATAACAGAGAGTGTGAGGAGGATCACTACGTTCCTCAAGAATAGTACATAGTGCGGGAACGATGCACGTCTGCACCCGCTTTATATCCAGATCGCTCATTGAGACCAGAGCTTCAAGTCAATGCTGCCAACCTCGACAGAGGGAAGCAACATATAGGGGTCTCAGAGCACCATGATCGAAACAGATATGTAGGGGAGACATCTAGGCCTCCTAAACAAGAGACGATGGAACAAAATGACTTGGCATTTGCCCAACTAGCCGCCCGCCAAGCGCAAATCATGCGGCTTAGGCAAGACCAACAGAAATTAGAACATTTGTGTCACCTTAATCAAGAGCGCATTCAACGTCAGACAGCTGAATTGCTTCACAACAATGCGCTTGAGAAGGCCCCAGTCCCTCGTGCACAACAATCTGAGATGTATGTGAGGCACAACCCCCTAGTGCGAGATAGGTCTCCGTGACTTCATCAAGCACTACCTCTAAGACCTCCTAGACCTGAGCGGGAGGCCACTCCCCGCAACCGTGATGGGCATCCTCCGCGGGCACCCATCAATGTTTACAGGCCTAGGCCAGACACTCCTCAAGAAGATTATGAGGATTATGACCAAGAAGAAGAGCGGGCTGAAATGCCCTATCAAGGCAGAAGGGATGCTACCCATTTATCCCTCCAAAGGCCTCAAGTTCCCCGCAACCCACAACGGGAGCAAACCAAGGAGGAGGAGATTACGTCCTCCGATGCATACAAAGTGTTGTTAGAATGCTTGGAGACTATGGAACTCAAGACTGCTGGGCCCCAAAAGCCTACCTTACGCCAACTCCGTAGTCATCCGATGCATCCATCAGTGCCAGCACCTCCATACCCCGAACATTTCAAGCTGCCCCAGTTGGCACTCTTTAGAGGGGATGAAGATGCTCAAGAGCATGTGACTCAATTTTTGAGCCAATGCTTCGGTATACAAGACAATGATGCATTGCTATTAAGAACATTCATAACCACATTCGCAGGATCTACCTCGGATTGGTTTACCCATCTACCGAAGCATAGCATCTACAACTTGGATCAGCTAGTGGACGCATTCCTAGAACGTTTTGCTTTCAACACAAAGAAAAAGGCGTCACTAAGTGATCTAGCTAGCCTCAAGCAGTATGAGGAGGAATCTATGGTGGCATATGGGAATCGATGGAGGACGTTGCTTTCAAAGCTGTCCTACCTCCCTCCTATGTCCGACCTAACTCAAATGTTTGCAAAGAGCTGTTTGCGATCGATCTCTATGCTATTGCAGCTGCAGCAATACGCCACTTTAGAAGAAGCTCTGGCGCAAGCTAGAGTTATCGAAGAGATCAAGATACAGGATGGCAAAATTGCCAAGCCTAAGAAAAAAGAGTGGAACAAGAGCACCAAAATAGGGAATACGCAACAGAAACCCGTCGCGGTCAATCAAGTTGCTATCAATGCCCCTACGCCTGCCCAAGCAACACAACCTCCAAAGGCTAATTATCAGGCGATGCCTCACAATAACTATGAGAAAGATAATAAAAAACAAGATCAAAATCAGCAGCATCACCCTAGGCGGCAATTTACACCATACACTGAGTCTAGGGACTCCTTGTTTGACCGTTTGTCAGTGGCAAACTTGATTAATCTGCCAGAGATTCCAACAATCGATCCTAATGCGCCAAAGCCTAAGGGCTACAGAGAGGATCTTTACTGTAGATTCCACAGAAGGAAAGGGCATGACCTTAATGTCTGTTGGACATTCAAAGGTTTAGTGCAAGACCTCATTGACAATAACACATTGGTAGTGGATAACCCCATCGCACCCAACAACCAACAAATGGGTGTTTTCAAAGATCCTTTACCCACACATGATGCACAAGCAAAACCTCTTCATGTCAACGAAGTGCAACAGAATTGCCCCATGGAGGGGTATGTTGGGATGATTAGCATTGTGACAAGAAACAAGAGACACCCAGGGGCTGCCCCCGCGACAGCCACCAGGGAAGTTCCATCCATGTCACAACCTCAACCGAATCCTACATAGTTGCCCCCGCCTAGACCAGTGGCCACGATTCGAACTAGACTTACTCAAAGTCTACGGACCACATCGGCTAGGCTCTCCATCTATGAGCTTATTCAACAATCGACACCCCATCGGGAAGCTCTTATGGAGATATTAAAGGCAATTGAGTTGCATCCCCACGAAGCGAATTCGTTCAACAATTTTGTGGGGCATGTCAAATAGTGTACCGAACCAGTCATCACCTTCAGGGAAGATGAGTTAAAAATGGTGACTGGGGATGTAGCGGATCCACCCCTGCACGTTATTGCATGGGTCAACGGGACTCCGTACAAGCGGGTGTTGGTAGACACTGGTTCGTCCAGTAACATTATTACAACCGCTGCACTGAAACATTTGAAGTTGCCAACCTCTCACATTGTACCTTCCACTTATACTCTTCGAGCATTTAATGATGCGATATGCTCGATAGTTGGCACAATTGTCCTACCCATACAAGTGGGACAAAAGACCATTCATACGTTGTGCCACATTTTAGAAGGTGAGATGGCTTACAATATCTTGCTTGGGCGGCCTTGGATCCGGGATATGAAGTGTGTCCCTTCAATTGCTCATCAATGTTTAAAGTATACATTTGAAGGACAAGTGCACGTGGTCCCCGTAGATTTGGAACCTTTTAAATATTGCAACTCAGTGCAAATCATGCCGCAATCGACCCTCCCTTCAACGCATGTGGATTTCCAGTTAAATCCATCTAAGAGGGGTCCGACTAAGCAAGAATCTCCATTACCAAATCAATCAAATTCCTAGGCGGGTTCATCTTCTTCATCCGGTCCTCCCACAACGATGCCACCTACGGTGGCCACACCAACGGACAAAGGAAAGAAGCCCCTGGAAGCGGAACCACCTCTAGTCTCCAACATCTCTACAGAAGAGACGCCTAATAGAATGGAAGTTGAGACGCCTAGTTCACCCCACATGGAGTGGACTCAAGGAGAACTCCCATTCGCTTCCTCTCAATCGCCAATGATTACTGTTGAGATGTCTAACACAGGCATGGGGGAGTATATAGTGCGCAATGTTGTTGCAACGCCCACACTTCAGTCTATGCAAGACATGGGAAGACCTCGACTCCCCATAGGCTCCGTGGTTCCTTTAGGCTACCCACCTAATCAGACAAACTTTATTTTTGGGGGCCTGGATCATGGCGTTGAACCTTCCCGACAAGAAGAGGAAGATGAAGATCCCTTTGTGGAAGATGTCAATTATCTGGCTAACCCAGACTTCGCATTACGATATCTTAGCCAATGCAATTGGCATGGATACGGGTTAGGCAGGTATGAACAAGGAATGCGTGTTTTGTGCCA
The DNA here is from genome assembly GCA_028583015.1 of Wollemia nobilis. Lineage (NCBI taxonomy): Eukaryota > Viridiplantae > Streptophyta > Pinopsida > Araucariales > Araucariaceae > Wollemia > Wollemia nobilis. The sequence goes on along the minus strand of JAQPPZ010017013.1, from coordinate 2,200,932 downwards.
ACCAAGATACCAAATGCCTTATGACAAGTCAGGAGTAGGGTTTAATCACCCTTTGCCCCTCGACATCTTGGTCAAAAACATGCAAAGCCTAGGGATAGGCAACAAGGATGGGTTGGCATCAGATCCATATGCCAATCCAAATACAACTTATACATTGGGGGATTATTTCCCATTACAAACAAATAACCTTGTTGACCTCAACAACCCTTTCCCTATGGCCGAACAAGGAGAAACCTCATGGACTCACCCACAAGGGGAAGATGGACAAGACCACGAAGGGTCTTCTGAAGATGAGTCGGAGTACGATCATTCGCACGAATATCCAATGAATGATGATCAGGAAAGCTTCTTGATGATGTTCCCATTGAATGATCCCAGTGAGCATAGGCTACCTCAACAACAACAATATCCTTTGGACATAGATGACATGTTTGAACACTTACACATAGGTCCAAGACATAGGTGGCATTTCAACCCGATGTAGTTATAGCAATTACTGCACCCGCCACTCTAGGTATACAGAGAGCATCTTCCACCTGGAGACCCTATCAAACCATCAGTGCCTAGGGTAGACCCTATTTGTAGGTCCATGCATAGGGCTGATCCCTTTGTGCCAGTGCCTACAGAGCCAGATCCAACGCACCAAGAACATCCCGAATGTCAGAGTTATCACATTTGTGGTAATGGAGGTTACAATCATCTCATAAACATGATCTCCATTGACTTGACCGCCCCCATCCATGATCCAGCCAATCCAACATGATCATTGCATCTAGACATAGAGGCTATAGATTGGGATCACGCTGACACACCACCATCTCCATCAGAGTATTGGCCTTGCGGTGGGATGTTTCATTTCACTCCAGGACAGACTCAGGATGTCTTCCATGCTGAAGAGGAACTTGACGTTCCTAATGATGATCTTAATTCAGCAAACGATATCCATCTGATCCCAATTCCACACCAGTTGGAAGACGGATCCCATATGTCGGTCGAAGCAACGACTGATGTAGACATCGGCACAGATCCAATGAATCCACGGATTCTCAAGCTAGGGGTAAGTCTTTCCCCCGAAGAGCGAGCCGATTATGTTGCCCTTCTTAAGGAAAAGAAGGAGGTTTTTGCATGGTCATACAAGGATATGCCGGGACTAGACCCACAACTAGTCATGCATAATTTAACGCTTGATCCGACAATCAAGCCAATAAAGCAAAAACTATGCAAGATGCACCCAACAATGGCCTTAATGGTAAAAGATGAGTTACAAAAGTTGTTGGATGCCCAGTTTGTCATCTGTGTGGATTATCCTCCATGGTTGTCTAACATGGTTCCCGTCAAGAAGCCCGATGGGAGGATTCGCATATGCACCAATTTTTGAGATCTTAACAAAGCGAGTCCTAAGGATGATTTTCCCTTGCCAAGCATCAACGCGTTGGTAGACGCCACAACGGGCCACGAAATGCTTTCCCTTATGGATGGTTTCTCAGGATACAATCAGATTCGTATCAATCCCGAGGACCAACTAAAAATGGCATTCACAATGCCTTGGGGGACATTTTGCTATAAGGTCATGCCTTTTGGCCTTAAAAATGTTGGTGCCACTTACCAACGTGCCATGACGTACATCTTTCATGATTACATGCACAAAACTTTGGAAGATTACATGGATGATTTGTTGGCCAAATCTCTTTTGCGCCCAGATCACCTCGGTGACTTGAGCAAGGTCCTTGATCGCCTCATTGAACATAAAGTCAGACTAAACCCTAAGAAGTGCGTCTTTGGCGTCACCTCTGGAAAGCTCTTGGGTTTCATAGTCTCCAAACGAGGAATCGAGGTCGACCCAAACAAAGTCAAGGCAATCCTTGAAATGCGTCCCCCAACCACCATCAAGCAGCTCAGGAGTCTACAGGGAAAGGTTGCGTCGATCAAGCGCTTCATAGCGTAGTTATCTGACAAATGCCGACCCATGAATAAATTATTGCATAAGGGGGTCACATTTCATTGGGATGACGAGTGCCAGTCTGCCTTTGACGACATTAAATAGTACTTGGCTTCGTCACCAGTATTGGCACCACCTAGACCAGGAGTGCCATTCTATTTATACATCTCAGCCACTGAGGTGGCACTGGGTGCCATGCTATCCCAGAAAAATGAACTTCACAAAGAACAGGCTACATACTATCTTAGCCGCACCCTGGTCAGTTATGAACTTAACTATGCATACGTTGAAAAGCTCTGCTTGGCAATGGTGTTTGCTACCAAAAAGCTATGCCACTACATGCTCAGTAATAAGACGTATGTTGTGTCTAAGGAGAATCCATTGCGATACATGATGAGTCGTACTTATCATAGTAGCCGCACGACGAAATGGATCATGTTGTTGACGGAGTTTGACATAGAGTTCATTGGACAAAAATCCATAAAAGGTCAAGTCATCGTCGATCAACTAGCCGAGGCTCCTCTTGAAGATGATCAGCCTCTGACTTTTGAACTACCTGATGATGGGGTCTTCCATGTTTTAGAATCGCCAGATTCTGATGAGCCTGAGTCACAGGCTGACATAACCCTATTCTTCGATGGTTCTAAATGTGAGCAAGGGGGTGGCACGAGAATTGTATTCTTCACTCCGCAAGGTGCTCCAATGCCCTTGTCATTTAAATTAGACTTCTCATGCACCAACAACAATGCAGAATACGAAGCCTTGCTCATAGGTCTTCAGACAACAATCACCATGAACATTAAACGATTGAACATCTTTGGTGATTCGTTGTTAATTGTCAATCAAGTAAAGGGGATATTCCAATGTAAATGTCCAGTTCTGCAGGCCTATAAAGCCCTTGTGGACAAATTCCTGGCACAACTTGAATGGTATGACATCGAGGCACTCCCTCGATCATCAAATCATTTTGCGGATACTATGGCCTCCTTGGGGTCACTCATCCCGCAAGACCCTTCTGGTGAAATGACAACCATTCAGGTTAAAACATTATCGCAATCTACGATGGAGCGTGCAAGCTCTGATCTGACGCCAGGAATCCACCTGATCCAGATTGAACCATCTCCGGATAAGTTCTCTCGAATTCGAGATTGTTTGACTCAAGCCAATTGGGGGTCCTTGTTCTCCCCGACCCCTCTTAATAGCAACACCACGTTGTTTTTACAAGTTCTTTCCCGCTCAGCTTTTGTTCGGGATGGACTTCAAGAGGGATTGGCCATTCATACTATCGAGGTTTCGATCAGCAAGATTGGTACACACCCATTCGGGATTACCTCAAGCTAGGTAATCTCCCACTTGGATTGACACAAGCCACGAAAAGATCATTCAAATAGAAAGCGGCAAAGCATGTCTTGTTAGGAGACATTTTGTATCGTCAAAATTATGAAGGAATCCTCCTTCGTTGTTTGGACCAGCAAGAGTCCGCTTGGGCGATCACCCAAGCTCACGATGGTACATGTGGTGGCCACTTCAGCGGTATGGCCATCGCAAAGCGCATTCTTCGCATGGGTTATTATTGGCCATCTTTAGAGCGAGATTGTTGCGCATATGTGAAGAAGTGCGTGAAGTGTCAGCACCATGCTAATTTGACACACGTACCTTCTCAGGCCTTGCAGCCGATTCAATCGGTTTGGCCTTTTTTGTAGTGGGGCTTTGATCTAATTGGAAAGATCTCCCCTGCGTCGTCTGGTCATCACACATTTATTTTAACGGCCACAGAGTACTTTACCAAGTGGGTGGAAGCAATTTCGCTGACCACTACGATTGGATCCCGCATTGCGAAGTTTATTTTGCATAACATCATATGTCATTTTGGTATTCCATCCAAGATCCTGTCAGATAATGGGACACCATTCAAGAATAAAGATGTGCGTGCTTTGACCACAAAGTACAAGATTCAGCATAGCTTTTCAACACCCTATTATCCGTAGGCAAATGGGCAAGCAGAGGCGTCAAACAAAATGCTAGTCACCATTCTCAAAAAGATAGTTGCAGACAATCATAAGGACTGGCACATTCAGATCCCGCTTGCCCTATGGGCTTATCGCACCAGCATTCGAACGCCCACTGGGGCAACTCCATTTTTGTTGGTGTATGGCTCCGAGGCAGTCATGCCTTTTGAGTTGGAAATCCCTTCCCTACGCATTTCAATGCAAGAGTTCATCGATGATGACACTGCATGGTAGGCCCGATTAGATCAACTGACGTTGCTCGATGAACGACGCGTTAATGCTCTCGAGCATTTGCGTATCTATCAAGAGCGACTTAAGAAAGCATACAACATGAAAGTCCACCTTAGGGAATTTCAGGTTGGTGACTTGGTCTTAAAAGAGAACCAACAGAATTCTAATTTGCCGTCCCATCTACGGGACAAGTTCACGGCAAACTGGTTAGGTCCTTACATCATTGACAGTAGAATAGGACCCGAAACATACCGGCTTGCCTCTCTTGAAGGAATCAAGGAAACAGAACCCTTGAACATCATTCATTTGAGGCCATTCCACATCTAGAGAGCCATAGTCCAACTAAAAGCTCCAAGGATTATCATAATCGCTTGGTCAACCCTAAATGCCCCAAAGGTATCTATAAACCCTTTGGTCAAGACAAAAGCTCCAAGGATTATCATAATCGCTTGGTCAACCCTAAATGCCCCAAAGGTATCTATAAACCCTTTGGTCAAGACAAAAGCTCCAAGGATTATCATAATCGCTTGGTCAACCTAAATGCAATTGGTAAAAAAAGTAAGGATTAATAATGCTTGGTACCTAAATGCCCCAAAGGTATCTATAAACCCTTTGGTCAAGACAAAAGCTCCAAGGATTTTCATAATCGCTTGGTCATCCCTAAATGCCCCAAAGGTATCTATAAACCCTTTGGTCAACACCAAAAGCTCCAAGCGTTACCATAACTGCTTGGTCAACATAAATATTCAAAAATAAACAAAAACAATATAATCATCAAAAATCACAAAAACAATTGCATTTCAATTCCATGCATACTCAAAAAAAAAAAAAAAAAATCACAAAAACATTTGCATTCCAATTCCATGCATTCTCATAAAAATCAAAATCACAAAAACAATTGCATTCCAATTCCATGCATTCTCATAAAAATCAAAATACAAAAATATAGGTTGCATTAGGCATCGCATCCATACATTATACATTTGCTAGGTCATACAAGTCAAAAGCACCATAGACAGTCATTACTTGGAAATTCCATCCTTTTCCACATCAGATCCATTTTCATAAATGCCTACATCTAGAATAGCACCATCGCCATTTTTCGCATCGTCAGTTGTCTCCTAATGTATATAGGGTTTTCGTCATTCAGCTGTTTTTAAATTTCTAGCCAAAAACTGTACACAATTAAGCAGATTTTACATGGGAAAGTTTTACTTGGATCACGCCTTGTTACGTAACATCCCAACACAAATTAACACACATATAATAATTCCTAAGTTGTGTGAATGAAAGATGAAACCTGCAAAGTAATCCAGGTCACCATAAGCGAAATGGCTATCTTGCTCATCCCCCTGTGCGAATGACCCTAGGAATGTTGAGAGTTGGCAAAAGGACAAGCATCCTCCCTACCCAATTCCCCAAGAATCCCAAGTTCTCAAAAGTTGCAAAACATCAAAAATTTGCAAAACGTCAAAACACTAAAATTTGACATCCTACAGTGCACACATCAAAAGGCACATACAATAGTGATTCTCATCACTCGAAATCCAAATCCCTTGCTCAAAAAAAAAAAAAACATAATATCCCAAAAATAAACAATGATTTTATCACTACAAAGGAGCAAGTATCCCAATACAATTGAAGAAAAGAAGGGAGTCGAACTTGAATCCCTGGAACTCTCAGCATTTCGATAGGTCATGAGGCAAGCTTCAGTACCGGTTTGGTTGATAGCCTATCGGTCACTGGCGGTAAACCTCCCGCATGACGATATATCTGTCACATTAACTTGTGTACAGATCAATGTTTGCATGTGGATGAGCTAGCTTATGGTATCCTAGATAGCATCGCAGATTAATCTGACTAAATACAATAAAGGAGTTAGTGGAGCTAATTAGGTGATCCTCAGTACAGGTTCGGTTGAAAGCCCATCTGGCACTGGCGGTATCCTGATGAATAACACATAAACGAACTCAATTGCACACACAGGGATGTGAAATAACTTGGTTAAATTCAAGTCGGATTTAGACCTTGTTCAAAAGTCTCGCGAGATAAATGTACAGTCTTGGCTAGTTAGTTAAAATATCTGCATCTCAGAAAAGCTTAACTACATTTTCAAACAACCGGTACATTTCATTCCGTACATCACCATCAAAAAATAGACAAAATACAAAAACAAAGTTTTCACATGCACAAGCATTCCACAAAGTTATCCCATTACTATAGCAAGCCAATCAAATCTTGTACAGTCTATGGTGCATTGACAAATCATCAACAATTCATTTCATTCATTCCATATGCATACATCATACAAATTAGAACCATCGCATTCATAATCGCATATGCATACATCAATATAAAAACATGCACATAAAAATAAATCATGAAAAATGTATAAACACCAAAAAGAGTCATCTATATATATATATATCATAACAAAATTGCCCGTAGGCTATAGTGAACCGGTCCTCGGACCTCGCTACCATAATCCAAAAACTCAAAAACCCCCAGCCTAGGGCGTCGGCCACCATGATCACGTAGGATCGGTGCGACGAGAACTACCCCCTGTAGTATCGGTCCTCTGGGACCTCTCAGGGCGACTGCTCGCCCCTGCATCACGCCCACTAGCGCCTCCCTCATCTCGTCGCCTACGACGGGATGATGTCGACTGCTCTATCCCACTGTCTCTCATCCGATACGATGAGCCACCTATAGGAGGCTCTGGTATTCACCCACCAAGGTGGATAATCTCTCCCTCCATCTCCAACCGATGCATCGACTCCACTCTACCTCTCACCTATGGTAGTACATGATTACATCATCACGCTATGCTAGCTGCACCCGTAGGAGATCCCTCTCCCGTGCAGCATCCGTATCACCCTCCTATCGATGAGACGTAGCCCCTACGCTCTCTCGCTCTACCAACTACATCCATAGGAGATCCCTCTCCTACGCCATCTCCCCAAGCTCTCCATCTCGCCTCCGTAATAACTCCGTCAATCATGCCACCTCAATGCGCAACCCCACCTCTATATCCCCCGACACGGCCGACTACGTCGGCCTCTCTGGCGCATCGCCTACTCCGGAGCATCCTGCATCTCTGGCTGCTCCTCCTCACCAAAGTCCTCTCCCACATCTGCCACCTCCACCATGTCCACATCAGTAGGAGCTCCCCAACCCTCTCCTGGTGCCTCTGCACCCTCTCCGCCTCCCGTTGCCTCATCCCCTCCCAATGGCCCCTCACCTCGCCATTGCCGTAGCGTCCACCACTCCTGGTACTCGATAGTCACTCCAACGTCATCCATGTCCGGAATGTCCAGTACTGTATCCGCCTCCTCCCCTAGCGGCTCGAGGATCGACGCAGCTAGGGTCCTCTCATCGCTCTAGCATCGATAGACTACGGGTTCCCCAGGCAACCCCTGGCGTACCCCAAACTGTCGTGTCACTCGAAGATAATGAAAGTATTCTTGCTCCGTCCCGTGTCGTCCAATGACCCATCTCCCCCTCCGGACCCATCGAAGCCACTCATCAGCCTCTGGCCATGCGGGACAATCCCGATATGGCCTCCACACCACATCTCCTGGAGTCAGTCATGCCAATGCATCTCTGTAATGGTCCACGTCTCCCGCAAACCGTCGACTCTGCCCTCGCTCCTCAGACCGATACCATAAAGCACCATAACCAATATCTCTGTCCACCATGTCAACCCGTGTAGTCCAGGGTAGCCCTCGTGGTCGCTCTACGGCTATATGCTGCCATGCCCAACACTGCAACAAGTAACTATAGCCAATCCCCTTTCGCTTTCGACAGCGGACCTCATACAACTCATCATATAATTGAGCCAAGAGCGTCTGGCCCCATCTCATGATCACCGGCTCTATCACAGGACAATCCACTAACTGCCACACCACCTCCAATAGGTTCCATGGGAACCTCGCCCTCGAAGAGTCTGGCAAGAGCATGTTAGAAATGAGGCTCATGAGTAGTGCATGCCTCACTCCCAACACTCCCCTCGCATACCACCATCGTACCAAAATCCCCCCAATCTGACAATCCAGCTCCGCCTTCTCCACCGAGCTCATCCCATCCACATCCTCCCCGTGTCCAAAACATCGAGTCAGTACAGCCGTCCTCTGGCCTCGTGGCATCGTCCGGATGGGAACCCCGTCTATCAAAATCCGGAGAATCCGATACACGTCCTCTAAGGTGACTGTCATCTCCCTTGTCGAAATATGGAAGGTGTTCGTCCGAACATCCCATAGGCTGATCAAAGCTGTAATGTATGCCCGATCCCCCACAACTGCCTCCAATCGCGTCACATGCTTGAGCCCTAAGGCATCAAGCCACTCCCAGTCCTCCGCACTCAACGCCTCGCGGGCACTAGAAAAAATAGTCGGTACCCGATGTCGACTCTTCACCACCTGCACATCACAGAAAATAACACACATCAAAAACATGCATCAAATTACCATCACATGTACAAAAATGCATAACTGTACAGTAACATCTTTCATTCACATGTACATCCATTACAAAAAAAAAAAAAAAATTGACATGGTTTACCTAAGTTTACCATTTAAAAAAAAAAAAAAAAAATTTGACATGGTTTACCTACGGTTTTACCTAAGTTTACCATTTAACAAAAAAATTCATCTTTCATTTCATAAAAAAAAAAATTTGACATGGTTTACCTACGGTTTTACCTAAGTTTACCATTTCAAAAAAAAATTCATCAAGTTTTCATCTTACAAAAAAAACAAAAATTGACATGGTTTACCTACGGTTTTACCTAAGTTTACCATTTCAAAAAAAAAATTCATCAAGTTTTCATCTTAAATTTCATAAAAATAACAAAAATTTGACATGGTTTACCTACGGTTTTGACCTAAGTTTACCATTTCAAAAAAAAAATTCATCAAGTTTTCATCTTAAATTTCATCAAAAATAACAAAAATTTGACATGGTTTACCTACGGTTTTACCTAAGTTTACCATTTCAAAAAAAAAATTCATCAAGTTTTCATCTTTAAATTTCATAAAAAAAAAAAATTTGACATGGTTTACCTATGGTTTTACCTAAGTTTACCATTTCAAAAAAAAAAATTCATCCAAGTTTTCATCTTAATTTTCATAAAAAAAAAAAATTTGACATGGTTTACCTACGGTTTTGACCTAAGTTTACCATTTCAAAAAAAAAATTCATCAATTTTTCATCTTTAATTTCATAAAAAAAAAAAAAATTTGACATGGTTTACCTACGGTTTTACCTAAGTTTACCATTCCAACACAAAAAAAAAATCATCAATTTTTTTAATCTAGGGTTTCATTTTAAAAATAGACAAAAATGGACATGGTTTACCTAAGGTTTCGACCTAAGTTTTACCATTCACATAAAAAAAAACATTTTTATAACCGTGGTTACCCTAACGTGTTACTCTAAGTTTCATTTGGGTTTATCCTACGGTTTTCCATCTAGGTTTCCATCGGTTTGCATCCATGTTTTATTTTGTTTCATGGTCTTTAAATCAAATTCATTCACCTTTTAATTTAATTAATTAGGGTTCCATGTCTTAAACAAAAGAAAAACACAATAAAAACACATTTGCATTTTTCAAATTCAAACTCGAGGAGATAGTTCACTTACTGGTCTCGCCTCGGCTCCGCCGCCTGACGACCCGGTCTGTGCACTCATGGTGGCTGGAAAATCCGGCAGCGTTTCGCGTCAGAAAATCTACCTCCTCCTCCTCAGAGCTCCAAATCGCAATCGATGAACAGTGCAAATGAGCCAAATCCGTCATTTTTGCCTATTTATACCTTTTTGCTTGCTGGTAATCGTCCCTGACTGGAACGAGCGCTTTTTCCTCGGAGGCGCGCTCGTCCCACCCCAGGACGAGTACCATCATGGCGTTCGTCCCCCCCGAAACGAATAAAAAAAAAAAAAAAATCAAAAACAACCAAAATATAAAAATGACAAATGCCAACAAAACCACTAAAAATTGCCGGACAAAAGTGCTCTTGCACTTAACCTCTTGGCATAAGAAAACTGATGTCGGGGTCTACCTTGTCGCTATCCTACTCCCCAAGAAGGCTACCATAGCCGGACCGCTCCACGGGAAGACGGATTTTCGCCAATGTTAACCCCAAATGGCATCCCAAAATGGGTTCACACCCACCAAAAATAGGTCAAAACAATCGAGAAACTGCTCGAGCATGCATCGGATAACATCTGAAGGCACCCTCACTTAAGTCATCTTGGGTCAAGCGACTCGTCGCTTTTCTCATGTCGGTCATTCCCTCATCGATTCGTCGCTTGAGGGGGTAGTCACACTTAGTTGCCAATCAACAACAATATACCCAATCTTGGAAATGACACGCATTCAAAGGATCATTGCAAAAGACAATCGCGCCCCTGCTTGGGGCAGCAAACAAGCAATTATCACAAACTGATCATATACTTGGCATTCGTGAATCATGAACTCAAGGTTCCCACAGACAAAAGGTTGCGCCCTTTGCCTATTCATGACTGATCAATGTCTAAGTTCAAGTAATACCTCACCGAACCAGGTTAATGCTTGATTTAAGTTCCTTAGCTCGTCAGAAGCAAGGATTCAAGAATGCGCCCCCTTTTCCATACTTGGGGCATCAAGAGTTGGTTAGGTTACTGAGAAACCCTAATCATTAGTGCTTTGGTTATCTATTTTTGCTCAGCACTGCACCATGTGCAGCGCTTTCCAAAAAGGGGCATCTATAGACACCAAAATAGCACCAATCCGATTATGTGACTACAAACATTGATCGCACTAACACACATAGCCCCTAGGGCAGCCCCAGAGGTTAAAACAGTGGTTCTAACCACTCACACAACAGTTTTACAAGTCAAGGATCAATTTGGCACCTTTTAGACACTCTACTACTTATTCGCTCCACCCAGGGACGAGTGCGGATTGGTACTCGTCTCACCCAGAGACGAGTGCAGATTGGTACTCGTTTCACCCAGAGACGATTACCAGCGCTCGCTCCGGGGTGGGACGAATGCTAGGTTTGACCGAAAAAAGTCAGACCTCGATGCATGACAACTCAGAACTGCCACTTAGCTCTCCCTTCATGGCATAGGAGTGCGAGTGAGTTCTTTTGACAACTCATATCTGCCAATTGACTCTCCCTTCACTGCATGGGAATGGGAGTGAGCTTTTTAGGACAACTCAGATTTGCCACTTAGCTATCCCTTCATTGCATGGGAGTGCGAGTGAGCTTTTCTAAACATACAAAGACATGCACGAGAGGCAGTTAAGAAGCCCTTGATCAAGAAGAAGTCTTCTCTTCACAAAAAAGCATTCATGCAAAGAAACACTTTTGCATGTTAATTCAAAGAGACCCCTTGGGTCTATAAAATGGTGAGCTTCCTCACCCAAAAGATATACGAGAGAAGGAGCATTTTGAGCGACGAAGTGCTGCTAATTCACTTACTTGCGATTTGTGCTTTCAACATCCATAATCTCTTAATCGAAAGAGAGGTTATTGGGTGACTTTTGAAGGCACGAATCAAGAACCAAAACCCAATTTTTTTGACCACAATATCCTACCAATTTGCCGACAACACATCACATCAGGTTTCGGACCCATCCCAAGCGGATTGGTGTCGAAACAAAGTTTCACCCGCGGGTGGTTTGCCTTCGGGCACCCCCCGCCTTATTGCCTTTGGTGACTATTTCTTTTGTAGTATTTAGCTAGTTTCATGATTATGCTTTTGTCAAGTTTTCAGTTTATTTAGACTCATTTTAACCATCGTTAGATTTATCTTTTATTTTTCATACACAGGTGCTACTGATTCTTTGTTTGTTTCTTTGAACGCAGATTTTCAGCATTAGAGGAGCAACGAGGAATCTACCTTTACCAACGCAAGCGGCGACAACGTTTTGGTTCGCCCATCTTATATGTGGGCACGCGGAAGAAGGAATTCTGAAACAAGTTGTAAAAGACCAACATTTAACGCTCCTATCCCCTAAAAAGGAAGGAGACGCATTGTAACACAAATTTGAAAAGCATATCAATAAAAGGGCCGTTATTTTATATTGCTTTGATATCTTGTGTTCATGTTCTTTCTTTTTACGCATTTTTCAATAACATAGGGTTTAAGCGTTATTTTAGTTTCGTTTACATTGCATTTTTAGTCTATCCTTTTTGTTTTCGAAATCTCGTGTTTTCAAATACCTAATTCTCTTGCCTTTATTAACCCCATTAGTAAGGCTTCATAATCTACTATGTTATTAATGCATGGGAATTCCAATCTGTATGGCACACCTAGGTAGTTACCTTTTATTTCAATCAAGTTAATTCCAGCCCCAGTCCCAGCTTGTGACTTGGATCCATCAAATGTCAAAATCCACATCTCAGTGGTGAGGACCCTATCAGATTCAGCATTTATAGTTGCTTTAATTAAAGGGTCGAATCCCTCAGGATTGGGTATTTCTTTAAGAAAAGGAGTGTTCCAAATGGAATAAACTCCTAACTCCTCTTCCACAAAGCTAACCATATTGACTGTAGTGTTTTCAGGCTTCACTAGTTCCACTAATATTTTGTTGAAAGGTTCTCTTATTAATGTGGCTTGTTCTTTGTAGGAAAGAGGGATAGTATAAAATGACAAATCTAATTGAATTGAACCCCCTAACTACTCTGCCCAATGTTTGGATAGTAACAAGAAGAAGAATAGGTCTACATCAATAACTGCCACATCCATGACAATTCCTTTCTTCGAATATTGGTCTAGGAAAAATAGGAGGCCTGTAATTATCCCCACATAGGGCACTTGCCTATTATCCATGACATAAATATGGGGAGATTCTTTAGTGCACATCAACCCCAACTAGTCAGCCACTTGTTTTGGCATCACATTGTGAGATGCCCCACTATCAAGCATACAATTGTGGATTACATAATGGTCCCCATAGCTGGATGTATACCTGAGGAAGATGTAAGATGGCCTAACAAAAGCATGGATTCTTCCTGAGGGGTTTCAACTTGAGGCTATTGATACATGACTCTCCCCTTGTTCAGTCATCCCAAAGGCCTTACATATTTGTTCTCTATACTTTGGGATTGTCATCAACTCTCCAAAAGTGATGTTTATTTTCTATTTAGCCAGCTCCATCCCTATGTCAAATTCTATACCCTTGGGCCTTACTACAGTATTAACTGGCTCAGTTGTTTTAGGAGGGGAAGGTTGACTAATCTCATGAGCTTTTTTTTATTAGGATCTTCATCATTTTTCTTATCAGCCTTATTTGGGACAGTTTTGTTGTGCAACCTGGTAGCATGAAATCTCTCCAAGGTTTCAACCTCTTTAGTTGTAGGGGTTAATTTACCTTACCTAATTTGCTCAAAATGGTTATTTTGGGGTATTTTCAAAAAATTTACATTTTCATTGGAAAATGCAGTGGGGCAGCTATCAGGATACAATGACTGGCTTGCATCTTCTTATATTGGGGGGTTATCCATAGTTTCTTCCCATGTCTAGTAGGCATTTATTCTAATATCATCGTTAGATTATTCCTCCAAATTTTGAATGTAGGTTATGGAAAACACCACAATAAACAGGATTATGAGGAGTATCATAGGTTGGGTAGAATAATAGGAAATCAGAAGCTACATTGATAGAGGGCATAGAATTTGGGACAAAATTTGGATATTTTTGAGTTTCTTTCCTCTTCCAACTGTTATTTAGATTTTTTCCCCCTCATTGCTCCAATTTCTATTAAAAGTTCTTATTAAGGGGGGTCTACTATTGTCCTAGTGTTGAGAGGGTTCCCCACTATCATTTTTGTCTCTCTCAATTTTTGAGAGCCAATTATTCATTGATAAAAATATTTCAGTAACCTGGGAGGATAGTTTTTCAATGGGGTCTGGTTTTGATTTCTTTAATATCTTGAACCCCACTTTATTGTTCATTTTCCCACTGTCTATCATATCTCTCTATATTACAAAAGCCATTTCCATACAAGAATCAATAGTAAGTGTTGGTTGTTGTCTCAGATAATAGTTGAAATCTCCTGGGAAGGCATTTTTATAAAAATAGATAGAGTGGTGGTCATTGGATCTGAGGGCATCGAGGATCTGATTTCTGAGTTTAGTGAATTGTATATTGAAATCATCCACTATCTCATTCTATTTCTTCTTCATAGTGACCATCTTATTTAAAATGGACTGTTCATTTTTATTTTCCCCATAATTTCTTAGGAAGGTCTCTTCCAGGTCATGGAAAGTTCCAATAGCGTTGGTTGGGAGGCTATTAAACCATTACCTAGAATCCCTTTCTAGGTTCTGCAAAAATAATCAGAGGACAAAATCTTCATTTTCTACCTCCAAAATTTCCATGGCATACAAAAAATCCTTCATGTAATCCTCCCCAGTCACAGTATTGTCCCCTAGAAACGTGGGTAAGTATTTATGAGTCTTAGGTGGTAGGGGGTTTAAAAACTGAGGTAAGACAAAGGGCCTATACATATTCAAATGCCAATTATTCAAAGGTGGATTGTCCATTGGTGTAACTAGGCCCCTCGGGATAGCAGATATAATAGGTGAAGTACTATTTTGAGGACTTTGACGAATATGTGGGGGACTATTACTACTTTAACTACTGGAAGGAATAGAAATCAAAGAGCACTTTTACTTTTTACATATTTAAAAAAGTACCTATGGGTCTAGTAGTTTGGTGTAGAGCTCCTCGTAACTTTATCTTGTGGTTTCTAGATCAACTTCCTTGTTTTTAGAGTCACCAACATTGGGTGCAAAATGGAATACTCTCTATGGCTAAGATTGCTTAGCCCAAAAAACCTCACAATAAAAATAGAAAGAAAAATAAAAACATATGTCGAAGGAGATAAACCACAAAGGATATACAAATAAATGCACAAGGATCTCCCCAAAAATGGTGCCAAAAACTGTTGTGGAGTTTTCTCGCTTACCCTTAAAAGATCTGTCATGTCACGGGGAAGTCTTAAAATCACAACCAACACTATGGATTTTGGATGATCCACCTCATTAACCTGGGAATAGACTATCTTAGATAACTCTAAACTGACCAAGTTGGGTAACAAAACCCCAAGTAGTGGGTCCTTTTACTAATGCTCTATCATGCACATGCCCACTATGCCAGAAAAAATGTTGTTACTTTGTTGCTTTGATATTTTTAATGATAGAACCTATCAATATTAAAGCCTATAAACCCATACTGATTCCTTATCCATTACAAAATTATATAAGGTTGATAAATGATCTTAGAAAAGATAATAGTAAGAAGAACTAGTCTGTTTTAATCCATTCAAATGATGCAATGTAAATAAAATAATTAAACTAGTGATAAAAGGAATTATTTAGGATTCTAGCTGCAGTAATACATAAATAAGCTAACACAAGATATTCACATAAAAATATTCCAAGGGAAGAGAATTTTCATTAATAAAATATGTGCATAGAATATATCAGTAGAGTGCTTAATCCCCCTATGCCATTTGATTACAGTAAACTCCCAGTTTGAATATTCATAACAAGGGATATTTCCTCTCTGTCCTGATTGTAGTGATGTAATAGTCCTCAACTTTGGTTTGTTCCATAGGAAATAACCATAGTGAAAAGTGCACCTCAATAGTCCCTGGTGAATGACAATATAAAGGGTGATAAGACACACAAACAAGAGATACAAGGGAGAATACAAAAAGAACAAAAAAAACTATACCTAGATTTTCTCTATTAGAGGTTTGGTAAAAAATCTTCAGCTATAGCACTCCTCTCCTTTATAGGGCAAGACCACCTGGTTGTTGTAACTATCTATCTTGGATGGAGGAATCCTAGTGTACCAAAATTAGGATGCACTCAAAAATGGGCATGTAGCCCATGTTTTTCTTCATGCAGGTGGTGGTTGTGTATCACTACTAGTACCACCCTATGTTGGTGACCGTGGCATTTCTAGCGTGTGTGTTTCTGTGATAGTGGTCCCACTCCTCTCAAGTCTTGAATGGCTTGGTCAATGAATTCCCAATCCTCATCATGAAAAGTAAGTGAGAAAAGTAGAAGGTTCAAATCTTGTGTGGTCCTTTTTATTCTATCATTGGCCCACTGTACATGGTTATTGGTAAAGCTACATAGGCGGTCTACCATCTCCACTAAATCTGCAAGATGCTTAGATGGTTTATCACCATATTCTAAGTCAAAATTTTGGATCCTTTGAAAAACAAAATCTTTAACTATTGGGGCCCACCCAAAGTCCTCGATGGAGAGATTACAATCTGCCAACTCATCATTGGCCTCATTATCAGTATTTTCTACCTCCTGGTTCCATTTGAGCCAACCCTGCTCATTTTGCAAAAATAAGAAGACCTTGATATATTCCTCCACAAAGAAGCAGAAAGAGTCATCATACAGGGTGGTTGTCATTCCAAAAATGGGTACGTAGTCCTCCTAAAATTTTTGGTAGATTGACATGATCGCATTTATCCTCTATCTTCCTTACTACAGGTTGTTCTAGATGTGGCCTACTGCATTTCGAACAACATAGATTTCCACAAGACTAGATTATAGATCCCTCATATTCTCTTAGATATTTTCCTTCATTTTTTGCTTGATCTCATCTTTCGATCCAAGATGGATACCAACCTGTATAGTGGAAGGGGTGATCATCTTCAATTTGTCAACCTCCCCTTGAAGTTGTTTAACTTTGAGATGTAATGGCCCCACTTCTATAGACTTGGATTTCTATTCTTCAAGATCTTTATCTATTGCCTCTACCACCTGTGCTTGAGAGTCCATCTAGGACCTCATCATTTTAGTAGGTGAAACATATGCCCTAATGACACTTTTACTCACATCAATCATCGTATCCTTCATGCTAGGTGGAAAAGGGATCTCAAAGGTGGCAATAGGTGTGTTAGTGGCGCCTTTCCTAGCTATCTCCCTATGCCTAACTATCCTCTTGCTAGGATATATTTGATCTTCCATGTCTTGAATCTGATCCTCCTCATCAACCATAAACTAGTAGGTGTTAGTGACCCTGGCCATTGTCAAACTTTTAACTCCTTGATCCAAGGACTCAGTCCTAGCTTTTTTGTTAGTAGGGGAATGTGTGGGGCTTTGTACCTCATAGCCTTTCAAAATATTAGATAGTTCTCCAGCTTCATTTATCCTTTTCATCACCTTGGATCATACTCAACATTATTTTTTATTTATCACTAGGGTTGCGGAATACAACGAACATTAGCTTTCTATCAATCAGCCTTGTTCCTATGGGATTATTAAAGTTAGTGCTAATGATGTTGCAGTCAACTATGAAGGACCCATGGCCAACTCCTTTTCTTTTAAAGAAGTATATGGTGAGTTGTAAGAGGATGGGAGCATTTCTTACTCCTACTGAGCATCGTCCATGATCCTCATCATGACCTCAAACAGATCAGTGTCTTTCTGAGAAATTTAAAAAATGGGATCCTCAAATTCTTTTGGGGGGTCGTGGGACTAGTGGGGCCATCTTATCAACTAACAAGTTGCGATGCAACTTTAGTTGAGCACTATAATAACCAACAACCTCCAATTTTATGTAAGGTCGCTTATCCATCCTCCACACCAAATCCAATGTTTGATTGTTTCTGAAATCCTTCTGCATCTCATCTTCAAAGTCATATTTGCTTTGAGTAACTTGCAAAAGAGCAAGTTTATTTGCAACCTCTACTTTGTGGTGGCATTCTGTGTCATAGGCCCTCCAAGTGACTTTTATAAAACAACACATATCCATGTTCCAGATAGCACACAATATGGAAAAGTGGTTGAAATAAGTGTAATGACCCATTGAACAAGGAATGGATATCCACTTCACTGGTCTTTTATTCCTTAGGTGCATAATTTTAATTTCCTCGGCTATTGGTCGGGTGATCTCCAGGATTGTAATGGAAGTTGGCCAGTGTATGAGGAGTGCTTTTGGGGGCATTTTTGACCCATATATTCTAATGTAGAAGAAATCCTCTACATAGAAGTAGTCTCATTGGTTTGATGTAGAAAATTTTGAACCCCTGCTCCAATTCTATCTAGGAAACTCCCACATAATATGAGGACTTCGCTACCTTTGACCAGTCCAATCAGGCATTGACCGAGTGCTTCCCAAACTTAGCACTTTTCTCCATGCATAGCCTAATTGCGTACATCCTTCATATGTAACCCAACTATGCACATCTCCCCGTGTGCAACCTGATTGCGTTTGCGTAGCCCGATTACGCAAAGGTCCCATGCACAACCCGACTACGCTAGTGCAGCCCGATTGCGCAATATTCGAGAGTGCAACCCGACTACGCTTGCACAACCCAATTGCACAACTTGACTTAGGGCCATCCCTCCTTCGTACTTCCCTCTGTAATTCACACTTTGTACTTTGCACTGCGCTCTCTCGATGACGACAATTAAAAATTTAATTAAAACTTCACTGTTGACAAAATTTCTTTATAGCAGTCTATTGGAAAGGGAATTTTATTGTGTTAATATTTTTAGAATATAGTAGTATATGTTTATGTCCAATAACTCCTTAATGAAAATCTTGTGATGGTTGTGTATGTAGATGTTTTCCTGCTTTGAACAAGTTAACAAAGTAAAAATAATTGCCTTCCTTGAAAAGTGAAAAAAATTTCCCCATAACTTGTCTCCATTGATGGAGAAAACCCTCACCTTTTTTCTCAGTCACGCATCATATATTATATTATTCCTGTGATGCCTTCATAATTGAAGTATCCTAACAAAAGATCAACACTAATTTTTGAAGATAAACTAGTATAATGCATTTGATTTTCTGTTGCAGGGTGTTGGTAGGGGAAAGAAATTACATTTGAGTTGCTTATAAATTTGCTTTCTATAATGTGTAGTCTTCTATATGAAAAATGGTTCATCATATTCCATTTACCTGGCATGGATGAAGATTCTCCTGACTATTATAATATAGTTCAAAATCCAATGTATGTAACTGCTTTACTCTAGCGTGTGGATAGTGGGCATTACTTAACATGCTCAACATTCTTGTGAGATGTAGAGCTCATTCCAGCCAATGCAAAAGTGAGGATAATTTCCATGCTCATTATGCTGGCATATTTTACTAGATTACTTAAAGTTTGGTTTATATTCTATCTTAACCATAATTTATTTGTATACTAACAGGCTTATACTAGTTATGATTACAACAGAGCTCGAATTGTCAGCAGAGCATATGCATTAAGAGATGTAGTATGGCTAAATATTGGGATGATCCATAAATGAAATTTGAATATTTTACTTGGGGTTTTGTTGTGTATTATGAAACATACATTATTATTTTATTGTTGAAATGATTTTTTTAACGTCTTTTGCATGTGCAGGTTCATGGCATGCTTTCTCAAATGGATCTTGCATTGATTGCCTTCTGTGATAAATTTGTTGCTCAAGGAGGGCCAAATCGACTATCAGAGTAGCTACAACTTTTTCTTCAAATCCTATTGTCCAACATGTTCATGTTACAAGAGCAAGTGCATGCTTATAGAATGTTCATCCAAAAATGAACGTATCTCAAAGTTATGAGGTCTTGAAACGCTCAAAATGAAACACTAATTTTGATCAAGGTGGTATTATGCCTTGAGTAGCTTGGTAGAAGTTGTAATGTACTACCATTTTCCTTGCAGGGTTGGAGACAGTATGAGAGCGATCAATGAACCAGACCAAGGCATAGAGCGTATAGATGAGAGCAATGAACTATCCTACAAAACTAGCATATTATCAATCTTTTGGATTTCCATCATGGTGGTTTTGTTTTTTCGGTTCTTAGCATCATTTATATTAATACCAATTTCACCAAAGTTAGCACAATTTATATCTCAAATTTTGGTAGATAATATATGAATCTTACTTTTCCCTTCTAATGCTTCCATGGTGCCCTTCATGTGCTTGATATTCTCCTCTTCTTGGTGCACTTAATTTAAAAATTTCTTTGCAATGTTAGAGTTTAATATAGTTTTTTTTTTTGGAAGTACATTATGTACTTTTTGAAAATATATGGCTTCGGGTTCTTCGGAAAAGGGTTTTTATTTTCATTTGCAACTTCTTCTTTCACTTTCATTAGATATTTGATATTGCTCAAAATACAGTAAAAAATTTCTATGCTTTTGCTTTTTAATTATGATTTTTTTATTCCATATTCTAAATTTTTTGATGTTGCTTTTAATTTCCCAAATTTTGATGAGTTCACCCAACCTAACTGGGTCAAACATGGTTGGGTCCAACATGGCTCTGATACCAGATGGTAGGAACCAATGGTTCCTAGCATAATAAATTAATAAATTAAATTAAACCTAATTAATAATATCACCTTTTGTATTAGTTCAGAGGGTCCCTCCAATGATTTATATATCATATATTTTATATTTCTTCCATGATCTCCAATGATTTATTGTACAACATTTTATATCTATCTAGCCCTAATGTTACATCATTTCATCATAACCTTTCATAATAATTAAATATATTTAATTATTATAACTAACCCTAATCCTAATAATATAATAATTAATTATTATATTATTATTATACTAACTTTAATATATATAAATTTCTTATATGAATATTATTAATAATGAAAGTTAGGATAGGATCCTAAAATGAAAAGTATCAAACAAGAGACATTAGATTCAAAATAATGGATGAAAATAAAAAAAATTGTAATTTGTTAGGTGTTTTTAGAATGAGGTTGATCTAATACTTTATGGTTTTCATTCAATAAACCCTTAAATTAAGATTAATATTATAAAAAATTCATTACATTATATTTTGTTATTATTGATTTTGAGAGTGTACCTTCTCTATAATCTACATATAAATGTGTCCTAATTTTTCTATGTATGTTGAAATATATGGTATGTGTAACCACCAAAAAGGCTCACACCCGAGGTGTCCTATTGCAATAATTGATGAAAAACATAGCATGCATACAAGAACAAGAAATTGACAACAAATGAATCAAGAAGGAATGCTCTTTATTCCATTGTATTCGAAGTCAACATCAAATTACAAGTACATCCCTCTTAGGGATAATCATTTTTATACAATATTACAATAGGAGTGTGCAATTATTTCCCTCTTAAGGGTAGGTGTGATTTCCAAGTGCCTTTAAGGATGACACAAACTGCTCTAGGGTGGATATGCCCTCTTCTTCACGATGGGGAAGGAACTTGATATTGGTTCTCCTTTGAAACTATTCCCTATGGTCAAGAAACAACACAAGAATTTCAAAAAGATAGATAGCCTTTCATGATGAGGTATTTTAGGTAAATTGCATAATGACATCATTATACATGCATAATCAAGAAAACATAAAGAGTGCTTATAAGCTATGCAAATAGAATCAAGATGCATATATTAGCATAAAGAAAAGTAGTAGCTACACTTTGCATGGATAAAATATATAAAATGAAGCATAAACATGCATAAAGAAACCATTTAAGTCCTAATTGAAGCATAAACATAAAGAAGATAAATTAACCTAATTCTATGATCAGAAGTCTGCTAAATTGCCATTAAACCCTAAAAACAACTAATCTAATCTTATTAGCTAGACATAAATGAAAAGAGGAAGGTGGTTATACCTCTGCTGTAAATCATAGCTCTGGTGAGCGGTCTGCACTATAAATCATGCTTGACTACCGTAGTTAGCACTATGATAGGCTTACCCTCAATTACAAGGGTAGTGGGCTTGACCTACTTATCCATTTGATATTCAAGGGTCCCCTTCAGTGTCCTTCTGATAGGTTTGGAAGTTGAATCATTTTAATGGGCCTTTGTTTTCCTGAATTTGTATTTCTTGGATCTTCTAGGCTCTTATAAATTCAATGGAAAATTTATCTTTAGGTGAATAGCAAAGTGGCCTTCTCAAATGCACAAATTTAGTATGCAATTTGATAGAGCTTCATTGCTCACTTGATCAATTAACTCTCTATCGATAATTCGTTAGCGCTTCACTATAAAAATCATCTATATATTCTCCCTATTTGGAGGGGGCACTTATAGGATTCCCTAGGACTGGGGATGGCTTCCTATAGAAGCCAATATCAAGAAGAGGTGGTTAGGATAGTTGGAATGGAAGCCTCTAGAATCTTCCATTCATTAGCCACCTTCTTCCAGATCAAATGGTCATTCCAATTGATTTGGCTTGGATTGAAGGCCAACTGAACTTCAGTTAAAATCGTCGGTCACAACTATGGTCTAGATTATAAACTATAGGTCTCAACTATGGTTCAGTTGTAAACTGTAGTTCTGGGCTACGGTTCAGACTGATTAGGCCAAGGAGCCCAAATAGAGTGGTTAGAACCACTGCTTTATCTTGGAGTTTATCCAAGATCTTCCATATGGTCTTGTAGCATGTCCATATGAGTAGTCACCCTCAACATGACACATTTTAGGTTTCTACAAATGCCCCTTTTGAGATGCATTATGATATCGAACAACACTGAGCAAAAATAGACCTCCTAAAATGATGTTGAAGGTTCTATGATGATCATTAGTCAGATCAATATTAGATGCCCTAGGTCTAGCAAAAGGACGTGCATCCTGGACTAATTTCTTTCAACTCTTTGGAGGCTTAAACTTGAAAGAGTTTGCACTCGTAATCAAACATTCGAGTAGTTTTGGTGCTACAATAGGATTTAGGACTATATAATCAAAAGGATGAGAGTTACAAATTAATTATCATATTTGCTATTTTATCCAAGCAAAGGAGTAAGCTTATGATAGTTGTTGATAATGATTCACACGGACGAATGCAATTTGACAAGATCAAGGGATCTACAATTTCAGGGATCTTCTATTGATTTTTATTATGATTTGATATTATGACTACCCCCTTAAGCGACAAGTCAATGAGGGTAATGACAATGTATGAAGTGGCGATGTTGCTTGACCACCATAGATGATCTGAATAAATTTTGATTTGAGAATATTAACGCACTGGCTAGGCCTAGTTCAGCTTTTGATTACAACTATTAATAGAATTTACACATTTCTATCCCATGGAGCAGGCGGGCTACAATAGCCATTTTAGGGAATCAAATTGATATCCAATCAAATTTGTGTTGAATCAAATTATCGATGATTTTTTGAAAAATAGTTCATAGAATAAATGGCTTACAACACTTCATTCCTGTGGAGCAGTCCAGCCATGAATGCCTTCTTAGGGATTTAAAAGAAGCATCAGATCAATAATGACCATTTTTCCCCAAATCTCCTTATGGTAATTTACTCATCCTATCATATTACATGGATTGCAAGTTGCTTCCAAGTGTATAGGGTAAATTACTGAATAAAAGGCTCATTTGGTGTTTCTAATTATTTGATTTTTTTGAATATTTTGATTTATTAATTGAGCTTATTTATTTGGTTGGGAAGTGCATCGTTCCATGGAAGGATTGTCATAACGATGACCTCAATTGAATGTACTTTATAATCTTAGCAAAATTTGTAAGTTTTTGTTTATGTGATGCACATGGATGCAATGCTTATGCTATGCTAATGCTATATTATGTGATGTATGGATGACATGCACTATATAGCTATTTGATTTATGATGATGATATGCAGTGATCTAGATTCTCAGATGTGCTTTTTGTGATGAATACATATGGATGTGATGTTCTTTTGTTAATGTATATTTGATATTGATTTATTTGCATTCATTAATGTATATAATGATTTATTTACACGATGGTAATCTAATGTAAATGAACCTGTATGCTTTAATCACTTAAAACATAAGAAATTAATGCAAATATGTTTATCAACCTAATAGATGACACCACAAAATGTATAAAAATCATGAATGTAATTGAAAATTCTTAAGATAAGAATTTAATCAATTAATCACCCATATATGAAATGCAATGGTATGCAATGTTTATGATGTGAATGATATAATGTGTCATTCAATTTTCTTTTGCAAAATTTGAGAAATATGCACGATATAGTCAGTGGTCGTCTAAATATTATTTCTAATATCCATATGATATCTATCCTATATATTGATTGTGCTTTATATAAAGATGTATCATGGATTATATACTTTACAATTTGATGATTTATATGGTTGCAATTTTTGACATTTTGTTGCTATAGAAGAAATTTTTGAGGTTTTCCATGAGACTCAAACACCCTAATAGACTTATCAAAATTTGCATACTAACCGCACTAGACTTCTAAGATAAAAGGATTTTGTTAGGATAGACCCTAACTGTTCATTATCCCTGTGTGTGCAAATGATTATTTTAAGATAAGACACGAGCGTTCCTCGATGTCAAGCGGGATTCTTTCAACCCATTGCTAAGATAGGGGTTCCACAAATATCTTATCCAATATCAAGTTTATATTTTATTTGAACTAATCCATTATGCAATGCAGGACACCTGAAGCTAGCTCTTCCACATTCAAACATTGGTCATGTTTATAAGCGAGGTGCTAATGCGTCAGACATATCATCATGTGTAAGGTACAATAGTGCTAATAATTCTAGGGATTCAAGATCATTCCTTTCTATCCTTCAATTTTTAGGATATTTTCTCATATGTAGTGAAGCAAGGGAATCGATTCCATCTTCTTTCTGAACTATCTTTGGATCTTCATTTGATATCTCTTCAAATTGGATTTTGAATCTTCATTTGATCTTTGCTCAAAATTTTGATTTATGATATTCATTTGATCTTCACATTTGAACTTCACTTTGAACTTTTATTTAAGCCTATTTTCTTATCTTCACTTGATCTTCACTTTTTGGTATTATACATTTGATAATTTTATTCAAAAACTTTCCTTTGGGGGGATTACTTGGAAAAATTGTTTCTCGTATATCGATCTTATGATATCAATATGGGATATCACTCTGGAGAGTCAATCTATGATATCGATCTAGGGTATCAATCATAAGGATTGATGTGGGATATCTCTTTGGGATATTGTTCATTTTATCATAAGCAAGGGATTATGAATAGGGAACTAACTTGTCCTTTTACCAACTGCCAAAATTTCCCATACTGTTCGCATAGAGGGATAAACAAGAATAACTCTTTTCACTTCAGGATACTCAGTCCTGCTTTGTGGCTTTCATCTTTCCCTATTCCTTGTTAGGATTTTTTTAATTTATTTATTAGTGATAGGCTTTTGATATGCTAAGGGCTATACTAACTGAACCTTAGGTACAAAAGTAAAGCAAGCTTTCTACCAACTCATGATAAGACCACTAGGTATGGCTAAGTGATCGAAAAATCCTAGTATATATTTATAGCAACATTATAGGTTGTGTTGAAAAATACAATTACTCACATGGATCATGATAAATGCATAAATGCATGATTTAAACACAAATGTGGCATTGTTTGTAAGACTAACGAACATAATACCTTCTGTTATGGAACACAACGGATGACGAATGCCTATATTCAATGTAGTAATGCAGTGAATGCATGTGTAAATGCAAAATAAAAATGCAAATGCAAATGGTTTTGGATTTTATGCTTTACCAATTTTTTTTTTTGGATTTTATTGATTTTATAATTTTTATGGGTTTTGAGCCTCATAATTGAGCAAACGGTGAGTACATTGCTCTGGAGCCTTTAAATCTACCAAGCAATTTTTAGGAATCCTTGGAGCTTTTAGGATTGACCAAAGGGATTATGTATACCTTTGGGGCATTTTTGGATGACCAAGCGATTTTGAGAATCCTTGGAGCCTTTGGGGTTGACCAAGTAGTTTTTCAAAAATTCTTGGTGCCTTTTTGGTTTGACTAAAGGGCTTAGAGATGCCTTTGGATATTTTTAGGATGACTGAGTGATTGTAAGCAAATCCTCGAGGCTTTTAACTGACATGACCAAGTGGTTTTACGAATCCTTGGAGCCTTTTGGGATGATCGAGCGGTTTTGACCAAACCCTCAAAGCTTTTGAGGTTGACCAAAGGGCTTACAGACACCTTTGGAGCTTTTTAAGATTGAACAAAGGGCTTATGAATTCCCTTTGGAGCTTTTAGGATGATCGAGCAGTTACAAGCAACTCTCAAAGCTTTTAATTGACATGACCAAGCGGTTTTAGGAACCCTTGGAGCCTTTTGGGAAAGGGTATGTTGCATTATATACCCCTAGTGAGTGTGCCATTCGACAATGGTGAGGGAGGTGCAATACCTCTAGATTTATCATTTTTCCTTATCAAATTTGACATAGCTAGTTGGAAAGGTATGCTACCTTGAAGACCCCCAATGTGCATGCTATTTACTAAAAATAATTCAACCTATTTAGGAAGAGTGACCAAAATTGACTCCCCTAGGTGAAGATCGAACCTCACCGATGTGCCTATGCTTTGACATGGGTGAATGAGAGAACCATCCTCCTAGATCTCATCTTGTTTGACTAGGTCTTCGATGACCCTCTTAAATTACTAGCAACTCCATATATCGTGTTCGTGCACTCGATGATACACACAAAATGGACCCCTATCGGGTGACTGAGTATCAGATGCCCTATGCTTAAATTTGGGTAATATGAATGCATGTGCCTTGTGTAAATTTAAAAAAAAAGTTAGAGTAGTCATCTAAAATGAAACTACTCATTGCACTAGCCTATTGGGCCTACGAGGCGACTAACGACTCTGAGGTCGCTCTTGAGGAGGTGTGATATCTACTTCCACATGTTGGGGGACTCTAAGAGAACCATCTACATGATACATCCCCTTATCCATTATATTCTACACCACACTCTTAAATTCATGACAATATCGAATGCCATGACTCTCTATTCGATGGTAGAGACAGTAGTGATGCTCCCTATAACCCATAGGTTTAACTCTATGGTGTGTAGCATCATAATGCTGGCATCTAAAAACTCTTCATATTCACCATAGTCCTCATGAGAACTATCTGGTTTCATGATGGATGAAGAGGGTGTGATACACTCGGGTGCATCCATGACCATGCAAGGTTCTTCCTCCTTGATAGGAGTGTGGAGATCCTCCAATGACACCTTTGAAGTAGTTGTGAGAAACTCCATAACGGCATTCATTAATCCTTACCTGCTAAGTAGTGTCAAGAGTGTAGGGGTTGTACATGACTCCACCGATGATAGTAGTGGGGATGGTAACTCCACCATAGTCTACGAGGCTACATCCACACTTTGGATAGGTTCATCCAATTTAGCTTGCAGATGCATAGGCACCTCATCTAGTTCCTATGAATTATCCTCAGGATTATAATATTTGAAGGGATCTAGGTTCGCTTCAACTACATGAACTTCGCCACCATGGGTGTACTTAATGCATTGATGCACTATTTATAGTATGCACTCCATGGATCTTATCCATGGTCTTTCAAGCAGTAGATTATACTGTATTGATCCCTCTAAAATTTAGCACAATGTAGGAATAATATTTTGTCCCACCTCGATGGGGAGGACTATTGTGCCTACTATAGGGGATTCCACATCATTAAAGGATTGCAGTATGAAATTTATTTCCTTGATGTGATAAAGTGGAATTTTGAGATGTTTGAACACTGAGGTGGTAATGATATTAATCGATGATCCTAATCTACCAAAACTCGCTTATACATATTCTATCTTTGCTATGATATACAATGGAGGATTAGATTCCCTGAAAGGGATAGGTTTGACTTCCTATTTATGGAAAGTAATCATAGGCTTCTTATATGGTGGAATAGACTGTATATGCCCCAAGGATTATGATGACCTTCAAACGTTGACACTACTCACCTATCGAAATTGACTACTCTCGACCTCATGCTTACGCATGGTATCCCTAGATGTCTATTTTTATTGCTCTTCGATAACCCTAGGTATGTCTATCTATCTATATGTATGGCTATCTACTTGCTTGAGTGGCAACTCTTGATGATGCACTAGGTGTGTCACGTTGACTTGTTGCCTAAACACTCTAGGTATAATCTTCTTTTCAGGAATTACCTCACATGATTGCTCTTCACATGATTTTTATTGGTAAATCCTCTCTTCACATCATTGGAGTTCATCCAAACTTTGTTGATGCACTTTCTTTCTCTCTACGAACTCACGCTCTAGGTGCTTACACTGACGACACACCTCCTCCAATTAGTTTTGGAGTAGTCACCTCTCATGGGTTGCATGAGACTCAAATTCCCTATAGGACTAACTTATGTAGTATAATCCATAACTCTCTATTTACCTAGATGAAGACCTAGTGACTTGATTTCTCACCATATAATCCCATGATCTATATGGTCAAACCCCTTGCATGATGAAGGGAGCTCACGATGACTATCAAAATGTCATTCTAGGAGGATTGGATCCTTAGGTGCACAATGAGTGTGATGCCTAGCAATGAGGCACACCAGTTTTGAAATATCCTTAGGAGAACATCATGAGCATTCAAAGCCCTTCCATGAATTCTCTAACTCATTAGCTCATGATTGAGCTCTATCATGCCTAGTCGTCATGATGAACCGACTAAACAAGACTTGAGAGGTTTCTCTCTTACTAAAAATTGTAGCCTCCATGAGAGCCTTATCTTTATGTATTAAGCAATAAAGAAGCATACAAAGCAAACAATGTGATTATCTCCTTTACATTTTAAAATTTGAGCCCTTAACTTTTTGATGTGTTTCAATGATTTGTTGTATCAAGGTAGAAACTCTTATCATGTTTTGTAAAACTTGTTGGATTTTATTCTCATTTTAATGGATTTCACCTGTACACTCGCAACTCAAAAACTTGGCTATGAAGTCCAAGTCACGTAAATCTCTCGTGTGTGGTAATGAAGTCCACACCCAGAAAAGGAGCATAGGTCCTAAATCCTCTCCCATTTTTCCCCAGTCAGCGTTATACCCTTCGAAGAGAATACATGCAAATTTTCTAGGGTACGAAAGGTTCTTGGATCCGATATTGGTCTATATATCAAGGGTTCATAGGATTTGGGCCAATGGATGGAAGTTAAGCCCACCATTGTTGAACCTTACTAGTGGTTGGATGTCAAGCCCAACTCACTAGCGTTTAAGTTCCAAGTGGTGTGTGTGGTTCCTTTAATGTACATAAAATAAATGCATCATATAGCATACATGCTCATTTTCTAAATTCTTGTCAATAAAATAATGTTTTAGATTCAAAAAATACAAGCTACTCTAGATGCTCTTTAGGACTATGCACGTTACAATGTTAAATGACCACTAATTGGACCTCATGCATGCAAACCATCCACACATTTCTATCAAGCACGCTATATCCTAGGATAGAATGTAATCAGAGGTTCGTTGTTCCTAGCAACATATTTCTATTGAAAGCAAAACACGAAAGTAAACCAAGACAATTGATTTACCATTTTCATAGTTATTTTCATAATTTGCATTTGAATTAACCTTACTGTAAAAAAATAGAGAGGAAAAAAATAACAAAGGTCTAAAAATAGGACCTACCTCAAGTCCTACATTTGTTGATATTCTGAACTTGATTGTATGTGTTGTCAGTAGGAAACTGCAAGTCTGATCTATAGTTCTAACTGTAAACCACTCTGTACCCACATTTCAGTTGTTGACCCACATCTGATAGCTACGGTTTGTAACTGCAAGTGCAAAAAAACAAGAAAACATAGTCAGATCCTAAAAATGTTGGGTTTCACCATGATCGCCTTCTGTAACCACCAAAAAGGCTCACACCTGAGGCATCCTATTGCAATAATTGGTGAAAAAAATAGCATGCATAGAAGAACAAGAAATTGACAACAAATGAATAAAAAAAAAATGCTCTTTATTCCATTGTATTCGAAGTCAACATCAAATTACAAGTACATCCCTCTTAGATATAATAATTTTGATACAATATTACAATAGGAGTGTGCAATTATTTCCCTCTTAAGGGTAGGTGTAATTTCCAAGTGCCTTTCAGGATGACACGAACTGGTCTAGGGTGGATATGTCCTCTTCTTCGTGATGAGGAAGGAACTTGATATTGGTTCTCATTTGAAACTATTCCCTATGGTTAAGAAACAACACAAGAATGTCAAAAATACAGGTATCCTCTCATGATGATGTCCTTTTAGGTAAATTGCATAATTACACCATTAAACATGCATAATCAAGAAAATGTAAATAGTTCTTCTAATCTATGCAAATCGAATCAAGATTCATATATTAGCGTAAAGAAAAGTAGTAGCTACACTATGCATGGATCAAATGTAAAAAATGAAGCATAAACATGCATAAAGAAACCATTTAAGTCCTAATTGAAGCATAAACATAAATAAGCTAAATTAACCTAATTTTATGATTAGAAGTCTACTAAACTACCATTAAATCATAAAAAAAACTAATATAATCTAATTAGCCAAACAAAAATGAAAAGAGGAAGGTGGTTATACCTCTGCTACAAACTATAGCTCTAGTGAGTGGTTTGAACTATAAACCATGGCTGATAGTCATGGTTAGCACTATGATAGGCTTACCCTCAATTCCAAGGGCAATGGGATTGACCTCCTTGTCCAATTGATGTTCAAGGATTGCCTTTGGTCTCCTTCTGACATGTTTGGTGACTGAATCACTGTAATGGGCCTTTGTTTTCTTGTATTTACATTTATTGGCTCTTCTAGGCTCCTAGAAATTCCATGGCAAATTGATCTTTGGGTGAATAGCAAAGTGGCCTTCTCAAATGCATGAATTAAATATGCAATTTGATTGAGCTTCGCTGCTCTCTTGATCAATTAACTCTCTATCGATAATTCATCAGTGCTTCTCTATAAAAATCATCTATATCGTCTCCCCATTTGGAGGGGGTACTTATAGGATGCCCTAGGACTGGGGATGGATACCTGAAGAAGCCAATATCAATAAGAGGTGGTTAGGACAGTTGGAATGGAATCCTCTAGAATCTTGTGTCCATCAACCACCTTCTTCTAGATCAAATGGATATTCCAACTGATTTGGCTCGGATTTAAGATCAACTAAACTTCAGTTAAAACCGCAAGTCACAACTATGGTCTAGACTATAAATCATAGGTCTTAGTCATGGTTTAGCTATAATTCATAGGTTTGGACTATGGTTCATACTGATTAGGCCAAGGAGCCCAAATTGAGTGGTTAGAACCACTACTCTATCTTGAAGTCTATCCAAGATCTTCCATGTGATCTTGTAGCATGTCCATATGAGTAGTCACCCTCGACAAGACACGTTTTAGGTATCTATAGTATGTGATATGGGAAATTCATGAAGACCTCTGACTTAACCTATGGGACCAAGCATACTAGCTTCTTGGTTCTTGTGAGGTAACAAATCTATAGTGTCTCACCTCAAGGATAGGGCTAGTTATGAGCCTAACTCTATGTTTGATTGATTCAATTAGATAACACATATGCCTCTCCCTATGATCTTTCCTTGACTACCTTGAATTTTATATGACATTATCTTATCTACAATTGCATTAGCTAAATGCAACAAATGGTACCTATGAACTATATGCTTTTCAAATTTCAATAAATAAGGTAAAAGATGATTTTTTTTCAAAGCAAAGGTTAAAAATATAGTGCAGTCCAAAAAAAATCTAATAGCTATATGCGATTGACAAAAGGGGAACCTGTTACCAATTTTTTCCTTAGTGAAAACAGCACTAGTAGGATGCAAAAGTGCTACTGGAACTATCACTTTCTGGTGATCCTTTTTCTAATTAATTTTTTATTTCCAAAACCTACAAAATATATAGAAAAATACCTAGTAGTAGAGGGGTCTACCTCAATTAGTAGAGAATATGCAACTCCCTTTATCATAATCATACCCCTATATAAAAATAGATATAAAACTAATTATAAATTTGTAATTATGATGGTAAGATCAATAAGGAAAGTTTCACTAAGGAGTGATAGCAACACAAGCGTTTCTATCAAATGGTGGAACTTTTACTCTTAGTAACAAACCAGGACTATAGATTCTTGGTCTCCACTATGGTAGAAATATGATGCAGTTGCAACACTAAGACTATAATCCTATAACCCTTTCATCTATAGGTACAAAAAAATGAGTTTTAAATAAAATACTCTCTTGACCTATAAATGATTCAATGAGAATCCCTAATCGAAAGGTGTAGGGATACTAATAAAAATGATAAGATAAATTTGATTACTAATAGATTATGGAAATATAAAGAAATATTAGTATCACCTGCAGCACTCCTCCCCTTTATAGGGTGAGACCACCTAGCTGTTGTAACCATCTATCTTGGTTGGAGGAATCCTGATGTATCAAAATCAGGATGCACTCAAAAATGGGTACGTAATCCACGTTCAGGTGGTGGTTGTGTATCACTACTAGTACCACGCTATGTTGGAAATTGTGGCCTTCCTTGTGCGTGTGGTTCTCTAACAGTGGACCCCACTCCTTATATCAAGTTTTGAATGGCTTGGTCAATGAATTCCTAAGCCTTGTTGTGAAAAGTAAATGATAAAAATAGCAGGTTCAGATACTGCGTGGCCTTATTTATTCTATCCCTGGCCCACTGTACATGGTTATCAATAAAGCTACACAAGAGGTCTACCATATCCACTAATGCCACAAGATGCTTAGATGGTTTATCACTAGATTCTAAGTCAAAATTTTGGATCCTTTGAAAAATAAAATCTTTAATTACTAGGGCCCGCCCAAAGTCCTCAATGGAGAGATTGCAGTCTGCAAACTCATCGTTGGCCTCATTCTCAGAATTTGCCACCTCTTGGTTCTATTTGAGCTAGCCTTGCTCATTTCACAAAAACAAGAAGACCTTGATATATTCCTTCTCAAATAAGCAGAATGAGTCATCATACAGGGTGGTTTTCATTCCAAAAATGGGTACATAGTCCTCCTAAAATATTTGGTAGATTGACATGATTGCATTTATCCTATGCCTTCCTTGCTACAGGTTGTTCTGGATGAGACCTACTACATGCTAAACAACATAGATCTCCACAATACTAGATTATAAATCCCTCATATTCTCTTGTATCTTTTCCTTTCTTTCTTGCTTGAGCTCATCTATCGAGCCAAGGTAGATACAAACCTACATAGTGGAAGGGGCAGGCATCTTCAATTTGTCAATCTCACCCTAAATTTGTTTAACTTTGAGCTATAATGGCCTCACTTATGTAGCTTTGGCTTTTCATTATTCAATATCTTTCTCTATTGCCTCGACCACCTATTCTTGAGACACCATCTGGGACCTCATCATTTCAACAGGTGCAACAGATGCCCTGATGACACCTTTACTCACATCAATCATGGCCTCCTTCATGCTAGGTGGTAAAGGGATCTCAAAGGTGGAAACAAGTGTGGCAGTTTCCTCTTGCCCAGTTTTCTCCTTATGCCTGACTATCCCCTTGCTAGGATATATTTGCTCTTCCATGTATTGAATCTGATCCTCCTCATCAATCATAAACTGGCAAGTTTTAGTGACCCTGACCATTGTCAAAATTTCAATTCCTGGATCCGAGGACTTAGTCCTAGCATTTTTGTGAGTAGGGCAACATGTGAGGCTTTTTACCTCATAACCTCTCAAAATATTAGATAGTCACCCAGCTTTAGTTATCCTTTTCATCACCTTGGGTCGTACTCGATGTTCTTCTTGATTTATCACCAAGGTGGCAGAATACAATGAACATTGGCTTTCTGTCAATCAACCTTGTTCTTGTGGGCTTATTAAAGTTAGTGCAATGATATGGCAATTGGATGAGAAGGACCCATGGCCAACTTCTTTCCTTTTGAAGAAGTAGATGGTGAGCTGGAAGAGGATGGAAGCCTTGCTTGCTCCTATTGAGCATCATCCACGATCCTCATCATGACCTCGAAGAGGTCAGTGTCTTGCTGAGCAATTTGAAAAGTAGGATCCTCAAATTCTTTTGGGGGGCCACTAGGATCAATGGGGCCATATTATCAACTAACAAGCTATGATGCAACTTTAGCTACACACTATAATCACCAATAGCCTCCAATTTTATGTAAGACTACTTATCCATCCTCTATACCAAATCCAAGGTTTGATTGTTCCTGAAATCCTTCTACATCTTGTCTTCAAAGTCATATTTGCTATGAGTAACTTGAAAAAGGACAATTTTGTTTGCAACCTTTGCTCGATGGTGGCCTTCTGGGTCATAGGTCCTCCAAGTGACTTATATAAAATAGTACATATCCATATTCTAGATAGCCCACAACATGAAAAAGCGGCCAAAATAAGTGTAATGGCCCATTGAACAAGGAATGGATAACCACTTCACTGGTCCTTTCTTCCTCAGGTGCATAATTTTAATTTCCTTGGATATTCCAAGTGATCTCCAAGATTGCAATGGAAGTTGGGCAGTGTAGGGGAGCGCTTTTGGGGGCAGTTTTGACCCATATATTCTAATGTAGGATAAATACTCTACATAGAAGTAGTCTCCTACCTTGGTATGATGTAGAAAATTTTGAACCCCCACTCCAATTCTATCTGGGAAACTCCCACATAATATGAAGTGTACCATGGGGAGGACCTTCTCAAAGAAGGTTATGTAATTGGTGCAACATTCCTAGATGCATAATAATCTATCCTGCACAGTTGGTGCTATCACTCCTCCTAGATGGGCCAACAAATATTTATCTAACTATGCTATGAAAAATGGATAAAAAATAAATAGTAAGAAAAGGGAGGCATCTACTCCTTCTGGGCCAATATGGCCTCTTGCAATTGCTACAACTCTCAATCCAAATTATCACTGATGACGTCTTGTCATCTATAGAGAGGATTTTTGTCTATCCTATTACATTGGAGAATCAATAACATCACCTCCTTCATGATTGGTTCTAATTATTTCACCCCTAATTCTAGATTTATCATGTCAGTGTAGTCATGTGCCTAGGGGCAAAGTAGAAACTTTTTTATGGGGAAATCAGTGGTCCTATTTATCCCTTTCCTTAACAGGCTCTCGGGGAAGGTGGTGTTAAGCATATAATTGACCTGGAGGGCCAATGTATAAAAATCTACCACCAAAGATGCAGTGGCAAGTCCAAATACTTTCCTAATTCTATTTTCTAACACTTAGGCCACCGCCTGGCCTTTGAAATCATGAATGGTGTGGGCACTGGAGTCATAGCAGATCGTGAGCCATGCTAATAGGTTAGAAGAGTGGTACACCCTTAGGCAGGTTAACCATCCTATATTTGTATTCAACTTTTTACATACTAGAGTTGGTGAGGTGATGTCCCTATACATCCGCATGTAAAGGCTCCTCAATAGCATCAGGTGATGTTGGTTGTCTTCCTCTGTGGGTTCGAAGGCATAAATAGTGACCCCATCTACTTCCCTTTGCTATTCTTCGATAATGTCTTGGCCGATGTCTGGTAAATTTTTGAACACTTTAGGGTTCTGCACCCTCCCTGACTTTCTTACCATGAGCCATGCCCTAGTATTCTTACCAACCCTCTGTCATACAATTGATGTCTCAAGAGTTGAAGAGTTGGTAGATGTCATTGCATTCAAATAGTAGGATAGTAGTTCTTCCTCTGCATAGGACTGTAATTCTCTCCTTGGTATTTGCCCTTTAATCTACACTCAACCTCATCAGTGGATAATTTTGCATGCACAAATGGCATAGAATAGGTCTGCTACCCTCCTTTTAAAACATGTGCATTAAATTTGGTATATGGGAGCATGCACTTTTTTTGTAGGATGGTGTTCTTTGATTGGTTGGACGCACCATGCCATATTCCACTTTGTAGCTAGGGGTAGTAAGCTAGAAACATGGTGGTTTTGGGATGGAAAATATAGATGTTGCTATGGGGCACATGGGCTATGGTAAAGCACACAAGGGAGTGCACTTGGTCAGGTACTTATACACTCCACTAGTGGAGCATGCAAGCTTAGCTTGGGACACACACCTTGTGTTCCCGGGGGTATTTGAGTATGCTCCACTCCTTTGGAGTACCCAGGGCTATACTAGGGCACACAAATCTATGTGTTTAAGGGAAATGAAATTTGGACTCCCAAAAATGAGGACTATCCTTTTGGGGTTCAACATCGGCTCTAACTAGGACAAGGGGGTGGATGGAAGACATTGAATTGAGGACTCTAGACTCTCTGGATATACCAACACGGGATTGACACAGATACACTTCACTTTTTTTTATCCATTTGGACCAATAATCTTTAGATGTTGCCCATTAACTAGTATAGGCATCTCTTCTCCTTCCATGTCTTTTAGCCTATAAGTATGTTGCCCCTCTAATTTAGCAACCTGGTAGGGTCCTAGCCACTTTGGATCAAATTTCTCTGTCTCCCCAGGCTTGTCATTCTTTGGATCCTAATACAATACTACATCTTCAACAAAAAAGGTCTATCCTTTGGCCTTCTTGTTGAATAGTTCTACTGTTTTTCCTGTTTGACATTCTAGCAACAACCTCCCTCCTATATTATTCCAATTTTTTTAGTTTTTCCATCCGTCTTTGCAACTCATTTGGTTTTTCATGGTATTGCAATAATAAGGAGAGGGCTACCCTTTCTAGTTGTGGTGGTAACAACTCTCTTTCTCCATAAACTAACTCATATGGTGACACATTGATGGCTCTCTTGATTGATAGCCTATATGCCCATAAAGCATATTTGATCTCACTATCCCATCCTTTATTATTATTCACCAATGACCTCTTAATCCTTGTGATGATGTTCTTATTTGAGGACTCAGCTAGCCCATTGCCTTGAGGATAATAATTGGTAGAATGAGACAGTTTAATGCTATATTCATTGAAAAATTCAATCATATCATAAGAGGTAAAATATTTGGCATTATCTGTTACCAATTTCCTGGGTACCCCAAATTTGGTTAGTATTTTCCTCCAAGAAATTAATAGTTGTGGTTGTTTTTTATCTTCTTAGAGGGGCGAATTCTACCCATTTGGTTAAGTAATATGTGGTAGTAATAATCCATTTATGCCCCCCTAAATAATTGGGATTAATTTACCTGATTAAATCTATCTCCCACTGATAAAATGGAGTTTCAAAAATTACTTTTTGAAGTGGCATAGCAGGCCGTTTCTTCTTCCCATTGAAAAATTGGCAGCTGTAACAACTCATGACTACTTGGTAAACATATTTGAACAATTATGGCCAATAATATCCCGCCCTCATAATTTGATTAGCATTTGCTTTGGGAGAAAAATGGCCACCACAAAAGCTAGAATGAAATTATTTGATGATTTTGGGAACCTCTCTTTCAGTCACACACAGAAGTAACACTCCACCTAGATGTCTCCAATATAGTTAGTTTCCTTGAAGATGGTATCTTTGGGACTATTGTTTGATGCTCCTCACTCTATCGATAGTCTTTCTAGGTTAGAAGGACAAAATTTTTAGATAAAATAGGATATATTTGTACCATTCATAGGATTAATTCCATGGTTGTTCATCATGTTGTCCATCCTGCATGAGAACAACATCATCTTCCCCCTGCACCTCTTTACAAGCAATATACCTGGCCAATCCTTGACCTTTAATGATTTTTATTGTTTTAAATTCCACATCCTATTGTAGTAGTTTGATCATCCATCTAGTTGAACTACATGTGGACTTGATTTGGGTAAGAACATCTTTAATAGCAATATAGGGGATGCAAGGAACTACCTTGCAAGCTCCAAAGATGCTTTTAAGGTGCTCCAAAGCCTGTATGAGGGTATAAGCTTATTTTTCAATTGTCTTGCATTTTAGCTGAGCTCCTTTCATCCCTAAACTCATGAATGCTATTGGATTCTCATTCCCCTCTTCATACTTTTGATATAGTATAGATGTTATAGTGTTATTTGAGGCAAAGGAGTATAGGTTAAAACTCTTTGAATGGTTTAGACAAGTCAAGACTGGGGCAGTTGTAATGATATCCTTAATATGCTGAAATGCTTTGAGGTTGTCCTCTTCCCACTTAATTTTGACATCTTTTTTAATCATATCATTTATCATATTTGCAATCTCATCAAAATTTGGGACAAACCTTCTAAAAAAGTTTATCTTATTGAAGAAATACCCGACTCCTTTGAGGATCTTAGGGGTGGTATTTGTGCAATTAATTTTGTTCTCTCAGGATCAATACTGATGCCCTCTTTTGAGACTACATGTCCCAATAACTTACCATGGATAGCCCCAAAAAAATACTTCTTTGGATTCAATGAGATCCCATACTCTTTGCATCTTTGAAATACCTAGGACAAGTGGGAAAAATGATCTATAGGATCCTTGGAGAATATAGTAATATCATCTAGATAAACCACCACTATTTTAAACATCAACCCTTTGAAAGTGAAATCCATAGCTATTTATAATGTGGCCCCAACATTCATCAATCGAAATGGAATCCTTTTGTATTCAAAAGTTCCCTAAGGTATGGTAAAGGCAATTTTAAAACGGTCCTTGGGATTCACTAAAATATGGTTATACCCTGAAAAACCATCCAGGAGGGATATTTAGGAAGATCCTACCACTACCTACAGTAGCTGCTCCATATTGGGAAGGGGATGATTACCCTTTATGGAGTTCTTGTTAAATTTCTAAAATCCACACATAGCCTGATCTCACCATTTTTCTTCCTAACTGACACTAGGTTTGCTACCCATAAGGAAAACCTCACTTTCTTGATTATTATTGCATCAAGCAACTTGTGTACCTCCTTTTGCATAACAGGATGTAGTGTGGGATTGAAATTTATCTATTTCTGCCGAAAGGGTTTGGCACCTTCCTTCAAGGGAATAATGTGGGTCATTACTTCCGTATTAAAAGTTCTCAACTCATCATACCCCCAAGCAAAGCTATCTCTATTATTCCTTAGATATTATTTGTACTATTTCTTTTCTTTGGCTGGTAATGATTTATCAATTCTAACCATTTTAGGATTATCTTTTATCTCCACATTGACATCCTCACCTTTCGATTCACTAGGTGCAGTCCTATGGGCTTTGTCAAAGTCATCAAACAGAGATTCTAGGAGACCAGTCCTCTTGAGATTTTATTTTTTTCAAATGTATCACCTCAATGGGGGTGCCTATAACATGTTTTAGCCTTTCCTCATCCTATTCATCACAAATTACCCTAGAAAATTTGTTATGTACCATCATTAAGTCCTTTATATAAGCATCATCCTGGAAGACTTGTAGGTACACTACATTATTTGGGATAGAGGGGTGATAAATAGAGATGGTGGGGAATCTGTCCATAAACTTGGTATCAATTTTAGTTTCATCTACCCTAGATGCATTTATAGCTAGTAGGTTGACCACATTATTTTTCTCCCTTGGGATATGTGAGATATTGAAGGCCAAGAATCTACTAATTTCATCCAATATAACTTGCTTGTACTATTTTAATCTGGGGTGTTTGGTTTGGTACTTGCCCTTTATCTACTGAATAATTAATTATGCATATCCATACACAGTTAGATAGTTAATCCCTAATTATCTTGCCTTTATTAACCCCAGTAGTAAGGCTTCATACTCTACTATGTTATTAATGCATGGGAATTCCAATATATATGGCACACCCAGGTAGCTACCTTTTATTTCGATCAAGTTAATTCTAGCCCCAGTCCCATCTTGTGACTTGGATCCATCAAATGTCAAAGTCCACATCTCAGTAGTGAGGACCCTGTCAGATTTAGCATTTGTAGTTGCTTTAAGTAAATGGTCGAATCCCTCAGCATTGGGTATTTCTTTAAGAAAAGGAATGTGCCAAATGGAATAAACTCCTAACTCCTTCTCTTCCACAAAGCTAACCATATTGACTGTAGTGTTTTTAGGCTTCATTAGTTCCACTAATATTTTGTTAAAAGGTTCTCTTATTAATGTGGCTTGTTCTTTGTAGGAAAGAGGGATGGTATAAAATGACCAATCTAATTGAATTGACCCCCCTAACTACTCTGCCCAATGTTTGGATAGTAACAAGAAGAAGAATGGGTCTACATCAATAACTGCCACATCCATGACAATTCCTTTTTTTGAATATTGGTCTAGGAAAAATAGGAGGCCCATAATTATCCCCATATAGGGCACTTGCCTATTATCCATGACATAAATATGGGGATATTCTTTAGTGCACATCAACCCCAACTAGTCAGCCACTTGTTTTGGCATCACATTGTGAGATGCCCCACTATCAAGCATACAATTGTGGATTACATAACTGTCCCCATAGCTGGATGTATACCTGAGGAAGATGTAAAATGGCCTAACAAAAGCATGGATTCTTCCTGGGGGGTTTCAAATTGAGGTTACTGAGACATAACTCTCCCCTTGTTCAGTCATCCCTAAGGCCTTACATATTTGTTCTCTATACTTTGGGATTGTCATCAACTCTCCAAAAGTGATGTTTATTTTCTATTTAGACAGCTCCATCCCTATGTCAAATTCTATACCCTTGGGCCTTACTACAGTATTAACTGGATCAGTTGTTTCAGGAGGGGAAGGTTGAGTAATCTCATGAGATTTTTTTTTTATTAGGATCTTCATCATTTTTATTATAAGCCTTATTTGGGACAATTTTTTTGTGCAACCTGGTAGCATGAAATCTCTCCAAGGTTTCAACCTCTTTAGTTGTAGGGGTTAATTTACCTTACCTAATTTGCTCAAAATGGTTATTTTGGGGTATTTTCAAATTTTTTACATCGTCATTGGAAAAGGTAGTGGGGCAGCTATCATGATACAATGACTGGATTGCATCTTCTTAAATTGGGGGGTTGTCCATAGTTTCTTCCCATGTATAGTAGGCATTTATTCTAATATCATCGTTAGATTATTCCTCCAAATTTTGAATGTAGGTTATGGAAAACACCACAATAAACAGGATTGTGAGGAGCATCATAGGTTGGGTAGAATAATAGGAAATCAGAAGCTACATTGATATAGGGCATAGAATTTGGGACAACATCTGGATATTTTTAAGTTTCTTTCCTCTTCCAACTGTTATTTAGATTTTTCCCCCCTCATTGCTCCAATTTCTATTAAAAGTTATTATTAAGGGGGGTCTACTATTGTCCTGGTGCTGAGAGGGTTCCCCACTATCATTTTTGTCTCTCTCAATTTTTGAGAGCCAATTATTCATTGATAAAAATATTTCAATAACCTAGGAGGATAGTTTTTCAATGGGGTCTGGTTCTGATTTCTTTAATATCTTGAACCCCACTTTATTTTTCATTTTCCCATTGTCTATCATATCTCTCTCTATTACAATAGCCCTCTCCATACAAGCATCAATAGTGAGTGTTGGTTGTTATCTCAGATAATAGTTGAAATCTCCTGGGAAGGCATATTTATAAAAATAGATAGACTGGTGGTCATTGGATCTGAGGGTAGCAGGGATCCGATTTCTGAGTTTAGTGAATTGTATATTGAAATCATCCACTATCTCATTCTATTTCTTCTTTATAGTGACCGTATTATTTAAAAGGGACTGTTCATTTTTATTTTCCCCATAATTTCTTAGGAAGGTCTCTTCCAGGTCATGGAAAGTTCCAATAGTGTTGGTTGGGAGGCTATTAAACCATTCCCTAGAATCCTTTTCTAGGTTCTACAAAAATAATCAGAGGACAAAATCTTCATTTTCTACCTCCAAAATTTCCATGGAATACAAAAAATCCTTCATGTAATCCTCCCCAGTCATGGTATTGTCCCCTAGAAACGTGGGTAAGTATTTATGAGTCTTATGTGGTAGGGGGTTTAAAACCTGAGGTAATACAAAGAGCCTATACATATTCAAATGCCAATTATTCAAAGGTGGATTGTCCATTGGTTTAACTAGGCCCCTCGGGATAGCAGATATAATAAGTGAAGTACTATTTTGGGGACTTTTATTAATATGTGGGGGACTGTTACTACTTTAACTACTGGAAGGAATAGAAATCAAAGAGCACTTTTGCTTTTTACTTATTGAAAAAAGTACCTATGGGTCTAGTAGTTTGGTGTAGAGCTCCTCGTAACTTTATCTTGTGGTTTCTAGATCAACTTCCTTGTTTTTAGAGCCACCAGCATTGGGTGCAAAATGGAATAATCTCTATGGCTAAGATTGATCAGCCCAAAAAACCTCACAATAAAAATAGAAAGAAAAATAAAAACATATGTCGAAGTAGATAAACCACAAAGGATATACAAATAAATGCACAAGGATCTCCCCAAAAACAGTGCCAAAAACTGTTGTGGAGTTTTCTTGCTTACCCTTAAAAGATCTGTCACGTCACGGGGAAGTCTTAAAATCACAACCAACACTGTGGATTTTGCATGATCCACCTCATTAACCTGGGAATAGACTATCTTAGATAACTCTAAACTGACCAAGTTGGGTAACGAAACCCCAAGCAGTGGGTCCTTTTACTAATGCTCTATCATGCACATGCCCACTATGCCAGAAAAAATGTTGTTACTTTGTTGCTTTGATATTTTTAATGATATAACCTATCAATATTAAAGCCTATAAAACCCATACCGATGCCTTATCCATTACAAAGTTATAGAAGGTTGATAAATGATCTTAGAAAAGATAACAGGAAGAAGAACTAGTCTATTTTACTCCATTCAAATGATGTAATGTAAATAAAATAATTAAACTAGTGATAGAAGGCATTATTTAGGATTCTAACTGCAGTAATACATAAATAAGCTAACACAAGATATTCACATAAAAATATGCCAAGGGAAGAGAATTTTTAGTAATAAAATATGTGCATAGAATAGATCAGTAGAGTGCTTAATCCCCATATACCATTTGATTATAGTAAACTCCCAGTTTGAATATTTAGAACAAGGGATATCTCCTCTCTGTCCTGATTGCAATGATGTAATAGTCCTCAAATTTGGTTCGTTCCATAGGAAATAATCATAGTGAATAGCGCACCTCAATAGTCCCTGGTGAATGACAATAGAAAGGGTGATAAGACACACAAACAAGAGATACAAGGGAAAATACGACTCAAACAACAAAAAAAACTATACCTAGATTTTCTCTCTTAGAGGTTTGATAAAAAATCTTTAGCTATAACACTCCTCTCCTTTATAGGGCAAGACCACCTGGTTGTTGTAACTATCTATCTTGGATGGAGGAATCCTAGTGTACCAAAATTAGGATGCACTCAAAAAGGGGCATGCAGCCCATGTTCCTCTTCATGCAGGTGGTGGTTGTGTATCACTACTAGTACCACCCTATGTTGGTGGCCGTGGCATTTCTAGCATGTGTGTTTCTATGATAGTGGTTTACACTCCTCTCAAGTCTTGAATGGCTTGGTCAATGAATTCCCAATCCTCATCATGAAAATTTAGCAAGAAAAGTAAAAGGTTCAAATCTTGTGTGGTCTTTTTTATTCTATCATTGGCCCACTGTACATGGTTATTGGTAAAGCTACACAGGCTGTCTACC
Source organism: Wollemia nobilis (assembly GCA_028583015.1). Lineage (NCBI taxonomy): Eukaryota > Viridiplantae > Streptophyta > Pinopsida > Araucariales > Araucariaceae > Wollemia > Wollemia nobilis. The sequence continues at coordinate 2,157,340 of JAQPPZ010017013.1, read as the reverse complement.
ATCTCCACTAAATCTGTAAGATGCTTAGATGGTTTGTCACCATATTCTAAGTCAAAATTTTGGATCCTTTGAAAAACAAAATATTTAACTATTGGGGCCCACCCAAATTCATCGATGGAGAGATTACAATCTACAAACTCATCGTTGGCCTCATTATCAGTATTTTCTACCTCCTGGTTCCATTTGAGCCAACCCTGCTCATTTTGCAAAAATAAGAAGACCTTGATATATTCCTCCACAAAGAAGCAGAAAGAGTCATCATACAGGGTGGTTGTCATTCCAAAAATGGGTACGTAGTCCTAAAATATTTAGTAGATCGACATAATCGCATTTATCCTCTATCTTCCTTACTACAGGTTGTTCTAGATGTGGCCTACTGCATGCTGAACAACATAGATTTCCACAAGACTAGATTATAGATCCCTCATATTCTCTTAGATATTTTCCTTCATTTTTTGCTTGATCTCATCTGTTGAGCCAAGATGGATACCAACCTATATAGTGGAAGGGGTGATCATCTTCAATTTGTCAACCTCCCATTGAAGTTGTTTAACTTTGAGCTGTAATGGCCCCACTTCTACATACTTGGATTTCTATTCTTCAAGATCTTTATCTATTGCCTCTACCACCTATGCTTGAGATTCCATCTGGGACCTCATCATTTCAGTAGGTGAAACATATGCCCTGATGACACTTTTACTCACATAAATCATCATATCCTTCATGATAGGTGGAAAATGGATCTCAAATGTGGCAATAGGTGTTTCAGTGGCCCCTTTCCCAGCTATCTCCCTATGCCTGACTATCCTCTTGCTAGGATATATTTGATCTTCCATGTCTTGAATCTGATCCTCCTCATCAACCATAAACTAGTAGGTGTTAGTGACCCTGCCCATTCTCAAACTTTTAAATCCTTGATCCAAGGACTCAGTCCTAGCATTTTTGTGAGTAGGGTAATGTGTGGGGCTTTGTACCTCATAACCTTTCAAAATATTATATAGTCCTCCAGCTTCAGTTATCCTTTTCATCACCTTGGATCATACTCAATATTCTTTTTTATTTATCACTAGGGTTGTGGAATACAATGAACATTAGCTTTCTATCAATCAGCCTTGTTCCTATGGGATTATTAAATTTAGTGCTAATGATGTTGCAGTCAACTAAGAAGGACCCATGGCCAACTCCTTTTATTTTAAAGAAGTATATGGTGAGATGTAAGAGGATGGGAGCCTTGCTTACTCCTATTGAGCATCATCCATGATCCTCATCATGACCTCAAAGAGGTCAGTGTCTTTCTAAGAAATTTGAAAAGTGGGATCCTCAAATTCTTTTGGCGGGCTGCAAGACTAGTGGGGCCATCTTATAAACTAACAAGTTGTGATGCAACTTCAGTTGAGAACTATAATAACAAACAACCTCCAATTTGATGTAAGGTCACTTATCCATCCTCCACACCAAATCCAAGGTTTGATTGTTTTTGAAATCCTTCTGCATCTCATCTTCAAAGTCATATTTGCTCTGAGTAACTTGCAAAAGAGCAAGTTTGTTTGCAACCTCTACTTTGTGGTGGCCTTCTGTGTCATAGGCCCTCCAAGTGACTTCTATAAAATAGTACATATCCATGTTCCAGATAGACCACAATGTGGAAAAGTGGTTGAAATAAGTGTAATGGCCCATTGAACAAGGAATGGATATCCACTTCACTGGTCTTTTATTCCTTAGGTGCCTAATTTTAATTTCCTTAGCTATTGGTCGGGTGATCTCCAGGATTGTAATGGAAGTTGGCCAGTGTAGGAGGAGTGCTTTTGGGGGCATTTTTGACCCATATATTCTAATGTAGAAGAAATCCTCTACATAGAAGTAGTCTCATTGGTTTTATGTAGAAAATTTTGAACCCCTGCTCCAATTCTATATAGGAAACTCCCACATAATATGAAGGGTACCATGGGTAGGACCTTCTCAAATAAGGTTGTGTAATTGGTGCAACCTTCCTGGATGCATAATAATCAGTCCTGCATAGTTGGTGCCATCACTCCTCCTAGCTAGGCGAAAAAAGCTTTATCTAACTATGCTATGAACAAATGGATAAAAAAGGAATAGTAAGAAAATGGAGGCATCTCCTCCTTCTAGGCCAATATGGCCTCCTATAATTTTTGCAACTCTCTATCCAAATTATCATTGATGACATCCTCCCATATGTAGAGAGGAGTTTTTTCGGTCCTATTGCATTGGAGAATCAATAACATCACCTCCTTCATGATTGGTTCTAAGTCTTTCACCCCTAACATCATATTTATCATGTCAGCAAAGTCTTGTGCCCAGGGGTGAAGTAGGAACTTTTTGATTGGGAAATCAATGGGCATGTTTCTCCCTTTCTTCAATAGTCTCTGGGGGAAGATGGCATTAAGAATATAATTATACTGGAGGACCAATGTCTAAAATTCTACCATATGAGACACAGTGGCCAACCCAGAGACTTGCCTAATTCTATCTGCTAACAATCGGGCCACTGCATGGCCTTTGAAATCATGAATGGTGCGGGCCTTGGAGTTGTAGGAGACCATAAAACATGTCAAAAGGTTAGAATATTGGTACACCCTCAAGCAGGTTAACCATCCCAGATTTGTATTCCACTTATTGCATAATGGATCTGGCAAGGTGTTGTCCCTGTATGCCTATGTGTAAAGGCTCCTTAGTAGCATTAGGTGACACTGGTTATCTTCCTCCGTAGGGTCAAAGGCATAAATGGTGACCTCCTCTACTTCCCTTTGCTATTCTTCGATAATATTTTAGCCAATATATGGTAAATTTTTTAACACTTTAGGGTTCTGCACCCTCCCTAAATTTCTTACCATGAGATACACCCCAATTATTTTACCAACCCTCCATCGTACAAGTGACATCTCAGGAGTTGAAGAGCTGGTAGATGCCATCACATTCAAATAGTAGGAAACTAATTTTTCCTCTGCACAGGATTGTAATTATCTCCTTGTTCTTCACCCTTTACTCTACACTCAACCTCATCGATGGATAATTTTGCATGCATGAATGGCATAGAATAGGTCTGCCACCCTCCTTTTAAAACATGTGCATTAATTTTGGTGGATGGATGCATGTGCTTTTTTTATGGGATGATCTTCTTTGATTGTTTGGTCATGTCATGTCATATTCCACTTTGTAGCTGGGGGTATCACGCTAGACACGTGATAGTTCTATGGTGGACAATGCAGATGTTGCAAGGTGCATTTGGGTGCAAAGTGCCCTGGAGTTAATTTTCACATGTGTTCTCCATTGGGGAGTGGAGCACATGGCTTCCAATGTGGGCACACTAGCCTGTGCATCCACTCGATCTTCATGCACCCCAAGGGAGTGGGGCACATAGGCTATGCACCCCTAATAGACCTTATGTGCTCCACTATATTAGAGCACACCACCCAAAGGTGGGTGCACAACTAGCATTCCCAACTTGGACACTTGCATGCCCCAAGAAGGTGGGGCATGCTGACAATATTGGGATGCACAACCCTATGCACCCTAGTGGAAGTTGTGCACTCCACCTTGAAAGTGGAGCACACTGGATAGGATAGGAGCACACAACTTATGCACTCCAATATTTCATGTGTTCTCCATTGGAGTGGAGTGCACGAGGTGGGTACGAGCATACTAAGATGTGCATCTATGGGGTATTTATGTGCTCCATTGGAGTGGAGCACATGGGTTTCTTTAGGGTGCACTAGGTGATGCACCCCTTTTGGCTTAATGCATGCTCCACCCCTATGGAGCATGCGACTTCATAATAGGGTGCACTACTCGTGCACCCTAAGATATTCATGTGCACTCCACCTCCCTATGGAGTGCATTGAATTCGGGTAGGGCGCACAACTCATGCACCCCTAGGGGACTCTATATGCCCCATCCCTAATGGGGTGCATGGGCTATGGGTGGGAACACAAGGGAGTGCACTCAATCGAGTACTTGTGTGCTCCACTAGTGGAGCACATAAGCTCAGCTTGGGGCACACACCTTGTGCACCCAAGGGTATTTGAGTGCGCTCCACTTCTTTGGAGTGTGCAGGGCCAAATCGGGGTACACAACTCTTTGTGCCCCAAGGAAAATGTAAGTCAGGCTCCCAAAAAGGGGGACTATCCTTTTGGAGGTCAACAAATATATAAACTAGATATCAAATGAATATTAAATTAGTGTTTCTATATAATATGTTTACAAGAAAATCAATAAGATATGAATAGTAGCATTTATACAAAGACAATCTGGTAAAGTTAACCAACATTAAAAATGTAACTATAATGACAAAAAATGATAATAAACAATTTGAATGTCAAACAAGGCTAAAGTTAGAAGTTAACAATAAAATGATCATAAAATAGTTGAATAGAAATGATAAGCTTGGGTATAAAAGGGCTCAATCTAGCACTTTTAGATAGGCATGTAACCCCAAAATCCTAGAAAATTCCCAACATAACAATGATAGGTTGGAGACTTGTTTTTTTTTTAAGAGAAGATAACCAATGGGGACCACAAAGAGCCAATACTAGATCTAATATAAATTCATTATCTAGGGTGGCACACATGTCCTAATTTTTATAGAGCTTTATTAACCAATATGTATATGAGATTTGATGTTGATAGATTTTTTATTATAGATAATATATGTGAGCAATAATGTTTGTAGAGATTTTCTATCAAAAATGTTCATTCTATTTATATCCCCTGAGGTCTAGGTTGACAGGAGTCAAGGCTCCATCAGTGGGTCCTCTAAGGAATATACTGAGATTGGTAGTCGGATAGGTTGCATCATCTACACAAATTGGTGAGTTACAAGTCCATGGCTTTTTTAGGGTTAAAAACATGAATGACACAACACAATCCAAGTTTTTTAGGTGATGGGTGGTAGCTTTTTATGCTTTTCATTTTTCACTATGATAATAAATTGCAATAGGATCATAAGTGCTAGTAGTACTAAATTTTTGTTGCTATTGCTAAATAACTATTGCTAGATGTGATTGGGTGGGAACTAAAATATTTAAAAATCTAACAAAAGTACTACCACATAAGTAGTGGTGTCATATGATGTTATCACTTTGATCATAGCTTTGTCTTTTGAGTAATAAATGCTATTATTTTTAGCTTTCAGATGGTTGCTTTTGTTTGTATGTTTGATTATTTAGTTGATAGATATACCAATAATTTTCAAGGAATTGATTATGTGCTTATAATTGGATCTTTGCATTTATTTATTTTCTATGCATTTATCAAATGTTAAATGCATAAAAAATTGACCTTCATGCCTCAACTTTGAGACAACAATATTTATTCTTTGTTTATGTTTTATGATGTAAGACAATAGATGCTTTTGATTTGTTGATTATTGATGATGTTAAAATTTTAATTTTTTATATCATTAAATGATAACATGCTTTGATGTGCTCCATCTATTTTTGGAGGTAAATCGATTTTTCCTAAATATACTTGACTTGATTAAGATACACACTAGTAGAGTGATGAAAAATTAAGGACAAATAGTAGAAAATTATGAGGATGGTATGGGGATAAATAGGTAGGGGTGAAAAAAAATTATTTTTAGTATTGACAATCATGAATAAAGAGCTCTAGATGTGCAATTATAGGAAATATTTTGATGACAGAATAGGAGAGACCACCACATTGTGTAGATTGAGTGAGGCCACCAACAAGAATACGATGAGGGTAGGTCCAAGTAAGTTACTTAAAAACTTATATTTTCATTTTTGTGCCTTCACAAGCATACCCAAATACAAGTGTAATGCTTATATACATTGGTGGTGCTATTTTATTAGTATGAACATCACCGAGTAGTGCTTCCATGCTTTAATAGAATTTCACCAATTAATAGTACTTTCACCATCAAATGATGATTTTTTCCCAAATTTGGATTCTACTAGATTTTGTAAGGTTTAAGAATATGAATGAGTAATTGGGATTATTATTTGTAGGATTTAGGTCTTGGACTACCAAAAGAGAAGACCTCATGCACTAGAGAAAATTGTATGTCTCTTAAATTTCATATATCATGATATCTTGGTAGTAGTAGGGCTATATCGTGTGGCCATATTTCCAAAGGTTGAGTTTGATAGGGTACTATTGGAAACATTTGTAGACAAATTATATTAAGAGATGTATACCTTTTAGTTTCCTTGTGCAAAGCTCATGGTCACATTGGAGGATGTGTGGTAGATTTTGACAATGATTATGAAAGTGGACCTCTTTATATGATCCAAGATTATTAATGGAGATTCAAGTAACTTATTAGGAATAGACACTTTTGATGGTGAGATCCAACATTAATATCAAAGTCACTTATATAGGTTCAACTACATAGAAAACTTATACTACTATACACATTTGTGTTTGGGGTACTGATTAGAAATACTAGTTGAATATTCATGCACTAGGGCTAGGGCAAGGTAGTCACCAACATGCTTGAACATTATATTATATTCACCTAGGAACTCATCATTTTTGTCAGTCTCTACACTAAGTGGTATACAAGGGAGGAAGGGGATTGTCATGTTGCACATTATTATAGGACTAGGCATGGAAGCACATAGTAGTGTTGTAGCCACCAATATTTCAAATATAGATATAATACTTATAGGTACCAAACCCATATCCCTAGTCCCATCATCTAGAGGATGGGAAAGAGAGGCATCATAGAGAATTTTTGGGAAGAGCTTAAATATTTATTGATGACCTAAGTTAGTATATGGTGAAATAGTATCCTTACAAGCAAAAACTAGGTTGGGCATAGGATGCACACTATCTAGCCCAAGTCACAAGGGTGATAGGGCTTGTTGGACTGCATGGACAACATGATCTCTTCCATTTGATATGGTGCTATGATATTTTAGGCTATAGAAAGGTATTTTTATGGGTATTTTTTGGTTTGAAATGTCTATGATAGAGCAAGGTTTTGGGCCTTAATTGAACCCCAACATATATTGAGAGCCAAATATGGACAATATAGTTATTCTTTATTTAAGAGTAAATAACCCTAGAGTTAGAACTACCTACTAGAAATGGTATTATACCATCCATTTGCTAAGGGTGACTATAGCTAGATTAAGAAAAAATAAGTAGATATAGCTAGGGAGGTACCCTTGAGGAGTACAAGAAGTGGTTTCACCACTACTAAGGTGATATTGAGAGTACTACTAGATGAGTCAAATGGAAGAAACAATGATAATAGCAACAATATTAGTAACCATATAAATGATAATGATAGGTGAGGAAAGACCTATCAAGTCACCTTATTCTATTGTGAAAGCAAAGAGGGATGCACTAGACTAGCATGTGGCTAGTATTTAGGGTGCATTGATAGTAGCTAAGATAGATATTAGATCATGCAATAACATTAGATAAAATAGTAGAGAGAGATAGACATATCCATTAGACATTTATGATATAGTAAACTATCCTATGTTTTATTACATAGAGGGACATGGCTATAGAAAATACTACAACTAGTGGGTCTAGTGATAGTTAGTTTAAAATATCCTAGATTGGATAGTTGATATGTAGTAGTAGCATTCAATAAAGTTGGCATGGGTGTAGGTAGAGTTTATTATGGAGATTGAGTGATTCATCTACTATAGGATTTTTTACCATGTAGTCATACAAGTAGATCAGTAGTTGCCTTCTCTAACCAGGTCATATACTAAGACATGATAGACACATTCATGGTCCATGACTTGATAATCATAAGGGTTAATGAGGATGTCATCACTACTTAGAGGAGGAGTAGAAGTTATCAAAACTAAATAATAGAGTTAGTTGCTTATTTTAGGGACAATTTTAATTTTTATTAATTTTATTATAGACATGATTATTTATATTATGATGTACATATACATTGAGTTATGTATATGTTAGATTTTTATGCAACATGGAATAAGAGATAGTAACCACAAGATGTAAAATAATATAAAATATATTAAATATGCGAGATGATTGAAAATATACCATAGATATAAATGATGGAGGTGTTTACAAAAGTAGCTATGGAGGAAATGAACACTCCATGAATATAGCTATAGCTCAAGAATGGGCATTGAGTATATTACACCCCATCACAATACATCACACTGCTACATCATACCATGTTGGTCTATATTACTTCCTACTTATGTAGTACTCACTCTCTTTATATCTATGTCTATGGCTCTTTATATACAAAATAGGTTCCTTGGCCAACACTCTATCTAGATGTGCAAGGGACAGTTTGCATATATACAACTTACACTTTGACACTTGTGCAGTTATTACATTGCATGAAGTAACTAGATAAATTTTCTGTAAAGTAATCTAATATCCTAAGTATGTACCAAGAAATGTACATTTACATTATCCAAATGATGTAATATAATCTATTTCTAACACCCCCCTGTGTTACATTATTTTAATATTGAATACTTTAGTCTTCAATGTGGATCTTCTTTCAGTTGATGATATTTGACTTATTTAGGTTCATCATCCTTATCTTCTATCCAACCACTTTTATTATTCTCTTTAAAAATGTATTCATTTGATTATGAATGCTAATGACTAAATAGAGCATGGAGTACTTGTACTCTCATCTTATTTATTTTTATTCTTCTGTGCTTGCCTTTGTGATATAATGGTTATTCATTTTCTTGTACATGTTCCTTTGAAAATATGTTAGCATCATTATGAAACATCACAATATTTTTTGAGCTTTCCATTGAAACCAGGATAAATGTATTTTCATGGATTTTTCTTGTGGCTTTTATTTTTCAACCTGTTTCATAATGAGACATGTATTGATTCCATTCATATATCCAAAGTTGATCATGTACTTGTCTTCTACTAACTTTATTACTGAGATGAGATTGAATGTTAGTTCAAGTACATACAATACATTTTGCAATAGAAGATCTATAAATTATCTGCTAGGTGTTACACATCCATATCCATGTATGGGATAACTTTGGTTGTCTAGAATTATTAATCTATAGCCTTTAGAATCTTCAATATACTCGAATAATTGTATATTCCATATCATATGATGACTTACCCCTGAGTCAATATACCACATGTCTTCATATTTTGTAGAATAATTTCTATTGAAGAAAATTCCACATTCATTATATGACATTCCCTTTTCCATTTTAAGAAGTAGAATAAATGAGATAGGATTTTCTTTGGTGTCTACCTTATGACTCCCTATGTTAGGATATGAGATTCTTGATTAAATAAATATAAGCTTGATTTGATAAAACCTTTAATAATACTTGTTTTGCAGACTACCTTATGTCTCCCAAGTAAAGTGAGTATATACTCCTAAGGATTTTAGGTTATGAAGAAATATGATATTTTGTAACTTGATAATCTATGATAGGTGTTGAATTTACCAAGTTTTGTAGAATTCCTTATGACTCCCTAGTATGTTTTGGGTATGATATAGTGTTTTTGTAGAAATATAGTTCAAAATTTGATTTATTTTGTACCGTTTTGTAGCATACCAAAATAAATTTCTATTATCCCTTATTTCTCCTATTGAACTTAAGCACTATTCTGAAATTTTAAAGAGGTTATAATATTGGATATTTTGTCTCCTTTTAAGGAGTTTCAGACAATAATATTTTTAATATCCAATCTATGAAAAAAATATCTTTATAAATAATATTTTGGGAATTAGGTTATGTATCTAATTTTCCAATTAAATGATTTGATGTAGTAGCCTTTATGACTCCCTAATATTTTGATAAATTAGATCACAACTAATATTTGACAATATCTAATATTTTTCCACATAGAAAACCTTATTGCTCCTAGGTTTTATATTGCAAATATTTAATTTAATTTGATAAAATATTTTCCTTGTTATACGGATTTCAATGTATATAAATTCCTTTGATTTAACCCTTATAACTCCAAGGAAATAAAGCACATATTAATGGAAATTATTTTACCTTTATCCAAGCAAATTTTGAAACTGATTTTAGAGATTCTTGGACTATAGAATATATGTAGAAATCATGGATGCTGCAACTTTATTCTCCAATGGAAACTCTTTGGATTTAATGCATTCTAAATTTAGCATCTTCAAGTCTCTTCCCTTGACTCCGATTGCCTTAAGAATTAAAGTCTCTAACACCTTCTTGAATACTACAACTTAGCTATTTTCACTCAGACAACGAGATGGATTCTAATGAAAAATAATTGCTCCTTTTAATTTGGTCATTGACGTCCTTAAATGGAGAATATTCATCTCTTATGTGCCAAGTGGCACGACCATTTCTTTTATTGAGCTCTTAAAGAGAGTTTGGTGCCAACAATTGTTTATCTCCCTTATTGTAACATAATATCATTACATTATTTAAAAATACTTGGTCTTCCTCCTTGACAAGTGTACTCAATGCACCAAATACACCAACCTATTTATGTAAATCCTTCTTGAAGATGATTATTCTCTTGATTCGAGCGCTAGGATTTTCTTTTAATGACAAGTGTCACTCTCTTATCTACATGGATGTAGTATCTATTACTAGTTTGAAAAAATTATTTGAGACCTTTTTAGTTTTATGAATTCCCACCTTCACATTCATTCATCTACATAGATTTTTGTTGGTATATGGAGCAACAAAATGGAAGTCTTGAGCACCACTTTCAATGAGCGAATATGGAGTAAGTAATACTCCAATGGTGCTTCAAATTATTTTTCCTTTTTTATATGATTTTCATCCTCTTTACATAGATGCTATTGCTCTTTGAATAACATTATTTTTCTTGTGCTCTTGTATGTAAATCATGCAGGTTCATCCATATAGAATGTGAGGATTTTGAGCCCTTCAAATGGCTCCTTCACTAGAATTGGATGGCTGCTAACATACGACCACTTTAGGCTGGTGTTTCTATCAAGTGTAGTGCCCTTGAGGCACCTTAAATCTGTCTTCTCACCCTATATAACTAGATTAGAAATAGTTTACTACAATGTAAAATATTTTAATACAAGATAACCTTGTTGCACTTTCTTTTGCACTCCTATTTGTAACTCTGAATTTCTGGTTTTTGAGGTTGTCTCCTTGATTAGACACCTTCCCATGATTTCTTGGATATTTTATAGATGAATCCAAGCATGTAACCACATGATAGAAGCTATTTTTTTGCACTTATTTCTTGTGCTTTGAACTTGAGACTCACCAACTCTCGTTCGAAGCTTCTTTTTATGCTATTATGGTGGTTACTTTCTTTTCCAATGCTTGGAGGATAGAGTTGGTTTTGTGGCTTCCATAGGCCAATTTAAAGTTGTATATCTCAGTGCATTAATCTATTTTTGTGCCCTTTTAATGAAAAAAAACAATAATTTTTTAGAGTAATGTAATAGTGCAAATGATCTATTAATACTTTACTTCTACTACACTAACAATTTCACCTTATCACTCCAATAAAATATAAAAAATAATGCACTTTAATCAATTTATTGCAACTAATAAAGAATAATATGAAATGAACCTTCAAGCATTATTATGAAATTTTATAAACAAGTTAATAGGTTCTAGTCTTCATTTTCATTTCAAAGTAGGTGATAGGTAGTTGATAGATAGTTTGAGATTCTAAAATATAATTAAATACTACAGTGCAAATGAAACTTAAAGAATCCTTTATTTTTGCACATTTTAAGACTCTTAATTCAACTCTCATTTTTACAACTTTACTCCAATTAGGTGCTTAAAAAATTTTGATAAGTAATCCACTTAATGAATTTACTTTCACCAATAGTTGTTTACCTTTTTTATTGAAATCTCTTTTCACCACTTTTGTAGAGGATGTAGATTTTGGTGTCTAATATTACCAAGTTTTTGTCATGAGTAAGATCCTACATCTCTCTATAGGCTACCTTGAATAGCTTCGTATTCACCAAAATATGGTCTCCAACTCTCTTTCATGAGCCTAGGATTTTGGTGGCTTGTTCTCCTCTTGTAGTCTCCTCATTTTTTTGTATATTAAAAGAGATATTTTATTCTTAAGTGGTGCCCTCTTACTATGAGAGGCAATCTCCAAATACCCTGGATTTCATAGGATTCTTCTATCAGAATCTTCCTTCAAGCTTCTTGTTGAATTCTAACTTCAAACATGATCATCTTCTCAATATTATAAATGTCTTGAGGTCTTATAAGAATTAGAACTCCTTTACAAACTATTATTCTTAGGTTGTTTTTGAATGGCGATAACTATCCTAAATATTCCACTATCTCCAATAGTGAAGTTATTCAATGTGTTCTCCTTGGAACTCCTTTTATTATTTTTTCAACAAGGATTTTTAAGCCTTTTACTGGATTATCATAGAGGCCTATCCAAAGCCTTTCAACTTCTTTTGGTTTTCTTTGAGACTTGTATTCAAATGTTTGCTTATGGAAGCGTTGGTGGTGAGATCTTCTCCTAGATATTTAATTTTTCTACCTCTGTATTTGAGTAGGACTCTCCTAGTCATTCTTCATCAATTAGATCTTATCATAATAACTTTTTCTTCAAGTGTTGGATTGATTCTAAAGAAGATACTCTTCCTAATGTTTTTGTAGGAATCTTTCCCAACTCACTAAATCAAACTATTCCTGCAACAAAGTATTAGTACTAAAATCTAATTCTGAATTAGATACTCTCTTCAGGAGTCTTTTTCAATATCAAGGCTTCTATGGCTTTTTATTCAAAGATTCTATGACCTCTTCTTCAATACTAAGTCTTTTGTGGCATTTTATTCTAGATTAAGGCTTATGTGACCTTTTCTTTAGGATCAAGGATTCTATAGCCTTTTCTTCTAGATCAAGGATTTTGTGGTCTTTTATTCTTATGAAGTTTACAATCTAGCAATGGATATCTCATGTATCCCAACTTCACCATAATTCTTCTCCAAAATTCTCTTCTATAGTGTGCTTCCCTTGCAGTAGTTAATATTTGCACTATGAAGGCACTCCGACCTTCAGGTAAAGAATTTTAAATATCCTAGCTTATTGTTGTAGGATGTGTCCCAATCATCTGAGTAGTAATTATCTACAATAAAATAACCTTCAAGTTTATTTCTCCAGATCTCTTAGATGAGCTTCACTAGTTGATTTATCAAACTAGGGGATCAAGTGCTAAGTCCTACTCTTCATAAGTTTTTTATTAGAACTATGTGGAAATACTCTAACCATATTCAATCTCAGTATCCCATAAACTAAGATTTATTTTAGTCTTTGCTTATGGATCTCCTTAATTTTACCACCTAGAATTTTTTGAGTATTTTTTATGGTGGCTGGTCTAATGGTGCATCAGGTTGTCAAAAAAAATATGATCAATAATAATGGTGGTTTTCCTTTTGACCTACCATGGTTTTGATATCATTTTTAGCTTTTGATGTAGCATGTAATGAGAGATAACAACCACAAAATACAGAATAATATGAAATAAAGTAAATATATGAGATGACTAAAAATATACTATAAATAGAAGTGATGGAAGTGTTTGCAAAAGTATCTATGGAGGAAATGAACACTCCATGAATATAGCTACAACTTAAGAATGGGCATTGAGCATATTATACCCCATCACAATACATCACACTGCTACATCATACCACGTAGGTCTATACTACTTTCTACTGATGCAGTACTCTCTCTCTCTATATTTATATCTATGTATATGGAAATTTATATATAAAATAGTTTCCTTTGCCAACACTCTACCTAGATGTGCAAGGGATAGCTTACACATATACAGCTTGCAGTTTGACACTTGTGTAGTTATTACATTTCATGAAGTAACTAGATAACTTCCTCCTAAGTAATATAATGTCCAAAGTATGTACCAAGAAAGGTACATTTACAATAGCCAAACAATGTAATATATATACCATATTTTATAATGATTCATTTTTAAATTTATGTGATGCATGATTTTAATTTTAATGGTTGGTCAATTATGATTATAACTAGCGACTCTACTAGACGAACCGAGAAGAAAAAAAAAGGAGAGGAAATAACATGCTGGCGAACATAAGGAGAAGCAGTAAGGAGCTATTCCCAAAATTCGATAATCCAGAGGTACTTATACATACTCAGAAAAATCCACTTTTCAAAAATACTGCTTATAATAGTAGATCAAATTCTAGCGGTAAAAATTATGTAAAGAAAAATCAAAATACTATTATTGTTGATATTACTATAGATAAACATTTGAATTCTACTATAGAAGATATATGTGATTATTCTCATTATCCAATAGATATCAATACTACGATAGACAACCTATTAGATTACATTTAGGTTACTCAAAACCACATCCCTGTAAGTAGTGTTGCTGTGAATTTGAATCCTACAATAGCAATGGCCCAGGATAATGTTCATCTATGGAGGACTAATAGATATAGGCCCTTTGCATTACCATAAAATCTTAATACCTTACCTAATAAAGCTCACAAATACTTGCCAAAATTCTTTGGAAATAGTGCAGTAACTAGAGAAGATCATATCAAGAGTTTCTTGTATGCAATGGATAGTCTAGAAGTTGAACATAAAGATTTAGTCTTACGACTTTTTTTACAGACTTTAGAAAAATATGCAAGAGAGTGGTTCAATTCCTTTTCTAACAATGATATCCCAAACTTCACCAAAATGGAAGTTGTGTTTCTAAAGAAATATGGTGAAAGGAAAAATGAACAATCTCTATTAACTGAGTTAGCCACTATGAAGAAAAAATAAAATGAATGTGTTAGTGACTTCAACACAAGATTTTCAAAAACCATAAACAAAATACCTGCCAACCTTAGACCTAGTGATATTCAGTCTATTTGTTTTTATAATAATTCCTTTCAAGGAGAATTTAACTACGAGTTAGGACAAGAACAAGCCACTACTATCGATGGTTATATGGAAAATATAATGGATATAGAAATAAACATGCTTGACAGTAGTAAGGTGAAGCCCTATTCTCTAGAAGTCAACCTACCCAAGAGAAAACCCAAAAGGTTGGCATTTGATATACAAAGAAGAATCAAAATTGACCCAATGGAGAAATTGACCAGTCAAATGACTGAGATGTTCAATACCATGAACAACAGATTAGCAAGAATTGAAATAAAAATAATGGCGAATCTTCACAAATGGAGCGACCACATGTTTACAACCATCCCCCTTTTAAGAAAAATTTCAATAGGAATTGGGGAAATAACAATGTTTCTAAAGATAGAAATAGGAATAGGAGTAATGGGAACAATAATTGGAAAAAAAAATATTCTAATAGTGATTAAAACAATGTTTTTAACCCTATACCATCTGTTAAAGTAGTAGAAGGATTACCATATTTTTGCTCTACTTGTGATGCATCCCATAACCCTGATGCATGTGGAATTCACCTAAGTGATCAGCGTAATGTAGATATGCATGCTGAATCAGAAGAGGATATAAGAATCAATGCTTGTTGGTTTGTTGAAGATGAATCTAGAGAGAGGTTGTTTGAAGAAGATATGGATAAGTTTGCTTCAAATCATCATCCTCAAATTTAGTAACTGAAGGAACTAAAATCTTGCAAAAATTACATGAGTCAAGATATAATAATATGAAGCAAGGTAAATTAATCCCCATTGCTCAAGAGGTTGAATAATTAAAGGCAACTCATGTTCTTAATTTAAGGAATATGATAGTCCCTAAAAGGACAGAGAAAGCCCCTACAAGTGAAATAAGTAAACAAAATTTCCCCAATAAAAATGTTAGTAAAGAGAAAACTGATAGAAACCTCAAAAATACTACTCCTGAAATAATAGAATCAGGAGAAGAAATTCCCAAAGAATAAAGTAATAAACCATTGGATATAAAGAAGATAGAATTTGATGTTGGGTCAAAACTCAGTAAACAAAAGGTTAATATAACATTTGGAGAACTTATGAAGTTTCAACAATACAGAAAAAAAGTCTACAGGGCATTTGGATTAGTGGAACAAAAAGAAGACCCAACTTGTCATGTTGCTAGATAAAATCAACATGATACAAGATCACCATATTCTGTTAGACCCTTCTATGTGTTATTAAGATATAATTCAGATGAAGGGGAAATATATGTGATTCACAATTGTATGCTAGACAATGGAGATTCACATAATAGCATGCCTAAGCTAATAGCTAACCAAATGGGATTAATCTATACTAGAGATTATGTCCATATTTTTGTAATGGATAGTAGACAAATTCCTTGTGTAGGGGTGATAACTAGATTGTTAGTTTTCTTAGATCAACACCCCAAAAAAGGTATTTTTATGGATGTTGCAGTAGTTTATGTTGACTCATTTTTCTCACTATTACTTAGTAGGCATCGATCATAACAACTGGGAGATTCAATTCAATTGGATTGGTCCTATGCTACAATCCCAATATCAGATAAGGAGAACATAATTTTGAGAAGGGAACCATTCAAAAAAAACTCCATAGAGTTGATTCAAGTAGATGAAACCATGATTAACTTAGTAAAATCTATGGAAGAAAAAGGGATGGGATTTTACTCCATATGGCACAACCCATTCTTGGTGGAGCTACCAGAAGCAAAGAACATGGAACCAAAAGATATAAAAATAGTAGATGCTAAATCAGATAGAGTTTTGACTCAAGAAATATGGACCATATATTTTTATGGAGCTAAATCCCAATATGGAGAAGGTGCCGGTGTTAATCTAATTGATATAAAAGGAAATTACCTTGGTATTCCTTACCGACTACAATTTCCTTACACAAATAATGTAGTCGAGTATGAAGCTTTACTACTAGGGTTAAGGAAAGCAAAAGAGCTAGGCATTAACTACTTGACTGTAAAAGGAGATGCATAACTTATTATACTACAGATCAAAGGTAAATATCAGACTAAAAATCCTAGGCTTAAGCAATATAGAAATGCAGTGTTGGAAGAAATTGATAAATTCTTGTTGAGCAAGGTGCAGCAAACAGTATTGTCATTGTTGTCAACATAGTCAGATAGATCCGTTGATGCAATGGATAGGAAGATCAAAAGCTAGTCAGATGCAGCAAACAAGAGTTCAAATGTTACTCAGAGTATGTACAGTGATTCTCCAAGAAGAACGAAGTGGACCACTTGCAAAAGGTCAAAGAAAAAGACAAGTAAGAAAAGTGTCGCGATATCGCAACATATACAACAGGTAAGAAAAACTGTCGCGATTTCGTGACATGTTAGAAGAGAGAGAAGAAGAAAGAAAAACTGTCATGATTTCGCGACATGTTAGAAGAGAGAGAAGAAAGAAAAACTGTCACGATTTCGTGACATGTTGGAAGAGAGAAAAAGAATGAAAAACTGTCACGATTTCGTGACATGTTAGAAGAGAGAGAAGAAGAAAGGAAAACTGTCATGATTTCGTGACATGTTAGAAGAGAGAGAATAAGAAAGCAAAACTATCATGATTTCACGACATGTTAGAAGAGAGAAAAGAAGAAAGAAAAACTATCATGATTTCGTGACATGTTGGAAGAGAGAGAAGAAGAAAGAAAAACTATCACGATTTCGTGACATGTTGGATGAGAGAGAAGAAGAAAGAAAAACTGTCGCGATTTCACGACATGTTGGAAAAGAGAGAAGAAGAAAGAAAAACTGTCGCGATATCGCGATAAGTTGTCAAGAATGAAAAACTGTCGCGATATCGCAACATTTTGAGAAGCAAGCAAAACTGTCACGATTTCGTGACATGTTGGAAGAAAGAAATGCAAGTAGAAAAAGTGTCACGATTTCATGACATATTGCAAGGAAGGTTGTACGGACGAAAAAGTGTCACGATTTCGTGACATATTGCAAGGAAGGTTGTACGAACGAAAAAGTGTCACGATTTCGTGACATATTGCAAGGAAGGTTGTACGGATGAAAAAGTGTCACGATTTCGTGACATGTTGCAGGAGAGAGAAAAAGGTGTCGCGATTTCACATGTTTCATGTTCACGGTCCAAAGCGAAGAGAAAGAGGAGAGAAAAAAAGGTGTCGCGATTTCGCGACATGTTTCATTTTCGCGGTCCAAAGCGAAGAGAATGAGGAGAGAGAAAAAGTTGTCACGATTTCATGACATGTTTCATTTTCGTGGTCCAAAGTGAAGAGAAAGAGGAGAGAGAAAAAGGTGTCGCGATTTCGTGACATGTTTCATTTTCGTGGTCCAAAGCGAAGAGAAAGAGGAGAGAGAAAAAGGTGTCGCGATTTCGTGACATATGACAAGAGAAAGAGCTAAGGAGAAAAAGTGTCGCGATATCGCGACATGTCGGGTTTTCGTGACCCGAAGGCAAAGAGGAAGCGCAAGGAGAAAAAGTGTCACGATATCGTGACATGTCGGGTTTTCGTGACCCGAAGGCAAAGAGAAAGCGCAAGGAGAAAAAGTGTCGTGATATCGCGACATGTCGCGTTTTCACGACTAAATGAAGAAAGAGAAAGTAAGAAGGCAGAAGTGTCATGATTTCGTGACAAAAGTAAAGAAGGAGAGTACGGAAGAAAAAGTGTAGCGATATCGCTACATGTTGTATTCTCACGGGCCAAAGCTAAGAGAAATTGTATGAAGGAAAAAGTGTAGCGATATCACTACATGTTGTATTCTCGTGGGCCAAAGCTAAGAGAAAGCGTACAGAGGAAAAAGTGTAGTGATATCGCTACATGTTGTATTCTCATGGGCCAAAGCTAAGAGAAAGCGTACAGAGGCGAAAGTGTCACGATATCGTGACATGTGTTTTCGTGGCAATAGCAACAGAAGAGTTACAGAGGCAGTTGAAGTCGACGAAGACCGATGTTAGCCGACGAAGATTAGGGTTTGCAGCCGATGAAGATTAGGGTTTGTAGCCGACTAAGATTAGGGTTACAGCCGACTAAGATTAGGTTTTTGATCTTGAAAATATTGTTATAAAAGGAAGGTTGTTTGATGAGTTGACATGTTGAGAAGTGCGACACTCGAAGACAGTGCGGAGAGTGTGAAATGAAGTCGAATATGTCATCGTATAAGTGTCAAAGCGGGAAATGTGGTCGTAAGAGCGCAGAAAGCACAAAAGTGGCGAGATGATGGTGAAGTGCACAAAGTGAGCAAAGAAGTCAAATCGTGCTAAGTGTGAAATTCACAAAGGAAGTAGAGTGCACAAAAGGGAGAAGACGATCGTGAAGCTCGATAGTGAAGCAACAGATTATGCGAAGTGATTGCATAGAGAGAGCAGAGTGCGTAGAGAATGCAAAGGTGAAGCAGACCAGTTAGGGTCTTGTAAAAGCAAAGGTATTTTATCATCAAACTTATAGATTCAAAATTGAAGTCCAGGTTGCAATCCTGGCATCAGGGGTTGGTGCTCCTTCTAGTAGGTGCTAGTAAATCAGGGGTTGTTGCTCCTTTTTGTTGGTACAAATAAATCAAGGGTTGGTGCTCCTTCTAGTGGAAGCTAGTAAACTGTTTGTAAAGTTGGTGCTTTGCAAAGGCTGGATTTGGATGGTAGTCCAAGCAGTCATTCTTGAGGAGTAGCCAAATTGGTGAACCTCGTTAAAATCTTATGTTGTGTGATGTTCTCTTGTTGTACTTGTTGTATTTGTTTATAAGTTTTTAATTGTTGTTATTTTAAGAGCTATAAATTCATGATTAAAGTACCACACTGATTCACCCCCCCTCTCAGTGCCATTGTAAGACTAACAATTGGTATCAGAGCCAAGTTCCCTTATCAGGCTAAATCAGCTAGGGTTGATCTTGGATTAGTATGCAATGGGTAAGAAGAATAGATCTTCCTCCAAAAGGGCATCTCAATCAGTTTCAGTTCCTGTGGAAGAGAAAATTGAACCAGAAGAGGTTGAAGGTTTTTTATCAAACAAAGCACCTTTGTTTGATGGAACTAATTACACGACCTGGAGAATCAGGATGCAGGCATATCTTTGTGCTTTGGGATACTACATCTGGGATTCAGTAATCAATGAATACATAATACCCATCACTCCTCCAATCGATGCTGTCGATAAGAATCTGTTTGAAAATGACTCAAAAGCAAGGAATGCTATCAAGTGCGGATTAGTAGACAGTGAACTGGTAAAGGTCAAGAGTTGTAAAACGGCAAAAGAAATATGGGACAAACTAAGGAGTACTCATGAAGGAGATGATGAGATCAAGGATGTCAAGTTACAAACACATCAAGCTCAGGTCGAAGCTTTAAAGTTGAATAACGATGAGAACATAGAGATATATATGTTGAAAGTTAATGAAGTCCTAGAGGATGATTCTAAAAGAGAAACAAAAAAAGAACATAAATGTGATGAAGAAGAAATTGATGCAAAAATAAATTTGAAAGAGGAACTAATTGAAGCTCTGGATGAATTGAAGATAGAAAGAAAAAGGAATAAGGAAATCTCAAGAAAGCTTGATGATGCAAATGAAATAATAACAAGGTTGAAAGTACAGGTAGAAGAATTCAAAAGGATTGAAGAAACTCTCAAGTCACAGATCAATGAGAAAGAGATTGGTTGCTTGCAAACAAGAGGAAGAGATTGTTTTATTGAAGAAACAACTAGAAGAGGCCAATACAAATCTCAAATTCAAGAAGAGCACATAGTTGCTAGATAAAATGATAAGCCAACAAAGAAGCTCCACGGATAAGCGTGGTCTTGGATATGAAGTTGAACAACCTTCATCTTCCAACTCTGCAAAGAAGAAGAAGTTCACTGTTGAAGGATCGAAGCAAGAAAAGTTTGAAGCTGAATCTTCAAAAGGAAGAAAATATCAAAGGAGATCTACAACAAAGCAGCCACAACAAAAGAGGTTCTATCACTCTCACTCTATTCATACTAATACTTTTAATGGCTATTGTTTCAGATGCAACCAGTATGGTCACAAGGCAACTTATTGTGGATTGAATAATAAATCAAAGAGTTATCCTTGGTAGAAATACATCTACATTTTTCGAGTGAACACTATGTACAATGTTTTCAATGCAATGGTCATGGGCACATAGCAAGGTTTTGTCCAAGCACTTTTGTATCTAATCTAAGGCAAAATAGTAGATTTCATCAGACGCAAAGAACGCAACACAGACAGGGAATAAATCATGTACATAAAAGAAAGGAAAATAATCATTCATCATGGATGCATAAGAGACAACCACACAAGAGAAATGTTCGAGTTCACGAAAAGGTGCAAAACAGGGATGCAGTTGAAAAATCCAAGCCCGAGTTCAAGAAAGTTTGGAGAAAGATAGAAGAAAGGAAATCGTGTCTCCTTGGACCGAAGGAGACTACTCCTCTATTGCACTAAGCAACTCCAGGTAGCACATCCTCAGGGGGAGCAATCTTAAAGTTTTATTTTAATGCTCCTATGTATTTGTTTGGGTTTTTGAGGATGAAAGGCAAGTAGTTAGGGGGAGTTGTCGTATAGTTGTCGAAGTATGTTTTTAGTTCATGTAGTTTGTGGAAGTGCCATAAAGGGTGGTGATTAAATTGAGAGTTCTCATTATTGGTAGTATTGCTATATGTCATTGTTGTACTGGTGATGGTTCTTACTGCCACTGTCCAAAGTTAAGGATTATAATAGTTCAGATAAGTTGGTTAGTGAAAGATTGTTGCTCTAGCCGTATATATGTGTTTCGATAAAAGCAGTGGGTATTTGAACTACACATTGATGGGAAGATTGTTAGATCTATTTTTGATGTTGTGGTGAAAAATATTGAAGTTTGATCATTGATTCATGTTTAGCTCATCAATATGAGCAACTTTGCTTTGTGAATCATACCTATCCGAGGTCCAGAAGTATGAGTTTGAGTAAGGTGCACTATAGTTGGCCGTGAAGTGGTTAACAAAATATTGTCTTCTGATTCGAACAGTTGAAAGTAAGGTGTGACCAGCGGTGACTGTAGAAAACATAGACCAAGTTGAAAATGTAAAAAGGGATTTGGTTGGTGTTGTGGTATAGTGTTTGATGCTTGCACAGATTTGGTAGTAAAATTGCAGTGTTGGTACAGTGTTGAACAAAAGTTGGTACAAGTGTGAGTCACTTATCAATTTTGTTGATAGATGTGAAATCAGCATTTTGAATGGGAAGCTTGAAGAAGATGTTTATATTGAGAAGCCAGATGGTTTCTATCTTGGTGATATTCCCAACTTGGTTTGTAAGCTGAAGGTATATGGCTTGAAAAAGGCACCCCGAGCATGGTATGCTGTTCTCATTTTGAGAAGGCTATGATTGGGACACCCACCTTTTGGAGTATGCATGGTAGCACGATTCTAGGCTAATCCCAAGGAGACTCATATGACAGCTTTTTGGTGGTTGATTTCTAAAATATCTCGAGGGAAAATAATTTTGTGAAAGTGGTTGGTTGAATGCATCAAAGTTTTCTGAATTGAGAGTTGTGTTTAAGCCTTGTGTTATAAGCATAGTGGCTTAAGCCCATTTGTTGTGAAAGAACTTGAGTTAGAAAAGAACATGAGTATCATTATTATGTCATATTTGTGGTTGAGCATTGTTGGAATTATTTGAGTTGGTTGATACATACTTGGACTAGGGTTGTGTGAGAGATGATGGGTTGAGTTGATTCGATTGAGCCTAGTCAAGTTATGTGTGAAGTGATTTTTAAAGTTCTATGAAGTAGATTTGATTTGAGATCGCCGTTATTTTTTAGTACTACTTGAGCATGATTGATTGAGCTTTTGAGAAGGCCTTTTGGAAATATTTGAGGACAATGCTGGGACAGATTGCTAGAGAAGATTCGAACAAGTTTTTAGAGAGCTTGGTGGAGCAGATTTGGACAGGTTTTGAATGAGCTAGTTATTCAACATTGGACAAGTTCCATGTGAGCTTGTTAAGCAGGTTCTTAGTGAGCCTATTGACTGAGATTTGGAGGTGACTAAGTATAGAGGACAGAGTCTCAATGGATAGAAATCTAGCAACCAACACAGTTGAAGATAGACCTGAGTGAGGATTCTTCAAGTGAAGAAGAGGTCCACCGATCAAGGCGACGAGAGAGAAAGAGTCTTCTATAATATCACAAGGGTACTATGGAGTATGGGTTATGGTATCCAAAAGGAGATGCAGATTGGGCAGGATGTGTAGATGATAGAAAGAGTACCGATGGAGGTGCATTCTATCTTGGGGAAAGATTGGTCACGTAGAAAGTAAGAAACAAGAGTCGGTTTCTTATCCACGAGAGGCAAAATATATTGGGACAACATGTTGTACGGGAGAAAGTTGCATAAAGTGAACGTTAAGTTGGATTTTCATTCAAAAATTATTTGGAGTGGTCACGTTTCCCAAGAATTGACTAGCTACAGGGATCACATTCTCGGGGGAGCATTTAAGTATTTGTTTATCTTTTTGCTCATGTTCATGATTTTTGCTAAATATAATAAATTTTGGCTGAGAATGTTGTGCATGGACTCAGGGGAGTCTATAGTAGCCCTTTGGTATTATTGTCAAAGGGGGAGAAGAATTACAGGAAAATTGCACATGTGTTGCCAACAATTCCAAAGGGGGAGATTGTTGAGCAAGGTGCAGCAAACAATATTGTCATTGTTGTCAACACAGTCAGACAGATCTATTGATGCAGTGGACAGAAAGTTCAAAAGCTAGTCAGATGCAGAAGACAAGAGTTCAAAGGTTACTCAGAGTATGTACAATGATTCTCCAAGAAGACCAAAGTGGACCACTTGCAAAAGGTCAAAGAAAAAGACAAGTAAGAAAAGTGTCGCGATATCGCGACATATACAGCAGGAAAGAAAAATTGTCACGATTTCACGACATGTTAGAAGAGAGAGAAGAAGGAAGAAAAACTATCACGATTTCGTGACATGTTAGAAGAGAGAGAAGAAGAAAGAAAAACTGTCACGATTTCACGACATGTTGGAAGAGAGAGAAAAATAAAGAAAAACTATCGCGATTTTGCGACATGTTAGAAGAGAGAGAAGAAGAAAGAAAAACTGTCACGATTTCATGACATGTTAGAAGAGAGAGAAGAAGAAAGAAAAACTGTCACGATTTCGTGACATGTTAGAAGAGAGAAAAGAAGAAAGAAAAACTGTCACGATTTCATGACATGTTGGAAGAGAGAGAAGAAGAAAGAAAAATTGTCGTGATTTCACGACATGTTGGAAGAGAGAGAAGAAGAAAGAAAAACTATCATGATTTCGCGACATGTTGGAAGAGAGAGAAGAAGAAAGAAAAACTATCGTGATATCGCGACAAGTTGGCAAGAATGAAAAACTATTGTGATATCACGACATGTTGAGAAGCAAGAAAAATTGTCGCGATTTCGCGACATGTTGGAAGAAAGAAAGGCAAGTAGAAAAAGTGTCGCGATTTCATGACATATTGCAAGGAAGGTTGTACGGACAAAAAGGTGTCATGATTTTGTGACATATTGCAAGGAAGGTTGTATGGACGAAAAAGTGTCACGATTTCGTGACATATTGCAAGGAAGGAAGTACGGACGAAAAAGTGTCACGATTTCGTGACATGTTGTTTTTTGTCGCGAGAGAATGAGGAGAGAGAAAAAGGTGTCACGATTTCGTGACATGTTTCATTTTTGCGGTCCAAAGTGAAGAGAAAGAGGAGAGAGAAAAAGGTGTCGTGATTTCGTGACATGTTTCATTTTCGTGGTCCAAAGCGAAGAGAAAGAGGAGAGAGAAAAAGGTGTCACGATTTTGCGACATATGACAAGAGAAAGAGCTAAGGAGAAAAAGTGTCACGATATCGCGACATGTCGGGTTTTCGTGACCCGAAGGCAAAGAGGAAGCGCAAGGAGAAAAAGTGTCACGATATCGCGACATGTCGGGTTTTCACGACCCGAAGGCAAAGAGAAAGCACAAGGAGAAAAAGTGTCACGATATCGCGACATGTCGCATTTTCGTGACTAAAGGAGGAAAGAGAAAGTAAGAAGGCAGAAGTGTCACGATTTCGTGACAAAAGTAAAGGAGGAGAGTATGAAAGAAAAAGTGTAGCGATATCGCTACATGTTGTATTCTCGCGGGCCAAAGCTAAGAGAAAGCGTACGGAGGAAAAAGTGTAGCGATATCGCTACATGTTGTATTCTCGCGGGCCAAAGCTAAGAGAAAGCATATGAAGGAAAAAGTGTAGTGATATCACTACATGTATTCTCACGGGCCAAAGCTAAGAGAAAGCATACGGAGGTGAAAGTGTCGTGATATCATGACATGTTGTTTTTGTGGCAACAACAACAGAAGAGTTACAAAGGCAGTTGAAGTCGACGAAGATTAGGGTTTGCAGTCGACTAAGATTAGGGTTACAACCGACTAAGATTAGGTTTTTGATCTTGAAAATATTGTTATAAAAGGAAGGCTATTTGAAGAGTTGACATGTTGAGAAGTGCGACGCTCGGAGACAATGCACAAAGTGCGAAGTGAAGTTGAAGATATCATCGTATAAGTGTCAAAGCAAGAAATGTGGTCGTAAGAGCGTAGAAAGCACAGAAGTGGTGAGATGATGGCGAAGTGCACAAAGTGAGCAAAGAAGTCAAATCGTGCTAAGTGTGAAATTTGCAAAGGAAGTAGAGTGCGCAAAAGGGAGAAGATGATCGTGAAGCTCGATAGTGAAGCAGTAGATTGTGCGAAGTGATTGCGTAGAGAGAGCAGAGTGTGCAGAGAACGCAAAGGTGAAGCAGACCAGTTAGGGTCTTGTAAAAGCAAAGGTATTTTATCATCAAACTTATAGATTCAAAATTGAAGTCCAGGTTGCAGTCTGGCATCAGGGGTTGGTGCTCCTTCTAGTAGGTGTTGGTAAATCAGGGGTTGGTGCTCCTTTCTGTTGGTATAGATAAATCAGGGGTTGGTGCTCCTTCCAGTGGGTGCTGGTAAATTGATTGTAAAGTTGGTGCTTTGCAAAGGCTGGATTTGGATGGTAGTCCAAGTAGTCATTCTTGAGGAGTAGCCAAATTGGTGAACCTCATTAAAATCTTGTGTTGTGTGATGTTCTCTTGCTGTACTTGTTGTATCTGTTTATAAGTTTTTAATTGCTGCTATTTTAAGAGCTGTAAATTCATGATTAAAGTACCACACTGATTCACCCCCCCTCTCAGTGCCATTGTAAGACTAACAATTCTTAGCTTTCAATATCTCTTATATTCCAAGAGAGAAAAATCATGTTGCAGATCTTTTAGTTGTAAATGCCTCAGGTTTAGATCACCCAGAGATAACTATAGAATATATGGAAAAATTCCCAACTATCTCAATCTATAAACCATCTATACTAGAGAACATAGTATATTTGCAGGTATTTCAAGATGACATAGATATTAAAGATTTTATGACTACAAAATTAGTATGCAAATGTAATCTATGATGAAAAAGATGAAGAAAAGATAAAAGACCAAATAGGAGAGCCAGTAGAAGTAATCCAATTGAAAACTAATAGAATACCCAAAGTATTGGTTTCTCTAGAGAATCTATTTGATGATTTTGACAAATCTTATAAGCCTTTACATAGAGAAGTAATATCTGAAGATATTAATATTGGTTCAATGAAAGAACCCAGAATAGTGAAAGTAGACATGTTTTTACCTGCTAAAGAAAAGACTAGATATATTAGTTTATTGAAAAAGAACAAAGAACATTTTTCTTAGACTTATGAAGATCTGAAAAAATTTAAAACAGAGGTAATGACACACATAATACCCTTGAATGAAGATTCCAAACCATTTAGACAAAAACAAAGGAAATACAACCCAACTCTACACCCAATAATGCAAAAGGAGGTACAAAAATTACTATATTCAAAAATAATAAGAAAGGTAAGATTTTCTTCATGGATATCCAATCTAGTACCAATTAGAAATAAGAATTGGAATATTAGACTCTGTGTAGGTTCTAAAAATTTAAACAAGAGTTCATTAAAAGATAATTACCCATTACCCAAAATGGAACAAATATTACAAGAAATAGTTGGCTCAACCATATTATATTTGTTAGATGGATTTTCAAGGTACAATCAAATTCAGATAAATTCAAAAGATAGACATAAGACACCATTCACCACACCCTGGGCACATTTGAATATTTGAGAATTCCTTTTGGACTAATGAATGCAGGTGCTACCTTTCAGGGAGCAATGGAATTTGATTTCAAAGGATTAATTTTCTAAATTGTAGTGGTGTACCTGGATGATATCACTTTTAAAAAAAAAAAACCTAGAAGACCATCTAGAAAATTTGACTGCAGTTTTTGCTCGGTGCAAGGAATTTGGAATTTCTTTAAATCCCAATAAATTCATATTTGGGACTACATAAGGAAAGTTGTTAGGACATATAGTTTCATAAAAATGAATAAGCATTGATCTAGACAGAATTTAAGCCATTTATAAAATTCCTCCTCATAGAAATTTAAAAGGAGTCAGGTCATTCTTTGGAAAAATAAATTTCATCAAAATATTTATCCCAAATTTTGCAGAGATGACCAAACCTATAAATGACATGGTTAAGAAAACTGGAGAAATAAAATGGATAGTTGAGAATATGGAAGCATTTAAAAAGATTAAAGAAGCCATATCAACCACACGAGCCCTAAGATGCACTGATTATGGAAAGGATTTTAACATCTACTCATATGCATCTAAAAATTCAATTGTTGTAGTTCTTTCACAGAAGGATGATTAAAATTATGAAAGGTCAATAGCCTTCATGAGATCAGGACTAAAAGGAGCACATATTAATACACCTTGCTAGAAAAACATGCTTATGTAGTCATACAATATTTATAACACTTCAAAGGTATATTTGGCTCAAATAAGGTTTACTGTTGTATTCCTTTTATAGCGGTAAAGGATATTTTTTCTCAATAAGAGAAATTAGGAAGACCAGCAAGGTGGATGGTAAAGCTTCTGCAATATGATGCTAAATTCAAAATAGTTAAAACTGTCAAATGGCAGGGTTTAGCAAAATTTTTGGCCAAAAAATAAGAAGGATTTGAAAATATTCTCATAATATATGAGGCATATGATGTCAGAAGAATCAATAATACTGAATGCAAATAGTATGAAGAAATATCGTCATACTTACAAACTCTATCATTCTGTCAACAAACATAATAAGGTCAATCAAGCTTCAAGCTCAAAAATATTATATACAAGATGGTGTGCTATACTGGAAACACCCTGATGGAATATTATTAGTCTATTTATATGAAAGTGAAGTCTCTAAAATAATCAATGAATTTCATTATGGTTTTTTGTGGAGGAAATTTTGCTCTAACAGCTACAGCTAATAAAATTATGAGAGTAGGATATTATTGGCCTTCTATTTTTAAAGATGTATATAAATATGTTAGTAACTATCATAATTGCAAAGTTTTTTTAGGAAAGAAGCATTTGGCAGTCATGCCCCTCAAGCTAGTAATAATTGAGGCACCATTCACACAATGGGGTATTGACCTAATTGGAGATATCAAGCCTAATTCATCTGACCAACACAAGTGGATCATAACTGCAATAGATTACTTCACAAAGTGGGTGGAAGCTGCACCTTT
Source organism: Wollemia nobilis (assembly GCA_028583015.1). Classification (NCBI taxonomy): domain Eukaryota; kingdom Viridiplantae; phylum Streptophyta; class Pinopsida; order Araucariales; family Araucariaceae; genus Wollemia; species Wollemia nobilis. The sequence continues at coordinate 2,128,842 of JAQPPZ010017013.1, read as the reverse complement.
GAGAACATCTACAACTATCACAATCATAAAATTATTAGAAGAAAACATTCTGACTAGGTTTGGGGTTCCTCAAAAGCTAGTTACAGATAATGCACAATATTTTGTTTCATATGAAATGGTAGAATTTTATGCTGAATATGGAATTGAATTATCCCATTATGCTAATTATTACCCCTAAGGAAATGGTCTAGCTGAGTCATCAAATAATAATGTAATAACCAAGATAAAAATATCATTAGGTAAGAACAAAAGAGGGTGGGATATTGAACTTAAATTTGCTTTATGGGCTGATAGGTAGTCTTTCAAAAGAAACACAAGAAGAACCTCCTACGATATGGTTTATGGAGAGAAAGATTTATTACCTTCAAAAATAGAGAAATTAGCACTTTCCCTCCTACTGCAATACCATAAAGACCCCAATCCCATACAAAGAAGGCTTGACCAAATTGTCCTATTAGAAGAGAAAAGAAGAGAAACCCTTAATAGAATGATGGAACAAACCCAGAAAACCATGAAATTATTCAATAAGAAAACCAAGGGTACTCCTTTTTCTCAAGGAGATATAGTCATCTATTGGGATCCTAAAAATGATAAGAATGGTGAAAAAGGTAAATATGAACCTAAATGGATTGACCCATACCAAATAGCCCATGTTATTAGTCAGAATACTTAAAAGCTATAGAATTTTCAGGGAGAAATTATGGCTATTCCTATCAATGACGAACACCTCAAAATGTATAATCCTTGCTAAATTCAGAAAAAAAAAAAGAGGATATGTGAAAAATAAAAAAATATAGAAAAGCAAAAACCCCAAAAATAGAGTGATGCATCTTTTATTTTATTTATTAGGTAAAAGTTTTTCTTTTTTCTAAAAAGTTTGCAAAACTCGTTGTTTCATATGTTATTCTTAGTTTGATGAGTATACATTACTATTGATTCCAATAAAAGCAATAATAGAAAAGAAGTTTATTTTTTAAGCTCAAAAGAGATTTACATTTTCTCAAATATGTATGATCAGGCAACAGTCATATGATATGATACAAAATAGAATGAAATCAATGTTAATTGGTACATTATGTTAAAGCCTCACATTACAAATAATGCTTAAAAATATTTTAAGGTCCAAGGAGCAAAGCTATATTTGATAAGGTAGTTGAGCTAAAAATTAGTACACTCATCATTTTTAGCTAGTAACTAATCCTCAACTCAGGCATACTCATTGCATAATTTACTTTTATCATTATAATTCTCTAACGAGAAAGAAAATCAAAATAAAGTTAATAAGAGTCACTAGCCGAGATATCTTGGAAAACCTCTATCGGGGCTATAGACGCCTGACTGGCAGTAGGGAAAAACTAGATGGGATTAGAAGCAACTCCATCGGGGCTATAGACACTTGACTGGCAGTGGAGCCCTACGAAATGGTAAAAATCTTTAGAGAGTAAAATCATACATTAGGCTTAACTGTTTTCTCAAATATAGCAAAGTTTTGGAAGATCTAAGAATAAAAAATGAATGCACAAAACACACACTAGGCTAAAACATAATGAAACTAGTAGCTTTGGAAAATAAAGTTTAAACATATCCTATGACCTCGCCAAAACAGGCATAATAAAATAATAAAAATCTCTTATGATCTTAAAAATATGACTCTTGGTATTAAATTGAATGAAAGGAATCACAATTTTTTATACTCTGTTACTTTGATATCCTATTACATGTACAACTTTTCAATTTAAAAATTATTATATTTTATCTTTCAAGTTTTAATCATCAATCTTGGTGATGTGAATTTTTGTCCAAAATTGAAATAAAACTAGGAGATTTTGTGGTTCTCAAGTGCTTCATGTTTTCAACACATTGTCTCAGATAAAGCCTATGTTGGAGCCAAATTTGACTCAAACTTTGAAACCCCTATATTTAAATTTTTGGTTTCATCAAAGTAAGCAAGTTTCTGGTCCATTTTGCACCAATTAAGAAAGTTTAATTTCTTGTGTGTTTTTTTGATAAAATTTAAAATGTGGTTGTTAATAAGGTGTGACCCTTTAAATAAAGTTCCATAGTCTTCAAAAAGGGATAGGCAAAGTTATTAATCAAATCTCTAAAGCTAAAATCCGACATTCGTAGAATAATTTTCCCATGGGCCTAAATCTATTGTTAAACCTATAAGTCTAATTTTTTTCTAAAGTAATGGATAACTTTAACTAAACAATGTGGTCTAGAACCCAAAAAACCTAATTTTGAAGCAAAACTCTTAATCAAAATCTCGAGGACATTCACCATCTTAATTAAAATCGAGCAAGTCGTATTAATCCAATGACATCGCTTAGTCAAAAAAGAATCCAATGGATGCACTGCCGCAATAAAGCCCAAATATTTTTTTTGATTGGTAGAAATGGTTTTGAAAGGTCCCTGAACCTTGTACAAGAGAGATTACAATAAATCCATATCGACCGAGGTGGTCCAAGAAGAAAGGAATAGAAAGCTGGCAAACCTCCACACTAGGGAAGGTGTCGCGAAATCGTGACCAAAATGGTGATGTCACGAAATCATGACAAGAAGCACCATTGAAGCCAAAGGAAGAAAGGAAGTCATGAAATCATGACAAGAAGCACCATCGAAGCCGAAGAAGGGAAGAAGTCACGATATCGCGACATGTTGCAAAGTGTCGCGATATCACGACAGTTGCAGGGTTGGAGCCAGACGAGAAGAAAAGTCACGAAATCACGACAAGAAAAGGGAGTCGTGAAATCGCTACAAGAAATGAGAACGCTGCCGAAGAGAAAAGGTGTCACGAAATCGTGACAAGAATGAAGACCGCATCCAAAACAGAAAATGAGCCTCGAAATTGCGACGAAAGTGGAAGCCTACTGCCAAGAAGAAAAAGTGTCATGAAATCGTGACAAAGGTCAATAAAGCCCAAATATTAATTCAAAGGTCAATAATGATTAAAAATATTAAAACCATACTACTTTCCTAATATTTGGATAGATGCTCTCAAAGTTTAAACCGGTCTAATGGCTACGAGCTCTCCAAAGAGTCAAAGCTTTAAAATAAAGTCAACATAGCTCAAAGCTACCAATTAAATAGTGAGCAACTCCAATAGATCGAATGATAGTGCTCAAGAAAACTCAACATCACTGGTTGTGCTTGTGTTAATTAAATCACATGTTAAAGTGTTATCATAATAAGATACTAAGGGTAAATGCCCCCTTTGAAATAACCATTGAGCAAGATGGGCATATTGAACGATGATACTCAATTTAGATCCGATCCAATGGTAGCGCTCCTTTAAAAGGTGCATTAAAAAAGGTAAATACCCCATGTGATTAAAAACAATTATTAAAAAATGTTAACAAGGGTCTAAGAACATTAGCTAATTATTCCTCCTTTCGGCTTAATCAAAGTTTCAAATTATATACCCCTAGGTAACTAACCCTGCAGGTTGAAGGAGATCAATGGTTGCGCTGATATCAATCAAGATCCAATGGTCACACCAAAATGATATCCTCGTAAGATACTAGATTAAACAAAGGTAAAGTAAAAAATAATTATGTAATTAGCAAGGGTCTAAGCACGTTAGCTAATCATTCCCCCTTCCAACTTAATCAAAGTTTAATCAAATCTAATGATGCATCCTTTTGGTTATTAAGTATGCAGTTACAGGAGATCTTACGGCTATGCTCTGTTTAAAACGATATCATATGGATGTTCTCAAACATGATAAAACACCCAAAAAAATATCAAAGGAATCAGACAGTAGTGCTTCATCAACGTTGGATCTAATGGTGTGCATTGTAAAAAATGATCGAAGATTAATCTTAAAAGGTTATTTCATCAAATGATCAATTAAATTGCATTATCAAGGCTAAAGAGAGCACTTAATCAAGTTTAATACATGGGTAATCTTCCCATTTCCTTTTGCTAAAGCTTGTGTATCTACGGGATATCCAATGGTAGCGCTCACATCATGACATAATCTAATAATGCTCATGTAGAGATGTGAACATGTTATATTAATGATTATGTTTAATACAATGAGGTTAAGGTTGTAATTGTTATGTTAAATTTGATAAATAATGATTATACGAAGACTATTACATTGTATTATTACAAAGGATTATATATGAATAGGTGGACTAACAATCATGCAGGTCCTGGGATATCAACAGTTGCGCTAATCATTTCTAGGATCTGACGGTAGCGCATGAATCAAAGACCAAAGTATTAAAGCAATACCAATAATCCAATGGTAGTGCTTCGTCAGGGTTAAAAATATTCAACGACATTGAGCAATTCAAAGTCAACATAATAGAATAAAAATGAAACTACTCCATAGGGTATCTTCTGATAGATCAACGGATGCGCTCTATCTCAAATCAATCCAACGATAGCGCGTGATCTAGAGGTAAACCAAAAGGTAAGATTAAATTAAAACATGATTAATTAAATCCTAAAATAAATTTAACAAGGCTTTAAACCCATCATTAATTACCATCCTTATTGGTCGAAATTAAAAATATTTGGAGCTTGTTTTCTTTCAAATAACTAACCTGCAGGTTTTAAAAATATCCAAGATTGTGAGAGAACATAAGTACATCCGATGGCTACGCTCGATCATGGTTGACTCAGGGGAGCTAAGGACATTCGAGATAATAATAATAGACACTCACACCAAGAAATGAATGTTGTGAAGCTCTTGAGGGTGATTGCTACCTAAGTTAAATATAATCAATCCCAAATATTTAGTTATAGTTTGGGTCTAAGGTGGCACAAGGTTCAAAATGGAAGCCATCCCTATTACACATCCCAGTTCCACATTAGATAAAAAGGTTTCTAGCAAAAAATAGTAGAAGTTTTAATAATTATAGACACACAAATCAAAAGACCTCAGGGCATGTAGGATGAAGAACATTACCCATCATAAACACTCAACTCTATAAAAATATGTGTTGGCAAAATTTCTTTGGCTAGTTTTAAATAGTAGTCGGTGGCCTCGTATTGATGACAAAATGTACAAATTTATTAAACCCATTATGCCACCCTATATGTGAGCTCACTAAATCAGTCAAGGTTACCACCTTGGTGAGCTAAGAGCAAAAGTTGATACACAAGAAGTACAAAGAAAAGAGGAACTTCAAGGTTCACTATCATAGAAAGACCTAACCTACTACTGTGATATCAATGGAATCATGCGGAGATGTTTTCATACCCTAAGACACAAAGGAAGCCATAAAATTCATCACCGATAGGTCACCATAATCTATGATCTTCAGACCACCTGTTCCTGGCAGCACCATGTATGAATTTTCTTAGAAATATGAAGCTGATAAAAGACCTACCTAGTGTAGTAGTACGATATTGACAATGCATGTATCAAGAGTTTTGATCGTGTAATGGAGAATGATGAACGGACCCATGGATAATGGCTAACTTGTTTCACAAAGCATGGAGGTTACAGTATAAAGGCTTCCCTAGAAATAACATATGGAATAGCAACCTTGGTAAGCTGGTATATCCAAAAGTTCACTTCTCTTCATATTTGATGGCTTGGTTGGTGGTGGCGTATGATGAAAGAATGAGGACATTTCGAGACAATAAATATCAACCCGTGTTTAGTATTAAGGTCAAACATATTCAGAAGGTTTTCAAGTTGACAAAGTATACCACCTTTCTTGTGGACAAGGTAATCGAATATCAATCTTGAATGTTTACAGATATGGAAGTTTTTAAAACCTTGTTTTATACACACAAGAAAATAGAAAAGGAATTCCCAATTAGGAAAAATTCTTTTAGACCATGGGTCCAAGATTTTTGTGATATGATAAACATAATTTTGGGAGTACAAGATCTCAATAGAATAACTAAAAGGGTTTTATATTTATCTGCACAATGTAATAGGGCATATAACACCCCAATTTATGCCTGGGAATTATAATTAATTACCTAGATGCATAAAGAAATGGTAGAATTGAGGAAATCAATTTTTGAGCAAAGGCAAGAGATGTCTCGTTTTTCTCAATATTTAATTTTTATTCATCTGATAGCCGGTCAATTGGCAAAATCTAGGAAAATAATAAAATCCATTGATAGTCCCTATGTCCAAAATAGTTTCTGGAGAATACATGAGGGACGAACTCACTTTGGTTGGTTATGTGACCACTTCATGGTGGAAATCCGTTGGGTTTTAACTGGCATGGTTCCTGAGAGATTAGGGCCAGGAGTAAGGGCTTTAATCAAAGGAAAGGAGATTGGGGATTTCTTTTTCATAGAAGGTTTTACATATATTAGACTATATGGGGCTAAAATACCCCCTAAGTTGTTACCAAAGTATTGCCCATTATCCCTAGCGGCTTTGGAATTATGCAGGCAAGTGGTCGAAGAGGCTAAGATGAGGTTGGTGAAGAAACATGGAAAGGTCCCTTGGCTCGATTTTCCCTATCGTTTTGTGGATTTTATATTTGTTGGATATCCTTCCCTGCTCAAGGGAATGTTTGAATTGGATAATAGGGGATTCGATGAGATAACTTGGAGATTCTATGACCCAAAAGGAACATACAAAAAAATTATGGTAAAAATGGAATACACCCAAATTTTGCATCATGAAGACGCTTTTGAGGAAAACTTATTAGAAGCTATGGAAAAAGGATTATATTTATAGAGAGTATGGGATGATTTCCCTCCTAAAAAGAGGGGCAACACACAAGTTTATGAAGCCTGTGATTACCCCATAGAATTAAGAAGGTTTCGAGAAGGTTTAGTAGATGTTGTAGGACCTATTTTACAATGGGTAAGCCAAGCAATTAGATAAGACCCTCTGTTGGAGTTGATAGAAAAATAGGTTATGTATCTAATGGAAGTCACTATCAAAATTACTGATATAGTAGAGCAACAATTCAGGCCTCCTGGAAGTGCTCATCTCAGAATAGAATTGGAACGAACCAATCCTTAAGAGGTTTCCCAAAAACCTAGTGCAGGTAAAGTAAAATAAATTTTAATCACATCTGCTCAGAAAACTTCACCCATGGAGCAAACTATAGTTCCCATTTTTGACAAAGCATTAGCTATAACTAGTGTAAAGTAATTAATTTACATGGCCATCCCCACATATTTAAACATAAAGGGATGGGAGATTAAAATCCCATCAGTAATACAAATGAATAATATGAGAACTGGTAGATTTGGTGGTCTATTCCGAATTCATCTAGTGAGGAATCAAACAGAGATAACCCCTGTAAAAAAGAAGCCCAGATTGTCTTTACCCTCTACAAAGGTTATTTTGGAATGAACAAATGAGCAGACTACCTTCACTACTACAAATGAGCAGACTACCTTCACTTTTAAGGTTTGTAGACAACAATAGAAAATTAGTTCAACACAACAGAGACCTACACCTACAGAAAAAGTATTCGAAATAGTAAAAGAAATAGTTGAAGAGAAAACAACTAAATAAGGAGAAATAGGTTCACCCAATACCACCATCACTGGTTAAACTGAGTCACCATTTTGAAAAATTCAAAGAAGAGAGCATAATCAAAACTATAAGGGCAATGGAAGCCAGTTGTATCAATTTTTGAATACCGATCAGATGCTGACAGGTGTAGGATCATAAATAAACCAAGAATAATAGAATCAAGAACTAAAAACTATAAAAGTAAGTAGAAAGATTCATATTCTGCATCAAGCAATTAGAGAGTACCATTTTTGCTAATAGGTATACTTGAGTGCCATGTTAGTTGTGTTTTTGTATCCCCTTCTATGTCTATTTTTTCCTCATTTCTTATTCTTCCCCTTGTGCAGGATTTTAATAGGAAAGTGCTCAAGAAGTTGAGATTATTTTCTATCCTATTGAGCCTAAGATTAAAAGACTTTATTGTTACCAAATTGGAACAAGTAGAGTAGGAGAGACCTATTACTTTATTTGAATATATTTTCATTGTATTGATACTTTTTCTTGAGATAAACAGAGTTGAAAGGATTTCTACCCACTTTGCATGTAAATTTTATGAAATCAATACAATTATGAGTCTCATTTTATTATATGTTTGTCTTGGTATTGTGTGTCACTGTATAATGAGTTACATTATTTGAATGCATTATATGTTTCTTTCGTTGGTTAACTTTTGGTTTTATTATGATATTTGAATGAAACTTTTAGCACAATTTTCCTTTTCCCCATTCTCTCTGTTCATGATTAAAATTATTGTTAAATTGCTATAACAGCCCAATGAATCTAGGCACCGGTATACATAAGGCATAAAAATTGGTTTTTCTCCTGCTTGGTAATTTTAAAATACTTGTAGTGTTTCATAAATCTAGAGTGTGTAATTAGAGTTTTAGTTGTAGAACTACCACTAGGGTTTCCTTACCCATTTTATAGTTTTCTTTAGCAATATTTTTGTTTAGTAGAACAATGAGGCAGGTTGACCAGAGCCTGTAATAGCTTGTTGGTTTCAAACGTATTCTTGTAGCATGACAATCAAAATCCTATGGATGCAAGAATCAGTTCCAATAGTCCTGAAAGTATGTTTTTTTGAGGGTGATGCAGGAGCATCCGGTGGCAGCAGCACAATCTTGCATCAACAAATTTTTTTCTAAGTTTTTGCCACTCAAGAAGGGGGGAGAGAAAGTGCAGAGCAAAAAAAAACTATCATGATTTTGTGACATGTCGTGAAATCACGACAATCAGTAGGAGAGAGAAAATGCCTTTGAAAAAGTCATGATTTCGTGACGTCACAAAATCGTGACAGTCAGCAGGAGAAATAAATGCCATTGAAAAAGGTCACGATTTTGCGATGTGTCATGAAATCGTGACCGTTGCAAAATCGCGACGGAGAGCAGCTAAGGGAAGACGCTTGTGGGAAGGTCATGATTTTGTGACATGTCATGAAATCATGACAAAAGAGCAGTGATAGGGGACACTATTGGAAATGTCATGATTTCACGACATGTCATGAAATCGTGACAAAAGAGCAGCGAGAGGGGACACTATTGGAAATGTCATGATCTCGCGACATGTTACGAAATCGCTATTGTTGCGAGATCACAACAAAAGGTGGTTGAGAGAATATGTTGTTGGAAATGTCATGATTTCATGACATGTCACGAAATCGCGACAAGCAAGCAGCAGGGGGAAGACACCAACAAGATTGTCGCAATTTTGTGACATGTCGCAAAATCATGATTGTCGTGAAATCGTGACTAGAGCAGATAAGCATGGGCATCCGAAGGCAAATGTCATGATATCATGACATGTCACGATATCGTGACCCAAAGGTAAGAAAGGCAGTGGTGGAAGAGAAAACGTCGCGATATCGTGACATGTCGCGATATCGTGACCCAAAGGCGAGGAAGGCAGAGATGAAGAGAAAATGTCGTGATATCGTGACATGTCATGATATCGCGATCGAAAGGGAGAAGGAGCGTAGGGAAGCCAAAATGTCGTGATATCGTGACATGTCATATTTTCATGCCAAAAGACGAGCCAAAGACGAAGAGTCAAAAAGGGAGACGTGTCGAATATCTAGACGACGAAGCGACACGGGGAGGCAAAACGAAAGGTTCTGGAAGAGGAAACGAAGGGCCACCAGCTGGAAATGGAGCGTCACCCGAGAACCTTTAAAAAGGAGAGCAAAGGCATGCACAGGGGATGGTTGGAATGATAATTTTTTTTTTGTATTTCCAGAATTGAGAAGTCTGTAAAGGTGCAACTCTTCTGCGACTTATGTAATATTCTACTGTGACTGTAATACTCTGTTGTAACAGTAATTCTCTGTTGCATTTGAATAAAATAAAACTATTTTTCTTCTTTGTAATTTTGGCTCTCGATCAAGTGGTATCAGAGCAGGAGTTCCTGAGTGTGTGAGCAGATCGTCGAAAGTGAGGCAGCTTGCACCAAGATAGGTGGAAGGATTCTGAGAAGAGAGAACGAGAGTGCCTGGGTAGTGTAAATAGAGCATCGAACGTGAGGCAGTTTGCACCAGGACCAGTTGAGATTTGTGAGAGAGGTGAGCAGTATGCCTCCAAAAAGAAATCATGGTCACGGGAGAAATGTGGCACAGGATGAAGATTTCAGAGCATTGCAGAGGCAAGTGCAAGCCCTACAGGAAGAATTGCGAAAAAGGGCCGAACCTAAGGGAGAAGACCAGAGTGACGATGAAGCCTGGGAAACTGAGGATCCATCAGATGATGAAGAAGCATTGGATCCTTCTGAAGCTAGACTATTGAAAGCTCTATCTCAGGTCGGGAAGAGACCGAAGTTTGATGTCTCTACATATTCTGGGAACCTCAACCCAAAAGAGTTGATTGACTGGATCAACGATATGGAGGAATACTTTGAGTATGAGGAGGTTGCGGATCCAGACCGGATAAAATTTGCAAAAACAAAATTAAAAGGCCATGCTAGTTTATGGTGGAAAGGAGTACAACTCAAAAGAAATAAAAATGGAAAGGAGAAAATAACCAGATGGGACCGAATGGTGGAGAAGCTGAAGAGACAATTTATTCTCATAGATTACGAGTTGGACCTGTTGAGGAGGATGTAGATTCTGAGGCAGTCAGGCAAGTCTATCCAAGAATACACAGAAGAATTCTACAAGATCTCCATCAGAACTGGCCATTCAGGGGCTAATAAGGAGAAAGTAGCCAGATACATCAACGGGTTGAGAATGAACATTCAGGAAGAACTCAGCTTGATCAGAATAGCCACCATAGAAGATGCATACCAGTTGGCCTTGAAGGTAGAAGAGAAACTAAACAGAAGATTCAAAGGCAACCAGAGAGGAAGGGATCATGGTGGAAGAACCGATGGAGGAAATTACCGAGACCAGAAGAAGACTGGTGAAACAAGCAAAACCCAGGAACAAAAAAAGGAGAATACCTACCACTCGCGTGATCAAAACAATGGCTACCAGAGAGGAAGAGGTAGACCTGGACGTGGGTATGAAATATGGGTATTTCGTGGAACCTATTTCCAGTGTGGAGAAGAGGGACATCGGTCATCCGAGTGTCCTCAACACCAAGAAAGGATGGACAAGAGACCTGAGGGTCATGCCAGAGCTATTGTGGCAGATGAAGGTGCAGAGTCAGAACACTCAAAAGAAGCAAAAGGAGGAGAAGTGTTGATGATGAGAAGGGCACTGTTGAATGATGAGAAAGAACCAGAATAGAGGAAGAGTCTGTTTCGCACAAGGTGCAAATGTGCAGGGAAGGTCTGCAATGTTATCATTGATAATGGTAGCATAGACAACTTAGTTTCAGAAGAGATGGTTACTAAGTTGAAATTGGGAAAGAGGAAGCACCCGCATCCATATCGGATTGCATGGTTGCAGAAAGACCACAGAGCACTTGTCAGTGAACAGTGCTTGGTCGAATTTCACATTGGGAATTATCAAGATGAGGTCCTATGTGATGTTTTGTCGATGGATGCTTGCCATTTGTTGTTGGGAAGACCATGGCAATTTGATAGACGTGCAGTGCATGATGGGCATGCAAATACGTACTCTCTAACGAAGGATGGAGTACGTCACAAATTGAAGCCACTGAAGGAAGTGGATGAGAAAGTGTGCAGTAGTGCCAAAATCTTCCTGGTGGATGGAAGACAGTTTTTGGATGGTCTGAAGAGGGATTCAATGTGTTATGCATTAATCCCTACTATTAAGAAAGAATAGTACATAGATGTTCCAGTAGAGGCTGAACACCTATTAGAAGAATTTCTAGACATCATATCAGATAATGTGCCTGAGGGTTTACCACCGATGAGGAAGATCAATCACCATATTGATTTGGTACCTGGATCTAGTTTACCCAACAAGGCAGCCCACAGAATGACTCCTATGGAAAGTGAGGAACTAAGCAGGCAAGTCCATGAGTTGTTGAAAAAGGGACTGATTCGAGAAAGCTTGAGTCCATGTGCGGTACCTACAGTACTAGCACCAAAGAAGGATGGGGAGTGGAGGATGTGTACAGATTCCTGAGCTATAAACAAGATCACCATAAAATACAAATTTCCATTACCAAGGATGGATGATATTATGGACTGTTTGAGTGGAGCCAAGTACTTCACCAAGATTGACCTGAAGAGTGGCTACCATCAGATTCGGATCAGAGAAGGAGATGAGTGGAAAATTGCTTTCAAAACCAGAGAAGGTTTGTATGAGTGGTTGGTCATGCCATTTGGGCTAACCAATGCACCAAGCACATTCATGCGGTTGATGAATGAAGTGCTGAAGGAGTTTTTAGGCAAGTTTGTTATTGTCTATTTGGATGACATTTTGATATTCAGTAGAGCCCTAGAAGAGCACCTGATGCATATCGGGAGGGTTTTTGAGAAGTTGAGGGAAGAACAGATTGTTGATCAACTTGAAGAAGTGCAATTTTGTGAAGAAGGAGTTGGTATACCTAGGATTTGTCATCTCAGTTGAAGGTCTAAAAATGGACCCAAAAAAGGTGAGGGCTATCATTGAATGGCCTACTCCAAGAAGCACTTTTGAAGTGAGATCATTTCATGGTCTAGCCAGTTTTTATAGGAAATTCATCAAAAATTTCAGCAGTATTTGTGCACCCCTTACAGAAACAATGAGAGGGGATAGGAAAGACTTTAAGTGGACCTTGGGAGCTGACAAGAGCTTTGATATGTTGAAGAAGAAGGTCACTGAGCAACCTATTTTAGCACTTCCAGATTTTAATAAGGTATTTCAGGTAGACTGTGATGCCAGTGGTAGTGCCATTGGAGCTATGCTGAGTCAAGAAGGTAAGCTTGTTGCTTACTTCAATGAGAAACTCAATGATGCCAGGAAAAAGTATTCAGTGTATGATCAAGAGTTCTACGCTATAGTTCAGGCCCTGAAGAAGTGGAGACATTATTTTCTGCCGAAAGAGTTTGTGCTATATACTGATCATCAGGCCTTATAGTATATAAATAGCCAGGGAAAACTAAACCAGAGGCACTTGAAGTGGGTTGAGTTTCTGCAGAGTTATTCCTTTGTGTTGAAGCACAAGAGTGGAAAGTCCAACAGAGTTGCAGATGCCTTGAGTAGAAGGCAGAGTTTTCTGACAAAAATGAAGGTGGAAGTGTTGGGATTTGATGAGTTGAAGGGTTTGTACCCTGAAGATCCCGATTTTGCAGAAGCCTGGAAGGCTTGCTTGGCACCAGTTACCTTGGATAGAACCAAGTGGTTGGATTTTCTGATCCAAGATGGAATGTTGTTCAGAGGAAACCAGTTATGCATTCCAAGAGGTTCCATGAGGGAAAACCTAGTCAAAGAAAAACACAGTGGAGGATTGGATGGGCACTTTGGTCGAGATAAGACCATTGCCCTTGTGAGAGAGAATTATTATTGGCCACAACTACAGCAAGATGTGCGAAAATTTGTGCAGAGTTGTAGAGTCTGTCAGATGGCGAAAGGTGTGAGACAGAACACCGGATTATATCAGCCGTTACCTGTACCAGAGAAACCATGGGAAGATGTCAGCATGGATTTCGTTCTTGGTCTACCAAGGACACAAAGGGGAAATGATTCCATATTTGTAATAGTTGACAGGTTTTCAAAGATGGCACATTTTATCCCTTGTCAGAAAACTAATGATGCAGTTCATATTGCAGGTTTGTTTTTCAAAGAGGTGGTACGACTGCATGGTCTACCGAAGAGTATCATTTTCGATAGAGATACCAAGTTTGTTGGGTATTTCTGGAGAACCCTGTGGAAGAAACTAAAGACAGATTTGAAATTCAGTTCAGCATACCACCCACAGATAGATGGGCAAACAGAGGTGGTAAACAGAAGTTTGGGTAACCTATTGAGGTGCTTGATAGGAGATAAGCCCAAAGGATGGGATCTGATTTTGCCGCAGGTAGAGTTTGCATATAACAATTTTGTCAACAGGAGTACCAACAAATCTCCATTTCAGATAATATATGGAAGCAGTCCAAGAAATGTTTCTGAGTTAAGGAAGTTGAATACAGGGGAAAAGTGCAGTGTCGAGGTTGAGGATTTTGCAGAGCATCTGAAGAACCTGCATGAAGAAGTGAAGAAGCATATTGCTAAAATGAATACGCAATATAAGATGAAAGCAGACCAGAAGTGACGGTTTAAGGAATTCAAAGTGGGAGATGAAGTGATGGTCCATCTGAGAAAAGAAATATTTCCTGCTAAAACCTATAACAAACTAAAGATGAAGAAGTTTGGACCGTGCAAAATCCTAGCAAAATGGGATTCAAGCAATGCGTATGAGGTAGAATTGCCAAGTGGGTTAAACATATCACCCGTGTTTAATATTTTAGATTTGGTGAAATACCATGAAGGGGATAGTAGTGAGGCACCAAGCGTAGAGTTGTGGAGTATTCCAGCATCTACTCCAACCGCAGATGAGATTGAAGAAATACTGGACACTCGAGAAGGCAGAAGTACCAGAAACATATAGTATTTCGAATATTTGGTCAAGTGGAAGGGCAGACCGGTAGAAGATGCAACTTGGTTGTCTAAAATGGAGGTTGACCACCTGGGTCTCCCTCTAATAGTTCAGAAGTGAGGATCACTTCTCAATCTACCTCGGGTGTCTGATGTAGGAGCATCCGGTGGCAGCAGCACAATCTTGCATCAACAAATTTTTTTCTAAGTTTTCGCCACTCAAGAAGGGGGAAGAGAAAGTGTAGAGCAAAAACTATCACGATTTCGTGACATGTCACAAAATCACGATAGTCAATAGGAGAGAGAAAATGCCTTTGAAAAAGTCATGATTTCATGATGTCGCGAAATCGCGACAGTCAATAGGAGAAAGAAATGCCATTGAAAAAGGTCACGATTTCACAATGTTTCATGAAATCGCGACAGAGAGCAGCTGAGGGAAGATGCTTGTGGGAAGGTCGTGATTTCGTGACATGTCACGAAATCGTGACTGTCATGAAATCACGACAAAAGAGTAGCAAGAGGGGACACTGTTGGAAATGTCACGATTTCGCGACATGTCACGAAATCATGACAAAAGAGCAGTGAGAGGGGACACTATTGGAAATGTCGTGATTTCATGACATGTCACGAAATCATGACTATCACGAGATCACGACAAAATGCAGCCGAGAGAAGACATCATTGGAAATGTCACGATTTCGTGACATGTCATGAAATCACGATCGTCACGAAATCGTGACAAGGAGGCAATAGGGGGAAGACACCAATAAGAATGTCACGATTTTGTGACATGTCACGAAATCATGACTATCATGAAATCACGACCAGAGTAGATAAGCGTGGGCATCCGAAGGCAAATGTCGCGATATCGCGACATGTCGCGATATCGCGACCCGAAGGTAAGAAAGGCAGTGGTGGAAGAGAAAACGTCGCGATATCACGACATGTCACGATATCGCGACCCGAAGGCGAGGAAGGCAGAGATGAAGAGAAAACGTCATGATATCATGACATGTCGCGATATCGTGACCGAAAGGGAGAAGGAGCGCAGGGAAGCCAAAATGTCGCGATATCGTGACATGTCGTATTTTTGCACCGAAAGACGAGCCGAAGATGAAGAGTCGAAAAGGGAGACGTGTCGAATATCTGGACGATGAAGCGACACGGGGAGGCGAAACGAAAGGTTCTGGAAGAGGAAACGAAGGGCCACCAGCTGGAAATGGAGCATCACCTAAGAACCTTTAAAAAGGAGAGCAAAGGCATGCACAAGGGATGGTTGGAACGATAATTTTTTTTTTGTATTTCCAGAATTGAGAAATTCTGTAAAGGCGCAACTCTTCTGCAACTTATGTAATATTCTGTTGTGACTGTAATACTCTGTTGTAACAGTAATTCTCTGCTACATTTGAATAAAATAAAACTATTTTTCTTCTTTGTAATTTTGGCTCTCGATCAAAGGGTTAGGTGCATCAAAGATGATCCTTATGAAAAAAATACACACAGAACCACCTGTTAAATTTTAAGGCAAACGATCATATGGTTCACAAGATACTGCTTGGCAAGGTGCATCATTCTCCTTTGGTGAAAAAAAACTCAACTCCTGTGAGTTTAGTTGAATTAAAATCCTATAGCTTCTTGTTATCAATTTTCTTTAGCTCTGACTCTGAAACCCAAGTGTTATCTGACTATGGTAATCCTTCCCACTGAACCAGGTATCTGTTGTAGCTCCCATATATGGTGGTGATCACATTCTTATCAAGAACCTGTGCAACTCTATATTTTTTCTTCTAAGGCATCTATTGTGCCCAATTTACTGTCTCCTATAATTCGCCATCCTTGGCAGTACTAGGATACTAAAATAAATTAGAAACATTAAAAATAGGCAAAATATCAAATTCATCGGGCGGATCCACTTTATAGGCATTATCATTGATCTTCTTTAAAATCCTACATGGCCCGATTTTCTTAAGTTTTAGTTTGTTATACGTATCCTTAGGAAATATTTCTTTCTTAAGATGAACCATGACCATATCACCCTCTTCAAACACTTTCACCATTTTGTGTGCATCAACAGATTATTTTTAGTGAGCATTACTACTCTACAATTTTTCCCTCATTGACTTTTGCACTTTCTAGATATGCTCAGCAAATGCTTCTGCATCATCACTAACTTGTTCCCCAATTAGTAACTCAACCAAATCTAATACACCTCTAGTATTTTGACCATAAACAATTTGAAAAGGGGATTTACCTATTGACTAAGTTGTTATATGCAAATTCGGTTTATGACAAGGCTAAATCCCATTATTTTGATTTTTCTCCAACTATGCATCGTAAGAGGTTTCCCAAGCTTCTGTTCACTACGTCTATTTTCCCATTGGTCTGTGGGTGGTAAGCACTACTGAACTACAACCTGGTGTTCAACTTCTTCCACAACATCCTCCAAAAGAGACTCAAGAACTTAGTATCCTGATCAGAAGTAAGTCTTTGGAACACCATGCAACTGCACAACCTCATCAAAGAATTAGACTGCAATCCTAGTTGCATCATTTTTTTTTAAAAGTAATGAAGTGCACCATTTTATAAAATTTATCTACCACAAAAAAAATTGAATTCTTACCCCTTTGTGTCTTGGGCAACCCCAACACGAAATACATACTCGAATCGATTCATGGTCTTGTGTGAACTAACAATGGCATATACAACCCTAATTTTGTGCATGGCCCTTAGCCATTTGACATACTATGCATCTAGAGATAAACCTGATTATGCCCCTCTTCATTTTTGACCAATAGTACTTCCCCTCTAAAAGAGTGGTAGTTTTGGCTACTCCAAAATGACTAGCCAAACCTCCACTATGTAATTCCCTCAAGATGTTCTCTCTCATAGAGCCATTTGGAATGCATAATTGATTACCCTCAAACAAGTAACCATTCTGTAAAAAATACTCTTCAAAAATAGTACGAGACTCGCCCTCTATCACACTTTTGTACAATTGCACAATATTCCTAAAATTTGCATTAGATTCATATAGATCTTTAATCCCCTCAAATCCTGCCACTTAATTCTCCATAGTGATCAACAACAAGACTCTGAATCAATGCATCAACAACATTATTCTATTTACCTGACTTGTGTTTCAGGACAAATGTATACTGTTGCAAAAATGAAACCCATTTGGCATGCCTACTATTTAACTTTTTTTGAAAATTGAGATACCTCAATGCTTCATGATAATTAAACAACACAAACTCCTTTGAGAGTAAGTAGTGCCTCCAATGTTGCAATGCTTGCACAATTGCATAAAATTCCACATCATATGTAGAATAATTCTTCCTTGCATCATTTAGATTCTCACTAAAAATTCTATAGGTAGGCCCTCTTGACTTAATACACTACCAATTCCAACAAATGAGGCATCAAAATCAACCTAAAACACCTTACTAAAATTTGGTAACACTATAACAGGGGCTTCTAACACCTTCTTCAAGAGTTCAAAACTCTCTGTTGTTGCCATAGTCCATACAAACTACAAGAGACCAAAAAAATGGGCTTCAATAACATAACACAGATGCAATATAATGGAAGAAGCATTTAAATAAATTCTCATTATTGAATTCACACCCCTTATCCAAAATAATACAATCCATCATATAGAAACCGAAAAACAAAAAAACCCTAAAGAAACCCTAAAAAATATTTTTTTCTAAAAACTACTAAAAATAGAAATGAGTCGATTGCACCCAAATTCGGTGTACACATCCCTCTTACAATAATGAACCTTAATTTAAAATATTAGGTCTCAAATCAAGGTATAACAAAAGATAATAAAATTTTAACATTAAAAAAAACCCAAAAAAACCTAGGAACCTATTCTAAAAACTAAATATGGGCTACTAGATGGAGGAGTTAGGTCCTGAAAGTATGTTTTTTGGAGGGTCAAGTGCATTAGAGATGATTCTGATGTAGAACATACACATGGAACCACCTATTCAATTTCAATGCAAACGGGCGTACGGTTCACAAGTTATGGCTCCAACAAGGTGCATCATTCTCCACTGGTTAAAAAGAACTCAGCTCCTATGATTTTAGTTGAAGTGAAATCTTCTAGCTTCTGTTTATAAATTTTCTTTAGCTCTAACATCAAAACCCAAGTTTTATCCGACTGTGGTAATCCTTCCCACTGAACCAAGTATCTATTGTAGCTCCCATGTTTGGTGGTGATCACCTTCTTATCAAGCACCTATGCAACTCTATATTTTTTCTTCTTAGGCATCTGTCATGCCCAATTTACTATCTATTGTAATTCTCCATCCTCGGTAGTACCAAGATACTGAAATAAATCATAAAAATAAAAATAGGTGAAATATCAAATTCATCGAGCAACTCCACTTTATAGGCATTATCATTGATCTTCTTCAAAATCCTGCATGGGCTGATTTTCTTAAGTTTCAGTTTGTTATACGTCCTCTTAAGAAATATTTTTTTCCTAAGATGAACCATGACCATATAACTCTCTTCAAACACTTTCACCCTTCTATATGCATCAGCAGACTCTTTGTAGTGAGCATTACTACTCTACAATTTTTTCGTCATTGACTCTTGCACTTTCTAGATATGCTTAGCAAATGCTTTTGCATCATCACTAAATTGTTCCCCAATTGGTAACTCAACAAAATCTAATACACCTCTAGGATTTTGACCATAAATGATTTGAAAAGGATATTTACCTTTCAACATATTCATTGAGCTGTTAATTGCAAATTCAGCTTGTGACAAGGCTAAATACCATTATTATTTTTTCTCCAACTATGCACCATAAGCGTTTTTCCAATATTTTATTCACTACCTCTATTTGCCCATCAATCTATGGGTGGTAAGGACTACTGAAATGTAGCTTGGTGTTCAACTTATTCCACAACGTCCTCCAAAAGTGACTCAAGAACTTAGTATCCCGATCAGAAGTAATAGTATTTGGAACACTATGCAACCACACAACCTCATTAAATAATAAGACTACAATCCTAGTTGCATCATTAGTTTTTTGGAAAGCAATAAAGTGCACTATTTTATAAAATCTATCTACCACAAAAAAAAACTAAATCCTTACCCATCCGTGTCTTGGGAAACTCCAACATGAAATCCATACTCAGATCAATGCATGGTCCTATAGGAACCGGTGATGGCATATACAACCTTGTATTTTGTGCATGGCCCTTAGCCATTTTACATACTCTATATCTAGAGACAAACCTGATTATGTTTCTCTTCATTTTTGGCCAATAGTACTTCTCCTCTACAAGATTGGTAGTTTTGGCTACTCCAAAATGACCAGTCAAACCCCCACTATGTAATTCCCTCAAGATGTTCTCTCTCATAGAGCCATTGGGAATGCATAATCTATTATCCTTAAACAAGTAACCATTCTATAAAAAATACTCTTCAAAAATAGTACAAGACTCACCCTCTACCGCACTTTTGCACTGTTGCACAATATTCCCAAAATATGCATCAGATTCATACAGATCTTTAATCCCCTCAAATCCTACAACTTCATTCCTCATAGTGGTCAACAAAAATACTCTCCTACTCAATGCATCAACAACCTTATTCTATTTTTCCAACTTGCGTTTCAGGATAAATGTATACTGTTGCAAAAATGAAACCCATTTGGCATGCATACTATTTAATTTTTTTTGAGAATTGATATACATCAATGCTTCATAATCTATAAACAACACAAACTCCATTGAGAGTAAGTAGCACCTCCAATGTTGCAATGCTTGCACAATTACATAAAATTATACATCATTTGTAGAATAATTCTTTCTTGCATCATTCAACTTCTCACTAAAAATGCTATAGGTCAACCCTCTTGACTTAATACACCACAAATTATAACAAATGAGGCATCACAATCAACCTCAAACACCAAACTAAAATCTAGTAGCACTAGAACAGGGGTTTCTGACACCTTCTTCTTCAAGAGTTCAATAATTTTTATGGTTTTCATAGTTCATACAAACTACAAGAGACCAACACAAATGGACTCTAATCACATAAAACAGATGCAATATGATGGAAGAAATATACAAATCGATATTCTTCTCATTCTTGAATTCACCCCCCTTCTCCAAAAGAATACAATCCATAATATAGCAATCAAAAACCAAAGAAACCCTAAAAAATATCCTTTTTTTCTAAAAACTAATAAAAATAGAAATGAGTCATATTGTGACCAAATTCAGTGCACACATCCCTCTTAAAATAGTGAACCTTACTTTAAAATATTAGGTCTCAACTTAAGGTATAACAAAAGATAATAAAATTCTAACATTAAAAAAAACTCAAAAAACCTAAGAACCTATTCTAAAAGCTAATTTTAGGACACTAGATGGAGGAGTTAGGTACCAAAAGTATATTTTTTGGAGGGCCAGGTGCATCAAAGATGAGCTTGATGTAGAACATGCATGTGAAACCACTTGCTAAATTTCAAGGCAAATGGGCATACAATTCACAAGTTACGGGTTTGGCAAGGTGCATCATTCTCCTCTTGTGAAAAAGAACTCAACTCCTATGAGTTCAGCTGAATTGAAATCTTGTAGCTTTTAGTTATCAATTTTCTTTAGCTCTAAATCTAAAATCCAAGTGTAATATGACTGTGGTAATCCTTCCCACTAAACCAGGTATCTATTGTAGCTCCCACGTCTGGTGGTGATCACCTTCTTATCAAAAACCTATGAAAAATATCTTTTTTCTTCTTAGGTATTTGTCATGCCCAATTTATTGTCTCCTATAATTCACCATCCTCAGTAGTACCAGGATATTGAATTAAATCAAAAACATTAAAAATAGATGAAATATCAAATTCATCGGGCAACTCCACTTTATAGGCATTATCATTGATCTTCTTCAAAATCCTACATGGTCCTATTTTCTTAAGTTTTAATTTGTTATACATCCCCTTAGAAAATATTTCTTTCCTAAAATGAACCATGACCATATCACCCTCTTCAAACACTTTCACCCTTCTATGTGCATCAGTAGACTCTTTGTAGTGAGCATTACTACTTTGTAATTTTTTTGTCATTGACTCTTGCACTTTCTAGATATGCTCAAAAAATTCTTCTGCATCATCACTAACTTGTTCCCCAATTGGTAACTCAACCAAATCTAATACACCTCTAGGATTTCGACCATAAACAATTTGAAAAGGGGATTTACCTGTCGACCTATTCATTGAGCTATTAAATGCAAATTCGGCTTGTGACAAGGCTAAATACCATTATTATTTTTTTCTCCAACTATGCACCGTAAGAGTTTTCCAAATATTTTATTCACTACCTATGTTTTCCCATCAATCTGTGGGTGGTAAGAACTACTAAACTACAACTTTGTGTTCAATTTCTTTCACAACGTCCTCCAAAAGTGACTCAAGAACTTAGTATCCTGATCAGAAGTAATAGTATTTGTAACACTATGCAACCACACAACCTCATCAAATAATAAGACTGCAATCCTAGTTGCATCATTAGTTTTCTAGTAAGAAATAAGGTGTGCCATTTTAGAAATCCCATTGTTTTTGTTTTTCTCCAACTATGCATCGTAAGAGGTTTCCCAAGCTTCTGTTTACTACCTCTATTTGCCCGTCGGTCTGTGGGTGGTAAGCACTACTGAACTGTAGCCTGGTGTTCAACTTCTTCCACAACGTCCTCCAAAAGTAACTCAAGAACTTAGGATCCCAATCATAAGTAATAGTATTTGGAACACCATGCAACCACAAAACCTCATCAAAGAATAAGACTGCAATCCTAGTTGCATCATTAGTTTTCTGGTAAGCAATGAGGTGTGCCATTTTAGAAAATAATTCTACCACAAAAAAAACTGAATCCTTATCCCTCTGTTTCTTGGGCAACCCCAACACAAAATCCATACTTAGATTGGTCCATGGTCCTATAGGAACCAATAATGGCATATACAACCCTATATTTTATGCATGGCCCTTAGCCATTTGACATACTCTACATCTAGAGACAACTTGATTATGTCTCTCCTCATTTTTGTCCAATAGTACTTCTCTAAAAGAGTGGTAGTTTTGGCTACTCCAAAATGACCAGCCAAACCCCCACTATGTAATTCCCTCAAGATGTTATCTCTCATAGAGCCATTGGGAATGTATAATTGATTACCCTTAAATACGTAACCATTCTATAAAAAATACTCTTCAAAAATAGTACATGACTCACCCTCTACCGCACTTTTCCACTATTGCATAATATTCCTAAAACATGCATCAGATTCATACAAATCTTTAATCCCCTCAAATCCTACCACTTAATTCTCCATAGTGGTCAACAATAAGACTCTCCTACTCAATGCATCAACAACCTTATTTTTTTTGCCCGACTTGTGTTTCAGGATAAATGTATACTATTGCAAAAATGAAACCCATTTGGCATGTCTACTATTTAAATTTTTCTAATAATTGACATACCTAAATGCTTCATGATAAGTAAACAACACAAAATCCTTTGAGAGTAAGTAGTGCATCTAATGTTGTAATTCTTACACAATTGCATAAAATTTTGTATCATATGTAGAATAATTCTTCTTTGTGTCATTCAATTTCTCACTAAAAAATGCTACAGTTCAGACCTCTTGACTTAATACACCACCAATTCCAATAAATGAGGCATCAAAATCAACCTCAAACACCTTACTAAAATTTGGTAACACTAGAACAAGGGCTTCTAACACCTTCTTCAAGAGTTCAAAACTCTCTATTGTTGTCGTAGTCGATACAAACTACAAGAGATCAAACAAAATGGACTCTAATCACATAACACAAATGTAATATAATGGAAGAAACCTACAAATAGATATTATTCTCATTCCTTAATTCACCCTCCTCCAAAAGAATACAATCCATCATATAGCAATCGAAAACCAAAGAACCCCTAAAAATATATTTTTTTCTAAAAACTGCTAAAAATAGAAATGATTCGGATTACACCCAAATTCGGTGTACACATATCTCTTACAATAATGAACCTTACTTTAAAATATTAGGTCTCAACTTAATGGTATAACAAAATATAATAAAATTCTAACATTTAAAAAAACCCAAAAAACACAAGAACCTATTCTAAAAGCTAATTTTGAGACACTAGATGGAGGATTTAGGTCCCAAAAGTATGTTTATTGGAAGTTTAGGTGCATCAGAGATGAGTCTAATGTATAACACACACATGGAACCACCTGTTAAATTTCAAGGTAAATGGGCATACGGTTCACAATTTATGGCTCCTGCAAGGTGGATCATTCTCCTCTAGTGAAAAAGAACTCAACTCTTGTGAGTTCAGCTAAATTGAAATATTATAGCTTTTGGTTATCAATTTTATTTAGATCTCACTCTGAAACCCAATTGTTATACAATTGTGTTAATCCTTCCCACTGAACTAAGTATTTGTTTTACCTCCCATGTCTGGTGGTGATCACCTTCTTATCAAGAACCTGTGCAACTCTATATTTTTTCTTCTTAGGCATTTGTCATGCCCAATTTACTGTCTCTCATAATTTGCCATCCTCGAAAGTACTAGGATACTAAAATAAATCAAAAACATTAAAAATGGGTGAAATATCAAATAGTACTCCTCTACAAGAGTGGTAGTTTTGACTACTCCAAAATGACTAGCCAAACCCCTACTATGTAATTCCCTCAAGATGTTATCTCTCATAGAGCCATTGGGAATGCATAATTGATTACCCTTAAACAAATAACCATTCTATAAAAAATACTCTTCAAAAATAGTACGAGACTCACCCTCTACCACACTTTTGCACTATTGCAAAATATTCCCAAAATCTACATCAGATTCATACAAATATTTAATCCCTTTAAATTCTACCACTTCATTCTCCATAGTGGTAAACAAAAAGACTTCCTACTCAATGCATCAACAATCTTATCTATTTTCCTGACTTGTATTTTAGGGCAAATGTATACTATTGCAAAAATGAAACCCATTTGGCATGCCTACTATTTAAATTTTCTTAAGAATTGAAATACCTCAATTATTCATGATCAGTAAACAACAAAAACTCCTTTGAGAGTAATTAGTGCCTCCAATGTTGCAATGCTTGCACAATTGCATAAAATTCCACATCATATGTATAATAATTATTCCTTGCATTATTCAACTTCTCACTAAAAATGCTATAGGCCGGTCCTCTTGACTTAATAGACCACCAATTCCAACAAATGAGGCATCACAATAAAAGTCAAATATATTACTAAAATTTGGTAACAATAGAACAGGGTCTTATGGCACCTTCTTCTTCAAGAGTTCAAAACTCTCTGTTGTTGTCGTAGTCCATACAAACTACAAGAGACCAACAAAAATGGACTCCAATCACATAACACAGATGTAATATAATGGAAGAAACCTAAAAATCAATATTCTTCTCATTCATCAAATCACCCTCCTTCTCCAAAAGAATAAAATCCATCATATAGCAACTGAAAACCAAATAAACCCTAAAGAAACCCTAAAAAACATATTTTTTTTCTAAAAACTATAAAAAATAGAAATGAGTTGGATTGCGCTCAAATTCGGTGCACACATACCTCTTACAATAACGAACCTTACTTCAAAATATTAGTTCTCAACATAATATATAACAAAAGATAATAAAATTCTAACATTCAAGAAAACCCAAAAAACCTGAGAACCTATTCTTAAAGCTAATTTTGGGACACTAGATAGAGGATTTAGGTCATGAAAGTATGTTTTTTAGAGGGTTAGGTGCATCAGAGATGAGCCTGATGCAAAACATGCATGCAGATCCACCTGTTAAATTTCAAGGCAAAGGGGTGTATGGTTCACAAGTTATGGCTTCGGCATGGTGCATAATTATCCTCTAGTGAAAAAGAACTCATCTCCTGCGAGTTTAGTTGAATTAAAATCCTGTAGCTTCTCGTTATCAATTTTCTTTAGCTAAAACACTGAAACCTAAGTTTTATCCAACTATGGTAATCCTTCCCACTGAACCATGTATATGTTGTAGCTCCCATGTCTTGTGGTGATCACCTTCTTCTCAAGAACTTATGCAACTCTATATTTTTTCTTCTTAGGCATCTATCGTGCCCAATTTATTGTCTCCTATAATTCACCATCCTTAGTAGTACCAGGATACTGAAATAAATCAAAAAAATTAAAAATAGGTGAAATATCAAATTCATTGGGCAACTCCACTTTATAGGTATTATCATTGATCTTCTTCAAAATCCTACATGGCCTGATTTTCTTAAGTTTTAGTTTTTTATGTCCCCTTAGAAAATATTTCTTTCCTAATATGAACCATGACCATATCACCCTCTTAAAAAAATTTCACCCTTCAGTGTGCATCAACAGACTCTTTGTAGTGAGCATTACTACTCTACAAATTTTCCGTCACTAAATCTTGCACTTTCTGTATATGATTAGCAAATGCTTCTGCATTATCACTAACTTGTTTCCCAATTGGTAACTCAACCAAATCTAATACACCTCTAGGATTTCAATCATAAAAAATTTGAAATTTGGATTTAACTATCGACCTATTCACTAAGTTGCTATATGTAAATTCAGATTGTGTCAAGGCTAAATCCTATTGTTTAAATTTTTCTCCAACTATGCACCATAAGATGTTTTCCAAGATTTTGTTGACTACCTCTATTTGTCCATCAGTCTGTGGGTGATAACCACTATTGAACTGCATTCTGGTGTTCAAATTCTTCCACAACGTCCTCTAGAAATGACTTAAGAACTTAGTATCCTGGTCAAAAGTAATAGTCTTTGCAACACCATGCATCCGCACAACCTCGTCAAATAATAATATTGCAATCCTAGTTGCATCATTAGTTTTCTGGCAAGCAATGAAGTGAACCATTTTAGAAAATATGTCTACCACAAAAAAAATTGAATCCTTACCTCTTTGTGTCTTGGGCAACCCCAACATGAAATCCATACTCAGATCGGTCCATGGTCCTATAAAAATTGGCAATGGCATATACAAAACTATATTTTGCGAATGCCCCTTAGCCATTTGACATACTCTACATCTAGAGACAAACCTGATTATGTCTCTCTTTATTTTTGGCAAATAGTACTTCTCTACAAGAGTGGTAGTTTTGGCTACTCCAAAATGACTAGCCAAACCACCACTATGTAATCCCCTCAAGATGTTCTCTCTCATAGAGCCATTGGTAATGCATAATCGATTACCCTTAAATAAGTAACCATTCTATGGCACAATATTCCTAAAACATGCATCAAATTTATACAAATATTTAACCCCCTCAAATCCTACCACTTAATTCTCCATAGTGGTCAACAACAAGACTCTCCTACTCAATGCATCAACAACCTTATTCTGTTTTTCTGGCTTGTGTTTCAGGATAAATGTATACTATTGCAAAAATGAAACCCATTTGGCATGCCTACTATTTAAATTTTTCTAGGAATTGACATACCTCAATGCTTCATGATCAATAAAAAACACAAAATCCTTTGAGAGTAAGTAGTGCCTCCAATGTTGCAATGCTTGCATAATTTCATAAAATTCCACAAAAACTTAAAATAAGAAAATAAAATTTGACAAACAATATTTTAATTATGTTGTAGCAAAATTATAGATTAAAACCTAAGATAAAATCCCTCCTTCTATATCTAAAAGTGGGTCGATACTTATTGATCTAGAAGGAGGTGAAAAATACTCCTTAACTAATTCACAATTAGAATAGAATTTGAAAAAAGAACTACACTTTTATTACTCTGAAAATAAAATTATAGTTCTGTTGTTGCAGACTGTTACGAAGCTGAAAACTGCACTTATTTTTATATAGCATAATTGCATAACATCACAAAAAAACTTAAAATAAGAAAATAAAATTTGACAAACAATCTGTTAATTATGTTGTAGCAAAATTATAGATTAAAACCTACGATAAAATCCCTCCTTCTAGATCTGAAAGTGGGTCCATACTTCTTGATCTAGAACGAGGTGAAAAATAATCCTTAACTAATTAACAATCAGAACAAAATTTGACAAAAGAACTTCACTTTTATTACTCTGAAAATAACATTATAATTCTGTTGTTGCAGACTGTTACGAAGCTAAAAGCTGCACTTATTTTTATACAGCTTATTCTCTCCCTAAGCTCAACCGACATGGGAGATATATTTTATAATCATCTAAAACCCATTTACACACAAAAATATTCTTGCAAATCAACTCCTATTATGCTGCAGTTATTTTTGGGTTTATTCTAGGAGAGGATTAACTGCTTCAATTGATCTTTTCCATGAGCTTTAGCTTTTGGTTGGCAAGGATGGCAAGGACAACTGCAGGATACTTTCCCTACATCCTCTCAACCTTCTTTCACTTTTTTACACCATTAGAAAATCGTAAAAAGTAAAATGGAGTAAATTCCCCTGTCATTCTAAAGATAAGAAAATTATGCTCATTTCGAAGAGCAAATTTTTCTCATTTCGAAGATCTTTGGAATAACTAGTTGTAGGTGCTCTTCAGGTTATTTTGGATGCTCATCTATTTCAGCTCTCAGGAAGTGGTTACAATTGCCTTCAATATTATCCATGTGTAAATTCCATGCCTTCCTTCATAGTGACAGGTGGATGCAAATTGTATAGACTGTCACCTATTTTTTCAGCTGTCAAAACCTGCCCAGTTGCCCTTTTGGAGTGCCCATAACTTGTGTCTCATAATTCCAATGTATACAAAATTGTATTCATATGTTCTTGGTCGTATTAACTATACTTGGTTCAATTTTAAGCTCTTAACTCTTCAGAAGTTGCTCCCAGCATTGCTGTCAAGTTGGACTCTAACACAAATTTTCACCAAAATTTCTAGCTATCAAAAAGTGTGAAACTATCCCTATTGATAAGCATAGCTCTCGGCTTTACGAGAGGTCATGGTTGGGAGGAGACTACTCAGGGTTATCCATAACTTTTAGATTACCTATCCATATGCCCTAAAAGTTGGGTCATGTGTTCTCTCTACTATGGAGTACTACTGGTATAAATTTGGTACCTTAAATCACTTTGGATCATTCCCAGTAGATACACCAATGTTCCCCTTAACTCAGATTTACACTTGTTAACAACTCCAAAAAAGACTAAGGCATGAACATGATGTAACCTTCATAACTTTTTATCTACATCTCGGATTGACTTGATTCAAAAAGTAAAGTTGTAGTTCTTGATGAGAGGAACCTATTCATACCATCATAATGTACTTTTACTATGGTATGGCACCAAAATTTACATGATACTCACTTTTGACATTTTACAAGTATACCTAGATTGTGTTGAAAACAATGAAAAAACATCATAGGGCCTCCTTTACTCAACATACAACATTTGGATAATTTAAATACATATTTTATTTGCTATTTAATCAAGCAAAAACAGTCACAAAGTACTAAAAATAGTCAAAAATAGATATATAGTGTTCCTAACATAAAATAATGCAAACGCTTAACAAATATATATTCTAATCAACTATTTGGCAATTAACTTTGTCATGTTTGGTAATATGACAATTTTTATATGTCAAACATAGTGTAATAATGAGGTATTTCTAGGCCTCATCATTCCACCCAATTTAAACTGATGCATGCCCTCATGCATCATAGTAGGACATAGTAGTATGTAGGTTTTACCTTTGTGAACAACATCATTTTTCACCTGCTACTTGAGAAATTTCTCCTTGTTGCACTATACCAAGCATTTTACAATTTAAGCACATGTATTTCAATTTTCTACAACCTTGCAATTTTTTTCACTTTTTGTAGTTGCAATTTTTCTTTTCTTTTCTTTTTTTTATTCTTTTTTTTCTTGTATATATTTTTTTCATTTTCAACTTGTAACTCTTTGACTTCTGCACTTTCATCCTTCAATATTACAATTTCTACAATTATTGTAGTTTTAACTCCTTTTCTGCCCTTCTACAAGTTTTAGTTCTACAAGGTATATCTTAAGGGCTCGGTATCATGTGATTCATATTGCAATAGCCTTATTGTGGAACCATATTTGGCATATGCACTACTACTGGTGGAATTTTCTATTCTTAACAACATTTCAGCTTGAATGCATATTTTTGTAGTTTGCACCTTTTGACCAAAATTGATAAAATTTTGATTTTGAAATGCTTGAGGGATGTACTTACGTGTGGAAGATATTTAGGAACCTCAATATTTTATGTACCCTACTATTTTTGCTATTATGAAATATTGGTACAATTTCTACTTATTCCAAAGATATCTTGCTTATTTCGAAGATATGCCTATTTATTCCGAATATTCATCATAAAATGTAGAAATGACATATTTTTCAAAATTTTGCTATAGATTATGTTGTGGAAACATCTCTAGGGTGTGTAAGAATTCCATAATATCAAAAATTCCTTCTCCATCCTTTTGTTTACTCCATTTCTATTTTTCTATTTTTGCACTTTTGAAATAAAATTAACAAAAAATTTGAATTTGAATATTTTTGGAGGGATGTACTACTTGTGGTGGGATGATTTTAAGCTTTAGGAACTTTAATATTTGATGTGCCCTACTCGTTTTGCTATTCTACAGCATTTTCAACAATTTTGGTACAATTTTTGCTTATTTTGAAGATATCCTGCTTATTTCGAAGATGCATCAGAAAATGCAGAAATGACCTCATATGCAAATGTTATCTACATATTCTATTGTGGGCCCATATATAGTGTGTATAATCCTTCCATAACATAAAAAATCCCCTCTCTATCCTTTTCTAGATGTTATTCTTCATTTTGTATATTTCTATTTTATTGCAGTAGTAGTAAAACAAAATATTTAGGTGCATTTTCCATATTACCTTCCTCAAAGTTATGAGACAATTGTGAGATATAAACTTGCAGTTCTCCTTATGAAACTTGCCCTACTAATTGAGATAGAATTGTTGCCATGTCTATCCCAAAATAAGGTTTTTGTATAGTTTTGAAGTTCTCATGCAACTAAGGGCAGAAAGGGGGTGTTTCTTGACATTTTGAACATTTCCATTTTCAACTTTCCAAAATTGTATGAATAGTTTATGCCAAATATTGATTATCATACACTAAATTCTAAATTCTTACTATGACTTTAATGCAAAAAACACATACCTTGTTGTTCTAAAAATTGATCATGCACCTTACAAGTTGCTTCTGATGATTGTTAGTAAGCTATTTGAAAACATAAATATACACATGTGCAGTTTGAGATTTGTACAATGGTGGAACAATGACAGGTGGATCAACAAGGCAATGCACGCCAGCAAACCATTTTTCATGCACACTAACTCAACAGTGCCTCAAGGAGGTTTTCACTACTGAATTATTAATTTCTTTTCTTTTCTTTTTTCATTTGTTTTCTTTTTTTCATATTTTTTCATCATAAGAGGTTGCTATTTTTGGTTTTCAACCAACTTCTATCATTTTTTTTCAAGTGCCTCAATAAAAGAGAATTTCTTTCATGAGGCTACAATGAGAGAGAATGTCTCTCACTCTTATTTGTATAAGAACAACCCTTATTCTATAAAAACATGTAAATATTTGTATGAAAACAACATATTTTTCTTTTGAAATCTACAACAATGATGCAACCTTCCTTTCTATATGAGCAGTAAGAATCTTCTTATGTCATCATTTAACTCCTTATTGCTAGAAATGAAGTACTAACTTCATTGTTTCTCCTCCATGCTGAAATTGATGCTTGTCCTCATGTATCCTCATTTTGCGGGACATGCCTTTTGCTGCAATTTTTTTCTCTCCTCTTTTTTCTCTTTTATTTCTTTTTATTTCTCTTTTTTCCTCTTTTATTTATTTTTTTTCTCTTTTTTTTTTCAAAATTTTCTCTTGTATTGCTTTTTCCCATGAAGTTTACAAACAATATTATTCTCTTTTGCTTTTCTTGTATTTTTTTTCTTTTTGTCAAACTTTTTATCATCAATATGAATATGACATGGAAGAGAAATTATCTTCCATCATGTGTACATCCAATGAAATCTACTTCAAGAACCCCTCCTTAGTTAATGGTGTATGGTATACCCAAATGCAATGTCCATTCACCACTAGCATCCTTCGTGAATAACCAATGGGAGAAAGAAACACTGCTCCATATCTAAAAACTTCTTCAATCAAGTGTTGTTCAGGCCTCATAGTCTACAAAATATTTTCAATCTGTACTTGAAACAATTAAATACCAATTCTCAAATATGTTAAGTGCATACATCAAGATGAAATCTTGACATACCCTTGTAATTCCATGCAAAGGGATTGAAATATTGTTTCAAAATAGTAAACAATTACAACCAGCTAAAAATGTTCAAAAATTTTCTTGGCTGTGATTCAATTTATTTCATTCATAGGAGGATAGAATTTACCCTTTGTAATTTCTTACTAGAGAGTTTAATGGAAGTAAATTTTCTATGTGCAAATTTTCTAGTTTTTCTCCTTTATCCAAGGCTGATTTTTGTGTGTCTAGACTAAAGGATTTTTGTATATATCCATTGATTTTTATCTCTTCAAGATCAGGTAAGGTCTTGTTTGAGCACAGTTGGATGTTAATACAGTCAATAACATTTCTTACAGTCATTTTATCATATTTAGCTACGGATATAGGGGTTACCTGCCAAGTATTATTTATATTGGCCACAAGTTGGGCTAGAAGTGGTGGTTCTTCCTCTACTAGTGGTACTTATGAATCTACCTCCTATCATAAGGTATATTCATATATTTTGATCAAACTTAAAAAAGTGAAAAAAATAATTTAACCAAACATATTTTTGGTTTGCACAACAAGATAGGAAGTGTACAACTTAGCAGATCAACTACTTGTTAGGTAGTATTACCTCTAATGAGATCAACTATTGTCTTTGTAGGCTAATAATTGCTAGTTTTTGGTTTAGTATGGTAAAATACTAACAATATTTAATAAATAATGGCAAAACTCTAGGATCATTATTGAGCTATAAAATTCTATTTTCATTGTGCAAAATTTTTGTGATGATTTTTTTTAACAGACACAGCTTACATAGACATGGGTTGCATGTCTTGTATTATTCATATTAGTCATAAGTTGGGCTAGAGGTGGTGGTTTATTTACTTTCTCGGTTTGTTGTTGTTGGGATCTCTCTTTGAGAAGAACTTACATTAGGCAAAAAATTTTGCATTTCTGAGTTGTGGAAGTAGATGACATTTATTAGTGATATGTCCCTATGAAAAAATGCTACAAGTAGTTGATATGGTTATTTTTTTCAATGGATATTCTTGTATATCTATCTTGTTCCCAACACATAATACAATTTTTTTTATACTACCCCGATGATATGGATATAAAAAGGGTAGTACTAGCATATGGCTCCTCTAAATTTTTCAAGAGATCTTATGTTTCCTGATAATGAGTATAATGAGTTCTTTCAATTATTATCAAGAATTTCAAACATAGAAAATTTAACCCCCAAGTGTGAATATCACCTCCCTGTGGTTGCTTATTTTCTAAACAGACTGAAATGCAACTATCAATAATTATTATTTATACCAGCTATTACATTCATTTTCGACCAATAGTACTTCTCCTCTACAAGAGTAGTAGTTTTGGCTACTCCAAAATGAAATTCCCTCAAGATGTTCTCTTTTATAGAGCCATTGGAAATGCATAATCGATTACCCTTAAACAAGTAACCATTCTATAAAAAATACTCTTCAAAAATAATATGAGACTCACCCTCTACAACACTTTTGCACTACAATATTCTCAAAATTTGCATCAGATTCATATAGATATTTAATCCCCTCAAATCCTACCACTTCATTCTCCATAGTGGTCAACAACAAGACTCTCCTACTCAATGCATCAAAAACCTTATTCTATTTGCATGACTTGTATTTCAGGATAAATGTATATTGTTCCAAAAATAAAACCCATTTGGCATGCCTATTATTTAACTTTTTCTAACAATTGACATACCTCAATGCTTCATGATAAGTAAACAACACAAACTCCTTTGAGATTAAGTAGTGCCTCCAATGTTGCAATGCTTGCATAATTGCATAAAATTCCACATCATATGTAGAATAATTCTTCCTTGAATCATTCAGCTTCTCACTGAAAATGCTACAGGTTAGCCCTCTTTTCTTAATACACCACCAATTCCAACAAATGAGGCATCAAAATCAACCTCAAACACCTTACTAAAATTTGGTTACACTATAACAAGGGCTTCTAACACCTTCTTCTTCAAGAGTTCAAAACTCTCTCTTGCTATCGTAGTCCATACAAACTACAAGAGACCAACAAAAATGAACTCCAATCACATAACACATATGCAATATAATGGAAGAAACCTGCAAATCTATATTCTTCTCATTCTTGAATTCACCCCCTTATCCAAAATAATACAATCCATCATATAGCAACCGAAAACCAAAAAAACCCTAAAGAAACCCTAATTTTTTTTTTTTTCTAAAAACTACTAAAAATATAAATAAGTCAGATTGTATCTGTATTAAAATAACGAACCTTACTTTTAAATATTAGGTCTCAACTTAAGGTATAACAAAATATAATAAAATTCTAACATTTAGAAAAACCAAAAAAAGTTGGGAACCTATTCTAAAAGCAAATTTTGGGACACTAGATGGAGGATTTAGGTCCTAAAAATATGTTTTTTGGAGGGTCAGGTGCATCAAAGATGGGCTTTATGTAGAACATGCACATAGAACCACCTATTAAATTTCAAGGCAAATTGGCATACGATTCACAAGTTATGGCTCCAACAAGGTGTATCATTCTCCTCTGGTGAAAAAGAACTCATGTCCTGTGAGTTTAGTTGAATTGAAATCATGTAGCTTCTAGTTATCAATTTTCTTTAGCTCTTACTCTAAAATACAAGTTTTATCCAATTGTGGTAATCCTTCCCACTGAACCAGGTATTTGTTATAGCTCCCATGTCTGGCAGTGATCACCTTCTTATCAAGCACCTATGCGACTCTGTATTTTTTCTTCTTAGGAATCTATTGTGCCAAATTTACTGTATCATATAATTAGTCATCCTAGGTAGTACCAGGATACTGAAATAAATCAAAAACATTAGAAATAGGAAAAATATCAAATTCATTGGACAGCTCCACTTTATAGGCATTATCATTGATCTTATTCAAAATATTGTATGGCTCAATTTTATTAATTTTTAGTTTGTTATATGTTCCCTTAGGAAATATTTCTTTCCTAATATGAAACATGACTATATCGCCCTCTTAAAAAACTTTAACCCTTCTATGTGCATCAACAGACTCTTTGTAGTGAGCATTATTACTCTGTAATTTTTGCCTTACTAATTCTTGCACTTTCTAGATATGCTCAACAAATGCTTTTGCATCATCACTAACTTGTTCCCCAATTGGTAACTCAACCAAATCTAATACACCTATACTATTTCGACCATAAACAATTTGAAAAGGGATTGAAAAGGGGATTTACCTATCGACCTGTTCACTGAGTTGTTATATGCAAATTCGACTTGTGATATGGCTAAATCCCATTATTTTGGTTTTTCTCCAACTATGCATTGTAAGAGGTTTTCCAAGCTTCTGTTAACTACCTCTTTTTTCCCATCGGTATGTGGGTGGTAAGCACTACTAAAATGCAACCTAGTGTTCAATTTCTTCCACAAAATCCTCCAAAAGTGACTCAAGAACTTAGTACCCTGATCAGAAGCAATAGTCTTTGGAACACCATACAACCGCAAAACATCATCAAAGAATAAGACTGCAATCCTATTTGCATCATTAATTTTTTGGAAAACAATGAAGTGCACAATTTTATAAAATCTGCTTACCATAACAAAAAATTGAATTCTTATCCCTCTATGTCTTGGGCAACCCCAACATGAAATCCATACTCAGATCAGTACATGGTCTTGTACGAACCAACAATGGCATATAAAACCCTGTATTTTGCACATGGCCCTTACATACTTTACATCTAGAGATAAACATGATTGTATCTCTCTTCATTTTTTACCAATAGTACTTTTCCTCTACAAGAGTGGTAGTTTTGGCTACTCCAAAATGACAAGCCAAACCCCCACTATGTAATTCCCTCAAGATGGTCTCTCTCATAAAGCCTTTGGGAATGCATAATTGATTAACCTTAAACAAGTAACCATTCTATAAAAAATACTCTTCAAAAATAGTATGGGACTCACCCTCTACCGCACTTTTGCACTGTTGCACAATATTCCCAAAATCTGCATTAGATTCATACAAATATTTAATCCCCTCAAATCCTACCACTTCATTCTCCATAGTGGTCAACAACAAGACTCTCTTACTCAATGCATCAACAACCTTATTCTGTTTTCCTAACTTGTGTTTCAGGACAAATGTATACTATTGCAAAAATGAAACCCATTTGGCATGCATAGTATCTAAATTTTTTTAGAATTGGCATACCTCAATGCTTCATGATCAGTAAAAAACACAAACTCCTTTGATAGCAAGTAGTGCCTCCAATGTTGTAATGCTTGCATAATTGCATAAAATTTCACATCATATGTAGAATAATTCTTCCTTGCATCATTCAGCTTCTCACTGAAAAATGCTATAGGTTGGCCCTCTTGACTTAATACACCACCAATTTGAAAAAATGAGGCATCACAATCAACCTCAAAGACCTTACTAAAATCTGGTAACACTAGAACAGGGGCTTTTAACACCTTCTTCTTCAAGAGTTCAAAACTCTTTGTTGTTGTCGTAGTCCATACAAACTACAAGAGATCAACAAAAATGGACTCCAATCACATAACACAGATGCAATATAATGGAAGAAACCTACAAATTGATATTATTCTAATTTCTAAATTTACCCCTCTTATCCAAAAGAATACAATCCATCATATAGCAACTGAAAACCAAAGAAACCCTAAAGAAACATCTTTTTTTTCTAAAAGTTACTAGAAATAGAAATGAGTTAGATTGTGCCCAAATTCATTGCACACATCTATCTTACAATAACTAACCTTACTTTAAAATATTAGGTCTCAAATTAAGGTATAACAAAAGATAATAAAATTCTAACATTCAAAACAACCCAAAAAACCCGGGAACCTATTCTAAAAGCTAATTTTGGGATACTAGATGGAGGAGTTAGGTCCTGAAAGTATGTTTTTGGAGGATCAAGTGCATCAAAGATGAGCCTAATGTAGAACATGCACGTCTAACCACCTATTAAATTTCAAGGCAAACAGGTGTACGGTTTACAAGTTATGGCTTCGACAAGGTGCATCATTCTCCTCTTGTGAAAAAGAACATAGCTCCTGCGAGTTCAACTGAATTGAAATCCTATAGCTTCTAGTTATCAATTTTCTTTAGCTTTGACTCTGAAAACCAAGTGTTATATGATTGTGATAATCCTTCCCACTAATCCAGGTATCTGTTGTAGCTCCCATGTATGGTGGTGATCACTTTCTTATAAAGCACCTGTGTAACTCTATTTTTTTTCTTCTTAGGCATCTATCGTGCCCAATTTACTATATCCTATTTTTCACCATCCTCAGCAGTATTGGAATATTGAAATAAATCAAAAACATTAAAAATTGGTGAAATATCAAATTCATCGATCAGCTCCACTTTATAGGCATTATCATTGATCTTCTTCAAAATCCTATATGGCCTAATTTTCTTAAGTTTTAGTTTGTTATGTGTCCCCTTAGGAAATATTTATTTCCTAAGATAAATTATGACCATATCACCCTCTTCAAACACTTTCACCCTTCTATGTGCATTAGCAGACTCTTTGTAGTGAGAATTACTACTTTGTAGTTGTTCCTTCATTGACTCTTGCACTTTCTAGATATGCTTACCATATGCTTCTGCATTATCACTAACTTGTTCCCCAATTGGTAACTCAACCAAATCTAATACACCTCTAGGATTTCGACCATAAAAATTTTGAAAAGGAGATTTACCTGTCAACCTATTCACTGAGCTATTATATGCAAATTTGACTTGTGACAAGGCTAAATTCCATTGTTTTTATTTTTCTCCAACTATGCACCGTAAGAGGTTTCCCAAGATTTTGTTCACTACCTCTATTTTCCCATTGATCTGTGGGTGGTAAGCACTACTAAACTGTAGCCTGGTGTTCAACTTCTTCCACAATTTCCTCTAAAAGTGACTCAAGAACTTAGTATCTCGATTAGAAGTAATAGTCTTTGGAACACCATGCAACCGCACAACCTTATCAAATAATAATACTAAAATCCTAGTTGCATCATTAGTTTTCTGGAAAGTAATAAAGTGCGCATTTTTAGAAAAACTGTCTACCACAAAAAAAATTGAATCCTTACCCCTTTGTGTCTTGGGTAATCCCAACATGAAATCCATACTTATATTGGTCCATGGTCCTGTAGGAACTGGCAATGGCATATACAAGCCTATATTTTACATATGGGCCTTAGCCATTTGACATACTCTACATCTAGAGATAAAGTTGATTATGTCTCTCTTCATTTTTGGCCAATAGTACTTCTCCTCTACAAGAGTGGTAGTTTTTGCTACTCCAAAATGACCATCCAAACCCCCACTATGTAATTTCCTCAATATGTTCTCTCTCATAGATCCATTGGGAATGCATAATTAATTACCCTTAACCAAGTAACCATTCTATAAAAAATACTCTTCAAAAATAGTATGGGACTCACCCTCTAACGCACTTTTGCACTGTTGCACAATATTCCTAAAATTTGCATCAGATTCGTATAGATCTTTAATCCCATCAAATCCTACCACTTCATTCTCCATAGTGGTCAACAATTAGACTCTCCTACTCAATGCATTAGCAACCTTGTTCTGTTTTCTTGACTTTTGTTTTGGGACAAATGTATACTATTATAAAAATGAAACCCATTTGGCATGCCTACTATTTAATTTTTTTTGAGAATTGATATACCTCAATGCTTCATGATCAATAAAAAACACAAAATCCTTTGAGAGTAATTAGTGCCTCTAATGTTGCAATTCTTGTACAATTGCATAAAATTCCACATCATATATAGAATAATTCTTCCTTGCATCATTTGGCTTCTCACTAAAAAATGCTATAGGTCGGCCCTTTTGACTTAATACACCACCAATTCCAACAAATGAGGCATCACAATCAACCTAAAACACCTTTCTAAAATCTGGTAAGAGTAGAACAAGGGCTTCTAACACCTTCTTCTTCAAGAGTTCAAAACTCTCTATTGTTGTTGTAATATATACAAACTACAAGAGACCAACAAAAATGGACTCCAATCACATAACACAGATGCAATATAATGGAAGAAACCTATAAATAAATATTCTTATCATTCCTTAATTTTCCCCCTTTCTCCAAAAGAATATAATCCATCATATAGCAACCAAAAACCAAATAAACCCTACAAAACATATTTTTTTCTAAAAATTTATAAAAATGGAAATGAGTCGGATTGCATCCAAATTTTGTGCACACATCCCTATTAAAATAAAGAACCTTAATTTAAAATATTAGGTCTCAAATTAAGGTATAACAAAAGATAATAATATTCTAACATTCAAAAAAACCCAAAAAACCTAGGAACCTATTCTAAAAGCTAATTTTGGGACACTAGATGGAGGAGTTAGGTCCCAAAAGTATATTTTTTGGAGGGTCAAGTGCACAAGAGATGATACTAATGTAGAACATGCATATAAAACCACATGTTTAATTTGAAGGTAAACAGGCATACGGTTCACAAGTTATGGCTCCAGCAAGGTGCATCATTCTCCTTTGGTGAAAAAGAACTTAGCTCCTGCGAGTTCAGCTGAATTGAAATCCTATAGCTTTTGGTTATCAATTTTCTTTAGCTCTGAATCTAAAACCCAAGTGTTATCCAACTATGGTAATCCTTCCCACTAAACAAGGTATCTATTGTAGCTCCCATGTCTGGTGGTGATCACCTTCTTATTAAGCACCTGTGCAACTCTGTATTTTTTCTTCTTAGGCATCTGTCGTGCCCAATTTATTGTCTCCTATCATTCACCATCCTTGGAAGTACTAGAATATTAAAATAAATCAAAAACATTAAAAATGGCTGAAATATAAAATTATGGGTGAAATATAAAATTCATCAGGCAACTCCACTTTATAGGCATTATCATTGATCTTCTTCAAAATCCTACATGGCCTAATTTTCTTAAGTTTTAGTTTGTTATACATCCCATTAGGAAATATTTTTTTCCTAAGATGAACCATGACCATATCACCCTATTCAAACACTTCACCCTTATGTGTGCATTAGCAGACTCTTTGCAGTGAGAATTACTACTCTATAATTTTTCCCTCATTGACTCTTGCACTTTCTGGATATGCTCAGCAAATGCTTCTGCATCATCACTAACTTGTTCCCCAATTGGTAACTCAACCAAATCTAATACACCTCTAGGATTTCAACCATAAATAATTTGAAAAGGGGATTTACCTATTGACCTATCCACTAAGCTGTTATATGTAAATTTGGCTTGTGACAAGGCTAAATCCCATTGTTTTGGTTTTTCTTCAACTATGCACCATAAGAGTTTTCCCAAGCTTCTGTTCACTACCTCTATTTTCCCATAGGTCTATGGGTGGTAAGCACTACTAAAATGTAGCCTGGTGTTCAACTTCTTCCACAACATCCTACAAAAGTGACTCAAGAACTTAGTATCCCGATCAGAAGTAATAGTCATTGGAACACCATGCAACCACACGATCTCATCAAATAATAATACGGCAATCCTAGTTGCATCATCAGGTTTCTATCAAGTAATTAAGTATGTAATTTTAGAAAAAATTTCTACCATAACAAAAACTAAATCCTTACCCCTCTATTTCTTGGGCAATCCCAACACAAAATCCATACTCAGATCGGTCCATGGTCTTGTAGGAACCGAAAATGGCATATACAAGCCTATATTTTGCACATGGCCCTAAGCCATTTGACATACTCTACATCTAGAGATAGTTGATTATGTCTCTCTTAATTTTTGACTAATAGTACTTCTCCGCTATATTTTGGCTACTCCAAAATGACCAGAGAAACCCCCACTATGTAATTCCCTCAAGATGTTCTCTCTCATAGAGCCATTGGGAATGCATAATCAATTACCCTTAAACAAGTAACCATTCTACAAAAAATACTCTTCAAAAATAGTACAGGAATCAACCTCTACCGCTCTTTTACACTGTTGCACATTATTCCCAAAATCTACATTAGATTCATATAGATATTTAATCCCCTTTAATCCTACCACTTCATTCTCCATAGTGGTAAAAAACAAGACTCTCCTACTCAATGCATAAGCAACCTTATTATGGTTTCCCGACTTGTGTTTCAGGACAAATGCATATTATTGCAAAAATGAAACCCATTTGGCATGCCCACTATTTAAATTTTTTTGAGAATTTATATACCTCAATGCTTCATTATTAGTAAACAACACAAACTCCTTTGAGAGTAAGTAGTGCCTCCAATGTTGCAATGCTTGCACAATTGACTAAAATTCCACATCATATGTAGAATACTTCTTCCTTGCATCATTTAGCTTCTCATTGAATAATGCTATAGGTCGTCCCTCTTGACTTAATACATTAACAATTCCAACAAATGAGGCATTACAATCAACCTCAAACACCTTACTAAAATTTGGTAACACTACAATAGGTGCTTCTAACATCTTCTTCTTCAAGAGTTCAAAACTCTCTATTACTACCGTAGCCCATACAAACTACAAGAAACCAACAAAAATGGACTCCAATCACATAACACAGATGCAATATAATGGAATAAACCTATAAATCAATATTCTTCTCATTCTTTAATTCATCCCCCTTCTCCAAAAGAATACAATCCATCATATAGCAACCGAAAACCAAAGAAACCCTAAAAAACATCTTTTTAAAAAAAAAATCTAAAAATAGAAATGAGTCGGATTGCCCCCAAATTTGGTGCATACATCCCTCTTAAATTAAATAACATTAATTTAAAATATTAGGTCTCAAATTAAGGTATAACAAAGGATAATAATATTCTAACATTCAAAAAAACCTAAAAAACTCAGGAACCTATTCTAAAAGCTAATTTTGGTACACTAGATGGAGGAGTTAGGTCCCAAAAGTATATTTTTTGGAGATTTAGGTGCATTAGAGATGAGCTTGATGCAAAACATGCATGCAAAATCATGTGTTAAATTTCAAGTCAAACGGGCGTACGGTTCACAAGTTATGGATCCGACAAGGTGCATCATTCTCCTATAGTGAAAAAGAACTCAACTCCTGTCATTTCAGCTGAATTGAAATCCTGTAGCTTCTGGTTATCAATTTTCTTTAGCTTTGACTCCAAAACCCAATTGTTATCCAATTGTGGTAATAATTCCCACTAAACTAGGTATCTGTTGTAGCTCCCTTGTCTAGCGGTGATCACCTTCTTATCAAGCACCTGTGCAACTCTATATTTTTTCTTCTTAGGCATCTATCATGCCCAATTTACTGTCTCCTGCAATTTGCCATCCTTGACAGTACCAAGATACTAAAATAAATCAAAAACATTAAAAATAGGTGAAATATCAAATTCATCGGGCAGCTCCACTTTATAGGTATTATCATTGATCTTCTTCAAAATCCTACATGGCCTGATTTTCTTAAGTTTTAGTTTATTATATGTCCCCTTAGGAAATATTTCTCTCCTAAGATTAACCATGACCATATAACCCTCTTCAAACACTTCCATCCTTCTGTGTGCATCAACAGACTCTTTGTAGTGAGCATTACTACTCTACAATTTTTCCCTCATTGATTCTTGCACTTTCTAGATATGCTCAGCAAATGCTTCTGCATCATCACTAACTCATTCCCTAATTGGTAACTCAACCAAATCTATTACACCTCTAGGATTTCAACCATAAACAATTTGAAAATGGGATTTACCTATCGACCTATTCATTGAGCTTTTATATGCAAATTCAGCTTGTGACAAGGCTAAATCCCATTGTTTTGGTTTTTCTCCAACTATGCATCGTAAGAGGTTTTCCAAGCTTTCGTTCACTTCCTCTATTTTCCCATCGGTCTATGGGTGGTAAGAACTATTGAACTGTAGCTTGGTGTTCAACTTCTTCCAGAATATCCTCCAAAATTGACTCAATAACTTAGTATCCCAATCAGAAGTAATAGTCTTTGGAACACCATGCAACTGCACAACCTCATCAAAGAATAAGACTACAATCCTAGTTGCATCATTAGTTTTCTAGAAAGCAATGAAGTGCACCATTTTAGAAAATATATCTACCACAACAAAAACTAAATCCTTACCCCTCTATGTCTTGGAAAAACCCAACATGAAATCCATACTCAGATCAGTCCATGGTCCTGTAGCAACCGGTAATAGCATATACAACCCTATATTTTGTGCATGGCCCTTAGTCATTTGATATACTCTACATCTAGGAACAAACCTGATTATGTCTCTTTTTATTTTCATCCAATAGTACTTCTCCTCTACAAGAGTGGTAGTTTTGGCTACTCAAAAATGACTAGCCAAACACCCACTATGTAATTACCTCATGATGTTTTCTCTCATACAGCTATTGGGAATGCATAATCGATTACCATTAAAAAAGTAATCATTCTATAAAAAAAACTCTTAAAAAATAGTACGGGACTCACCCTCTACTACATTTTTGCACTATTGCACAATATTCCCAAAATCTACATCAAATTCATACAGATATTTAATCCCCTCAA
This sequence comes from Wollemia nobilis, assembly GCA_028583015.1. NCBI lineage: Eukaryota > Viridiplantae > Streptophyta > Pinopsida > Araucariales > Araucariaceae > Wollemia > Wollemia nobilis. The sequence goes on along the minus strand of JAQPPZ010017013.1, from coordinate 2,085,585 downwards.
ATCCTACCACTTCATTCTCCATAGTAGTCAACAACAAGACTCTCCTACTCAATACATCAGCAACCTTATTTTGTTTGCCCGACTTGTGTTTTAGGACAAATGTATACTGTTGCAAAATTGAATCCCATTTGGTATGCCTACTATTTAAATTTTTTTAAGAATTGACATACCTTAATGCTTCATGATCAGTAAACAACACAAACTCCTTTGAGAGTAAGTAGTGCCTCCAATGTTGCAATGCTTACACAATTGCATAAAATTCCATATCATATGTAGAATAATTCTTCCTTGCATCATTCAGCTTCTTGCTGAAAATGCTATAGGTCGACCCTCTTGACTTAATACACCACCAATTCCAACAAATGAGGTATCACAATCAACCTCAAATAACTTACTAAAATTTGGTAACACTAGAACAGGTGCTTCTGACACCTTCTTCTTCCAATGTTCAAAACTCTTTGTTTTTGTCCTAGTCCATATAAACTATAAGAGACCAAAAAAAATGAACTCCAATAACATAACATAAATGCAATATAATGGAATAAACCTAAAAATCAATACTCTTCTCATTCCTGAATTCACCCCCCTTATCCAAAAGAATACAATCTGTTATATAGCAATCGAAAACCAAAGAATCCCTAAATTTTTTTTTTTTTTCTAAAAACTGTTAAAAATAGAAATGAGTCAGATTACACCCAAATTCGGTTCACACATTCCTCTTACAATAATGAATCTTAATTTAAAATATTAGGTCTCAACTTAAGGTATAACAAAAGATAATAAAATTCTAACATTAAAAAAAATACAAAAAACCCGGGAACCTATTCTAAAAGCTAATTTTGGGACACTAGATGGAGGAGTTAAATCCCAAAAGTATATTTTTTGGAGGGTTAGGTGCATAAGATATGATCCTTATGTAGAACATGCATTTAAAACCACATGTTTAATTTTAAGGTAAACGGGAATACGGTTCACAAGTTATGGCTCTTGCAAGGTGCATCATTCTCCTCTGGTGAAAAATAATTTAGCTCCTGCGAGTTCGACTGAATTGAAATCTTGTAGCTTTTGGTTATCAATTTTATTTAGCTCTGACTCTAAAACCCAAGTGTTATCCAACTATGGTAATCCTTCCCACTAAACCAGGTATCTATTGTAGCTCCCATGTCTGGTGGTGATCACCTTCTTATCAAGCACCTATGAAACTCTGTATTTTTTCTTCTTAGGAATCTGTCATGCCCAATTTACTGTCTCTTGTAATTTGTCATCCTTGGTAGTACCAGTATATTGAAATAAATCAATAAGCATTAAAAATGGATAAAATATCAAATTCATTGGACAACTCCACTTTATATGCATTATCATTAATCTTCTTCAAAATCCTCCATGTCCCAATTTTCTTAAGTTTTAATTTTTTATATGTCCCCTTAGGAAATATTTCTTTCTAAGATGAACCATGACCATATCACCTCTTGAAAAACTTTCACCCTTTTGTGTGCATCAACAAACTCTTTATAGTGAGCATTACTACTCTACAATATTTCCCTCATTGACTATTGCACTTTCTAGATATGCTCATAAAATGCTTTTGCATCATCACTAACTTGTTCCCAAATTGGCAACTCAACCAAATCTAATACACCTATAGGATTTCAACCATAAAATTTTTGAAAGGGGATTTACCTGTTGACCTATTCACTGAGCTGTTATATGCAAATTCGGCTTGTGACAAGGCTAAATCCCATTATTTTGATTTTTCTTCAACTATGCACTGTAAGAGGTTTTCCAATATTCTGTTCACTACCTCTATTTACCCATCAGTCTGTGGGTGGTAAGCACTACTGAACTACAGCCTGGTGTTCAAATTTTTCAACAACGTCCTCCAAAAGTGACTCAAGATCTTAGTATCCCTATCATAAGTAATAGTCCTTGGAACACCATGCAACCGCACAACCTCATAAAATAATAAGACTGCAATCCTACTTGCATCATTAGTTTTTTGGCAAGCAATGAAGTACACCATTTTAGAAATATGTCTACCACAACAAGAACTGAATCCTTACCCCTCTATATCTTGGGCAACCCCAACATGAAATCCATACTCAAATTTGTCATGGTCCTGTAGGAACCAAAAATTGCATATACAACTCTATATTTTTTGCATGGTCCTTATCCATTTGACATACTCTACATCTAGAGACAAACCTGATTATGTCTCTCTTTATTTTCAGCCAATAGTACTTCTCTACAAGAGTGGTAGTTTTGGCTACTCCAAAATGACCAGCCAAATCTGCATTATGTAATTCCCTCAAGATGTTCTCTCTCATAGAGCCATTGGGAATGCATAATCGATTACCCTTAAACAAGTAACCATTTTGTAAAAAATAATCTTCAAAAATAGTATAGGTTTCACCCTCTATCGTACTTTTACACTATTGCATAATATTCCCAAAATCTGCATTAGATTCATATATATCTTTAATCCCCTCAAATCCTACCACTTCATTCTCCATAGTGGTCAACAACAAGACTCTCCTACTCAATGCATCAACAACCTTATTCTGTTTGCTCGACTTGTGTTTCAAGACAAATGTATACTATTGCAAAAATGAAACCCATTTAGCATGCCTACTATTAAAATTTTTCTAATAATTGACATACCTCAATGCTTCATGATAAAAAAAAAATATAAACTCCTTTGAGAGTAAGTAGTGCCTCCAATGTTGCAATGCTTGCACAATTGCATAAAATTCCACATCATATGTAGAATAATTCTTCCTTGCATCATTTAGTTTCTCACTAAAAAATACTACAGGTCAGCCCTCTTGACTTAATACACCACCAATTCTAACAAATGAGGCATCACAATCAACCTCAAACACCTTACTAAAATTTGGTAACACTAGAACAGGGGCTTTTGACACCTTCTTCTTCAAGAGTTCAAAACTCTTTGTTGCTGTCGTAGTCCATTCAAACTATAAGAGACCAACAAAAAAGGACTTCAATCACATAACACAGATGCAATATAATAGAAGAAACCTACAAATTGATATTCTTCTCATTCTTGAATTCACCCCTCTTCTCCAAAAGAATACAATCCATCATATAGCAACCGAAAACCAAAGAAACATCTTTTTTTCTAAAAACTGCTAAAAATATAAATGATTCGGATTGCAACCAAATTCAGTGCATGTATCCCTATTACAATAAAGAACCTTACTTTAAAATATTAGGTCTCAAATTAAGGTATACCAAAAGATAATAATATTCTAACATTCAAAAAAATTCAAAAAACCCAGGAACCTATTCTAAAATCTAAAGAATTTTGGTTATCAATTTTCTTTAGCTCTGACTCTAAAACCCAAGTGTTTTATGACTGTGGTAATCCTTCCCACTGAACTAGGTATCATTTGTAACTCCCATGTCTGGTGATGATCACCTTATTATCAAGCACCTATGCAACTCTATCTTTTTTCTTCTTAGGCATCTATTGTACCCAATTTACTATCTCTTGTAATTCACCATCCTCGGTAGTAAATGAATATTGAAATGAATAAAAAACATTAAAAATAGGTGAAATATCAAATTCATCAGGTAGCTCCACATTATAGGCGTTATCATTGATCTTCTTCAAAATCTTGCATGGCCCAATTTTCTTAAGTTTTATTTTGTTATACGTCCCCTTAGGAAATATTTCTTTCCTAAGATGAACCATGACCATATCATCCTCTTCAGACACTTTCACCCTTCTGTGTGCATCAGTAGACTCTTTATAGTGATTATTACTACTCTATATTTTTTCCCTCACTAACTCTTGTACATTCTGGATATGCTGAACAAATGCTTCTACATCATCACTAACTTGTTCCCCAATTGGTAACTCAACCAAATCTAATACACCTATAGGATTTTTACCATAAACAATTTGAAAAGGGGATTTACCTATCGACCTATTCACTGAGCTATTATATGTAAATTTGTCTTGTGACAAGGCTAAATCCCATTGTTTTGATTTTTCTCCAACTATACACTGTAAGAGGTTTCTCAATATTCTGTTCACTACCTATGTTTGTACATCGGTCTATGGGTGGTAAGCACTACTAAACTATAGCCTGGTGTTAAACTTCTTCCACAACATCCTCCAAAAGTAACTTAAGAACTTAGTATCCCAAACAGAAGTAATAGTCTTTAGAACACCATGCAACCACACAACTTCATCAAATAATAACACTACAATCCTAGTTGCATCATTAGTTTTCTAGAAAGCAATGAAATGCACCATTTTAGAAAATCTATCTACCACAAAAAAAACTGAATCCTTACATCTCTATGTCTTGGGCAACCCCAACATGAAATCCATACTCAGATCAATCCATGGTCCTATAGGAACTGGTAATGGCATATACAACCTTGTATTTTGTGCATGGCCCTTAGCCACTTGATATACTCTACATCTAGAGACAAACCTTATTATATCTCTTTTCATTTTCATCCAATAGTACTTCTCTACAAGAGTAGTAGTTTTGGCTACTCCAAAATTACCAACCAAACCCCCACTATGTAATTACCTCAATATGTTCTCTCTCATAGATCCATTGAGAATGCAAAATCGATTACCCTTAAACAAGTAATCATTCTATAAAAAATACTCTTCAAAACTAGTATAGGACTCACCCTCCACCGCACTTTTGCACTGTTGCATAATATTTCAAAAATTTGCATCAGATTCATATAGATATTTAATCCCCTCAAATCCTACCACTTCATTCTCCATAGTGGTCAACAAAAAGACTCTCCTACTAAATGCATCAACAACCTTATTCTATTTTCTCGACTTGTGTTTTAGGATAAATTTATACTATTGCAAAAATGAAAACCATTTGGGATGCTTACTATTTAAATTTTTTTAAAAAATTGACACACCTCAATGCTTCATAATCAGTAAACAACACAAACTCCTTTGAGAGTAAGTAGTGCCTCCAATGTTGCAATGCTTGCACAATTGCATAAAATTCCTCATCATATGTAGAATGATTCTTCCTTGCGTTATTCAACTTCTCACTGAAAATGCTACAGGTTATCCCTCTAAAATTAACACACCATAAATTCCAACAAATGAGGCATCAAAATCAACCTCAAACACCTTACTAAAATCTGGTAACACTAGAACAGGGGCTTCTGACACCTTCTTCAAGAGTTCAAAACGTACTCCATACAAACTACAAGAGACCAACAAAAATAGACTCCAATCACATAACATAGATGCAATATAATGGAATAAACCTACAAATAGATATTATTCTCATTCTTGAATTCACCCCCCTTCTCCAAAATTACACAATCCGTCATATAGCAACCGAAAACCAAAGAAACCCTAAAAAACATCTTTTTTCTAAAAACTACTAAAAATAGAAATGAGTCAGATTGCACCCAAATTTGGTGAACACATCTCTCCTACAATAACGGACCTTAATTTAAAATATTAGGTCTCAACTTAAGGTATAACAAAAGTTAATAAAATTCTAACATTCAAAAAAATCTAAAAAGCCTGGGAACCTATTCTAAAAGCTAATTTTGGGACACTAGATAGAGGAGTTAGGTCCTAAAAGAATGTTTTTTGGAGGGGCAGGTGCATCAGAGATGAGATTTATGTAGAACATGCATGTAGATCCACCTGTTAAATTTCAAGGCAAATGGGCGTACGGTTCACAAGTTATGGTTCCGGTAACGTGCATCATTCTCCTCTAGTGAAAAAGAACTCAGCTCCTGTGAGTTCAGCTGAATTGAAATCTTGTAGCTTTTGGTTATCAATTTTTTTTTAGCTTTGACTCTGAAAACCAAGTTTTATCTAAATATGGTAATCCTTCCCACTGAACCAGGTATATTTTGTAGCTCCCATGTTTGGTGATGATCACCTTCTTATCAAGCACCTATGCAACTCTATCTTTTTTCTTCTTAGGCATCTGTTGTGCCCAATTTGCTATATCCTATCATTTGCCATCCTTGTAAGTACCAAGATACTAAAATAAATTAAAAACATTAAAAATGGGTGAAATATCAAATTCATTGGGTAGCTCCACTTTATAGGTATTATCATTGATCTTCAAAATCTTGCATGACCCGATTTTCTTAAGTTTTAGTTTGTTATATGTCCCCTTAGGAAATATTTCTTTCCTAAGATGAACCATGAACATATCACCCTCTTCAAACACTATCACACTTATGTGTGCATCAGAAAACTCTTTGTAGTGAGCATTACTACTTTGTAATTTTTCCCTTACTAACTCTTGCACTTTCTAGATATGCTCAGCAAATGCTTCTGCATCATCACTAACTTGTTCCTCAATTGGTAACTCAAAAAAATCTAATACAGCTCTAGGATTTTGACCATAAAATTTTTGAAAATAGGATTTACCTGTTGACCTGTTCACTGAGCTGTTATATATAAATTCGGCTTGTGACAAGTCTAATTCCCATTGTTTTGGTTTTTCTCAAACTATGCACTATAAGAGGTTTTCGAAGCTTCTGTTCACTACCTCTATTTTCCAATCGGTCTATGGGTGGTAAGCACTATTGAACTACAACTCGGTGTTCAATTTCTTCCAAAACATCCTCTAAAATTGACTCAATAACTTATTATCCTGATCAAAAGTAAGTCTTTGCAACACCATACAACCGCACAACCTCATCAAAGAATAAGACTGCAATCCTAGTTGCATCATTAGTTTTCTAGAAAGTAATGAAGTGCGTCATTTTAGAAAAATTTCTACCACAAAAAAAATTGAATCCTTACCCCTATGTGTCTTGGGTAACCCCAACATGAAATCCATACTCAAATCGGTCCATGGTCCTGTAGTAACCGACAATGGTATATACAACCCTGTATTTTGTGCATGGCCCTTAGCCATTTGACATACTCTACATCTAGAGACAAACCTGATTATGTCTCTCTTCATTTTTGGCCAATAGTACTTCTTCTCTACAAGAGTGGTAGTTTTGGCTACTCCAAAATTACTAGCCAAATCCCCATTATGTAATTCCCTCAATATGTTCTCTCTCATAGAGACATTGGGAATGCATAATCAATTACCCTTAAACAAGTAACCATTCTATAAAAAATACTCTTTAAAAATAGTACGAGACTCACCCTCTATCGCACTTTTGCACTGTTGCACAATATTCTCAAAATCTACATCAAATTCATATAGATATTTAATCCCCTCAAATTCTACCACTTCATTCTCCATAGTGGTCAACAACAAGACTCTCCTACTCAATGCATCAACAACCTTATTATGTTTGTCTGACTTGTGTTTCAGGACAAATGCATATTGTTGCAAAAATGAAACCCATTTGGCATTCGTCTATTTAAATTTTTTTTGAGAATTGACATACCTCAATGCTTCATCATCAGTAAACAACACAAAATCCTTTGAGAGTAATTAGTGCCTCCAATGTTGAAATGCTTCCACAATTGCATAAAATTCCACATCATATGTAGAATAAATTTTCCTTGTATCATTCAGCTTCTCACTAAAAATGTTATAGGTAGGCCCTATTGAATTAATACACCACCAATTCCAAAAAATGAGGCATCACAATCAACCTCAAACACCTTACTGAAATTTGGTAACACTAGAACAGGGGCTTCTGACAACTTCTTCAAGAGTTCAAAACTCTATGTTGTTGTCATAGTCCATACAAACTACAAGAGACCAAAAAAATGGACTCCAATCACATAACACAGATGCAATATAATGGAAGAAACCTACAAATTGATATTCTTATCATTCCTGAATTCACCCCCCTTCTCCAAAAGAATACAATCCTTCATATAGTAACCGAAAACCAAAGAAACCCTAAAAAACATATTTTTTTCTAAAAACTGCTAAAAATAGAAATGATTTGAATTGCGCATAAATTTGATGCACACATCCCTCTTACAATAATGAACCTTAATTTAAAATATTAGGTCTCAACTTAAGGTCTAACAAAATATAATAATATTCTAACATTCAAAAAAACCCAAAAAACTCGGGAACCTATTCTAAAAACTAATTTTGGGATACTAGATGGAGGAGTTAGGTCTCGAAAATATTTTTTTAAGGGTTGAGTGCATAAGATATGATCCTAATGTAGAACACACATGTGGAATCACCTGTTAAATTTCAAGGCAAATGAGCATACTATTCACAAGTTATGGCTCTAGCAAGGTGCATCATTCTCCTCTGGTGAAAAAGAACTCTGCTCCTACGAGTTCAGCTGAATTGAAATCATGTAGCTTCTAGTTATCAATTTTCTTTAGCTCTGATTCCAAAACCTAAGTGTTATCTGACTGTGGTAATCCTTCCCACTAAACTAGGTATGTGTTGTAGCTCCTATATCTGGTGGTGATCATATTCTTATCAAGCACATGTGTAACTCTATATTTTTCTTCTTAGGCATCTGTCGTGCCCAATTTACTATCTCCTATAATTCACCATCCTCGGTAGTACGATGATACTGAAATAAATAAAAAACATTAAAATTGGATGAAATATCAAATTCATCAAACAACTCCACTTTATAATAATTATCATTGATCTTATTCAAAATCCTGCATGGCTCGATTTTCTTAAGTTTTAGTTTGTTATAAATCCCCTTAGAAAATATTTCTTTCTTAAGATGAACCATGACCATATCACCCTCTTAAAAAAAATTCACCCTTCTATGTGCATTAGTAGACTCTTTGTAGTGAGAATTACCACTCTACAATTTTTCCCTCATTGACTCTTGCACTTTCTGGATATGCTCAGCAAATGCTTCCGCATCATCACTAACTTGTTCCCCAATTGGTAACTCAACCAAATCTAATACACCTCTAGGATTTCGACCATAAACAATTTGAAAAGGGGATTTACTTGTTGAAATGTTCATTGAGCTGTTATTGTTGGAAATTTGAGTTATTTTATATTGTCATGATGTCACATGGATCATTGATGTCACATGGATCACATTGAGTTTTGGTGGCCAAAGCATTTCATAAATAAGCATTAATGATATTTTGGAGAGCGTGGATATATACAAGGTTTTTGTGAAAACCAAGGGAGACAAAATAAAATATTTTATTTAAAACCTTGGATGTCATATTTGAAATGAGTTTTTATTAAAACCCAGATTGGCTTTTCGTTTCATCGAAAAATGTGCCCCGATGATGGAGATATTTATTTTTAAATATTTAGTTTAAATTTTAAATTTAAATTTTAAAATTAAATATATTAATTTTAGCGCCAAATAAAGAAATTAGGAAAGGCTATATTAATTTATAGTGTTGATGTCTAAATAAATAGGAAATACATATATATGCCAACAAAATCTTAGACTTTATGAATTGCAGTGCTTATTTTTTGAATGCCTTCAATTGGGGAACAAATTGCGAAAAGAGAGAGAAGTGTGACTTTGGTCAATTGAAAAATCATTCATGGATTTTAATAAGATGCATAGATATCTTTGGTCTAGTGGTTTGTACATTGTGTGTTACGTAGGAGGTCCTACGATCGAGTCCCATCATGGTTATTTTCTTTGTTGAAGCACTCGAAGCGCTGTTAAGTTTTTTGAAGGGTGCAGAAGTTTATGATATAATTTGTTGTTCATGTCCCTTTGGACATGTGAGGTCATGTGGCCCAAATGCAGGATGGATGTGGTTAAAGCACTAAGCAAGGAGACGTCACGAGATCGAATCCTGTTAGGGACAGAGGCAAGTTAATAATTATTTTTAATAAAATTTTTTATTTTTCTAAAGTTGCCCTAGGAGGAATAAGGGTTGTGATGCATGTTTAGAAAAAAGAGAGATTTCTGGTGTTTCTCCTTTTGAAAGTATATAATATTATATATCGTTGGAAATATTATTTTGAGGGCTACTTTATTAAATTGCTTAGAGGGAGAAATAAGGTGTATGTATAGAGATATTTCTATTTTTGTAAAGGGTTTCAAAAGTGAAGGTTATTTTGTTCTTTTTCAAAGGTGATTAATTCTTTTATGAGGGGACATGTATTTTATTGAGTAGGATTTATAAGGTGTTATTTGGATATTATTGTTGTGATATTAATAATGATCTATAAACCTTGTTGAAAGTTGAAAAAGAAGTTTGTTGAGTGTGGCATATTTAGTGGACATTCAATAAGGCATCAAAAGGTATGAGCAATATACTCCATTGACTTTGTTTATGGTGGTTGATTTCTGAAATATCATTGGAGAGAAAAGGATTGATTGTGGTTTCCTTTTTGAAAGTGGTTGGTTGAATGCTTCAAGGTCTTCTGGTTTGAGAGTTGTGTTTAAACCTTGTTTTATAAGTATAGTTGTTGAATCCCATTGGTTATGCAAATAACTTGAGTTAGAAAAGAACATGAGTATCATTGTTATGTGAGATTTGTGGTTGAGAATTGTTGGAAACATTTGAGTTGGTTGATACATGCTTGGACTAGGGTTTTGTGAGAAAGAGTTGTCCCTTATGGTGATTGGTTGAGTTGAGTTGATTGAGCCTAGTCAAGTGATTGTGTGAGGTGATTGTTCAAGTCCCATGAAACAAACAATTCTATAATTATGATTTGGGTTGAGATTGAGCTTTGAGATTAGAACATATTGAGTCTCTAACAATTCTATTTATGCTTCTATAAGATTTGAGTTGAGTTAAGATTGACTTGAGTTGAGTTGAGATTGATTTGAGTTGAGATCATTGTGGATCATTATTTTCATCCATTGTAGAGTGCATTGCCATTCATTGTTGAATTCATCATTGAGCCTTACCTTCATAGATTTGTGGATGAGATTTGAGTACTAGTTGAGCATGATTGGTTGAGCCTTTGAGAAGGCTTTTGGGATAGATTTTTGGACATATTTGGTGAGCTTTTTTATCAGATTTGAGCATGTTCTTGGTGAGCTTTTTAAGCTGATTTTGAGCAAGTTCTTAGTGAGCTTGTTGAGTAGATTTGAGCAAGTTCTCGATGAGCTTGTTAAGAAGATTTTGAACAAGTTCTTAGTGATATTTTTGAGAATATTTGAGCAAGTTATTGGTGAGCTTGTTGAGTAGATTTTGAGAAAGTTCTTGGTGAGCTTGTTGAGAAAATTTTGGGCAAGTTCTTAGTGAGCTTGCTAGAGCAGTTTTGGGCAAGTTCTTGGTGAGCTTGCTAGAGCAGATTTGGGCAAGTTCTTGGTGAGCTTGCTGAAGCATTTTTGAGAAAGTTTTTGGTGAGCTTCCTAGAGCATATTTTGGGCAAATTCTTAGTAATAATTTTAGAGCAATTTTGGGAAAGTTCTTGGTGAGATTGCTGAAGCAGATTTTGGGCAAGTTCTTAGTGAGCTTGCTAGAGCAATTTTGGGCAAGTTCTTGGTGAGCTTGCTGAAGCAGATTTTGGGCAAGTTCTTAGTGAGCTTGCTAGAGCAATTTTGGGCAAGTTCTTGGTGAGCTTATTGAAGTAGATTGGTGGATTGCCTACCTGAGCAAATCAATGTATTGCCTAGATTTGAGCATATCAAATTAATAATTTGTATTGAGATAAGGATCCTTATTTATATGTGAAATATTATAAGGAGATTATCTTATGGAGTACCCCACATTGGGGGAACCACATTAAATCTTGTGTCTCAATTATGTGCGGTGATTTGTGCACTTGTTTACTATTGTTATCTATGTCATTAATGCACACTGCTATATTTGATTATTGCAATTAAGGACACTAATTGATATTTTTTAGGAAAGAAAGTAAAAAGTGGGTGCTATACTATTCACTCCCCTATCAGTATAAGCTTGTGTTCTTTATGCAAATTCATCTTGTGATAAGGTTAAATCCCATTGTTTTGGTTTTTCTCCAACTATGCACTGTAAGAGGTTTTCCAAGATTCTATTCATTACCTCTATTTTTCCATCAGTCTGTGGGTGTTTAACACTATTGAACTACAGCCTGGTGGTCAAATTCTTCTAGAATATCCTCCAAAAGTGACTCAAGAACTTAGTATCCTGATTAGAAGTAATAGTATTTGGAATACCATACAATCACACAACCTCATCAAAGAATAAGACTGCAATCCTAGTTGCATCATTAGTTTTTTGGCAAGCAATGAAGTGTACCATTTTAGAAAATCTATCTACCACAACAAAAATTGAATCCTTACCCCTCTATGTCTTGGGTAACCCTAACACAAAATCCATACTCATATCAGTCCATGGTCCTATAGGAATTGATAATAGCATATACAAACTTGTATTTTGCGCATGGCCCTTAGCCATTTGACATACCATGCATCTAGAGACAAACCTAATTATGTCTCTCTTTATTTTCAGCCAATAGTACTTCTCCTCTACAAGAGTGGTAGTTTTGGCTACTCCAAAATGACAAGCCAAACCCCCATTATGTAATTCCATCAATATGTTCTCTCTCATAGAGCCATTGGGAATGCATAATAAATTAACCTTAAAAAAGTAATCATTCTATAACAAATACTCTTCAAAAATAGTGTGGGACTCACCCTCTACTGCACTTTTGCAATCTTGTACAATATTCCCAAAATTTGCATCAAATTATTACAGATATTTAATCCCATCAAATCCTACCACTTCATTCTCCATAGTGGTCAACAACAAGACTCTCCTACTCAATGCATCAGAAACCTTTTTCTGTTTGCCTGACTTGTGTTTCAGGATAAATGTATACTATTGCAAAAATGAAACCCATTTAGCATGCCTACTATTAAAATTTTTCTAATAATTGACATACCTCAATGCTTCATGATCAGTAAAAAACATAAACTCCTTTGAGAGTAAGTAGTGCCTCCAATGTTACAATTCTTGCACAATTGCATAAAATTCCACATCATATGTAGAATAATTCTTCCTTATGTCATTTATCTTCTCACTAAAAAATGCTATAGGTCGGCCCTCTTGACTTAATACACCACCAATTCCAATAAATGACGCATCACAATAAACCTCAAACACCTTACTGAAATCTGGTAACACTAGAATAGGGGCTTCTAACACCTTCTTCTTCAAGAGTTCAAAACTCTCCGTTGCATTGTTTTAGAGTGTGTTTGAAGTAAATTTAGATAATTTTGTAACTTTTTGATTGAAAATATAAGTTAACCACCCAAATCAATCCATGTTATAATAAATATTGGAAACATTATGATATGGATAATTATAATGATGAATGTAGTCATTTTGTGAAAATTTTGGATTGTTTTGGGATATTTTGAAGTTTTGAGGGTGATTTTACAACTTTTTGGTTGCAAAAGAAAATTAAGCAACCAAATAAATATTTGGTTTCACAAAAAATGATATGATGATGGAATGAATGCATGAATGCAATGTGGGGTGATTTTATGGAGGTAAGCTACATTTTAAGGTCCTTTTTGGCACCTTTTGCAATGTTTTGAAACCAAACATAGTCTAGTGTTCATGTCTGGATAAACATAGGCAAGTGTCTACCATGCTAGAAACACTGGTGAGCATTTGGGTGTACTGAAAAAATGCCCATGGGCATTTAAGTGCACTAAAACAATTATATAAAAGATTTGTAGGGGCTATATTTATTTCATTCTTGTGTTCATAAGTTCCAAAAGTTGCATCTGAAGGAGAGTGAGTAAGTGAAGGAGTGTGGTGGAGTGAAGGCCATGGTGATAAAGGGAGCAAATTTGATAGTCATAGAGATGTATATGGCTGAGGTAAGTGTCCTTGGCACACTTGTTTGGACTTGTGAAATTTGTGTTAAATTTTTTAATGAATGTGACATTAATGTGCTTGCATTGTATATAGTTTGTGCTACAATTTAGGATCTTGGAGGTTCAACATCAGTTCTTGCCCCTCATACCATGGGTGAGAAAGGCATTGTGAGGGAAGCATTGAAAGTGGTTGGAGGCCATGGAGTTAGCTAGAGCTACATGGATTGATGTGGTGAGGGCTGATGAGGAGTATCTCTCTACCTTGGTAGAGATATGGAATCCAGATAGAGGGACATTTTAGATCCTGACTAGTGAGGTGATAATGAAACTCGAGGATGTATATTGTATTCTTCAAGTTGTAGTGGAGGGATTACGCATCGAGGTTGGATGTGATAAAGAGCATGAGATAAGCCAATTTTTTAGGGATCGATGGAGGAATATGAGTGTGAGGGGTGGATGTATTAGGTATTTGGCAATGTATGCCAAGAAGAAGTTGGAGGTATTACCCATATTTGTCATGTTCATGTTGGCCAACATAGTGGTGCCTAAAAACACTAGCTATTGGTTCCCATGGAACATGATTAGGCTAGTGTATGACATTATCAATAAACCTTGAGTGTATGCATGGGTGTCTACTCTATTGGCTCAATTGTACTTGGAGTTGTATAAGGCGAGGAGGTGGAGGAAAAATAGGTTGGGTTGTAGCATACTGTTGTAATATTGGGACTAGGAGAACTTTAGTGTGGCTTGACTTGTGGGCTTGCCTAGTGAAGTATGGGATGGTGAGCAGTCCTATGCTTTAATATGGTGGGTATATAAGGAGTTTCAACCAAGTCACCCTAGCTACAGTGGCTAGGAGTGCAGATATCTATGGGTAGGGTTGACACCTGATCAGGTGCTTTGGATACCATGGCAAGGTATTGGATGGACTTGTGATAGGGAGCAATTACAAAGATTTTAGTAGGCTATATGGATGATTGGGCAAAATGGGAGTGAGGTGGATATAATCTAGTTCACCCAAGTACTACGATATTTTAGGCTATAATAAGGGATTATTTAGGCACCAGTGTTGTACTGGTGTCATCAATATGAGACAATATTACCTTGTACTAAGGCATGGTGGGTGGCCTATGAGGATTACAAGGAGATAGATCTTCTTGATGTGGATAATATAGAGACTACCACTAAGTACGATGCATAGTTTGATGTACAATTACCATGGGTAACCATTAATGTGGTGGATGAGGATAGTGGTGATGAGGATGAGGCTAAGATTGAGGTTGAGGGGATGGGGTTCCCAAATATTAAAGATATCATCAATCTAGATGTAGAGGGAGGCATGCAAGAGATATAGTAGAGCAACCTCCATATATTGGAGGTGATGATGGTAGCATATATGATATGGAGGAGGTTCCTAAGAGACATTGAAGTTAGGGTGAGAAGGAGTGTGTGAGGCTCAAATTTGAGTAGGATAAGCTTTGACATATGGTGGCAGAGTGATATGCAGAG
Organism: Wollemia nobilis; assembly: GCA_028583015.1. Lineage (NCBI taxonomy): Eukaryota > Viridiplantae > Streptophyta > Pinopsida > Araucariales > Araucariaceae > Wollemia > Wollemia nobilis. The sequence continues at coordinate 2,070,384 of JAQPPZ010017013.1, read as the reverse complement.
AGAGCTCGACTATGGGCAGAGCTAGAGGTATGGGTGGTTGTAAGTGGAGGTGAGGATAGGATCACAAGGCTCTAGGTAGATATCAGATAGAGGGATCATTGTTAGTGGCATGATGTATTATGCCTTCGATCCTGATATAGATACATCCAAAAGTTGGAGGATCTACTAATGCAACATAATATTGGGCTACCAGATCGACCTTCTTCCTCCATATTTAATAATTTTAGGTATAGTGAGTCTAGGTATAGTGGCTCTAGGTCTAGAAATCATTCAAGATCATAGGGGTTCTCCTATATCCATTAGCTTGTACTTAGATGCACTTTTTATATATGAGCCTTGGTGCTCCATTGTATATAGCCTTCGAGAATTCATTGTACATGTGATATATATAGACATGGGTATTACTTGTGTGCTATGCATGTGTATATGTGTGATGGATGATAATGCAATGATAATGTGTATGAATATAAATGAATTAATGCTCTAATGATTATTCATAATTTATATTTTATTTGACCATTTATAGCATTGTTTTTTAATTAGGGGCACCAAAATTATGTCATGTGAAATGGAATACTCATGTAATGATATGGATGTTGATATATAAAATTGATTGTTTCATAGAGACTCGGACATACTAGTGATTTAAAAAAAACTCACTAGATTTTATTTAATTTATCTAATACCAAATGTGTGTATAGTGGATTTATTTATCGAATCAAGAGTATGGTAATGACTCAAGGCAATCAATAAGCAATGTGTGTGCAAGTGAGTTCATTAACCCATCTGGAGTAAATTGAGATAAAACCTATCATGGAGAAGACCAAGAAGCTAGTTTATATGTATGTCTAATTAGTGGTATCTTCAAGAGATACGTGTCACCATGCATGAGCATACTCCACTTCCAATCAAGAATCTATAGCCTTGGTGGATATTAGCTTCATAGTCCAAGAATTTGATATCTAAGCTTTAGGGATTCAAAATACCTAACCGTATAACTAAAAATGTAGTTCTATCCTTACAACTTGAGAATATGTGGTGTGTGATGTGTGAAGGATTTAGAGATTTTGGAAAGTGGATTCTCAATTGAAGTGTGATGAGAATTTTACCCTATAGTTACGACTCATTCTTTTTTTGGAAATGATTGTGATAGTGGTGAAAACAACTATTTTATTTTTGGACTATGTGTATAATGGGACAAGAAAGGAGTACCATTTTCACTTCAAGGTTCAAACCAATTATGGTATTATCTCTCTTTTCCACAATATATTTTTAATGTGTGATTGTGTTTGGTTCAAGAATTTTAGAGTCAATTCCTAGAAATTGAGATTTTCTTAGTGAAAATGTGTCTTCGTCCTAGAGAAAAATCAACATGCATTGGAGTTTACTTAAAATATTAGGAGTGGTTGAATGACTGAAAACACCTAGGGATTATGGAAATGTCATTTACAAATGATAATTTGACTTTGTGGAATGGTGCAATGAAATGGATGATGATTTGAGGGTCCCCATGATTAAGTCAACAAAACTTTATTGGACCAATTATTATTTAGACTAAATAAATGACCCCCTAATATGAAATAGACTGTGTGATGATGGTATTGTGAATGCAGTGTGTGAAATGCAATTTATGAAATGTAATTTTTCAAATGCAATGTGTAAAATATAATTCGTGAAATGCAATGTTGTAAAATGTAATGTGTGAAATGCAATGTTATTTTTGTGTATTAGCCATGTATATATGTATATATATAAATCACATTAAGCATAGAATTCTCTCAATTGGATGATGATAAATGGTTTGGGCTCTTTAACTCCCTCTAGAATGGCAAGCCTATAATTTCCTTGATCCACTTTTTGAGTGATAATTTATGGACCTAACCAATTAGCAATGAATTAATCATGAAGGTGCAGCAATGCACTGGTATTTTTTTATTCTCCTTAAGAATAAGATCTCATTCTTGGAATTCATGTATATGAACTTTGTAAGAATGCTTTAGGTGGTCTTTATAAACTCATAAATACTCTAAATCATTGATCCACCTTTAATAAAGAAGCATGAGTTGATCAAAATGTGGTTTTCTAGTAGTATCATCATCTATGAATTCCTGCAATAAAATTTGCAATGAGGGGATCTCAATATCAAGAGGCATAATCACTTTAGTTCCATAGGCCAGTGAAAATGGTGTTGCCCCAGTAGGCATGTGGATGCTTATTCAATAAGCCAATAATACCAAGGAGATTTGAGTATGCCAATCTTGATGATTTTATTTTAATAATTTCTTTAGAATAGCAATTAAGATCTTGTTGGTAGCTTCAGCTTGTCCATTTATCTATGGGTAGTAAGCAGTCAAGAAACTATGTTGGATATTATATTTCTTATGAAGTTTTTGAACATCCTTCTTTTTTAAAGACTTGCCATTTTTAGAGATGATTTTTTAGGGAATTCCAAAACAATAGATGATATGATGAAGTATAAACTCCATAATTTGAGGCCCTCTAGTACTAGTTAGAGGAATTGCCTCAACCCACTTTGTGAAGTATTCAATGGCTATGATGATGAAAGTATGTTGTCCTAAGAAATAAGGTGAGATTTTACCAACCAAATCAAGATCCCATTGTGAAAAGTCCCAAAGGATTTGAATGGGTTGTAATTCTTATGATGGCACATTAGTTAAGTTAGCATGTTGTTGATATTTCTAATAATGTTTGACGTAAGTGCAACAGTCACGTTCCATGGTGGACCAATAGTAACCCATGCATAAAATGTACTTTAAAATGGCTATTCCACTAAAATTACCACCACAAGTACCATCATGAGCTTTATCTATGGCTCTTTATGCCTTTGTAGGCTTGTGATGTAGGAGCATCCGAGGGCAGCAAAGCAATCGAGCATCAACCAAAATTTTGTTGTTATTTCCTTCTAAGTGTTGCAAAGTTTTTTTTTTTCTAAGTGTTGCAAAGGTTGCGAAATCGTGACATGTCATGATTTCGTGACATGTCGTGAAATCGCGACCCAAGGCAGAGAAAGCAAGGTCGGAAGACACAGGGTCACGAAATCGTGACATGTCATGAAATCACGATCCAAGGTGGGGAAAACAAGGCCGAAAGACACAGGGTCACAAAATTGTGACATGTCATGATTTTGTGACATGTCGCGAAATCATGACCCAAGGCGGGGAAAGCAAGGTTGAAAGACACAGGGTCATGAAATCGTGACCCAAGGTGGGGAAGGCAAGGCCGGGAGACATAAGGTCACAAAATCATGGCCACCGCAGGGAAGCCAAGGCGCAGAAGGCACAAGGTCACGAAATCGTGACATGTCGTGATTTTGTGACCAAAGCAGGGAAGGCAAGGCGCGGAGACAAAAGGTCACAAAATCGTGACATGTCACGATTTTGTGACCAAAGTAGGAGAGCGAAGGCCAACAGAAAAAATGATGCGATATCATGGCCAAAACGGAGAGAGAAGGCACAGGAAGGAAATGGTCATGATATCGTGACATGTCGTGATATCACGACCAAATAGGAAAACACGCACTCCAAATTTCTTAAAGGCGTCTCTTCGTGCACGGAAAGATAGCGGCAATGAAGCAGTAGTTCAAAGGAGGATTTCAACGGGCATGTTGACCACTTGTGCAAGATTTTTGGAAGACGTGTTTAAAACAACTAACAACAAGCAGCAGATTGAGAAGAAGAATCCGTTGGGTATGGCAGCCAGTCGCACACCTCACCTAGAGTCTCATCAATGCAACTTTCCAAAATTATTCTAGGTGGCAATTATAGATCGTGGGAAGTTTGAAAGCATAGAGGATCGGGACCTTGATAAAAACCCATGGATTGTAATGAGAGGGGGTTGGCAAATGATAGTTTGGCTGTATATTATTGTAAAATTCTTCCAAAGTATTGAAATACAAATTTTGGGCTCTTGTTTTTCTAGTTTTTTGTATTATGCAAGATCCGTTCTCCACCAAGTGCTATCAGAGCCAGTAGTTCTTGAGTGTGTAACAGATCACCGAAGGAGAGGCAGTTACACCAGGATCTGTGGAAGGGCTTGGAATTGGGTGAGCAGAATGCATCCAAGGAGAAACCCTATTGGTGGGAGAGGCATGGTAGCAGTGGAAGATGTTTGAGCTTTGCAGAAGAAAATGTAAGCTTTGCAAGAAGAAATGCGCAGAAGATTGGAGCCAAGAAGAGACAAAGGTAGTGAAGAGGAAGATGATGAAGAAGAAGGCCAACCTAATGAAGAAGAAGAAATAATAGATCCGGCTCAGGCTAGACTATACAAAGCCATATCCCAGATTGGGAAGAGGCCGAAGATGGAGGTTTCCACATATTCCAAGAATCTTGATCCATAGGAATTGATCAACTGGATCAACGATCTGGAAGAGTACTTTGAGTACAAATAGGTTGAGGATCCTGATAGGGTCAGATTCACAAAGACCAAACTGAAAGGTCATGCTAGCATTTGGTGAAAGGGAGTGCAGCTGGAGCAAAATAAAAGAGGAAAAGAGAGAATAAAAAAATGGGAATGGATGGCAGAAAAGCTAAAGAGGCAGTTCATCCCTGGTGATTATGAGTTAGACCTGCTAAATAAAATGCAAGGATTGAGGCAATCAAGCAAGTCTATGAAAGAATACACAGAAGAATTTCATAAAATAATGATTAGAACAGGCCACTCAGAGGCCAACAAGGAGAAGGTAGCCTGTTACATTAATGGGTTACGAGCAAGTATTTAGGAAGAACTAAGTCTAGTTCGGATGACCACCATAGAGAACGCTTACCAATTTGCTTTAAAGGTTGAAGAGAAGCTCAATAGGAGGTTTGAAAAAAAGCAAAGAGGAAGAGGTCATGGCAGAAAAACCGATGGAAGGAACAGTGGAAGAAGAAATGAATATTCTCAAAAAAATGGAGAAGGTAGCAGCAATCAAGAACAAAGGAGAGAAAATATAGACCGCCCCTATAATCAGAATAATGGTTACCAAGGGGGAAGAGGCAGAGCTGGACGAGGTCAAGGAAGAGGAAGATTCTGAGGGACTTGCTTCCAGTGTGGGGAAGAGGGACATCACCAATATGAGTGCCCACAACAACGAGAAAGAAATAATCAGAGGTCGAAAGGAAATGCCATAGTAGCAGTCGTTGATGAAGATGCTATTCCGAAGAAGCTGAGAGAGGAGAAGTAATGATTGTAAGGAGAGTTCTACTGAATGAAGAGGGAGCTATAGATCAGAGGAAAATCTTATTTTGCACAAGGTGTAAATGCGCGGGTAAGATTTGCAACATTATCATTGACAACGGTAGCACAGATAACCTAGTTTCAGAGGGAATGGTTACAAAGCTATAACTGGAGAGAAAGAAACACCCGCATCCATATCGGATCACATGGTTGTAGAAATACCATAAGGTTCTGGTCAATGAACAGTGCCTGGTAAAATTCAGTATTGGGAATTACCGTGATGAGGTTCTGTGTGACATTCTGCCCATGGATGCATGACATTTGCTGCTGGGAAGGCCATGGCAGTTTGAAAGGTGTGCGTTTCATGATGGCTGAGCCAACACCTATTTTGTGACCAAGAATGGAATGCATCATAAGTTGAAACCCTTGAAGGAGGTGGAAGAAAAGGTATGTGGCAGTGCAAGAATTTTCTTGGTTGACGGAAGAAAAATATTAGATGATTTAAAGCATAAGCATATGTGTTATGCATTAGTTCCTAGAGTTAGGGATACATAATGCAAAGATGCCCTAGCAGAAGTCCAAGATCTATTGAAGGAATTTCTAGATATCATACCTGATAATGTGCCTGAGGGTTTACCCCCAGTAAGAAAAATCAGTCACCATATTGATTTGGTGCCAGGATCAAGCTTGCCCAATAAAGCTGCACATAGAATGACACCTGTAGAAATTGAAGAACTAAACAGGCAGGTCCAGGAATTTCTAGAGAAGGGGCTGATTCGGGAAATCTTAAGTCCATGAACAGTACCTACAGTGCTAGCACCAAAGAAATATGGAGAGTGGAGAATGTGCACAGACTCTCGATCCATCAACAAGATCATAAATAAATACAGATTTCCATTGCCAAGGATGGATGACATAATGGACTGTTTGAGTGGAGCCAAGTACTTCACCAAAATTGACCTCAAGAGTGGTTATCACTAGATCCGTTTCAGGGAAGGATATGAGTGGAAGACAGCCTTCAAGACAAGAGAGGGCTTGTATGAGTGGTTGGTCATGCCATTTGGGCTGTCCAATGCACCAAGTACCTTCATGCGGCTGATGAATGAGGTACTGAAAGAGTTTTTAGGAAAATTTGTCATTTTTTATTTAGATGATATATTAATATTCAGCAGAACCCTGGAGGAACACCTGATGCACATCAAGAGGGTTTTTGAAAAGCTACGGGAGGAGCAGTTATTAATAAATCTGAAAAAGTGTAATTTTGTCAAGAAAGAGTTAGTATACCTAGGATTTGTAATCTCAGCAAAAGGTCTAAAAATGGACCCGAAGAAGGTGAGAGCTATCATCAAATGGCCTACCCCAAGAAGCACAATAGAGGTAAGATCATTTCATGGTCTGGCCAGCTTTTACAAAAATTTCATAAGGAACTTCAGCAGCATTTGTGCACCCCTCATAGAAACAATGAAAGGGGATAAGAAAGAGTTCAAGTGGACCTTAGGGGCTGAAAGGAGCTTTGATGCATTAAAGAAAAAGGTCATAGAATAGCCTATTTTGGCACTCCCAGACTTTAACAAAGTATTTCAGGTAGACTGTGATGCCAGTGGCAGTGCAATAGGGGCTGTACTGAGTCAAGAAGGTAGACCTATTGCTTATTTTAGTGAAAAGCTTAATGATGTTCGGAAAAAGTATTCAGTTTATGACCAGGAATTTTATGCTATAGTTCAGGCTCTGAAGAAGTGGAGGCATTATTTGTTTCCAAAAGAGTTTGTTCTATTTATGGATCATCAAGCATTGCAGTACATCAATAGCCAAACAAAACTGAATCAGAGGCACATGAAGTGGGTTGAGTTTCTCCAAAGATATACCTTTGTGTTAAAGCACAAAAGCGGGAAATCAAACAGAGTTGTAGATGCCTTAAGTAGAAAGCGGAATCTGCTAATTGAAATGACAGTGGAAGTGGTAGGATTCGAAGAACTGAAGGGTCTTTATCCTGAAGATACTGATTTTGTAGAAGCCTAGACGGCTTGCTTGGCACCTGTTACTGTGGACAGGACAAAATGGTTAGATTTCCTAATCCAAGACGAAATGCTATTCAAGGGAAGTAAATTATGCATTCCAAGGAGTTCCATGCAGGAGAACTTAATCAATGAAAAGCACAGTGAAGGACTGGTTGGGCATTTTGGTCGAGATAAGACCATTTCCCTGGTGAATGAAAATTACTACTGGCCGCAACTTTAGCAAGATGTGAAAAAGTTTGTGCAAAGTTGCAGAATATGCCAGATGGCAAAAGGCGTAAGGCAAAACACAGGATTATACCAGTTGTTACCTATACTTGAGAGGCCATGGGAGGACATCAGCATGGATTTTATTCTTGGGTTACCGAGAACACAGAGGGGAAATGACTCTATATTTGTGGTGGTGGACCGATTCTCCAAAATGGCACATTTTATACCCTACCAGAAAACAAGTGATGCAGTTCACATTGCAGGGTTATTTTTCAAAGAAGTGGTACGACTTCACGGTCTACCAAGAAGTATAGTTTCTGATAGAGATACAAAGTTTGTTGGGTATTTTTGGAGAACATTGTGGAAGAAGCTGAAGACAGATCTGAAGTTTAGTTCTGCATACCACCCACAAACTGATGGACAAACAAAGGTGGTAAATAGAAGTCTGGGTAATTTATTAAGATGCTTGATAGCAGATAAACCCAAGGGATGGAATTTAGTTTTGATACAGGCGGAATTTGCATACAACAATTCTGTCAATAAGAGTATAAACAAATCTCCATTCCAAATCATATATGGAAACAGTCCAAGAAACGTTTCTGAGCTGAGAAAATTAGACAAAGGAGAAAAGTGCAGTGCAGAGGCTAAGGAATTCGTGAAACAGATGAAAATCCTACATGAAGAAGTGAAGAAAAAAATTAAAAAAATGAATTCTCAGTATAAAGCAAGAGCAGAACAAAAGCGGTGGTTCAAAGAGTTCAAAGTGGGGGATGAAGTCATGGTCCATCTCAAAAAAGAAATATTTCTAGCCAAAAAATATAACAAGTTGAAGATGAAGAATTTTGGGCCATGTAGAATACTGGAAAAACGGGATTCAGGAAATGCATATGAAGTGGAATTGCCAAGTGGGCTTGACATTTCACCTATTTTTAACATATATGATTTAGTGGAATACCATGAAGGAGATAGTACAGAGGCACCAAGCATAGAATTATGGAGCATTCCAGCGTCTAACCCAACCAAATATGAGATCGAGGAAATATTAGATACTCGTGAAGGCAGAAGCACAAGGAACAAACAATATTCTGAGTATTTGATCAAGTGGAAGGGCAGACCTGTAGAAGATGCAACTTGGCTATCGAAAAGAGAGGTTGACCGCCTGGGTATTCCTCCCAAATATTAGAAGTGAGGATCACTACTCGATCCACCCTAGGTGTCTAATGCAGGAGCATCCGAGGGCAGCAAAGCAATCGAGCATCAACCAAACTTTTGTTGTTATTTCTTTCTAAGTGTTGCAAAGTTATTTTTTTTTCTAAGTGTTGCAAAGGTCGCAAAATCGTGACATGTCATGATTTCATGACATGTCACGAAATTGCGAGTCACAAAATCGTGACCCAAGGCAGAGAAAGCAAGGCCAAAAGACATAGGGTCGTGAAATCATGACATGTCGCGATTTCACAACATGTCGCGAAATCGTGACCCAAGGTAGGGAAAACAAGGCCGAAAGACATAGGGTCATGAAATCACGACCCAAGGTGGGGAAAGCAAGGCCGAAAGACACAGGGTCACGAAATTGTGACCCAAGGCAAGGAAGGCAAGGCCGAGAGACACAAGGTCATGAAATCGTGACATGTCACGAAATCGTGGCCACCGCAGGGAAGCCAAGGCGCGAAAGGCACAAGGTCACGAAATCATGACATGTCACGATTTCACGACCGAAGCAGGGAAGACAAGGCATGGAGACAAAAGGTCACGAAATCACGACATGTCATGATTTCGCGACCAAAGCAGGAGAACAGAGGCCGACAAAAAAAATGGTGTGATATCACGACAGGTCGCGATATCGCGGCCAAAAAAGAGAGAGAAGGCGCAGGAAGGAAATGGTCGCGATATCACGACATGTCGTGATATCATGACCAAACAGGAAAACATGCACTCCTAGATTTCTTAAATGCGTCCCTTCGTGCGCGGCAAGATAGCGACAGTGAAGCAATAGTTCAAAGGAGGATTTCAATGGGCATGTTGACCACTCGCGTAGGATTTTTGGAAGACGCGTTTAAAGTAACTAATAGCAAGCAACAGATCGAGAAGAAGAATCTGTTGGGTATGGCAGCCAGTCGCACACCTCACCTAGAGTCTCATCAATGCAAATTTCTAGAATTGTTCTAGGTGGCAATTGTAGATTGTGGGAAGTTTGAAAGCACAGAGGATCGGGACCTCGATAAAAACCCATGGATTATAATGAGAGGGGGTTGGCAAATGGCAGTTTGGCTGTATATTCTTGTAAAATTCTTTCGAAGTATTGAAATACAAATTTTGGGCTCTTGTTTCTCTGGTTTTCTGTATTATGCAAGATTCGTTCTCCACCAGCTTGATACAACAAAGGACTCCATCATAACCATATCTATACAACATGTCCTCCAAGAGAGTAAAATGAGATACATTTTTCGTGAAAGTGCATTTAACAGTTCATGACATAGATTATGGGAGTGTTCCAAACTTGAGGAAGGCTATTATTTTGTTGTACCAAGGATCATACAACTTTGCATGGATAAAACAAACATCCTTCTCATCCTTATATTCAAAACGAATAATTGTAAATTTAGAGATCATTGTGACAATGAGAGGTTGGACCTCTCCTATGGAGTTCTTTATAATCAATGATCCTAAAGAGGCCATCACATCTATAAATATATTAGTAAAACATGGCAAACTATCGATTTCATACCAATCAAATTTATCAAGATTCATGGTAAATATTTATTGTTGGTTATTTGCATTGGTATTCTCCATTTACTTAATGAACAAGTTGAGAGCCATCAAATATCTTGATGCACTTTGCATTGCTTTATGGATAAATGTGAATGTGAGGGGTGTATGTATTAGGTATTTGACCATGTATGCCAAGAATAAGTTGGAGGTATTGCCCACTTTGGTCATGTTCCTATTGGCCAACATATTGGCAGCTAACAACACTAGCTATCGATTTCCATGGAACATGATCATGCTAGTGTATGATATGATCAATGACCCTCAAGTGTATGCATGTGTGTCTGCTCTACTATCTCAGTTTTACTTGGAGTTGTACAAGGTGAGGATGTGGAGGTAAAAGTGGTTGGGTTGTAGTGCACTATTGTAGTGTTGGGGTTGGGAGTACTTTAGTGTGGATTGGCTTGTGGGTCTTCCTAGTGAGGCATGGGATGGTGAGCAACCCTATAATTTAATATGGTGGGTGTTTAAGGAGGTCCAATAAAGTCATCCTAGCTACGATTTCTAGGAGTGCAAAGATCTATGCATAGGTCTAATACCGAATTATGTGCTTTGAATACCATGGTGAGGTGTTGGGTGGAGTGTGATAGGAAGTAATTATAGAGAGTTTGATAGGGTATATAGGTGACTGGACAACATGGTAGTGAGGTGGATTTGATCCAGTTCTCCTAGGTGCTACAATAAAGGAATCCTGATGCACCAATTTTGTATCTATGTCATCAATATGAGACGAGATTGCCTTGTACTAAGGTATGGTGGGTGACCTATGAGGATGAAAAGGAGATAGATCATATTGATGTGGATGATGTAGGGAATACCACTAAGTACAATGAATGGTTTGCTACATAACCACCATGGGTACCCAATTAGGTGGTGGATTAGGGTATTTGGGATGAGGATGAGGCTAAGATCAAGGTTGAGGAGATGGATGAGGCTCCCAAACATCAAAGACATTATTGATCTAGCAGTAGAGGGATGCAAACGAGAGATGTAGCAGAGCAAACTCAAGATATTGGAGGTGATGAATGGTAATCAATATGACATGGAGGAGGTTCCTAAGAGACCTCCAAGTTAGGGTGAGGAGTATTATGTGAGGATCAAGGCTGAGCATGATAAGCTTTGGCAGATGGTGGTAGATCAAGATGTAAAGATAACTTGACTACAGGTAGATCTAAAGACATGGGTGGTTGCAAGTGGAGGTGATGATAGGATCACAAGGCTTTAGGTAGAGCTAGGATAGAGGGATCATCATTAGTGGCATGATGTATTATGCCTTTGATCCTGATATGGATACATCCAAGAGTTGGAGGATCTATTGATGGAACACAACATTGGGCTACCAAATCGACCTTCTTCCTCCATATTTGGTACTATTAAGCATAGTGAATCTAGGCATAGTGGCTTTAGGACTAGGGCTCCTTCAGGATCACAAAGATCCTCCTATAGGTGTTAGCTAGTACTTAGATGTAATTTTTGTATATGAGCCTGGTGCTCCATTGTATATAGCCTTCAATCATTCATTATACATGCATATATCTGTATAGATAGATAGATAGATAGATAGATAGATATAAACATGGCTATTAATTTATGTTATGTGTGTATATGTGTGATGGATGATAATGCAATGATAATGTGTATGAATATAAATGAATTAATGCTCTAATAATCATTCACAATTGATATTTTACTTGACCATTTATAGCATTGTTTTTAATCAAGTGCACCAAAATTATGGCATGTGAAATGGAAGACTCATGTAATGATATGGATGTCTATATGGATGTTGATATGGAAAACTGATTATTTTGTAAAGACTCAGAAATACTAGTGATATCAAATAGAATCACTAAATTCCATCTAATTTATCTAAGACCAAATGTGTGTGTAGTGGATTCATTTATCAAATCAAGAGCATGGTAATGACTCAAGGCAATCAAGAACCAATGTGTGTGCAAGTGATTTCATTAACCCATATTGAGTAAATTGATATGAAACCTATCATGGAGAAGACCAAGAAGCTAGTTTGTCCATATGTGTGGTTAGTGGTATCTTTAAGAGAGATGTTTCCCCATGCACAAGCATACTCTACTTCCAGTAAAGTGTCTATAGCCCTGGTGGATATTATCTCCATAGTCCAAGAATATGATCTCTAAGCTTTAGGGATTCAGACTGCCTAACCGTTTGACTAGAAATGTGGTTCTATCCTTAGAACTTGAGAATATGTGGTGTGTAATGTGTGAAGGATTTGAGCTTTTGGAAATTGGATTCTCAATCGAAGTGTGATGAGAATTTTATCCAATCCTTACTCATTCGTTTGTATGGAAATGATTGTCATAGTGGTGAAAACAACTTTTTTTAAATTTTTTAGACAATGTGCATAATGGGACAAGCAAGTATTACCCTTTTCACTTTGAGGTTCAACCCATTTATGGTATTATCCCTCTTTGACACAATATGTTTTTAACATGTGTGATTGTGTTTAGTTCAAGAATGTTAGAGTCAATTCCCAAAACTCAAGATTTTCTTAGTGAAAATGTGTCTTGGTCCTAGATAAAACTTGACATGTATTGGAGTTTTCTTAAAATATTAAGAGTGGTTGAGTGACTGAAAACACCTAGGGATTATGGAAATGTGGTTTACAAATGATAATTTAAATTTGTGGAATGGTGCAATGAAATGGATGATGATTTGAGGGTGCCCCTGATTAAGGCAACAAAACATTATTGGACCAATTATTGTCTAGAATGAATAAATGACCCCCTAATATGAAATGGACTATGTGAATATGGTATTTTGAATGTAGTGTGTGAAATATAATTTGTTGAATGCAATGTGTAAAATGTAATGTGTGAAATGCAATGTTGTAAAATGTAATGTGTGAAATGCAATGTTGTTTTTGTGTATTATCCATGTATATATACATATGTAAATCACATTAAGCATAAAATTCTCTCAAGTGGATGATATTAAATGGTTTGGGCTCTTTAATTTCCTCTAGACTAGAAAGCCTATAATTTCCTTGATCCACTTTTTGAGTGACAATGTATGGACCTAACCAATTAGTAGTGAATTTATCATGAAGGTACACCAATGCATCGATGTGTTGTTGATTCTCATTAATAATAATATCTCCTACTCAAAATTCATGTAGATGAACTTTGGTATTGTAATCATTCTTTAGGTGGTCCATATAAACTCATCAATTCTCTAAATTATTGACCCGCCTTTGATATTACCTCAACCCACTTTGTAAAGTATTCAGTGGCTATGATGATGAATGTATATTGTCCTAAGGAAGAAGGTAAGATTTTGTCAATCAAATCAAGATCCCATTGTGAAAAGAGTTAAAGGATTTGAATGAGCTATAATTATTGTGATGGTACATGGCACATTAGTAATGGATGTTCTATACAGTACAAGGAAGAACAACATAATACTAATAAGACAATGGAGTATGCAAGTAAATGCACAAAGCTAAACCAACAAGAAGATGAAGAACATAATGAGAAAAAAAATTTAGTGGTTTTGGAAATAACACTAATCAACAAGAGAATAGTATCAATCAAGAAAAATAAAATAATTATAATTATGGTAACCATAATATGAAAATAAATATGATTGAAAATCATATAAATCTAGATACCAAGACACAACAACAAAATGTGATTACAATCAGCATAGATAATGCATACAATAATTTAGAATTTTAAGAATAAATATTAGTATATGATGCTAAAATGGTAGAGGATACCCCATCTACTCAAATGGACTCAGAATAGGAGAAGTATCATATTGAAGGATTTTGGGGGTTTAAAATAAAAAAAAATAGAGGGATGGCAAGGATTAGATCAAGTTTTAAGTTCAAAGAATAAAACTAAAAAATTTTAGGAACAAAAGAATCTAAGAATAATAGAAAAATCAAAGCAGTCTAAGGAGGTTATGCAAATAAGATTTAGCAAAATACTAGAGTTGGGTAATACAACTCAATTAGTAGCAGAATAATCTCTGATAGGATGTAACCAAATGAGAGAGAATGATCCTCTTGGAAAACATAAAAAAAATACAAATAATACAAGTAATTATGGGAAAAGAAAGCAAGGAATATCCCCCAAACAATAAGAACAAAAAGTACTAGAGAATAGGGGACAATAATTATATCCAAATGAAGAATGAATGGGGAAGGGTAAAATCCCATCAAACAAAATAAAAAAATGAAAATCCTTTTTTGGAATGTGTGAGGGCTAAATTCCCATGGGAAAAGAAGAATTGTTAGAGATATACTCATGGAAGTAAAACCTAATATTGTTTATCTTCAAGAATCTAAAATTGACACAAAAAAACTTGACAATATGCAAAAATATTTTTGACCAAATATTGAATGGATCATAAGCCCAGAACAAGGTACTACTAGAGGTATTTACATATTTTGGGATAGAATGAATTTTGAGGGCACTTTAATTGATCAAGAAGAGAGATTCTGCATAGTCAAATTGAAGACCAAAAAAACTAACTTCTATTGGGTAATGATAAGGGTTTATGCTCAAAATGATGATCATGAGAGATTCCATCTATGGAATAAGCTATCTTTTCATAGGAGTCTTTTCATTAATTTGCATTGAATGGTTTTTGGTGACTTCAATACAATCTTAAGAACAGAGTAAAAAAATGGAGGTAGGATTACCATCACTCAAGGTATGCAATATTTTAATGGTTTTATTCATAATAATAAGCTGATTGACCTGGATATGTGTAAAGGTAAGTTTACATGGACAAACATAAGTGTGGGGGATAATCACATTCAAAGGTGCCTGGATATAATTCTTATTTTTAAAATTTGGCTAAGTATAAACAATATTCATAGACTTACATGTATGCCCATAATAGGATCATATCATAATTACCTTTTGCTGGATATGGAAAAGGAGGGGAAGCAAGGAGAAGTGCCCTTTAGGTATAGCTCATGTTGAATATGCACCCAGACATTATAAATAAAATTCAATCTTGGTGGTAGGAGGAGGTTCCAGGATCAACAATGTATAGAGTTACCCAAAAATTAAAGAACATCAAGTATCGAATCAAAATTTGGAATAAAGAGGTTTTTAGTAACATCAATTTAAGAAACAACATCTTAAAAATGATATCAAAGATATAGAGTAAACAATGGAGAGGGAAGGGAGAAAAATAGAGTTTTATGAAAAGGAAAAAAAAACTCCTCACAGAGTATCATAATACTGTTGCCCAAGATGAAATTCATTGGAAACAAAAATCTAGAGTTTTGTGGCTCAAGGAAGGTGATAGAAACACTAAATTCTTCTATGTTTCGACTATGAGACATAGGAATAGAAATAAAATCCTCTACCTTATGGTGGAATATAGAAGAAAGTATGAGGATTTAAATGATATTAAAAATTTTACCATTACTTTATTTTAGAACCTTCTTAGCAAAGAACAAATAGAGTGCAACATGGAAATAGAAAGCATCATTAACAATATTCCCAAAGGAGTTAATGATAGCATGAATGAATATCTATGCAAGGTAATCTCTAAGGAGGAAATTAAAAAATGTGCGTTCTCTATGGGAGTATTCAAGGCTTTAGGGCTAGATGGTTTCTCACCAAGTTTTTTTCAACATCATTGGGATATTATTGGAGAAGATGTAGTCAATGCAATCCAAGAAGCCCAAGAATCTAGTAAGTTGCTGAAAGAATGGAATAATACCTCCCTTGATCTGATTCCCAAGAAATATGGTGTAGATAAATTGTAGGACTTTAGACCAATTAGCCTATGTAATACAATTTACAAACATTTACTAAATTTTTGGCCAATCGGTTGAAAAAAATCATCCCCTCAATCATTAATGAATATCAAGGAGGTTATATGGTAGGTAAGTAGATTACTGAAAGCATCATTGCTATTTATGAAACATCACTTTTTTCAAAGTAGGAAAGGGTCAGACATGTTCCTTAAGATGGACATGAACAAAGCCTATGACAGGGTTTCATGGTCCTTCTTAGATAAAATAATGGAGCGAATGGGTTTTAGTGAAAATGGAGGGCATGGGTTGGTATGTGTATTTATAATCCCTGATTTTCAATATTGATAAATGGATAATCTATTGGGTTATTTCCTTCTACCATAAGAATCAGGCAGGGAGATCCATTGTCTCCATAACTTTTTATTGTTATGGCAGATGCTCTAGGAAGAACTTTGGAAAGAAAGAAAAATTATGGTAATATCAAAGGTCTAAAACATTCATCCATTGGTGAAGCTTTGTCTCATCAATAGTTTGTGGATGATACTTTATTTCTTGGTAAATATACAAAGGAAGAAGCTTTGGAGTTTAAAAAAGTCCTTGATTATTATGAAAAATATACAGGACAAAAAATAAATTATGAAAAAAGCCATATTATGTTTTTAAACACGAAGGAAAGCAGAAGAGATCAAATAGTTAAATTGTTGGGCTATAAGGAGGAAAATTTTCCTATCACCTATATTGGTTTACCTTTGTTTATAGGCAAGATAAAATATGAACTTTGGAATCCAATTGTTGATAAATTTAATAGGAAACTTCAAGGTTGGAAGGAATCTTTGTTATCCCCTATAGGGAAATTACAACTCATAAATTACATGCTTTAAATCCTCCCTATTTATTTCATGTCTTTCCTAAGTATGTCAAGGAAAGTGGAAGAGACTTTAGAAAGACTACAAAATAAATTCTTATGGGATGGTACTAAATGTAAAAAATGTATACATCTGGTAGCCCGAGATACCTGTTTCCAGCCTTTACAGAATAGGGATATTGGTTTGAGGAAGTTGAGAGATCTAAATGGAGCCTTTTTAGCTAAACATGGTTGGAGGATTTGCACTAGAGCATCAGGGAAATGGGCTAACATTATCCAAAACAAATATTTGGAGGGAAGAAATCACTTTATCAGTTGTTCTAATCCTCCATGTTGGTCTATTTTTTGGTAAAATATAATCAATAGAAAGAAATTTCTATGGAAATGTCTAAAATGGAGAGTAGGTAGGGGAGACAAAATTGAATTTTGGAAAGACCCTTGGATTCAAGAGGAGCCTTTAGGAAAGTACAAAAATTTCAAAGATATTAAAGAACATTTAACCAGAACCTATGGTAAGAAAATTAATGGTTACATTTATAGGGTGTGTTATTTTTAGGGTGTGTTATAGGGTGTGTTATTTATAGGGTGTGGTTACATTTATAATGGTTACATTTATAGGGTGTTTTATTTTTAGAAGTGTAAAATCATGCAAGAATATATGCAAGGCCCGGGGGTAAAGATTTACCAAACCTCCTAAGGAGTTATTATTTAGGTAGAGGTTTAAAGAAGGATTAGATTATTTAGGGAAGAAACCAACAAGGCCAATACTTTGTGAAGGATGGATATAGAGTCTTGGGCAAAGTAACCTTAGAGAAACCTAAGCTTAAAAGAATTTGGAAGCTAAACATCATCCCTAAGGTTGCTATATTTTTTTGGACTAACATTCTCAATAAAATACTTACAAAATACAATATGTTAAAAAGAGGGATTGTGGTTCCAAATGTTTTTATCTTATACAACAAAGAGGATGAGTGTGTGGACCACTTGTTTGGAACTTGTGATTTTTTTCATGATATCCTAAATATGTTATTGAGAGAATTTAATATTGCTTGGGTCATTCCAGATTCTCTAATTAGGATTTGGTAATAGTGGCACTTAGGAAGCAATAATTTTTGGAAAAAATACATTCCACATATTTGCTGGAGGATTTTATTGGAAAGAAATAGACGAATGTTCAAAAACAAAACCAGAGGAATAATTGGGGTTTATGCCAGGATAAAAATAGCCCTATTGGAGGATTGTATTAAAAATATTGTTGGCCAAGAAAATATTGCAATGATCCTCTCTAGAGAAAAAGATATCTTAAATATGAAAAAATCAATAAGGTGAGACTAGATACTAGATGGGAATGTCCCCACAAATATTGGATAAAAATTAACTTCGATGGAGTTGCAAAAGGTACCGCAGGTCATCCTAGTGGTGGGGGTATCATTATAAATGATAGATGTCAGGTAGTGGTTGCATATTCTGAGGATCTAGTAATTACCACAAATCACCAAGTTGAAGCAAGGGCAATGCTTATAGGACTTCGAATTGCAGTGAATTAAAGTTTTAAGAGAATTGATCTTAAGGAAATTCCAAGAATATTATAACTTCCCTTCAAAAAAGAGAGTTAAATAATTCTAGCATTTTCCAAATAATTACAGATGCAAGGACTATCTTGGGAAACCTAGAATATAGTCAAGTTAAACATATTTATAGAGAAGGAAACAAAGCTACTTATAAAATGGCAAATATGGTAATTAAATCTAGGAATTTCAAGGTCTGGTCATATGCCAATCCTAGAAAAAAAATTCCTTTTTCAACCTCTGGTCCAGAATATATTTAATATTATATGCTTAAAAATGGCCCAAAGGTTGAAAACCCGAGAAAGGAGAAGAAATATTGAATTAAATAATAATATTTTAATATTATAATATTTCGGGCCAAATGACAAGGTGAAGAGAAATGAAGTCCAAATTAAAAAGACCCATGAGCAATTTTCAAAGGTTTAATTTAAATTAAAATATGTTAATATTTGATTAAAATTTTAATTTAAATTAATGAAGAAGGCAAAGGTTTTAATTTAATATTTAAATAAATTAAATTCAAAAAAATGGTCGACGTGAGAAATCAAAAGGTGATTAAGTATTTATATAGGAATTTTTTTCTATTTTTTAAGTCCCAATCATACCTTCGAATGCGAATATTGAGCGCTGCATTTAAAGAAGAGGACAATATGAATTTCAAAGTTTTTGGAGAGAAAGCCAAACAAAAAAGCTCGCATGGTGGTTTGACTTCCCACCAATGGTGGTAGCATATATTGCAGTTGGTAAAGCATTAAGATTTGTGTGGAGGATATCGCGGTTCAATCCACGTGATCGACATTTTGGAGGAAACACCCATCATTTATTTTGCTTGGCATTTAGTGAGGTTGCAGAATTTTGTTGGACAACATGCACATTGAGTTTCACGTGGGTGTGCATTCCACTTGGTGGCCTATCTTGGAGCTAATATTTTGGGGGAGCATAATTCACGTGGTCAAATCCTTCGAAGCTCTTTTTGTGGGTAGAACAAACAAGAGGTATGCCATTCGATTTTTGGTGTTGAAATTTGAGTGCTTTGAGATTATAGTGGATGTTAAGAGCTTAGGGGAGTTATAAGGTAAAGAAAAATTAAAATATTTTAATTTTAATTTTTGGGTGATTGAAGATTATAAGGTGCATAAGAAATTTGTTATGGATGTTGTTAAGTGTTGAATTAAAATTGTGAGTTTGGATATTATAAGGTGTATAAGGACTTTTCTATACATATTGTTAAGTGTAGTGTTATGGTGAAATTATTGAGTTGAATATTGTGAGTTTGGATATTATAAGGTGTACAAAATGATTTATTATTTTTTATGAAAATGGTATTTGAGAAAATTATTTTATGGATATCTTGAGAGAGGTTGTGGTAACCTAACCCTAGTGTTGGTAAAGAAAATTTTGATTGTGGTTAAGACAAATTTTGAAGACACGTCTCCATAAAAATAAAATGTATGGGTAAATATTCCTTGTGAGAAAAATATTGTTGGATTGGATGTTGTGAATGCTAATTTTGGAGTGAAAAGGATTATTTGGTAAGAATTTTTGAGTTTTATTGTTAAAGGTTTATCTGAGTGAGAGTTAATGATAAAAACCTTGTTTGATAAGCATTATTGGAAAAATTGAATAAACCTTAATATGCATGATTAGGGTTTGTGGAATATCATGAGTATCATTGTTATGTGAAGTTGAGAACTATATTGAACTAAGTTTTATGTAATATCATGAGTATCATTGATATGTGAGATTTTTTGATAAGCATTGTTGGAAATAATTGAGTAAGGATTCATATGCTTAGACTAGGGTTTGTAAGCAAGAAGTTTTTCATTGAGTGATTGATTAAGTGGAGTTGATTGAGCCTAGTCAAGTGGAATTGTTGAAGTGATAGTTCTAATTTTGTGAAACATTTTTTTCTAAATTTTGAATTGATTTCAGAAAGAGGTTGGAAGTGATTGAGTGTTTCTGAGTGAGAAACATATTGATTCTCTAACAATTCTTTATATGTTTCTATAGTAAAAATAGAGATTGAAAGTGATTGAGCATTGTTGTGAGTGTGAAGAATATTGAGTCTTTAATAATATCTATATGATTTTGTGATATTGGACAAGTTCTAGTGAGGACTTGAGCAGATTTGAGGTAAGTCTTTGTGAAGACTTGTTGAGTAGATTGGACAAGTTCTAGTGAGGACTTGTTAAGTAGATTTGAGGTAAGTCTTGGTGAAGACTTGTTGAGTAGATTAGACAAGTTCTAGTGAGGACTTGTTGAGAAGATTTGAGATAAGTCTTAGTGAAGACTTGTTGGGCAGATTGTACAAGTTATAGAGAGGACTTATGGACATATTAGTGTGAGCTTTTGTGGAAGCTTACAAGGCATATTTGAGACAAGTCTTTGATAAGACTTGAGAGCAAAGTTTATTGATCAATTTTTTCAAACCTTGGGTTGAGGTTTGGGGTAGATATAGAAGATTTTATTTGTGATTGATTCAAGATTTGTGTTAAGGCTTGAGGACATAGATTGAGCAGATTTATGCTAGACTGAAGGACTATGTTTAGTGTAGATTTGAGGATAGAGATTGAGCATATTTGTGCTAGATCGAAGGATTATGTTTAGTGTATATTTGAGGATAGGGTTTGGTGCATATTTGAATATAGGTTTGTACCAGACCAAAGATAGATATTGAGCAAATTTGTGTTATATCGAAGGACCGTGTTTAGTACAAATTTGAGAAAGAGCTGAGAGTAAGCTTTAGAGGTGACAAAGTATAGAGGATGATAGTATCTAGTGGATAGAGGTCCATTAGCAAGGGTAGTGATGATAGGTCTTCTGAGTGAGGATAGGAGTCTTCAATGGATAGAGATCCATTAACCAGTGTAGTGGAGGCAATAGTTCTTCTAGAATATGACCAACTAGAGCAGAGGAGAAAGGATTTATCCTATGTATAGGGATCCATGAACCAGTTGAGGAGAATGGTGTCTCCTATGGATAGATATCCATAAAATTGATTAGGGGATTGGTGTATCCTTTGGAAAGAGGTCCATAAACATTGTAATAAGGAAAGGTTTTCTAAGAGATTTGTTGATAAAATTTTAGTGAAATATTTTTTCCATGGAGTAGCCCACATTGGGTGAACCACATTAAATTGGTGTCTCTATTGTGGTTGGTGATTTATGCATTGCTTTGATTACTACTATTGATATTTCTATTGATACATTGCATAATATTGATTGGGAATTAAAAAGTAAAAAGTGTTTTTATATTGTTCACCCCCCTCTTAGTATAAGCTTGTGTTCTTCACTTATAAATAATATTAATTGATATTAAACTAGCACTAGATGATTGACATTGGATTTTAGATTTAGGCTAGATATTTTAATGATGAGCCTAGAGCATTGGTCCTTTGTACGAGCATCTAACATTAATGCTCTTGCTTGATATCTAGTAGATAGAAGACTAGAATATGGTATCCAAGGATGGAAGAATAATTAGCACCACCTGATGCTATGTTATGGCATGGAACTAAGGTTGGTGAATGAGTATACAATCTTGTGTTGGGTATTACAACTAGTACTCATCAAGAATTGAGTAATTCTTGATTCACTTGAATTAGTTAATCTAGACTATTAAAAAATATATATTTCAATATACTAGTGTTGTTGATAGAAATTATAATATAACATGAAATTCCATCATTACTTATACATTTTTTTAGCTTTTGATGCTAAATATTTAATGGAAAGAAACCACAATATATAGAATAAGCATTTTGTATCAAATATAAGATATTGACAATATTTAAAGCATATAAAGCACATGAAAGACTTCTGCAATAACTCATAATATTACCATTAATAAAAGCTCATGAAAATAGTATTATGATAAAATGAAGATATCAAACTCTCCATATTTCATACATGCTCTACATTGTATCTCTACCTTATTCTCTACTTCTCTACATTATGTCTCTTCATATGATCACAAAAAGGCCAATATATTATGGGATGTGATTCTTGACCTTCCATCTTCTTGTAAATCTTCACCTTCCTATTCTATGGACTCATGTGCACATGGATTATTATGCACATTTACATTATTGAATACTTCGCACCTTCTAATAATACTTGTGCATTTATTACATTAAATAAAGTAAATACTCACACCCTAATCTATGACACACTCCTAATATAAATATGTGTAGACACCTAAAACATGTCATGTGTAGGGGACTACTCATATGGGTATCCTAATAGACCATATGAATGATCTTGGAACATTCCAATACAAAGAAGTGGTTCCAGCCACTCAATTTGGGCAGAGTTGGCATACTCAGCCTTAGCCACAGCTGACACCAGTGGCTAACAAATCTAGCTACACCTCAGAGTCACAAGTAGTCATGAAACTATTTTGAATTCTTGAGCCAAGCCAAATGTAGTTAAAATGGCCATAGCAATAGATTTCAAGTGGTTTTGAGTGAGGAAGCATATAGAACCTTCCTCCCAACTGTTCTAACCTCCTAGTTCTTGATCTTGGCTTCTCCATGAAGCTAGAACAAAGAATTGATAAGGCTATAAGACCCCCCTTAAAATTGGGTAAAATACTACTGGAAGAGTTTTTAATTGAATGAAACGAAGCTCTACCTAATTGTGGAGTAATTTACAAGCCCTTTAGGAGTACTTACTTGCTGCCAATTTGGAAATGATGATTGCATTCAAAGCTATGGAGGATTCAAGAGTCTAAGGAGATCAATCATCCCAATTGAACCTCTTCCATAGCCAATTTATATAATTCACATTGCAAATCCTTGCAATAATACAAAGGTTACCCTTGATCATCAATTCCATAGAGTAAATTGAATATCCAAGCCCTAATTACAAGAGCAAGAATACTTTCACCTCAGCCATGGCTGTCAGCCATGGATAATAGTGCTAGCTACACCTCAAACCTATGGTGAGGTTTTAATCTATGGTTTCCTTTGTTTTAGCCATAGATTTCTTCTTTCAAGTATGAATTTAGGTAGACCTGACTTAGATTAGCTTTCCTTCATGCATTTGTATGATTAAATTTAGGAATTAGAGGTAGATTTGTTTCCATTTTCTTTGCATTTGTCAATATAGACTAGTTTCATTGAATTTGATGCATTTCAAGTTTTAATGGTTAATTAGGTTGCCTAATTTCTAAATTTCATGCTTTATTTATGATCTTTACAACAATATAGAGATTTCATGCACATATTTACTAGTTTACATGCTTTCTTGCTATATTTTTCATAATTTATGCAATTGTCCATCAAGTGCCTCATCAAGAGAGGCCTCCTTTGTTATTAAATCCTTTTATGTTGTTTCTTGAACATGGGTTTACATGATATAAGAATTTCAAGGCGTTCTTGGTAGCATATTCCTCCAATCGCGTGAGAAGAAGGATATATTTGGTCTTGAGCAATTCGTGTCTATTGTGAATAATATATGAAATATACCAACCCCATTATGGGGCATCATTAATTGTATTAATTGTATCATGGATTTGGTATCCCTAAGAGGGACAAAACTGTAATAAAGTTGCATTATGTTAATATAAATAAATTCCTCTTTTCTTTTCAAATTCATTTTTATCTTGTTTTAATGCTTTAAATATTTACTTAATTGATGCAATATCTTAGGTATATGCTATTTACAATAGTAAAAATGGTGATCATGGCAAAAAACCCACAAATTGCATGATAATTTATGTATTCTTGAATAATTTTTTTTGTAAGTGTTAGTTGTGCTTGATAGACGTGATGCACAATCTTCACCGTGCTTGATAGCCATGGAAAGTAGTAGAGCAAAAAAATAGATAGGAAGTAGACTATCTCTCCATAAAATGAGGATTTTAGGTAACCCTAATCCTCTACTTTTTTTTTTACTATTTACTTGTCATTAGATAATTAAATCATCTAGAGAAATAGTAAGAAGGAAAATAATTCATGAAAATTTCATGTCATCTATCAGTCATGGTTAATAGCCACAAATAGCACTGTTAGCTATGCCTTTCAACTGTAGTTAAGTTCTTGCATTATGGCTCTATCCCGTGGTCAGTACTATTACTAGTGGTTCTATCCTACAACTAACAGGTCATAGCTATTTGTAGATTTTACCTATTATGGCCCAATAAGAGGCCAATTAGAACATTTAAGTTGCATTCTCTAAAATTCATGTAGATAATTAGATACATATTTCTTAAATTTAAAATATTTCTATGATTAGGTATGTAAGAAAGAGCATGTATGCTAGGTGTTGCATTTTCCTTTTCATGAAAATTTTAAAATGAACACACACACACACACCACACAACATTTAAATATTGGTGATTTGGAAGTCATATCCAACCACTAGTAGAGTTCAATGATGGTGGTAGTTATTTTCATCCGTTGGATCAACTCCTACGAACCTTGTTCTTTTGGCAAATATCGACTCTAAGATCTATCCTAATCATGCAAAATAACATGCATTCCTCTTCTAAGGGGTGTATCATTACATACAAGGTGTTGGCTAAGGACCTATAGGACCTGTGCTCCTTGCCTAGTTGTGGATTTCATCTCCACATTTTGGGGGGTTTACATGACCATGACTTTCATTTTTGATCATTTTCGGAGGTCAAGCTATGAGTATATAGGTGAAATCCAATTAAACTAAAAAAGCATATCATCAAGCAATCTGAAAACATGATAAGAGTTATTTTATTATTACAACACACGTAAAACACACTCAAACCAATTTAAGGATCACAAAGAAATTATAAAAGAGATAATCATCCTTGTTTGCTTTGTTTTCTTTAAAATATACATACGAGATAATACACATCATGGTTATCACATGGATAGGCCGATATCAATGTAAAAATGAGTTCAAAGCCAAATATCCATCTAATGCACAAAATAATGCATCAAACTCGTAATCACAAGATCCTCTCGAATGATGTTCAACGAGCAATAGAGGGGATAACTCTACATGTAGGGTTTATCATTATAATACCCCACCTATAGAATGTAATGTACACTCCTCATAAGACAGATCTGAGTATGGAAGATTCCAAAATGGGGTATTCAATCATGGAAGCATATATCATGATCGTACACCTCATGGATCTACTAGATCTACTAAAGAGTACATTGTGGAGGAAATAACTATAACCAAGTTGGTTCTCATACATACTTGTTGAGTGGTGTTTTAACCCGATTGTGAAAACACACTCTCCTGTAGGATCCGAGTCCTAAATCCTCTGCTTGCAAAGAAAAACGATTTCTCCAAGGTTCTTATTATGCTAATTATTGATTATCAAGGATGATGTTTAAAATGAAATGCTAAGAACACCTTAGGGTTTGCAAGTGGATGTTAACAAGGGGCACTGTGGTTTATTAATTTTGAACTTTCAATGGACTCAAAATGAATAAAATTTGTTTTAACCTTTAATTCTGATTGATTTTCAGCGATTTATTCAAACACAGCAATTAAACTGCTGAAAATAAAATATGGGTTTGAAAAGCAAAGACAAAAGTAAACAAAAGTAACAATAAGAATAGATTACAGTCAGAAAGCTGTCATTAATCTGATGAAACCGAAGATACTGAGGCTTTCTACATGCAACCTAACCTAATGAACCTGCACTTTCACACAATCCAAATAGGCCAGGTGCGAGTCTCGAGGGTTTCTATGGTAATTCCAGAAAACAGGTATTCGCATGAAGCAACCAAGAGATCTTGCATTAACTTCACCTAAAAACCTAAGAAATCTGGAAGGGAAATATAAACGTTAAATCATGCATGCAAAAGTTACTCCTTTCTCATCCAATAAGATGCCAACTCTCTGTATTTTTATTTAAATGATATCTCGATTACATTCAAAAATGTTCTAGGTGTAAAAGAAAATCCTAGAACAAAAAGAAGGAAATTTCCCAAGTACGGGCCCAGAATAGCACAAAGCTCTCGTCTCTGCAACTCCGTATTCGGCAATTTCCAACCCCTTATTCGATCTGTAATTCTGGTCTTATAATGTTTGACGCGGCTCTTCGATCTTCTCTATCGCTTCATTTCACCTTCCTGCACATGACCCCTCAAATTCTTGCTTTTTCCCGCTTTGATTCACGCTCAAATTTGAAAACACTTCGAAATTCATCTTTGCATGTAACGCCTCTGCAAGTTTGACACCTGCACGCCACGTGTCACGCATTTTCTGTGCCCCCTGTAACGCTTTCCTACGCAAAAACCCAACAAAACTGCAAGTCCACCTGTTCACCTTCCCGGTCGCGAAATCGCGACATGTCACGAAATCGCGACATGTCGCGATATCGCTACCTGCTTCCCTGCCGTACGCCTTCATCAGCTCCCCGTAGCGATGTCATGACCGTTTTTCATTTGTCTACCTCCGACAACTTCTCGTAGCGATATCGCTACCCTTTTAACATTTTGAGCCCTCCTCTTCGAATGGTAGCGATATCGCTACCACTTTCTAACTTTGAGCCCTTTTCAAAATATGGTAGCGATATCGCTACCACCTTGGCCTTGCAGCGTCCCTTTGAAATGTGGTAGCGATTCGCTACCACTTTCGTTTCAAGCCTTCTCCTTGTGACATGGTAGCGATTCGCTACCATTTTTGTTTCAAGCCCTCTCTCACTAAACTTGTAGCGCTATCGCTACCCTCTGACTTTGAGACTGGCCTTTATGAAATTTGTAGCGATATCGCTACCGTTTTGAACTTTGAGTCTTCTTTCCGCAAGGCATAGCGAAATCGCTATCGTTTCTCTGCTTCGAGCCTGATTTTCATTTCCATCACGATTTCACGACATCTTCCTTGTACCGTACAACTATGCCAAAATGAGTCGCGAAATCGCGACACCTTTCATCATCCGTACGTCTTGGCAAAACCTGTCGTGATATCGTGACGTTTTTCCCCCTCGGACCTTCATGCAGCTTTCTGTCGCGATATCGCTACCGCTTTTTCTTTTCGTACGCCTCCCCGAAACACGTCGCGAAATCGTGACCATTTTTCTGTTTTGTTGCCGTTGACCGCGTTGACCACGATTTTTCGACATGTCGCGATTTCGCGACAATTTTTCGGCTTCGGTCGCGATGGCGCAACCAGTCGCGATTTCGCGACATGTCGCGATTTCGCGACACCTTTCAACACTTAGGCATTTTTTTTCTTTTCTTTTCTTCAATTTTAGCATCTGGGTCACTGAGATCCTTCCCTGCAAGCCTGCAAAAAGGTGGGTCCCCAATTTTGGGGTGTGTTGTGGATCAACCACAACAAATGGCGACTCTGCTGTCAAATGCTCTTGAGCATTTTAGTAAGAACCCAACCTGAAACATATCACAAACTCGCAAATACATGTTAGCACATAAGCAAAATAACAAATGCCCAAAGATCAAAATTACATGAATCATCAGAATCATCAAGTAATAGCTCAGTGTGTGCAATGTGTTTTCATTCCCTATCGTTTGAAATTGATCAACATTCCATTATCAGTTTTGCATGAATGCATATATGGGATGGTGAATGATTTGTGTACCCTAATGAATGTGCAAGGAGATTTGCTTCCATAAAGGGCATGGTACTTCTTCTAATACTATGTACAAGCATTCAAGATTGCCAAACCCTCTTAGGATCCACTAGTTCATTATCTTATTGTATCCCAAAGTTGGTTATGAGTCCCTACTATCTAGAACCCATGTGCAAGTGAATGTGAAATCAGAACTTTGGGGAATCAGACTCCCAACCAACCGAGATGAGAGTTTAACCTTATCCTTACTATTCTGATTTAGAGTTCATTACCTCACTTTAAGCAAAATAATTAAACCAATTATGGAAGAAATGGTCATGCTAGTCTAACCCTCTAAAAAATCAGTGGTCTTGTTTTTTAGGCAAGACATGATGCCATGCATGGGCATATCTAACCCCACAATCCAAAACTTATCTCCATTTCTTTGGACCTTGGGGATGACTACCCATCCCTTGCAGAGGACAAGTAGTACGATCCTTACAATCCAAAATAAATATGAGATGGGAAAAATTTATTTACTTTTTACTTCTTGGACCTTGGGGATGACTACCCATCCTGGTTAGGGACAAGTAGTACGATCCTTACAATCCAAACCTTAGATATAAATCATTAATTATGTTGCTTAAACCTTGGGGATGACTACCCATCCTTTGCAGAGGACAAATAGTACGATCCTTACAATCCAATACTGATGAGAATGGAGAATATTAATTTTATTACTTAGACCTTGGGGATGACTACCCATCCTTTGCAGAGGACAAATAGTACGATCCTTACAATCCAAGACTAATTATGAAATGATACATAAGAGCTTTGGGGAATCAGATTCTCAACCAACCGAGATGAGAATTTATACCGTATCCTTACTACTCCATGTGGGTCAAATCAAAGCTTTGGGGAATTGGATCTTCAACCTAAGTTCGATGAGGATTTAACTCTATCCTTACTACTCTGATTTTAGGCTTTAGGCTTAATGGAAGTGGTTAAAACCACTGCTTTAAGGATCATGTTGCATAATAGGATAGACATGAATAACTTCTTTCGCCCAACCTTTTCCTCCAAGTTAGGTTTTGATCATTTTGCTCAAGATCCTTTTTAATGCATGAGACGTGCTTGGTTCTAGATATCTCAAGTCTCAGTTTCCAACCTTAGGAGCTACTTATATTTTTGTTATAACATAACCCTAAGAGAATTTGACGTACTTTCATGGCTTGTACATAAGATGCATATGTAACTAAAATGAAATGTATGTGAGGTGAGATGGAATATGAATGCCTTATCTTTGCAAATGAAATGATATGTCATGCAAAACTGATTTTTTCATGTATCACAAAATCAAACAATATAACTTAATATGCTTGTGTTACTTGGTGGAGCCTTTACAAGATAATTCCAATATTTCATATTCTCCTAACCTTAAGCATAAGTTGGCATCTCAATTTTTTTTTTTTATTATCAAAATTAACAACATGACAATTGAAATCAAATCCACAACCAAAATCCTAGCTAAGCTAACAATCCTAAATCAAACAAAATCTGAAAATCCTAAACAATGAAACAAGATCTGAAAATCCCACCAAAATCAAAGAATGATATGAAAGTCCCACAACCTAAGGGCTAAAATAATGTTTTAAAATCTGCCCATTAACCGGCAGCGTGAAATCTTTCCCTTCTAAGGTTTTTAGCCTGAAGGTATTCTTCCCAAGAATCTATGAAATCTGATATGGGCCTAACCAAAGACAATCAAACTTTTGATGGTTTCCTTTTTCCTCATGTCTTTTGTCCCATAGTAATACTAAATCTGAAATTCTGAATGATTTAACTTTGGCCCTTCTGTCAAACCACATTTTGAAAATTTCTTGGTGTTTATTCATGTGATTCATGGCCTCTTCTCTCTTTTCATCAAGGTGCAACAACTGGCTCAACCTGGCTTCAACTTGATCATCTATCCCCAAGTACTCTTGTATGAAATGTAAGGTCTACAAATTCAAATTTTCTAGAAATATCGGGTCTTGCCCATAGACCAAATGATAGGGAGTATTCCCTATGGATTCTTTCACTCTGGTCCTATCTGCCCAAAGGGCAAACTTTAGTTGACTGTGCCAGTCCCGAGGGTTATTTTCCAGCAACTTCTTAATAGTATTCAACAAATTCTTATTTGAATATTCGGCCAGCCCATTTCCTTGAGGATAGTAATTGGATGCAAACTTTAAGCTCACTTTGTTATCATATGCCAAATATGCAAATTGTGTAGAAATAAAAGCTTTACCATTGTCACTGACAATAGAGTCGGGCATCCCAAATCTTGTTATAATTTGATCCTCAAGAAATTTAATCACAACATCTGTGGTGGCATGTTTAGTAGGAATCGCCTCTGTCCACCTTGTACAATAGTCTATAGCTGTCAAAATGAATTTGTGAGAATCAGAAGAATTTGGGTTAATAACCCCGATAAAATCCAGTCCCCACTGTGCAAACGGTCTCGTTTCAACTACAGGTTGCAATGGCATGGCTGCATTTCTTTCTCTATTTGTAGCCACTTGACAGATGTGACAAGATCGCACATGAGCATGTGCATCTTTGAATATATGAGGCCAGTAATATCCTGCTCTCAGGATTTGATGTGCTATAGCATTGGCTACACCATGACCAGTTCCATGCTTGCCATGAAATTCTTGCAACACCCTGGCGGCTTCATCTTTGCTCAAGCATCTCAGGTAGATACCTTCATGATTTTTCCTGTAAAGCACACCAGACTTTATCAGATAGTTAACATATTTAAGCCTTAAAGCTCTCCTCTGTGTTGAATTCAAATTAGAAGGGCACTTACCAGTCAATAAAAATTGCACAATATCAACATACCAGTCCTCCTTAGCCATGTATTATGTATTTGAGCATTGACTTGTTATTTGCGGATCATTTTCTACGATCGCCTTTGCCAGTCCTTGTCCTCGAACTAGTTTCATTGGTTGGATTTCGAGATCAAATTCTTGGATGGTCGAAATCCATTTTCCTCTCTTCTCACCTAGTTCATTCTATAAAAACATGGTCTTGACAGCAGAATCGGGCACGATGGCGATAATTCTGTTGTGCACGATGTAGTGCCTAAATTTTTTCACAGTTTTAAAAAGTGCATACATTTGCTTATCAAGGATTGAATACCTTAATTGGGCATCTTTTAGGGGGGCACTTAAAAACGCAATGGGCTTTTCGGCACTATCCTCACATTTTTGGGTTAAGACACTCGCAAAGGAGTGTTTCGATGCAAAAGCATAAATGTAAAAAGGCTTGGAATAGTCTGGGCTTATCAAGACCGGGGCTTTGGAAATGGCATATTTGATATTCTGGAAATCCACTCTACTTTCCTCGTTCCACCTTACGTCCACATCTTTCTTGAGAATCTGGTTTAGAGGTTTAGCTATCTCAGCAAAGCTAGAAATGAACTTCCTCACAAAATTGACTTGCCCAAAGAAAGACCTCAATTATTTTTTACTGCTCGGGAGAGGTAGGTCTTGGATAGCTTGTATCCTTTCTGGGTCGATGGATATTCCCTCCTTTGAAATAATGTGACCTAGCAGTTTCCCTTCTGTCACTCCAAAAATGCATTTCTTGGGATTTAATGAAATTCCATGTTCCCTGCATCTTTGAAGCACCTTCTTTAAGTCTTTAACATGATCCTCTCTCTTCTTCGAGAAAACTGGGATATCATCCACATACACGATGATGCATTTGCCTATTAGCCCTTTGAATGCATAATCCATGGCACGTTGAAAAGTTGCACCAGCGTTTAACAGTCCGAACGACATTCTCTTATATGCAAATGTCCCCCACTTGGTAGTGAAGGCCGTTTTCATCCTGTCATCTGGATGTATAAGAACTTGGTTGTACCCAGAATATCCATCGAGAAAGGACATCATTTCAGATCCATTTACCATTTGCATAATTTCATCGATTTATGGTAATGGATAATTATCTTTTTGAGAGGCTTTATTAAGATTTCGAAAATCTATGCACAGCCTAATCTCTCCACTCTTTTTTCTTACTGGAACGAGGTTGGCCACCCAGGTTGAGTGCCTAACAAGAAAAATGAGTTTTGCTTCCAATAATATTTTAACCTCATTTTCGATCAAAGGCTCCAATAGCGGGTTAACAACTCGCTGTCTTTGCCTAAAAGGCTTGGAGTCTGGCTTCAAAGGGATGGTATGCGTGATAATGTTCTGGTTGTAAGTCTTCACTCATTGTAGTTCCAAGCAATACAATCTATGTAATGCTTCAAAGCCTGTGTTATATTGCTCCTTTCTTCCTCTGTACATGCCTTTGCTATGTACACCTCCTTTGGATTGTCTGCACTCCCTAGATTAATTGAATCGCATGCATCTTTGGGGAGCGGGACTCTTTTTCTTTTCTTGTTCTTGCATTCTATGTCGAACATATTTTCTAATGAAACCACGTCTTTAGGAATTTTTTTGGATTGATACGCAGTTTCACTTTCTTCTGTTTCATCCTGCCACCTTTGTTCCTCATCGATCACCTGATTTTCAAAAATACCCGAGTTTGTGACAAACTTGAAGATGTGCCTGTCACACTCAAAAACCTGGAAATTCTTCACATTATCAGGTATTGATGGACAAGGAACCAGCTCAATGGAAAACTTTTTACATCTTTTTATATCCACCGGGTTTAACATGCCCGCGGTGACTACAAGAGAGTCTGCTATTCGATTTCCTCTCCTAGAAATAAGGGCTATGTTGAATGCATCAAACTCCTCCATGAGGTCCATAACCCTAGTCCTATAAAGGCTCAGTATTTTTTCGTGGCATGTATACTATCCTTTGATTTGCTTGACAACCAACTCAGAATCTCCCAAAACCTTCAAGCATTTAACATGTTTGCTCAATGCTAGACGTAAACCATAGATCAATGCTTCGTATTCTGCCACATTGTTTGTGCAAGGAAATTGCGATCTGTAGGCAGCCAATAATGGTTTACCTCTTGGACCAGTGAGCTCGACTCCAGCTCCTGCTCCCTGTCTAGATTTTGATCCATAAAACTTGAGCAACCACGTGTAATCCTTTTCCTCAGAAGAACCACCATGACACACCTCTTCTTTAAGTTCATCAGTAGCTTTCTCAACATCAAGAGCATAGACCCCTAGGTCTGGCTCAGAAAGCTGAACCTCATTCGGCTTGTTAAAATCCGTTATAATCTCCTTAAGCCTCGATTCTTTTTCCACTCTGATTTGGTTAGCAATGCCCTTCCATGGCAGCCACATATGCGAGCAGTCTATTGCAAAATAGCCATTCAGCGTTTTCATCCAATCTCTTGCAAGTAACATTCCATACCTACTTGGGATGTTAACCACCAAAATGTCTACAACCTGCTAGACCCTGGGTTTAGAATTTAATTGAATCTTGACATCATATAAGGTCCCTACTACATTTACCTCTGAACGGTCCAATTGCAAGACCGTGCATTTGGATGAAACCGGTTGTAAACCCAGCATTTGACATATCTCCATAGGCATGAGGTTGCTCGTGGCTCCTGTGTCTACCAAACAGTTATGCAAGTTCTTACCCACAATTCTCAGAGTTAATAAGAATGGCGGGACATACCTTCTCTCCTTTCGCAAAATCAGATGGGATTCAGCTCTTTTTCCTTCCACATCGGATCAGGTGAGTTCAAAGCTCTTATCAACGCCTCCTTTTGACCAGGCAATTTAGCTATGTCCAGGAATGAAAGGCTAGATTTGGACTTCTTCATATCCTCCACTACGTCATAATTTGGTTTTTCAAATTTGACTGTCTTATGAAAGTCATTAGACATTTCTCTTCTGAGTGGAGGGGGAGGGTTGTTACTTGCCTTTGTATCTGGAGGAAGAATAGAACTGTTTGGAGGTGTTGATGAGGTTTTAGGTGCTTTAGAATTACTCCTCAAATGGTACCCATGAGTCCCCTTTCTAAAATCTCAAAAAGCTTGCACCTCCTGTTCCAAAACTTCATCTTCTTCCTCCTCGCTCTCACCCTCTTGGTGATATACTGTTTCCATCACCATAATATTTTCATCTTGCTGATACGATGGATCCTCATTTGATACCAGTTCCAAATCATCTACTTGTGCCTGAAGACAATGAGTGTATCTAGCGATCTCAGGACAATTC
The DNA here is from genome assembly GCA_028583015.1 of Wollemia nobilis. Lineage (NCBI taxonomy): Eukaryota > Viridiplantae > Streptophyta > Pinopsida > Araucariales > Araucariaceae > Wollemia > Wollemia nobilis. Next base: position 2,036,339 of record JAQPPZ010017013.1, on the reverse strand, counting down.
CTCTCATTGTGTTCTTTTGTGTTATGTAACCTGCACCCTCTTTCCCATGCCAAATCTGAAAGATTCAAAATAAAATTGGATTGGCTAGGGCCTGCAGAAGCATCTAATTGATTAGCAATGGGAGCAGGAACTCCCCCATTGTTTGGCTTAGTGTTCCAGTGCCTCCCTCTATTGTTAAAATTCTGACTTGGGTGAGGGGCACGAGACTCATGCTTCTGTTGTTGAACCCTGTCATTACTTAGTTTATGCACTAGTTTCTTGAGCTCTTCGACTTTCGAAAAGACATCCTTCGATGGAACCACATTGTTGTTAACCCCCATTGGATTTGCATAATTGATGGGGTCTTGATTCCACATTTGGGTGGGGTTCTGAGGAATTGTATTCCCATATGGATTGATACCTTGAATTGGGATTGGATTCGAAGCAGGGAACTATGGCTTGAGGATTGACTTGACTAGTTTCCTACGTAGTTGATTGACTGTTCTGCAAAAATGCAAGAACAGGTGGAATGGCTGTGATTGGTTGGATTGGAATGGGTGCATATGCGGGTGCTGGTGGATACGGCTACTGATATGGGAAGGCGTTCATACTTGGCATTTGTGGTGCCATGAGTTGATTTGCACGGGGAACTTGACCATATGGAGCACACTGTCCCAACATAGGTATCTGGGTAAACCCATAGCCTTACGGTGTCAATTGCTGCTCAATAGTCATGGCTTCATTATAGTCCAAAGCCAACATGGTGACCTGAGGATTACGCCTTGCAAACATGGCTGTCATGGGGTCCAATGCCCCAAAATATATCTGCAAAGCTACTACAGGATCGATGGCAAAATGTCTAATTGCTCTGTTATAGTTCTTTTGGAATCTCTGATTAAACATTCGGATTGGTTCCCCTTGGCCCCGTTTGCATGTAATAAACTGATTGTAAATAGTTGCGGGATCTAAGGGCGACCTAAATTGATTGACAAATGCATTTTCCATTTGTGTCCAAGAGGTGATTGAACCAGTTGGCAAGCATATATACCATTCATATGCTATTGGATCCAAGCTCATGGGGAAAATTATGCAGGCTACATCTTCATGCTGAACTTGTAGCCTAATTAAAACATCTCTATAGGCTTGGATATGTTCTTCTGCTGTTCTTAGGCCATCTGGCTTGTATTTAGGCAGAAATATTTCAATGTTCTTGGGGATTTCATGGATATCCCCGACAATATTCAAAGGAGTATTGTTAGCTCCATACCAAGGGGCTGCTGGAGCTTGAGCCATTTGACTCAGAATTGATGTAGACAGACCTACAATAGCAGAAGAAATATTACAAACTATAGGCACACTAGGGGCAACGAATATTACTGGCGTAGGTCCACTCGACGTTCCTGGAGAAAATAGGCCTTTTGCTACTAGAGTGCTTACGACTTGCTTGAATTTACCCTTGGGAGTACCAGTAAGGTCATGAAAAATGGTTTCTCCAGTTGTTTGAGACCTGGTCGCAATACGGCATGGTGGGTCCAGCCTGCCTGAGGAAACCCTCGGCTAGTTCGAAGAAAACCTGCAACAAACACAAAAATAATGTTGCAGTTTAGCCGTAAATAATTTTAGAATTAAATTAAAAACAAAATATTCAGATATAAAAATTGAAATAGATAAACCGATTCGGCCCTCCTTCTAGTGCCAATCTTTTGAGTGGTGTTTTAACCCGATTGTGAAAACACACTCTCCTGTAGGATCCGAGTCCCAAATCCTCTGCTTGCAAAGAAAAACAATTTCTCCAAGGTTCTTATTATGCTAATTATTGATTATCAAGGATGCTGTTTAAAATGAAATGCTAAGAACACCTTAGGGTTTGCAAGTGGATGTTAACAAGGGGCACTGTGGTTTATTAATTTTGAACTTTCAATGGACTCAAAATGAATAAAATCTATTTTAACCTTTAATTCGATGGATTTTCAGCTGATTTATTCAAACACAGCAATTAAACTGCTGAAAATAAAATATGGGTTTGAAAAGCAAAGACAAAAGTAAACAAAAGTAACAATAAGAATAGATTACAGTCAGAAAGTTGTCATTAATCTGATGAAATCGAAGATATTGAGGCTTTCTACATGCAACCTAACCTAATGAACCTGCACTTTCACACAATCCAAATAGGCCAGGTGCGAGTCTCGAGGGTTTCTGTGGTAATTCCAGAAAATAGGTATTCGCATGAAGCAACCAAGAGATCTTGCATTAACTTCACCTAAAAACCTAAGAAATCTGGAAGGGAAATATAAACATTAAATCATGCATGCAAAAGTTACTCCTTCTTTCTCATCCAATAAGATGCCAACTCTCTGTATTTGTATTTAAATGATATCTCGATTACATTCAAAAATGTTCCAGGTGTAAAAGAAAATCCCAGAACAAAAAGAAGGAAATTGCCCAAGTACGGGCCCAGAATAGCACAAAGCTCTCGTCTCTGCAACTCCGTATTCGGCAATTTCCAACCCCTTCTTCGATTTGCAATTCTGGTCTTATAATGTTTGACGCGGCTCTTCGATCTTCTCTGTCGCTTCATTTCACCTTCCTGCACATGACCCCTCAAATTCCTGCTTTTTCCCGCTTTGATTCATGCTCAAATTTGAAAACGCTTCAAAATTCATCTCTGCATGTAACGCCTCTACAAGTTTGACACCTGCACACCATGTGTCACGCATTTTCTATGCCCCCTGTAACGCTTTCCTGCGCAAAAACCCGACAAAATTGCAAGTCCGCCTATTCACCTTCCCGGTCGTGAAATTGCAACATGTCGCGAAATCGTGACATGTCACGAAATCGTGACATGTCGTGATATCGCTACCTGCTTTCCTACCGTACGCCTTCATCAGCTCCTCGTAGCGATGTCGCGACCGTTTTTCATTTTTCTACCTCCGACAACTTCTCGTAGCGATATCGCTACCCTTTTAACATTTTGAGCCCTCCTCTTCGAATGGTAGTGATATCGCTACCACTTTCTAACTTTGAGCCCTTTTCAAAATGTGGTAGCGATATCGCTACCACCTTGGCCTTGGAGCGTCCCTTTGAAATGTGGTAGCGATTCGCTACCACTTTCGTTTCAAGCCTTCTTCTTGTGACATGGTAGTGATTCGCTACCATTTTTGTTTCAAGCCCTCTCTCACTAAACTTGTAGCGCTATCGCTACCCTCTGACTTTGAGACTGGCCTTTATGAAATTTGTAGCAATATCGCTACCATTTTGAACTTTGAGTCTTCTTTCCACAAGGCGTAGCGAAATCGCTACCGTTTCTCTGCTTCGAGCCTGATTTTCATTTTCGTCACGATTTCGCGACATCTTCCTTGTACCGTACAACTATGCCAAAATGCGTCGCGAAATCGTGACACCTTTCATCATCCGTACATCTTGGCAAAACCTGTCGCGATATCATGACGTTTTTCCCCCTCGGACCTTCATGCAGCTTTCTGTCACGATATCGCTACCGCTTTTTCTTTCCGTACGCCTCCCCGAAACACGTCACGAAATCACGACCATTTTTCTGTTTTGTTGCCGTTGACCGTGTTGACCGCGATTTTCTGACATGTCACGATTTCACGACAATTTTTCGGCTTCGGTCGCGATGGCGCAACCAGTCACGATTTTGCGACATGTCACGATTTCGCGACACCTTTCAACACTTAGGCATTTTTTTCTTTTCTTTTCTTCAATTTTAGCATCTGGGTCACTGAGATCCTTCCATGCAAGCCTGCAAAAAGGTGGGTCCCCAATTTTGGGGTGTGTTGTGGATCAACCACAACAATACTCCAACTAAGGGTGGCTCAAGGCCCCCACAAATTCAAAATAGACAAGTAAAAAATTGATCCATTCAAGGGTAAGAAGAGAGGGCTTAAAATCATAGGCCCGCACAGACCCCAAACAACAATGAACTTGGTAATTTCACATTTGATATGTCTAAAGTTGGAGTTAATGGTATGCCACCACATGAGTCATGATGCACTAGATAGTTGGATGGTCTTGATAGAGTCCTAGGGTACTCAAGGTATAAATCCTCAATTTCTCACTCTCATTTCATGATTTCACATAGTGAGAGCACATGTAGGACTATAAGAGAACCAGGAGAATGCTCTAAGTGCTCTCAAACTATACTTTCCCTGTCAACCCAGGTGGTTATAGATTACAAAAAACACTAAAATAAAAATATTATCTATACAAATAAATATAAGAGCATGGAAAACAAGTCTGTTGGAGGTCACACCAAAAAAGATACCTAAACAAAAAAATCCACCAGAGACCACATATGGCTGATGTTATAGATCGATCACAAAAACTGGTGTCCAAACAAAGACAACATATCTTCCAAAATCAATTAGAATACATATGTGTAGAGCGTTAGTGCATCAAAAATGATGATACTCAAAGACATAGGTTCCTAAAGCAATATCTTTTCGAGCAACGCATACATGAGAAATGCATTCTTGATCAAAAGGAGTGTGCTGAGAGAGAGGATCGATAAGATCATGTCAATTTGCCCCCTTGAAGTGAATATAGGGAGCACACTTATAGATGAGTTGCTTCATAGTCTGAATTATACCTTGAGCACATTGAAACTCATACTTGCCACACAACCCAAAAAATAGTGCAACACCAAGTGCTTGAACATCATGGGTGTATACAGTATGAGGAAGTAGTATGAGAAGAGCAACAACAAAAATATCTTGAGATCTCCTTAGTAGATGTGGAGGATGAGCTTAGTACCTCACCTCAATAGAGGAAGATTTTACCTCCAAAGGCTCCTCAAAGACTTCTTAAAGAAGAGGAAATTCTATCTTTGAAGGCCTACAAGTCCTTGGAAAACAAGGTTTGACCAATAGAGAAACAAGGGATAACTTATAAAAATCAACCTTGAAAAAAATACACAATGATACTTTATGTCCTTAAGTACCCATTCCAGTGTATCTCAATCACTTTGAGATGCCAAAGCTGGAGAAATTTCAAGGAGAGGAATATGCTCACGAATATGTCATGATATTTATGGATATATGCTTTTAGATAGAAATAAATTATGCTCTATTACTGAGAACCTTCATCACAATCCTTTCAGGTCCTATCGAAGAGTAGTTCAATCAACTTAAGAAGCACAACATAACCAACTTTAAGCAGCTAGCCAATACATTTATTGAATGCTTCTCCTTAGGTATCAAGAAGAAGGTAAACCTGTTCAATCTAGCTGCTCTAATGCAACATAACAATTAGATGATCATGGATTATGGGAAATGATGTAGGAAGTTGATGGTAAAGTTACCATTTTTCATTTTGATCATAAAACTGACTCAAATGTTTACAAAGAGTTGTGCTAAGTACATCTTGTTACTACTTTAGTTGCAATAGTACCAAACATTTGAGGAAGCCTTGGCATAATCCAAGGTAATTGTGGACATCAAGTTATAGGAGGGTAACTTGAAGCTTTGGAACAAGAAGAAATGAAATAAGAAGAAAACCCAAAATCAAAATCACCAGGAAAATCTGACCCATGTGAACCAAGTGGTGTTAAACCTCTAGAAAGGGAATAAGGGGCAATAATAGAATTATCATGCCCAACCTCCTCCTACATGATACGACCAATGCAACAATAACAATAATGGTAAGAATAAATAGCAACACCCTCCTCACCAATTCACACCATTTTAAAATTCAATGACATTGATCTTCCATCAATTATGTGAGGTTAAGGCCATTAAATTACTAGAGATTAAGTTGCAAGACCCTAATCAACCCAAACCAAAAGGGTATATGGACGATCAATATTTCTCATTCTATAGGATGAAAGAATGTGACATTGAAGGATGTTATAGTTTCAAACACGTGGTGAAAAACATGATCAAGAAAGGTGAGATAATTGTAGACAACCATCAAACTCCAAACAACCAAAAAATGGGGATATTCAAGAATCCTTTATCGAATCACAAGCCACCAAGGAATAATGTTTGTCATGTGAATAAAGTGCGATTAGAACCACCAACTCAGGGATTCATCAATATGGTCAATGTTATCATAAGACAAAGGAGGTATGAGTGATCAAATCCACCTCTAGCTCCAATCAGATTTCAAGCTGCACCTCTGCAGAGGCTAGCACAAAACAAAATTCTAGGCCCACCAACAAGATCAATGGTGACCATCAGGAGTAGGCTAGTTCAAATTCTGCATATAACTCAAACAAAGTTGTCAATATATGAACTGATTTAGTAGTCTCCTAAGCACCAGAAGATGCTCATAGATATCTTGATATCTATTGAATTTCAGTACCAAGACCTCAAAGCATTTATAAATTTTGTGGAACATGTGTAGTAGTGTAATGAGTTAGTGATTCAATTCCATGATCACGAGATTAAAATGGTTTCTACTTCTATAGCGGACCCACCACTACATATAATTGTGTGTGTTAACTACACACCATTTAAACATATATTTATTGATACAGGGTCATTACTCAATATTATTACTACCAAGGCATTGGCATATCTAAAGTTACCAAAATCACATATTGTACCTTCTACCTTCACCTTGAGAGCATTTAATGATGCACTATGCTCAATGGTAGGTACTAGAGTTCTTCTAATTCAATTTGTACTAAAGACCATTCCTATGATGTGTCACATAATAGAAGGTGCAATGCAATATAACATCCTCCTAGGGAGGCCTTGTATTAGAGAAATGAGTTGAATTCCCTAAATTTTACATCAATGTATTAAATGCATACATGAGGGAGAAGTTCACATGGTGTCTTTCAATGAGGATCCATTTAAATATGTGAATCTAGTAGATTTACCTAGAGATTTCATTCTCCTTCCAACACACCTGGATATACAATCAATTTCACCCATCAAACATCCATAAGGTAAACTAAAAAAGGTGTGTGTAGGACCTTCCATGATAGCACCACAACTATCAGAGCACACAATAGTAGCTTCAAAAAATCCTACGACATCCACAATTCTTAGTAATGAAAATAATCTTAAAGTATTTATGGAAAAAAAATAGCCAAAGCAAGCACCCAAAGTAGCAAATATCGAGGTTCCTAGTCCTATGGATGAAGAGGATGCTCAAAATAAATTTGATAAGGCACCTCAGTCTGCCTTGCCTGCTTATTCAATAGGGTCATCTGCACTATAGGTGATCGTCCATTTGGTTAATCTTGGGTTAGAAAATCATATAGTACAGAATGTGATATTCACACCTTTTATCGAGACTACACAAGACATGGGCTGACCTCAAGCCCATAACTTTCCCATAGGTATGCTGGTACTGTTGGGGATGTTGCCCAACCAAATAAATTTAATCTATAGAGGGCTTGACCAACTTGCAAATCACACATCCATAGATGAGGATGATGATGAACCATTCTCTATGATTTTTTATTATTTGTCTAACCCTGAATTCGTCTTGTGTTATTTTGAATGTTACCATTGGTATGGTTATGGTCTAGGCTTATTTGAGCAAGGGCATTGAGTTCCCATTGAACCACAATATTAGTTGCCAACTAATAGGTTTGGGTTAGGCTACCATATTAGAGGATAATATGAGATTTTAGCAACATATCTTGATAGTCTAAACCTCATTTTGGGGGATAATGTGGATTGGAATCCTTATCACCCTAACCCTTCCTACATACGAAGGGGTAATAGGTTGGTGACCTACATACCTATAGAACCACCTTGAGATCTATCATGATAAAATCATGGTAGAGTTCAATCCAATAGACATTCCAAGAGTTGACTTAGACATTGAAAGTCATGAAACTATCGATGACACTGGTATGTAGATCCAAAATCTAGGCATAACAATAGACACAAAATAAAAAGTTTCTTATGAAGAATTTCAAGTAAAGTTCATTGATGAAAGTGATGGACTAGAATGTGATTCTGGAATAGATGATGATGAGCACTACTCAAGCAATAAATGATATGAGGATGAAATTGAGTTGGTCTACTTAGGCCCTCTATATTTACATTATTTGTTATCCATAGAGACAGTGGGCAAGAATATGGGATATCTCATTGATGATAGTGGCTATGAAGAGTGGGATCACCTTGGACCTCATCTTTCCAATCACTTGATTCTAAAATGTAGGGGTGAAGGACTCATATATGATAGAGATGATGAAGATGAAACTAAGAGAGCTTATCTTGGGCCTCACTATTTATGTCATCATCATGAACCGGTTGACATCGATGAGATGTATCAGAGTGTCTATCCTGGTCCATAGCTCAGAGGGAGGCCACCCAATTTAGATATGATTTATCACATAGTCTTCCTTTATCCATTGACATACATGTAGCTCCTTAAGCCAAGTGATCCCATTCGATAGTATATTCATAGATCGGATAAAGATATCCCCATACCACTAGAGACACATATTAGGTATGCGAATATCATAGATAAGATAGAATTACACACACATGGTCCTAGAGATCTAATCCATTCCATCAACATGATATCCATTGATCTAACCACTCCACTTCATAATACAACCAATCCTTCCAAACTATTGTGTCTTAATTTAGATGCTATTGATTGGGATTGTAATAATTCACCACTAGATATTGAATATTTCTTCCATAACAAAGAAATATTGCAACCTTTCCATTTTGCACTAGGCTATGCACATGATTTTTATCATGCTAAGTAAAAGTCTTATGTAGGACCCTTAAACCCAATTGATGACATGCACCTAATTCCTACACCTCACCAGTTTCAGGAGGGATCACATATGTCAGTAGAGGAAACCTTCAACATGGATATCAGTGATGATTCCACTAATCCAAATAAGGTTAAGTTTGGAGAGAGTCTATCTCCTAATGAGCATGCCAACCTCATACTTCTTCTAAAAGAGAGACCTGATCTCTTTTCTTGGACATATAAGGATATGTCGAGGCTATATCCAAAAATGGTTACTCATAACCTTTTGCTAGACCCCTCTAAAAAGCATGTCAAGTAGAAGCTTAGGAAGATTCATACAACCATCACTTTAATGGTTAAATATGATTTGCAAAAGTTGTTGTATGTATATTTCATTATCTCCATAAACTATTTAGAATGGGTATCAAACATGGTACCTATAGAAAAATCTGATGGAAGGATCTGTATTTGTACAAATTTCAAAGATATCAACAAGGTAAAACCAAAGGATTCATTCTCATTGCCCAATATAGATGCTCTTGTAGATGCAACTTTAGGTCATGAGATGCTATCCCTTATGGATGATTTTATTGGTTACAATTAAATTTGGATTAAAGCCAAAGACTAGCACAAAATTGTGCTCACAACACCATTGGAAAAATTATGTTATAAAGTTATGCCATTCGATATTAAAAATATTAGTGTCACATATCAATGAGCCATGACATACATTTTTCATAACAACATGTAGAAAATATTAGAAGATTATATTGATGAATTATTTACAAATTCATTACTACATTCAGAGCATGCAAAGGTTCTCAAAAATTTCTTCGATCACCTGATAGATCATAATGTTAGGTTGAATCCCAAGAAGTGTGAATTTGACCTAACTTCAAGGAATATCTTGGGGTTCATCATTTCAAAATGAGGGATTGAAGTTGATCCAGCAAAGGTCAAGGCCATATTAAAAATTTGTCCTCCCATAAATATAAAAGAACTAAGAAGCCTACAAGGCAAAGTAGCATCCATAAAGTGATTTATCACACAATTATCGAACAAATACTAACCCATGAATTGGCTACTACACAAGGGAGTACCATTCAATTGGGATGAATACTATCAAGCACCCTTTCTTGAAATCAAGTAATACTTAGCAATGTCACTAGTGCTAGCTCCACCAAGACCATATGCGTCTTTCCTTTTATATATATTGACTATTGAATTTGCATTTGGAACTATGTTAACCCAAAATAATGTTCAAGACAAAGAGCAAGTGATATATTACATCAGTCGCACCTTAGTGAGTTATGAGCTAGGATATGCATACATGAAGAAGCTATGTTTAGAAATTGTGTTTACAACAAAGAAGTTGTGTTATTACATGCTAAGTCATATGACGTATGTGATATCCAAACAAAATACTTTGTAGTATATGATGAGCAAGACATATCATAATACACGTACTACAAAGTGGATCATGTCATTGATAGAATTCAATTTGAAATTCATCAACCAAAATTCCATTAAAAGATAGGTCATAGTTGATCAGCTGATAGAGGCACCTCTTGAATATAGTAGGTGTCTTATCATAGAGCTTCCTGATGATGTAGTCTTTGTGCCATTAGAATCTCTTGAACTTGAAGAACCAAATAACAAGGCTGACATGACTTTCTTCTTCGATGGTTTGAACTGTGACCAAGGGGATGGTGTAGGAATTATCTTCTTCAAGTCACAATGTGCTCCAATGCCCTTGTAATTTAAGCTATACTTTCTTTGTACCAACAACAATTTTAGATATGAGACCCTAATATTGGGCCTCCAAAAATCTATCACCATGAATATTAAAAGGTTAAACATCCTTGGTGATTCCCTTCTCATAGTCAATCAAGTGAAGAGACTTTTTCAGTGTAGGTATCCTATCCTAAAAGCTTATAAGGATCTTGTTGACACTTATCTAGCCCATATAGAGTGGTACAACGTCAAGGCAATACCTCATACATCGAACAAATTTGTTGACACTATGGCATCTTTAGGATATTTAATTCCTCAGAATCCATATAGCAATTTTACTATCATTCATATAAAGACGCTATCACATGCCATGATAAAGCATGAGGCTTTCGATAATAAAGAATCAATCAACATGATTCATATAGAAAAAAACCATGAGTGGTTATATAAAGCTAGAGAATTTCTCAAGAAGGCACCCTAGGGGTCTTTGATCTTGTAGGGTCCTATGGGTAATGGTACTACCATTCACCACAAGGTTGTATCACATTCTACATTCACGCATGATGAACTACAAGGGGAACAAGTCATCTTGTTAGTCGAGGCAAAAGATTATCAGAACTAGTTGTCATAATTACATGACTTCTTGAAGCTTGGTTTAATCCTATAGGGATTGTTGCATGCTAAAAAATGTACATTCAAATATAAAGCAAAAAATTATATCTTGCTAGAAGACATCTTATACCATTGAAGCTACAATAGAGTCCTCCTTCATTGTCTTGAGTTCCAAGAATCATCTTGGGTAGACTCATGATGGTACACACAATGGTCATTTTAGTGACATGACCATCATCAAGATCATCCTACAAATGGGTTATAATTGCCCCACTATGGATAAGTATTACACCGTGTATGTCAAGAAATGCATTAAATATCAACATCATGCTTATCTTATACACTTTCCATCACAGGCCTTACAACCCATACAAGTAACTTGGCCATTTACTTAGAGGGTTTAGATATAATTTATAATATCTCTCCCTCATCATTGGGCTAGCATAAATTTATTATAATGGCTATTGAGTATTTTACAAAGTGGGTGGAAGCAATCCATTTGACAATGATGACTAGAGCATGTATTACGAAGTTTATACTTCACAATATAATTATTCATTTTGGGATACCATCCAAAATAATCTCAAAAAATGGAATGTCATTCAAGAATAAAATTGTGAGGGCTTTAATATCCAAGTATAATATTTAGCATAGTTTTATGACTCCATACATCCGTAGGCAAATGGGCAAGCTAAGGCTTCAAACATGATAGTGGTAGCCATATTAAAAAATATGGTACAAGAAAACCACAAATATTGGCACATCCAGTTACCTCTTGTATTATGGACTTACAGGACTAGCATTCGGATGCCCACTGGGGCAACACCATTATTTCTAGTATATGGTCTTGAGGCCATTATGCCCTTAGAGTTGGAAATTCCAATGCTGCACATCGTATTGAAAGAGTTCATCAATGACGACACTGCATGACAATCTCGTATTGATCAACTAACACTTTTTGATGAACATCATGTGAATGCTCTTGAGCACCTCCAAATTTATCAAGAGCACCTAAAATAAGCTTATAATAATAAAGTCCATCTAAGAGACTTTAAAGTTGGTGATCTTATGTTGAAGGAAAACCAACAGGTCTCAAACCTACCACCGTACTTACAAGATAAATTTACGACTAATTGGTTAGGTCTTTACATCATCTTTGAGAATATTGGACCTGGAATATATTACCTAACATCGCTTTAAGGTGTTGAAGAGCTTGAACCTCTCAATATCATTCATATTAAGGTGTTCCATACATAATAATTCAAAAATCTAAAAACATGGAAAAATTCAAAATCCATAAAAATCAAAAAGCAATAAAATATAAAAATATTGCAAAATATTTAAAACTTCAAAAAAAACATTTGCATCATCCATTTCATTTTGCACATGCATTCATTTAATTGCAATGCATTAGGCATTTCCATCCCTTGCACATTACATTAGGATAGGTTGTGTTTGTAATCTTACAAATGACACCACATTTGTGTTTAAATCATTCATCTATGCATCATCATCATCATCCATCACCCTTGTAAGTAATTCTATTTTTCAACACAACCCCCTCATTGCTATGAAGAATATATTAGGGTTTTCCATTCATTCAGCCATATCTAGTGGTCTTCTCAAATATAGTAGAAATCTTACTTTGCTTTTGTATATGAGGTCTAGTTTTAATAGCACTTAGCATATCAGGATCCCATCACTAATCAACACATTAAAAATCCTAATTAGGGCAAGGAAATATGAATATTACAAAGTATTTCGGGTCACCTTAAGTGAAAGGTTTTATTACTTGCTCATTTTGTGATGTGCAATGGTCTAGAGTGTGGGTAATTGGAAAAATGATAAGTTATCACCTACCCAAGAAATCCCTTGCTTAAAAAAAAGAGCAAAATCCCAAAATTAAATCAAATCCCTTACTCAAAACAAAAGAAAAACAAAATACAAAATAAGCAATGATTTTTATTGCTTTACATGAGCAAGTATCCCAATAAAATTGAAGAAAATAAGGGGATGAATAGCTTGAATCCCTGAAATGGTCAATAATCAAAAGCCATAAAGTGATTCCAAATACAACAATGGTCTGAATGAATCCCGCCTAACATTGGGGTAGGTCTAAGTAATTTATAAATGAGCTAGCTTTAGGTGGTCTGTATTGCCTAGTGGTCTAGTCCAATTAAGTCCAAACCTAGGATCGGGTGAGCATGTGGTGATCCTCATTACAACAATGGGCTGAATGAATCCTGCGTGGAAATGAGGTAGTCTTATGTCTCATCTAATATATTAATTTGCACACACAGGGATAATGAATAGCTTGGTATTTCATAGCAAAAAATTTATTTTTCAAAAATCTAGTATAGTCATTATACAACTTTTGATAAGTCAAATATGATGTTTGAGTATCATGGAAAACCTCAAAAATTCCCAAATAGCAACAAATCACATCAAGCCATAAATCATCAATTTACTTTATGAGGTTTTGTTTATTAAGAGGTGTTCATAACATAGAACAGATATCGTATGAATATCAACAATGATATTTAGACGACCACTAACTATTTTGTGCATATTTTTTAATTTACAAAACTTTATAAAGAGAAACCAACATCATCTCATCTCACATATGGATGTCTAAATTGATTAATTCTTATGATAAGATTTATCAATTACATTCATGATTTTTATACATTATGTGGTGTCATCCATTATATTGTTAAACTCATATTGTATATGTTCCTTATTTTTCAAGTGATTAAAGAATACAGGTTCATTTACATTAGATTCCATCATGTAAATAATGCATTACATACATTGCACTCATCATATCATAACATCATAAATTAAATGCATACAAGTAAATAAAATCAAACATGCATTTAACATCTAAAATTGTATTCATATGCATACATCATAGTAGTCCATCTACACATCTAGATCACATTATCTAGTCATACATCCATCATCTAGCTAGTGCATGTAATCCATACATTACATCATATAGCATCAAATCAACATAACATATAAGCATTGCATCCATATGCATCTCATAAACATAAAACAACAAATAAATGTACACATATAATGAGTCATATATAAATGGTATATCATATATATATATATGTGTTTCAAAGAGAGTACATAAGGAAGAACACATATAATTGTGTCAAAATACCCGTAGGCTACAACTGTGTAGGTCCTTAGAACTTACACTCAAAAATGATATAATATGCTCAAAGCATAATCATGAGTGGCCTGCACCCTTGGCTTGAGAGTCTCCCCCACCATATCCTCCATCTTAGTGAGTCCACATAGATCTGGTTCTTGTGGACCTCTCTGACCTATGAGTCGTATGACTGGGCTATGTTGATGACTACCCTATATCCTATATCCTGGTCCACTATGTCCCTATAGTAGTAGTCCTATTTATAACCTCTCCCCTTAGTATTATGATCTCTTCCTCCAGGAGAATAATGTGGGCCACATATGAGGAGTTTTGCATATTAACCTCATAGATGAGGGTACACAATATCTAAATCTATGCACCCACATCCAAACTTACTAGTACTGGTATAACTAGAATGGTAGGAGCAACTTGAGAAGTTGAGGGACCTCCCCTCATGGATTAGAGAAAGTCCTACACTATGGTCACAACATCCAACTAAGACCTAAGAAGATCACATTGTCTAATGACCTTCTCTATCTCTATATTGATAGTGGTAAAATGTGGTCGAAGAGCTACCATCTCCTCGAATCCCCACCACTATACATGTCCCTCTACCAAATGGGCCTACGATTCTCTCAACTATACCTATAAGGTATCCATAGATATGTCTCTCTAGGATATAGGTCCCCATCGTCTGTAGTCATAACTCCAAGCTAGCCACATAGGCCTGAAGCTATAATACCTCATCAGTTGGTTCCTCCTCACCCTCTTCCTTTGCTTGGGGCTCCTCCTTTGCTATAGCCTGGCCCCATCCACCCTCTATCCTCTAGAAAATTCATTGCCTCAAAGATCTGCTATCTTTGCTACTACTTCTATGGTTGCTCCATATCTAGCTCTACCTAGTGGGCCACCACCTTGCTATAACCTGGTAGTCCACCAAGCATCATACTCTACTGTGGACCCTACATTTGCAATCCCTGATTCCTAGAAGGTATCATCCTCATCCTCTAGTGGAGTCACCTAATGCTACACCAAGTATCTCTCCATATTAAGGTAATGGTAAAAAACTATCTCATATGAGATGTCTTGGTAGATCCCAAACTTCCTAGCGACATGTGAGACATGGAAGAACTCACATATCTAGGGATTGCACTTAAGAAGCCATCTCTAGCATCACATCCACCTTAGATAGCGGTCCACCTCCTTCCATGTAGGATAGTACATTTATGGGGCACCATCTCACATGATCTAGCCATAGTATCGTCAACTAATATATATAATACTAGAGGTCCCCTATACAAGACTTGCTCCTAAAACCCTCAGCATCCCTAGGCTAACATGCAGCAAAGCACTAGTACTCCCCATCAATATTATCAATATCTAGTGGAAACCCTATAGGGTTGTCAATGTTAATGTACTCCCAATCCCATATATGGAGTAGTATACTATAGTCGACTCCAACACAGTTTTGCTATGTAATCCGATATAGCTCATCATAGAGTTGTGTAAGTAGAGCACTCCCATAGGATAGAATCAAAGGATCCTGAGTAGTGCTGGCCAATAGGTCCTATATTTTGGTTAGGAGATTCTAAGAGCACCTCAATTTGGAAGTGTCATGAAGCACAATCTGCATAATGAGCCACATTAGTACAACCACTCACCATGAGAAGACATTCTCACAATATCAATACTCAATGTGAACCCCACCATGCTCAGAGTCTAGCTACACCTGGTCACTCTGGGTGTGGAATAGTCTCTCAAAAATTACATCCTTCACAGAGGTAGTCAAATATGTTATGGCCTTACCATCAATGGGAATACAAAATATGTGGTAAACATCCTCCAAAGTCATAGTAATTTCACCTGTCAGTAGGTGAAAGGTTTTGGTCCACACATCCCAACGATGGGCCAAAGTAGTCAGGTAGGCTTGATCAACTTGAATGGATAGAAGTTGCAACACATATCCAAAGCCTATGGCTCCAAAAAAATATTTCTTGAGATCCATCAGTCCATCATGGTTCTCACAGAGGATATCGAACTCCCTCACTCTAGCAGTCAACCTCTGAAGAGTGATAATAATAATAAAAAATTTCAAAATTCCAAAAAACATAAAAAATGCATTTAAAAATGTAAACAAATTCAAGAAACCTTCAAAAAGGGAAAATAATCATAAATGCATTCCAAAAATTAAAAAAAACAAAATTTTACTTGAAAAAAGTCAAAAAAATCAATTAAATCAATTAAAACAACAAAACAAATTAGAAATTTTTTTTTTTTTTCTAAGGTTGCTCAACCGCGGCTGGCAGAAACAGTTATTTTTTTTACCGTTTGAATTTGAAGTTAGTCGTGGCCCCCAATATGTCAATTGGGAACCATGGATGCCATCCACAACTATGGGAAATACCTTTTTTGGGGTCATTTCTCATCCCATGCAACCTTGAAATCCAAAAATTAAACCATCCCCAACTAAGCTAACCTAGTCTAAACCTAACTATGGTGAGGTTCGTTACCAAAATTTTAGTGAGTTCATTTTACTCATTAATTAATTTTATTTATTTTTAAGTTGGTAATGTGAGAGTGATGTTGGAGGGCTACCTTTGTAGCACCAGCTCCACCATTGGAATATGCCTCTAGTTGGTTAGCCATCGGGTTTGGGTGGAACTTTTGGCATCATTCATGTGTCAAGTTTTCAACCTCACCTCTCAGAGCTCTCTGATTAGTAGTTGGTAGTTAGAAAATAATGAATTAAAAATGATAGATTTTTATTTTATATTTTCAATTTTTCCCATCACCATGGCTGGTAAATGCGGGCATGGAATTAGTGTTTTCTGATCGTGGTTTAGAGCTGCAACTAAGGAATTTTCCCAAATTAGTTACGGTTGACAACCGCAGTTAGTAGCTAGCAATAAATACCCTCAAAATTTAATCATAAATGGTATCAAAATTCAAAATCAAAAATATTCACCCAACCAAAAAGTTCAAAAATTTCAAAAATAACAAAAATATTCACATAATTCAAAATTCAAATGTGCCTCGTATTCAGTCATTTATTATATACACTTGGTGGTTGCAGCGACTTGCGATCCATGCAATCCGACAAGATGAATAAATCACCATAAGGACATTTGGGGTAAAATTAGTCATTGTTCAAATTGAGATGCTTCAGTCTAGTACATCATTCCACATGCACATGGAATGGCATTGAAATGATGGCACATGCCATGATAGAGAACCAACGATTCTTTATCCCTAGCATTAAACCTTCAATCTCGAAGAAAGCCATAGCGACTAGAGTACCGCACGAGAACAAAGATTTATCTCAATTCTTCTATGATATTTTTTTTAGATCATCAAACATAGTGATTCAACACTAGCCTAATTAGAATTGCTACCATCCTTATTCCCTATGAAGACCACTATGGCTGGACTGCTTCATAGGATAGAGATGTACAATTACTATTTGTAATTGAAATCATGACTAAATTAGGCCTTGCCAAGTAATATTAAAGTGCAAAAATCTTCATTTGTTCAAATCAATCATGTTGGTCAAGCAACTCATCACTTCATTAAATGTACTACCCTCATCAACTCATCATTTGAGGGGGTAGTCATAATATCAATAATCATAATCAAATTCAATAGTATATCACTCAATCTTGTCAAAATTGTGTTCCTCTTACGAATCATTACCAACAAATATCATAATATTACCATTTATTGGGGTAAAAAGCAACTATGATAGTTAATCTAGTAGCTCTCCACCTATCAAAACAATTATAACATCGACTCCTAATAATCATGGAGCTTACAAAAGATTTGTAATTTAAGCCTTCCCTCAATTAGAAGCAATGATTCTAAGATGTGCATATTTTTTTAGGATCAAAGTGAAGAACACAAGCTTATATTGATAGGGGGGGTGAACAGTATAAGACCTCTTTTTAATTTTTCCATTATACTTCAAAATAGTAAAGCAAAATACCTAAAGCAATTTCAAAGCAATGCACAATATCATCCACAAAGTGACACCAATTTTAACGTGGTTCACCCAGAATGGCTAGGCTACGTCCACAAAACTTTTCTCTAAAATTTATCTCAAAGTTCTTTGGGAATCCTTCCCAATTACAATGTTTATGAGCCTCGACCCAAAGGAGATACCTTCCCCCAATCAGAATTTATGAGCCTCTGCTCAAAGGAGATACCTTCCCCCAATCAAAATTTATGAGCCTATGCTCAAAGGAGATACCTTCCCCTCTACTCTGGAAATGATCCCTCAAAATATCAACTGCCTCTACCTCTTGCCAGCACGTGGAACTCCTTTCCACCAAAGACCTCATGTCCTCAATGCTTAGCCTAAGATACCTCTACCTTCTATGATCACGTCCATAGTAGCTTAGCAACTTGTACCAAACACAGTCAGTTAGTCTAGTACAAGTCTTCCTCTGTCTATCAAATCTGTCCAACTCTTGAACAAATCAATCCTCTACATACAAGCCTTCTCAAAGACTTGCCAACTATCCTCAAGTTCTTCTCATAGAACCAATGCACCTCTGTCCTCAAGTTCTCTGATAGAACTATCAAACTCAGCTCACAAGTCCTCTGCTAGGACTTGTCCAAATCTGCTCACAAGTCCCCACCGAAACCTATCCAAAACTACTCACAAGTCCCCATCGAAACCTATCCAAAAACTCAGCAAGCTCACCAAGAAAAACTTTCTTAGTAGAAAATCACAAAGTGAATTGTTAGAGACCCAATGTGATTTTTCAAACTCATAGAAGCATAAAAATAATTGTTAGACTCAATATGTTCTATACTCAAATCCCAATCTCAAAACTCAACTCAAATCAACTCAGCTCAATCTCAATCTCAAATCTGAAAACTCAACTCAATATCTAAAATGGATAGGATAGAATGTTTTCTTTCAATAACATGAAACCCCAACAATTGCCAACTATGCAAAGAATCACATAACAATGATACTCATGTTCTTTTCACCATCAATTAGGGTTTCAACAACAATGCTCATCAAACAAGGTTTAGTCAACCAACACCATTCAACTCAACATCAACCTTGAAGCATTCAACCAATCATCACAAGAAAAAGAAACAAGTAGAAATCCTTTTCCCTCCAAAGATATTTGAACAAAACAACCACCAACACAATATCACCAAATGCAAAGAATAACTTGCTCAAATCAACTCAATGGAGTAAGCCCAATATCATGAATCAAGTAAAGCAATAACTTGATCAAACAACCTCTATGGAAGCAACTCAACCATCAAACTCAAAACAACCAACCAAGGGTTCCACCAACTCAATGCAAGTAGCTAGACTCACAAATATAAACCCTAGTGCACAAAGCTTCCACTATCACAAACCAAAAATTATGCATTCACCAAAAACTCTCCTTAAGGATAACAATGCATAAGTAGTCTTCAACAAACCAGAAAATAAGATTTACACCCAACCAAAGGAAACCTAGTTGAAAACATTTTCACTCCAACCTTATTTCAGAAAAACATACACCAATCATACTCAAGGAAAATGTGCCCATACCTTTTTGGAGTAGAAGAAAATTGATCCTTAAAGCTGTCACCACACACAACCATCAAACTTCCAACCAAGTTAGGGTTAGAACCAAAATAAATGAGCATATATAAAAACTTTCCTTAATACACCTTTTAGCTCCTCTTCTTTAAAAACAACCACCAAAGAAGCCAAAAACACAACAACCAAAACTTACACCTTATATCTCCATTTTTAAATTTAGCATAGCAAAAGACTAATCTCAAAAATACAACCAAAGAAATATCCCATTATTTCTCCTATGTCTTTTAAACAATGCTAAACAATGCCAAAAATCATATCAAGAAAATAATCACACCTTATAACGGTTGCCCTTGAAGAATCTGAAATTTACAGCATAAAACATGTTTTAATAAAAACTTGACTAATCCATGCACAACTCCCTGTGCGGGGATCGAAATGTAGACCTCCGCCTATGCAAGGCACAAACGCAGCCTTCGTTGCCACTAGCCCACAAGGGGCTTACGAAGTCCAAGACGGACTTCCTTCCACATAAACGGTCAAGCTTTTCGAAAGCTTTTCAAACCACGAGCTCTCCTCTTTCGCAGCATAAATAGAACATTCGATCACAACCAAACCAATTAATTGCCTTCAATTTTTCAAGTGTGTTTAACCTTAGGAACCTTCTCATATTTATAGTCCATAAATGGACTTTAGAACACGTCGGCTGCAAAGAAAAGTAATTTCAAATTTAATCGAAATTTGCTTTCTAAAAGGTTTAAAAACCCTTAAATAATTTTAATAAGTTAAAAATGAAAAAGGTTAAAAGCCTTTAAATATTTTTAATAAATTAAAAATAATTCCTCCCTTAATTAATTAAATAATTAATTAATTAAAACCTTGAAGGGTTTTAAATAATAATTAAATAAATAATAAAGAGAACCTCCATTGGTTTTAATAAAAACTCTATGCCAATGGAATCTCTTCGGATTCTCTTAAAAATATTCTCTTGGAATCTTCCACATTTGAAACCAACACATCCTCTTACCATTAATGCCATTTCCTTTTGACATCAATGACAACTCATAGACAAGAAGCTAGGATCTCAAACCCAAAATTGCCAACAATCTCCCCCTTTGTCATTGATGGCAAACCATGCTTCTCAACAACACAAAAACTCAACATAAAGAGCTCCCCCTGTCTTGAGGCTCTCCCCCTTAATCATATCTCTCCCCCTTTGTCATCAATGGCAAAGGGTCACCTTTGGGGCTTGGGACTAAGAATGAGCCTCTTAGCTTAGTCCCTCCCCCACCTCCTGATGAGGTGATTAATTTTGGGGTGTGAGTAAAACTCCCATTAGGCACTGATCATCATCAGTGTCTATAACTTCCTTGTCGGGCCTTCTCTTGAAATCTTTGCCCATATTCCTGTTCTTTTCACTGTTCTTATTCTTGTTCTCATCCCTGTTCTTTTCCATGCCTTGATCCTTGGACATGATCATGCCACTGTTCCTATTCCTGTATTCTGGAATTTCAGCTCTACACTGTATGATTATGTGACCTTCATTGTTGCACTTGAAACACTTGATGATATTGTTTCTCTGAGGTAAACCTGATCTTTGAATCCACTAGTTCTGACAAAACTTGTTCTGACCAAACCTATTCTGACCAAATTTGTTCTAACCAAACCTATTCTGGCCAAACCTGTTTTGGCCAAACTTGTTCTGACCAAACCTGTTCTGACCAAACCTATTCTGGCCAAATCTATCCTGACCAAACTTGTTCTAACCAAACCTGTTCCTGTTATTTTCCTTGCAATAAATTGCCTTGTGCCCAAATTTTTGACAAGAGTAGCAATACCCTTGAAAGTAACTAGCACTTCTGAAACTGTCATTTACCTCCTTCACTTGAGCCATGCAATGTGAAACCATGTGACCAAACCTATGACAAGCAAAATATTTGCCTTGAAACATTCCTTTAATTGACCTCTTAGGTTCTAAAAACTTCTTCTTCTCATTCTAAATTCTATTTTTTGTGCATCTATCATTCAAGGACTCCTTTTCTGAAATACTTTCCTCATTAGAACTCTCTTCCTTTTGGAGTCTCTTACTAGACTCTCCAACTTGTTCCTTGTGTGGCTTAACAAAACCAAGGCCTGTTTTATTTGTTGTCTTTCTTTGACCTTTGATGAGTGACTTAACCTTTTTGGAGCTATCTTGAAACCCCGTAAAGCTTATCCTTGTACTCTTTAGTCTCCTCTTTCAAAGAAGCCATTTTCTGTTCTAACTCACTATACTCAAGAACCTTAGACTCTAACTCATCCTTGAGTTCTTGTGTCTTAGCCATAGAGAAGTCAAGACTTTCTATAAGATCATCTCTCTCCATACAACATTCATCTAACTTATCCTTGAGTCTAGCATTCTTCTTTCTTTCCTTTTTCAAAGCAATAAGAGCACTAATAAGTTCACCTTCAATATCTACTTCACCTTCCTCTATATCTTCCTCTATTTGTTTGCTTTTTGAATCATCAAAGCCTTTTTCAGATTTCTTATCACTAGAGGTGCTACACTTTTCAAAAACCATACATGCATCTTCCTTATATTTTTCTGAAGCATCCTCATACATACTAGAAACCAAATCATTATTTTTACAATCATACTTAAGGTGACCAAAATTTCCACATCTAAGACATTTCATGATAATGAATCTATATTTCAGTTCTTCCTCTTTTTCTGATATGAACAACATCTCATTTTCATTATCACTTGAAGAACTTTCACTATCACTACTAGAACACTTACTTGCTTTGTCTAGGTAGAAACTCTTCTTGTGCTTGTGAGAATACCTCTTTCCTTGATTGTTGTGCTCATATTTGTTTTTCCTGTGATGCTTGTGCTTTTCAAAATCCTTTCTCTTAGAATCCTGTTTATCTTCATCACTTTCATTCTTGGGAACAGTATAGTCAGTAGCATAATGACCAAAATTTCCATAATTGAAACATCTTATATTTTTCATACTTTTGTGCTTTCTAGAGAACATGCCTTTCTTGCTGTAATATGCCTCTTCATCACTAGAAGATTCATCACTATCTTGAAGCTGTTTACCCTTGGAATTCTTGGTAGCCTTGAAAGCTACCTCTTTCTTGACATCAACCTTCACTTGAGTTCTCAACTCAAATGCTTCAAGTATACTATGGAGCTCATCCTTTTTCAACTTATCCAAATCTTTAGCTTCCTCAATAGCAAAAATATTTTCACTAAATCTATTAGGAAGAGATCTTAAAATCTTATCACAAACATCATTTTCAGCAAGCTCAAGACCTAAGTCTTTCATGGAGTTAACAACCTCATCCATATGAAGCATGTAGTCACTAATATTTTCATCATCATTCATCTTGAGTTGTTCAAACATACCTTTGAAGTGTCTCAACTTGGCCTTTATGACATTTGTATCACCTGTATGAACCACCTTCAACTATTTCCACATTTCACTAGTTGTCTTGCAGTGAATCACTTTGGTGAGATCTGCTTTCTGTAAGCCTTTCAGGATTGCATTCATTGCTTTTGAATTGTTGTGATGTAGGAGCCTTTCTTTTTTAGTATTAGGACCATGTTCAAGAATAGTGTACTCATCTTCAATCACTTCCTAAACCTCATTCCCAAGTGCCATTAGATGAACCTTCATCCTTGCACTCTAAAGACCAAAATCTGACCCATCAAGAATAGGTGCTGCATTGCCACTTGAATAATCCATTGTGTTCTTTACTAGATTTTCCTTCAAGCTATTAAACTTTTCGAAGGCACCCGCTTTGATACCAATTGAAGAACACAAGCTTATACTGAGAGGGGGGTGAAAAGTATAAGACCTCTTTTTACTTTTTCCATTATACTTCAAAATAGTAAAGCAAAATACCCAAAGCAATATCAAAGCAATGCACAATATCATCCACAAAGTGACACAAATTTTAACGTGGTTCACCCAGAATGGCTGGGCTACATCCACAAAACTTTTCTCTAAAAGTTATCTCAAAGTTCTTTGGGAATACTTCCCAATTACAATGTTTATGAGCCTCGAACCAAAGGAGATACCTTCCCCCAATCAAAATTTATGAGCCTATGCTCAAACGAGATACCTTCCCCAAATCAGAATTTATGAGCCTCTTCTCAAAGGAGATACCTTCCCCTCTACTCTGGAAATGATCCCTCAGAAGATCAATTGCCTCTACCTCTTGCCAGCATGTGGAACTCCTTTCCACCAAAGACCTCATGTCCTCGATGCTTAGCCTAAGATACCTCTACCTTCTATGATCACGTCCATAGTAGCTCAACAACCTATACCAAACACAGTCAGTCAGTCTAGTACAAGTC
Source organism: Wollemia nobilis (assembly GCA_028583015.1). Taxonomy (NCBI): domain Eukaryota; kingdom Viridiplantae; phylum Streptophyta; class Pinopsida; order Araucariales; family Araucariaceae; genus Wollemia; species Wollemia nobilis. The sequence goes on along the minus strand of JAQPPZ010017013.1, from coordinate 2,012,270 downwards.
TTCCTATGTCTGTCAAATTTGTCCAACTCTTGAACAAATCAATCCTCTGCATACAAGCCTTCTCAAAGACTTGCCAACTATCCTCAGGTTCTTCTCATAGAACCAATGCACCTCTATCCTCAAGTTCTCTGATAGAACTATCAAACTTAGCTCACAAGTCCTCTGTTAGGACCTATCCAAATCTGCTCACAAGTCCCCATCGAAACCTGTCCAAAACTACTCACAAGTCCCCACCAAAACCTGTCCAAAAACTCAGCAAGCTCACCAAGAAAATATTTCTTAGTAGGAAATCACAAAGTGAATTGTTAAAGACCCAATGTGATTTTTCAAACTCATAGAAGCATAAAGACAATTGTTAGAGACTCAATATGTTCTATACTCAAATCCCAATCTCAAAACTCAACTCAAATCAACTCAGATCAATCTCAATCTCAAATCTAAAAACTCAACTCAATATCTAAAATGGATAGGATAGAATGTTTTATTTCAAGAACATGAAACCCCAACAATTGCCAACTATGCAAAGAATCACATAACAATGATACTCATGTTCTTTTCACCATCAATTAGGGTTTCAACAAAAATGCTCATCAAACAAGGTTTAGTCAACCAACACCATTAAACTCAACATCAACCTTGAAGCATTCAACCAATCATCACAAGAAAATGAAACAAGTAGAAATCCTTTTCCATCCAAAGATATTTGAACAAAACAACCACCAACACAATATCACCAAATGCAAAGAATAACTTGCTCAAATCAACTCAATGGAGTAAGCCCAATATCATGAATCAAGTAAAGCAATAACTTGATCAAACAACCTCTATGGAAGCAACTCAACCATCAAACTCAAAACAGCCAACCAAGGGTTCCACCAACTCAATGCAAGTAGCTAGACTCACAAATATAAACCCTAGTGCACAAAGCTTCCACTATCTCAAACCAGAAATTATGCATTCACAAAAAAATCTCCTTAAGGATAACAATGCATAAGTAGTCTTCAACAAACCAGAAAATAGGATTTACACCCAACCAAAGGAAACCTAGTTGAAAACCTTTTCACTCCAACCTTATTTTAGAAAAACATACACCAATCATACTCATAAGGAAAATGTGCCCATACCTTTTTGGAGTAGAAGAAAATTGATCCTTAAAGTTGTCACCACACACAACTCTCAAACTTCCAACCAAGTTAGGGTTAGAACCAAAATAAATGAGCATATATAAAAACTTTCCTTAATACACCTTTCAGCTCCTCTTCTTTAAAAACAACCACCAAAGAAGCCAAAAACACAACAACCAAAACTTACACCTTATATCTCCATTTTTAAATTTAGCATAGCAAAATACTAATCTCAAAAATACAACCAAAGAAATATCCTTTTATTTCTCCTATGTCTTTTAAACAATGCTAAACAATGCCAAAAATCATATCAAGAAAATAATCACACCTTATAATGGCTACCCTTGAAGAATTTGAAATTCACGGCACAAAACATGTTTTAATAAAAACGTGACTAATCCATGCACAGCTCCCTCCGCGGGGATCGAAATGCAGACCTCCACCTACGCAAGGCCCAAACGCAGCCTTCGCTGCCACTAGCCCACAAGGGGCTTACGAATTCCAAGACGGACTTCCTTCCACATAAACGGTCAAGCTTTCTGAAATCTTTTCAAACCACGAGCTCTCCTCTTTCGCAGCGTAAATAGAACATTCGATCGTAGCCAAACCAATTAATTGCCTTCGATTTTTCAAGTGGGTTTAACCTTAGGAACCTTCTCATATTTATAGTCCATACGTGGACTTTAGAACACATCGGCTGCAAAGAAAAGTAATTTCGAATTTAATTGAAATTTGCTTTCTAAAGGGTTTAAAAACCCTTAAATAATTTTAATAAATTAAAAATGAAAAATGTTAAAAAACTTTAAATATTTTTAATAAATTAAAAATAATTTCTCCCTTAATTCATTAAATAAATAATTAATTAAAACCTTGAAGGGTTTTAAATAATAATTAAATAAATAATAAAGAGAACCTCCATTGGTTTTAATAAAAACCCTATGCCAATGGAATCTCTCCGGATTCTCTTAAAAAGATTCTCTTGGAATCTTCCACCTTTGAAGCCAACACATCCTCTTAACATTAATGCCATTTCCTTTTAACATCAATGACAACTCATAGACAAGAAGCTAGGATCTCAAACCCAAAATTGCCAACACAAAGTATCTAATTTTGATCAGATCAATGATCATCATTCGACCTACAACATGGTTTTAGGATGTTTATTTTTTCTCAACGTTGTTCGTTCTCACAATGCATCCCAAAATGGGTATCTGTAGACACCTAAAATGTATCATGTGTAGGGGACTACTCATATGGGTATCCTAATAGACCATATGAATGATCTTGGACCATTCCAAGATAAATTAGTGGTTCTAACCACTCAATTTGGGTAAAGTTGGCATACTCAGCCTTAGCCGTGGCTACCACCCGCAGCTAACAAAGATAGATGCACCTCAAAGTCATAGTTTGTCCTGAAACTATTTTGAATTCCCAAGCCAAGCCAAATGTAGTTACAATGGCCATGGAAATGGATTTCAAGTGGTTTTGAGCGATGAAGCATTTGTAACCTTCCTCCCAACTGTTATAACCTCCTGGTTCTTGATATTGGCTTCTCCATGAAGCTAGACCAAAGAATTGAGAAGGTGGTGTAGATCACATTACACTAGCAACACCAAACAAATGATACATAGGTATTTTTCCTTTGAACCAGTCAGAGAATCAAACCTTTCATTACTTTCATGCCAAAAATAAGGATACAAGAGAAGAAGACCCCTTTACAATTTTGAAAATTCCCTCAAATACCCTATTTTCTCTTTTTCCCACCTAAAACCATTCAAATACAAATTTGAATTTTGGGGGCAACTTGTCGAGGTCATAACTTCACACTCGTTGACCCGATTGACTATTATAGCATGTCAAAAACAACATGAAACGAGCTAAGCAGGGTGACCTCTAAGACCTTCAAAAATCTCCTGCAAGTTAAACTAGTTTTACTAGTTTTACAAAATAAAAAAATAATTACACTTTTTTTTTTTTCGGGTGATGCAAGATTACTCTTACACCACTAGATGCTCCTACATCAGAAGGCTATAATACCCCCCTTAAAATTTGGGAAAATACTACTGGAAGAGTTTTGAATTAAATGCAATGAAGCTCTACCTGATTTTGGAGTCATTTGCAAGCCCTTGAGGAGTGCTTACTTGATTTCAATTTGGAAATCATGATTACATTCAAATCTATGGAGGATTCAAGATTTTAAGGAGATCAATCATCGCAATTGAACCTCTTCTATAGAAAATTTAGATAATTCACATCATAAATCCATGCAAGAACACAAATGTGACCCTTGATCATAAATTCCATGGAGGAAATTGAAGATCCAAGTCCTAATTACAAGAGTAAGAATACTTTCACCTCAGTCATGGCTGTCAACCATGATTAACAATGCCAATTGTACCTCAGACCAACGGTGAGGTTTTGATCTACGATTTCCTTTTTTTTATCTGTAGATTTCTTCTTTCAAGCATTTATTTAGGTAGACCTAACTTAGAATAGCTTTCCTTCATGTATTTTTATGGTTAAATTTAGAATTAGAGGTATATTTATTTCTATTTTCCTCGTATTTGTCAATATAGTCTAGTTTAATTGAATTTGATGCATTTCAAGTTTTAATGGTTAATTAGGTTTCCTATTTGCTATATTTATTGCTTTCTTTATGATATTTAGAACAATCTAGAGATTTCATGCAAATATTTACTAGTTTACATGCTTTCTTGCTATCTTTTTCATCATTTATGCAATTTTCCATCAAGTGCCTCATTAAGAGAGGTCTCCTTTGTTATTAACCCCTTTTATGTTGTTTCTTGAACGTAGGTTTATAGGATCTAATAATTTCAAGATATTATTGGCAACATATTCCTCCAATCATGTGAGAAGAAGGCTATCTTTGGCCTTGAGTAGTTCGTGTCTATTGTGAATAGTCTGTGAATTATACCAACCCCATTGTGGGGCATCATTAATTGTATCAATTGTATCATGGATTTGGTATCCCTAAGAGGGATAAAATTGTAATCGAGTTGCATTAATTTTTTTTTTGTACATGGTGGAATCAGTAGCCACCACAAATTTGGGTAGGATGTTCGGATTTTTATGGCTGCCATAGTATTATGCACTATCCACCTCGAAAGTCACTACACAGATCTTTGCATAGTCTGCCCCTATAACAACTATGCCATGATCATTTTAAACCTTTTATGCCACTGAAAGCACCAAGAAGGGGAAAAGCATTCAGTAAGGTGAGGCCCAAGATTTAAACCTTTGACCTCCACCCCCCTTATGGGGTTTGGGGGAAACAATTGGTCTACACCTCGAACCTTAAAAAATTGCATTACATTAATATAAATAAATTCCTCTTTTCTTGTCAAATTCATGTTATATGTGATTTAATGCTTTAAATATTTATCTAATTGATGCAATAGCTTAGGTATATGATGTTTACAATAGTACAAGATGTACCCAAGGTGGTACAATAACATGTACCAAATAATGTAATATATTCCAACATCCATTTGTATTACATTATTTTGTTATTGAAGACTTTAGTATTCAATATGGATCTTTATCTTTCATATGTTCTTTAACTTGATCAGATTCCTATTTAATTTTTTCATGTGATTTCTTCTTTTTATTTATTTGATTTTGTATCTTCATTGATTGTTCACCTTATGAGCATTGTGTTAGCAAATTATCGCAATAATACATCTTTGATTTCTATCTTGGATTCTTCAAATGAGTATCTTCTTTAGATTCAATCTTCATTTTGTCTTTCTTGATCTAACTTCTTTTCTTGCTTCTTTTCCTTCTTCATTCCTGCACCTTTACTAGTGATATATCTTCAACATGGTGAGTTAGTACATCATCACAATAGTATTGATTAGGATTCAATACTTCATTTCTAATATGTTCATATTTCTTTTGTTTCATCCCTTGAAAGAATTAAAAAATAATTAATGATAGATATATCATCAAACATTATTCTAAAGTAAGTATAACTAGATTTTGAGCATTCCACCAAGCTTTAAAAAGTACTTCATGAAGATAACCAATTAATATCATAAATTTTTCTTCTTTTGCTTCCTTAAGAAACAAAAAAATATTTCTTCTAAACTAGTAGACAAATATTTGTATCCATCAAAAATATTGATTAAATTTTGTGAATAAAACTTTAGTTCATAAAATAGTTCTTTATCATTAAATGCAATTCTCACTATTTTATTCATGTTTCTTCTAATTTAACCTTTGAAGTAGAATTCCTTATAGCTCCCTAGTATTAAATATTAAGAATAGTTTTTGATAGAATATTTTATCTTTCAAAACCATTGAGGTTGCTCTCGATATGATGGAATGGTGATAAAACCATCAATGGTATTAGAGCCATGGTGGATCTAGAGAGATTCTAACTTGAAGGAGGGAGACGTTTTTCGCAGGACTGCCCAAACTTCCGAACTCGTTTCGGCCATATCTCACTCATCCGGACTCGGATTGAGCTAAAATTTTGAGGGTAGATGCCTGAAAAACCCTAGAACGTCTCCACCAATTTTCATATCATTTGGAGCAACACAGATCCTAGCGCATCCCTATGTGTGAATGACATATTTGGCAAGCGGCTATGCGAGGGTTTCATCTGGGTTGAGTGCAAGCAGCTCCAGAGGTTGGTTTTTAGGGCCTTCGGGCCCTAGCGGCCAATATTTTTGTGGTTTATGCTCAATATTTTAGCAAGAAATGTTGCAGGGGATACAATATGGGTTAGAAATTTGTCTTTCAACAGATCATACTGTGAACTTGAGTGACAACGGCTTCCAATTTGCTGCACAAAAGAAAAGTGAAAACCATACCTTTCCACGACGTCTAGGGCAAGGATTAAAGAGATCACAAAACAAGTTTCAAGCAGTTGATCAAAAAATGGCTCATATCTCAAGTGAATCTGGTGCTAAGGTGCACCCACAAAATAATTCTACTATGAAAACCCCTATCAAGGGTAAGAATTTTGAAGACTCAGTCCCAAAAATGAATTTTAGGGATGCCCTTCATGGTGGACAGCCTCAGCCCAATGCTAATATCAATATTAGGGCTTCCCATAAACCTCTAAGAATGCCTAAGATTGATCCCAGGAAAACAGAGTCAGGATGTCTTAAAGCAGCTGATGGAACTCCTATTGTTAAGCTTGATATGGGTAACATTCAGATTGGCATTGAAGATTTGGAAAAAAGAGGACTAATTTGTCGGTTCATGGGTTTTCGTCCGAGTCTATCTGCTTTCAAATTCTGGGCTGCAAAAAGCTGGAAAACTAAAGGTGAGTTACAAATCTCTATTTATCCAAATGGTTATTTTCTTGTTTTATTTGCTAATAATGAAGATAGAGAGAAAAATTTTCAAGGGGGTCCTTGGTTTTTTGGAAGGGCAGGGCTTTTCATGAAGCCCCGGCATACTAAATTTAAAGCCGAAGAAGAGATGCCTTCTATAGCTCCCGTGTGGGTTAGACTCTTTGGCCTCCCTATTGAATTTTGGAATCCTACTATTTTTTCTTCAATTGGAAACTCTTTAGGAACTTTTATGATGACCGTTGATTGTACTCAAAATTTTGAACATATTATTTATGCTCGGATTTGTGTTTTAATGGATTTTGACAAACCCCTACCTAAAAATATCACATTACAATTTGGGGAAGACACTTGGGAGCAAGTAGTGGACTATGAGAACATTCCTTTTCGTTGTAGAATTTGCCATGAATATGGTCATTTGGCCGATGCTTGCCCAAATAAAATTCCTGATCAAAAGAAAGAAGATATAAACTCAGCATGTTTCCAAATACCTAAGAAGAAGAACACTAAAAAAAACAGTTATGAAGGATCAATCAAAGTCATCTCGCTAATATGTTTGAAATCCTTTCCACAAATGATGTCCCAAGTGATGAAGAGGAAATAATGGAAATAGAAATCTTAGAAACACAATTTAAATATGAAGGGAAAACTCGAGAGACAAACCAACAAATCAAAGGTTTTCAACAAAAAAAAGGAGAAAATTTACACAAGAAAAACAATATTTCAAATGTCAAAACTTCAAATAATGCAGGTCCCAATATAGACTCCATTGAACCATCTAGTAAAATTTTGGTTGTGTACGAGCATTCTTCAAGGTTAGAAGCCATCTCAGATTCAATTGGAATAAGTCAATAAACTAGGGAAAAAAAATTGAAGATGGATTCTAATCAAAAAGTAGGTCGCAAGACCAATCAATATCATATGGTAAAAGAAGGTGAAAAGCTTGTAGAGGAAGGTAAGATTAATGCCCTTCCCAACTTTTTTAGCCCCGGTATTAATGAAGATCATCACTTGGAATATTAGAGGACTCAAAGGGAGTCTTTCAAAACAAAATGAAATTAGAAGAATGATTCAGGTAAATCATCCACATCTTGTTTTCCTTCAAGAAACAAAGATGTCAATGGAGGATATGGACTTAATTGCCAGTAAAATTTGGCCAGCTAGAAAAGTGGTTTCCCTCAGTTCCCAAGGGACTTCGGGTGGCATTGCTTGTCTTTGGGATCCAAAAGAGGTAGTTATTCACCATATGGTTGGCAGTTGGGGTTTGTTGGCTATAGCTATTCAAAGTAGACATTCCAACCAGATTATGCTCTGCATTACTATTTATGCTCCAACTTCTTTGGAGGAAAAAAGAAGACAGTGGAAGGATATTACTCATATTATCTCTCATTTTCCTAAAGCTTGGATCTTGATCGAAGGAGATTTCAATACCATCCTCTCTCTGGATGAGAAAAGGGGGGGAAATAGAAATTTGGACAAAAGCACTGACCTCATGAGCGAATATATTGCAAACCTCCATCTTGTGGATATCCAACCAGATAATGGCCTTATGACTTGGTCTAATAGAAGGCAAGGCTTAGCTTGTATAATGGAGAGATTGGATAGGTTTTTGCTCTCTAAAAATTTCTTAATCCATGGTCACATTCCTAAAGTGAAGACTCTTAATAATGCTGGTTCGGATCATTGGCCACTCATGGTGGAAATGTGGAAAACCAATGTGAGTTTCTCTCCTTTTCGTTTTCAATTAATGTGGCTTAGAGACATTTCCTTCGGACCTCATGTGCAACAATGGTGGAAGGAAGGTAAACCTAGGCATGGGACTAAGATGTTCTGTTTTGCCAAAAATACTGCAATACATTAAATCCAAAATCAAGACTTGGAACTAGAAAGAGTTTGGGGATGTTCATAAAAAAAAACATGAAGTTATTGCTCATATTGAAAATTTGAATAAGAAAATCCGTTTAGATGGCCTCACAGAGAAGAGAAGTGCAGATGAAATTAAACTCACAACTCAGTTAGAGGAATGGGAAAAAAGAGAAGAAATCTTATGGAAGCAAAAATCTAGAATTCAATGGCTCAAAGAAGGAGATCGAAACACAAATTTCTTCCACAAATCTCTTCTAGCTCGAAGATCTCACAACTTTATTTCTTCCTTAAAATCAGATTCTGGAGATGTTGTTTATACTTGGGATGGCATGAACTCTATTGTTGTTGATTACTTTTCCAATATTTTTGTCGCTACTCCCCTTGACTCAGCTTCACAATATAATGTTCTTCAAGCAATCCCTTCTCTTATCACTTCTGAGGAGAACTCTATTTTGACTGCTCCCGTTACTATCAATGAGCTTCAACAAGTAGTTTTTAAAATGCAAAAATGGAAAACCCCAGTGTCCCGATGGTTTTCCTATTGAGTTCTACCAAGAGTTCTGGGATATCCTTCATGTTGATTTATTAGAGGTGGTGGAAGAAGCCAGGAAAGCCAAAGAAATTTTGAAGGTTATCAATAAAACTTATATTACTCTTGTTCCAAAAGCTCAAGAGGTTGATCATATCTCAGCTTTTAGACCTATTGCTTTATGTAATGTTCTTCTCAAAATCATTACTAAAATCATGGCAGTAAAGGTTGAAGCCTCTTTTGCATAAGATTATTTCCCCGGAGCAAGGGGGTTATGTGGAAGGACGTCAAATAGTAGATGAGATAGTTCTTGCTCAGGAAGCCATCCATTCCATGGATATGCAAAATTCTCCTTCCATGTTCATTCGGTTAGACTTATCCAAAGCTTATGACAGAGTGGATTGGCACTTCCTTATCAAAGTTTTGAGGCAATTTGGTTTCTCTAAGGATTGGATGGATTGGATTATGGGATGTATCTCTTCAGTTTCCTACTTAGTTCTTATCAATGGCAGGCCTTCTCAGTATTTCCCAGCTTCCAGAGGTATTAGGCAAGGTGACCCGCTATCCCCTTATTTATTCATCATTCTTGCTGAATGCTTGGGTAGGACTATAACCAAAAAGAGGGAAAACAAAACCCTTGAGGGAGTTACCATTGCTCATGGAGCTAGACCTATCTCTCATCTTCAATTTGTGGATGACTCTACTCTTTTAGGTAAAGCTACAGTTAAGGAAGCTTCTAATATTAAGCAAATCATTAGCTATTTTTCTAAGGCTATCAGGCGCTTGATCAATGAAGACAAATCTAAAGTTATTTTCTTTCACTCGCTTCGCTAGACAGGAATCCATGGTCTTGGATAAACTAAGATATAAGAAGACCTCTCTTCCAATCACTTATTTAGGTATTCCCATAAATATTCAAAGGCAGAAAAATAAAGATTGGAATTGGTTGTTGGACAAAGTCAAGAAGAAAATTGGAAAGTGGACCAACAAGTGGCTTTCTTCTGGGGGTAGAATCACCTTGGTAAAATCAGTCCTTCAAGCTATTCCTATTTATGTTTCTTCCGTTTTGAATATCCCAAAGGTTGTTCTTCGAGAATTGGATCAAATCAGTCATCGTTTCCTTTGGAGTGGTACTAAGGAGAAAAGAAAATGGGCCTTGGTGAAATGGGATACTTTATGTCTTCCTAAGAGTGAAGGGGGTTAGGATTACGGTCTTCAATTAATAACAACAAAGCTTTAGCTGCTAAATTATATTGGAGGATGTTGCATAACCCCAATGCTCTTTGGGCCAATAATCTCCGTGCTAAATATGCCGAGAACAAAAGTCCTCGAAGACCTTGTTCGCTATCAACTTCCTACCAAAGGTTCTCCCATTTTAGCAGCTTCTTAAGACTCGGTGAGGATTTGATAAAGAAAAAATTATTTTGGATCATTCATAATGGTCAACATGCAAATTTTTGGACAGATTCTTGGGATGGTCACAAGCCTTTGATAACTCAGTTTCCCGATTGGAGGCCTTGGATGGAGGAGCTTCACCGAGCTAATTGGATAAAGGTGGCTAATTATTGTCGGTACCATACTGGTAATTCAAAGGTTGGTAGATATTGGATCCCTATTGAGGACTGGCCTATTCAAATCCCAGAAAGGCAAAGACAAGATATCCAAGGCATCCTTCATATGAGATCCCTCTCTTGGTCCCATGAAAAAGATTGTTTTGGATGGAACAACACTACTAAGGGTGAGTATTCAGTTGCTCAAGGTTATTTGACCTTATGCCATAATAATCCCAACCATTCTTCTGACATATTTTCTCGATTGTGGGCTCAAAAGCTCTGGCCTAAGGTGAGGTTCTTTAATTGGCTTTTATTGCATCGTAGGGTGCTTACCGGTGAGCAACTTATGAAGCGTGGTTTTCATGGCCCTTTTAGATGTGAAATGTGTGAAGAGAATGTAGAAAATATCAACCATATTTTTATTGAGTGTACTTTAGCCTCCGAGCTATGGAGGAGAATGGCCACTTTACTTGGCTTACAAGTGGTCCAATTTTTTTACTTTTGAACAACTTTGGAGGGATTGGCCTAATCAAGAGGGTGTTGATCATTTTATTAGGCAATTAGTTTGGATGGGTTCTACCATTCTTCTTTGGAATATTTGGAATGAAAGGAACAACCAAATTTTTAATCAAGATAGGAAGGATATTCACTATATTTGGCAAAATACCATAGCCAACTTAGTTGAATCAGTCCATCATCTCCTTAATCACCCCCAAAACTCCCACCAAAGATGGGATCAAGTGATGCAAAGATTGAAGATTAAACCTTCTAAGGGCAACCAACTTAAAGGGAATGTGAGTATTAGTAAGATGGATAGGAATAGAAATTGGCAACCTCCTCCTAAGGATTTTGGAAAAGTCAATACCGATGGAGCCTCTAGAGGGAACCCTGGAAAAGCCAGTGTGGGAGGAATTGGTAGACTTTCGGATGGCTCCCTGGTTTTTACTTTTGCTCGAGAATTTGGGTATTCTTTCCAATAACCTTGCTGAGGGGTATGGTATCCTCGGAGGCCTTCAGGAGGCTACTAAGGTTGGATGGGAAAAGGTGTTAGTTGAGTCTCGACTCTCAACTTATGATTAATCTCTTGAAGAATCCTTCTAAGAATCATAAGGTGGATTGGAGAATAAAAAGAATTATTGAGAAGATTCAGTTAATCCAGATGGGATTTTTGAAAGTTGATTACAATCATGTGGTCAGAGATCAAAACAAGAGTGCTGATGCTTTAGCTAATTGGGCTTTGGACAAAGGTGATCTTACTTGTTATGGCCACCCTCCTATATGGTGGGCTTCTCAAATTAGGGAAGCTCTTCTTTCTATCATTTCTTTGGATGGCTCCAGTTCTGAAGGTACCTAGTTTCTTCTTGTTTTTTTTTTTTGCTTCTCTTTGGTTCATTCAGTTTTTTTTAGTTCCCTAGCTCATTCTATTCTTTATTTTGTTTCCTCTGTTGATTCTTGCCTTAATAGTCTTCTCGTCTAGATAGGTCTTTGTTTTGTTCATTTTTTATTTCTTTTTTTTTTTGTTTTTTTTGTTTAGTTTTTTAAGGTGGGTGGGTTTTTTTATTTTGTTTTGTTTTTGTGTTCTTTGTGTTGTTTTTTGTTGTTCTTGTGTTTTTGTTGTTTTGTTTTTTTTTATGTTTTTTGTTATTGTTCTTGTGTTTTTTTCTGTTCTTGTTCTTGGGTTTCTCTTTGTTTGTGTTATTTCGTGTTTTTATGTGTGAGTGTTTTCTATGTTTTTTGTTTTTGTTTATTGTCTGTTGTTGGTTGTTTTTTATTTTTATTTTTATTTTATTTTTTAATTTTTTAGGTTTTGGTTGTGTTTATTTTTCTTGTTTTTTTTTGGGTTATGTCTTTGTAGTGTTCTGTTGTTTTTGTCTTGTTTGTGTTTTGTTATGTGGTTCTTGTGTTTTTCTATGTGGTTTGTGTTGTGGTTTCTTTTATCTTATTGTGCGTGTTTGGTTGTGCTTTTGTTTTTGACACACTCAAGGAGCATGTTTTTTATTTTATTTTATTATTTTTGTTGTTATTTACTTATTTTTAAATTGGTTTTGTGTGTTTGTTTGCTCCTTGAGTATGTCAAAGGTGGTAGGCCAGGTCCGAGTCCTAGGCATTTTTGGTGGAATGGATACCCCTACCTCCTTGGGTCTTACCCGAAAGTGGCATCCCTTTTGGGATGTTTTCCACAAATAAAAAAAAAAAAACCATTGAGGTTGACTACCTTATGACTCCCTAGTTTTGAGTATATAATCAAATTTGATAAACTCTTTTCAATTCTCAAATTTGTAGGATACCTTGTAATTTCTAATGATCAAACAATGGTTTTGACAAAGATTTAATTTCTCAAATTTCTAGGTAGAATTCCTTTTAGCTCCCTAGTGTTTTGAATGTAAGATAGATTTGATAAAATACTTAGCTTTCTAAGTTTTCCTTTGAGTTGAATCCCTTTTGTCTCCCTAATTATGAATAGAAAGCTAAAGATAATCTTGATGCAATTTCAATTTTGATAAGATTCTCTATTTTCAAGAACTTTAAGTTGGATTCCTTATGTCTCGTTAATTTGAGCAAGAGACTAATACCAATATAATTTTCCAACTTTCAAACAACTCTATGTTGTGTTTCTTATATTTTTCAATTTTCAATAGTATGGTTTCTAAATTTCAAGAACCTAAGTTGGTGTTGAATTCCTTATAACTCCTTAATTAGAAATTTAGAAAACAAAGATATTTGCAAATTCAATATTCCTATTTTGATGTAGAAATCCTTGTTCCTCCAAGTCAAATTATTTGCAAGTATTTCTATGCTTGAATTTCAAGTAAAGTAGTTTCAAAAACTTTCAAATTAGATACTCTTTACTTCAAAAATATTCTAAATCATTCAATAAGTCTTCTAAGGTTATAACTTATCAATTCATTACCTTATACCTCCATTCATTTAATTAATCTCTAGCATAATAGATTATTCAATATTAACCTTAGTAATAATATTGCTTATGTCTCCCAAACCTTTGCAAAAGCAAATTAATTAAAATATTTCATGTACCTCCTTGAATATGGCATGCTACTTTTGACTTGCTTCTCGTGAGTCTTCTCGATTCTACAACCTATGCTTCTAAAAATGATCTTCCTCCTTTGCAATGTATTAAATACTCCTTGTGTATGGCACTCAATAAATTTTATCTTCAAGACTCAGACTCTCTTCTACGTACCCTAATGGATTGGTCTCTTCAATGAATGGGATTCTCCAAATATGGCTATGACTTCACCTTCCTTACTCTCCACGTACGGGCTCCTTCTACACTCCAAAATATACTTCTCTCAGGTGCTATTCATTTTTTAATTTAGACCATGCATTTAATAAATACTTGGAACCATTTTAGTTCCTTCCAAACCTATTGGCTTTCTACACTCCAATGTACCAAATGGCAAGCAATACCTTTATCTCTTCAATTTACACATCGCATGACTATTGGTCTTCTTTTAGTGCTTCAATATCTTCCAATATCCTTCCTTACTGTGCAATATTTGATAATGTTAAATTTAAAGCATTACTTTACTCTATTTGGTGGTGTTATGTCATCTTAGACATTATACTTAACATGTCACTTCCTTCAATAGCAATTCTAATGCTCACTTGATTCCTTGACACTTAGCTTTTCATTCAACCTTGTCCTAACTCAACTCCTTCAATATTTTGCCTTCTCAATGCCTTGCTTGTATAATGATTGGTGCTCCTCCTTCTATGATGACATGTGGCATACAAATTCTTCACATGCTACTAAGTGGTGCTCCTTCCTCCTGGGCATTATGGGCTTGATTCTCTTCACCCAAAAAATGGTCTCTTGCCAATGCTCCAATGATGGCACTCCTTCCAAGGTGTTTCAAGCCTTAGACAAATAATTTTCAACCAAACATTTTTTTTGCCCTAGTGCTACATGGTTGTAGAAGTTACATCCCTTTATTTTTCATCTTCCCTTGAGTGACTCTTCAATGGATTGAAGGTAAATGACTCTTGGTGCATTTATAGTGATGCTTGAGCTTCTGTATTTTCCAAGTGTTCCTTATGGTGGTTCTTTGGTGGTTCTTCCTTGCACATAGGTAACATTCCTGCAACTTCTTCACTACCAAATTTTTAAAATTTGGTTATGCTCCTTAGTGTATTTTGACACTTTAAATCTTGCTCTATCTTGGGCCCTTATTTGATCTCCTATTATTTCAATAAATCTCCCTTTTGCAAGCTTGTAAAATGATATTCATTATCAATATTATTTTCTCCTTATTTCTCCTTTTTGAGCAACTTTTAACTCTATATTGTGTTGATGTATTTTGTAGGTTTTAAAATAATCAAAATACCTTTAAATATTTTTTTCTCTTTGTATTTGAAGCTCCTTAGCTTGCTAATGCTTGCTTTCTTAATAGCATACAAATCTTATTTTGTTGATTTCAAACTTAAAATGAACCAGCTCCTTTATGCTATATTAACACACTAATTTGCAAGCTTCTAAAACTCCTTCTTTAACTGGGAGATAATAGTTTTAGAGTTCTTCTTTTTCTGATTTGAACTCTCTAAAATATGGTGCCAAATAAACTCAAATTAAATAAAAATTTTCATAGAGAAACTCTTTTATGCACCAAATATAAAACCTCTTTGGTTGTCTTTTGTAGCTTGTCTCCTCTCCTTTCTTGCTACTTGAACTTGTTGTCCTATATCTTCAAATTTGCAGCTTTACCTTCTTTTATCTTGCTACCTTAACTTCTAAAATTTGTAGCACCTTTATTTGACCAAATGTTGTCCAATGCTTCTCCCAAATCTGCCCCAAAATTCTCCAAAATGTAGCTCTCTAATATCTTCTTAATGCTGCCCAAATTTTGTAGCCAAAAACTCTTCAATTCACTACAAAAACTAATTTCTTCTCCTTTATCTTTTTGTCCAAAAACAACATTCAATTCCTCCAAATTGCTGCCTTATTTTGTTGTGCTATCTAAAAAATCTTCAATTTGTAGTACTATGTCACCTTCAACTTGTTGTCCTATGACTCTTCAAATTTTTCTGCAAAAATAAAAAATCTTCTTCTCCATAAATCAACCTTCAAATCCTTTATGGCCATCTTCAAAACTTTCAAATATGGTGGCCTCTTCTATATTATTTCTCCTCCAATATTCTTTTAAAATTTTGGATTCAAATTTAGCCTATTTTTTAACCTCTTCCTCAAGAATCTCAATGTCTTGAGGTCTTCAAAAAAGCTTTCCAAAATTTTGCAAACTTCTTGCCAAATCCTTCTTCCTTTTGGGCTTGTTGTCGGATGGCGACAATTATCCCAAATTCTTCTTTTCATGAGATTCTCCTACTTGCAATATTCTACCTTGAGCTTTCTTCAAATTTTCTCCAATGGCCACTTCTTCAACTTTTTCAATAGGGCTTCTCTAGCCTTCTTCTTCTTTCTCCTTCCAAGTTTGCTTGAGACCTCTTCTCTTGGGTCTTCAAATTCTGCAACTCTTCAATTTGAATTTTTCTTAGTCCTCCTCTATATTATTTCTTAAATATTCAATGGAGACCTCTTCTCTCAGGTCTCCTCCTTCTCAATATTCAATAGAGCTACTTTCTTCTTTCTTCAATCTACAATCTATAACATTCAATCTTCTATGGGGACCTCCTTCTTGGGTCTCCTCAATATTCTATCTTCAATATCCAATGGAGCCTTTTTTCTTGGACCTCCTTCTTCTCAAATTTTGAGAACTAATTTTTTGCAACAAAACTTAGACAACAACAAGCAAATGCATATAAATCTCTAAAAATCAATAAACTTCACTAGTTATCCCTCAATCTAGTGGAAAGAGATCTATGTTGAGTCCTAGTCTTCATGAGTTTTCCTGCAACCCTATGGAAAGACTCTAGCCAAAAATAAACTTTAAAATTTCTAAAAATGAGATCTCCCTATCTCCTCTCAATCTCTCTTGTGGCTCTCCCTATCTCCTATCAATCTCCCTTGTGGCTCTGATACCACTGTTAGATTTTGATGTTAAATATTTAATGAAAATCAACCACAAGATCTAGAATAAGCATGCTATATCAAATATAAGATAATGGAAATATTTAAAGCATATAAAACTCATGAAAGACTTCTATAATAACTCATAAAAATACCATTAACAAAAGCTCATGAAAATAGTATTTTGATATAGAATGGAGATCTCAAACTCTCCATATTTCATACATGCTTCTACATTGTATCTCTACCTTATTCTCTACTTCTCCTCTACATTGTGTCTCTTCATATGCTCACACAAAGGCCAATATATAATGGGATGTGACTCTTGACCTTCCATCTTCCTATGACTCTTCACCTTCCTATTCTATGGACTCATGTGCACATGGACTATTATGCACATTTACATTATTGAATACTTTGCACATTCTAATAATACTTGTGCATTTATTACATTACATAAAGTAAATACTCACACCCTAATCTAAGACACACTCCTAATATAAATATGTACCCAAGGTGGTACATTAGCATGTACCAAATAATGTAATATATTCCAACACATTTTATGAAAATACATTCTCATGTATTGGATATTAAGATCATTTATAGTTTATTACATATTAAATTTTGAAACTCATGGTTAAAAATATATTTGGATATGCTAATTACTTGTGCTTGAATCCATTATATATCAAGACCCAAATTATATTCCCCATACACCTATATAAAGTTTTCCAAAATCCTCTTATCATCATTTTATTGTGGATGTGATAAATATTTATACCTTTAAGTCCTTAAAATGTAATCATTTTTTTATTCAGACCTACTTTAGTTCATTCTATTATAAATGTTACAATGTCAGGTCTCATCAACCTTAGTATGTGATCCTTCTATATTGACTATTATTTTTTATTAAAGACACACTCATCATTCCCCGCTATGGATTTAGTTAGTTTCCTTGATCGTTATCATGCAAGAGACCTTATTTATTTTCATCATTATTTTTGATAAATTATATTTTTTTACAAGAAAAAAAATGTAATTTTATTTCAAGAGTGAAAGAAAACTACACTTCTCAGGTGCCTTAGCACAAATAGAAAGCTAAATAAAAGCATATTAATAGGAGGTAAGATAATAATTACAATTGTATCAAAAGGATAAATATCCTTATATATCAATACTTAATCATCCAAATAACCTCCATGTCCAAAACATGGATAGAAATCAGTGAAAAAGAAACCAACTAGAAAAGAAAAACAATAGTTGAAAACTACCATAAAGCTCTAATAAAATGAACAGGCCCATAGTAAAAACCTAGAGCTAGCATAGAAATTAAGGATATTATTGTGGGTGAAAGAAGAAAATCCATCCTTGTTCTCTTCCATTTACAAGAAAAATTCTGGAACCTATTGATCTTCTTTTGATAACCTATCTGCTTCTTGATTTAATTCCCTATAAACATGTGTAAAAGATATATTTTCAAAAAGGAAAATCACCTCTAATAGTTCATATCCGACTACTCTAAGTAGATTATTTTTTAATTGAGTAGATTTATGCATCCAATTTATGACTAGATTAGAATATCTAAACATTTATATTTTTTTATGTTTCTCTCCACATCACACTTAATTAGCAATCTCAATGCCTAAAACTCAACAAAATTGTAGGAACCTATCCCAAGACATAGTTTAAATTTGATATAGTGTGTATTTGAGAAGTAAAAAATACTTCCCTTCCACACTACTAAAAGGTGACTATCTTTAACTAGCCCCATCAAAAAAACCCCATGGTTGAGACTTTTCAATGAATAAATTATCTACTTGTTGAGTTTTCTTATGTTTTTTAGGCCTTTTGTTGATTGATACCAAAGTCCTCACCTAAAATATGACCTAAAATGGGGGTATTAACTTCCCTTCAAAAATAGTTGCATTTTGTGCCAACCATATACCCCAACATATAAGACATGGTTAATAAAGAAAATGTTTCAACTATTTTTTAAAAAACCACTATCTTAAGCATACCTCCACTATTTATCCTTCTCAAATATTTTGTACTCTAGTTATCTATTTATATTCTAACCAAAATTATTGATAAAAAGGAATTTTTATTAACATATGTGTGATGTTTTCCTCCTCTAATTGACACAACATACAAATATTTGGACCTTGTCTACTTCTTCTTTGTAAAACTTCCCAAGTCAAAGCCTTATTTCTCAAAATAATTATATTTTTTGGGGAAAATAATTTCTAAATCTTCTTCCACCACTAAGTAAGCCCTTGAGGATGAGGGTCAAAAATTGCTTTGTAACCAAGTCTAGCTATATATAGATACCCATATTTTTTGTATGCCCAAGCAATAGTATCTAGTTTAACTTTTAGGTTTCTATAAATATTATTAAGACTATCAATGTAAGACTTCCATAAAATAGCCTTCTCATCAAAAAAACCCAAGACTTAAGCCTGCTTCCAACCTTGGGTTCATAGACTAGAATAATTTTACTATCCCACTTGATGAAGAAAGTAAAATCCCTTGTCTTGTAAAGAAATTATCATAGATTTTGACAACAAAATGTTTTCTCAACAACCTAAAATAAAAGTAGCCTCTATTCTAACTTGTTCATCATTGCTCACTTTCCAAGCCAAATATTTCCAATCATAGGAAAGGTCTGTACTAGTGCTTTCCATTGAATGGAAATATTTTTAATGCTTTAATGTATGGAAATATTTTTAATGCTTTAATGTGGGCATCTGATCCAATCCATAAAGGTCCCTAGACAAATATACTTTTGTTCAATAATCTTCTTCCATAATCCTTCTCTAGTCAAAATCCTCCATAAAATTTTTGCTGCCAAAGAAGAACAAAAAATATGGATATTTTTAAGGCCCCAACCTCCTTCCTTCTTTGGTCTAGTAATACTTTGCCACTTAACTAAATGAATATCTTCATGTTTCTTGCATCCAGTTCAAAGAAATTTGAAGTACAATTTTCTTATTTTCTATAGAAATCCTTTGGGAATGTAGGCCATGGAGTGCCAAAACATAAGAATTGGAACTGACTTTACAAGTGTTAATCTCCCACCAATAGACAAGCATCTATTACACAAATGGTTAATCCTAAATTCAATATTATCTAAAATCCATCCCCAATTCTCTTCATGTAAGTATTTGGCTTCAATACAAACCCTAGATACTTAAATCCTTCCTAGAAATATAAGATATTAAAAGGAAAAACTCTTATTAGACCTTGTTTAGTCTCCTACTCTAGACCATTAAATCAAATAGAGGATTTTTGAAAATTTATTTCCATATTGGTAGAAATACTGTAAGTGTCCAATATTTCCTTCAACTTTTTAGCTTTCCTTAAACTACCATTTATGAACAACAATACATCATAAAAAATAATAAATTAGATAAATAAATGACCCCCACTTTGATCCTAGACAAGGATCCTACCTTATTTGCATCCAAAATAACTCTACTCAATCCTTCAACAACAAGAAAAAAAAGTAAAGGAGATAAAGGACATCCCTATCTTAGTCCTCTCAAGGGTCTAAAGAATTTGAAAATTTATCCCTTGATAAGAAAAGTAAAATATAAAAAATAAATACATATCATTATCCACTTTACTACTAGATAGCTAAAAACAACATTTAAGAGCATCAATATGATATATAACCAACTAGTTCTATCATACGCTTTAGATAGATCTAGTTTAAGGACCTTTGTATGAAGATTTTTTTTTTTAATAGAGTTAAAATCCTATTGTGTAGCTCCTATGGCTTCAAATTATTTTCTACCTGCTAAAATTCCAAACTACTCATAGGAAATAACTTCATAGAAATGAAGAACATGTGCTTATACTGAGAGGGGGGTGAACAGTATAAGATAAAACTTTTTTACTTTTTAATCCAAATAATAGCATCAAAAATATTAAAGTAGTAAAAATCACACAAAGCATCACACATATGAGAGACATGATTTTACGTGGTTCACCCAATGCGGGCTACTCCACGGAGAAAATATTTCTTATAATTTTTTCTCAAATAAATTCTCTTGGGAATCCTTTCCCTACAATGTTTATGGACCTCTGTCCAATGGAGATGTTGATCCCCTAAATCAAGCTTGTGGATCTCTATCCACAAGAGAACTCCTTCTCCTCTACTCTGGCTAGTGAACCTCTAGAAGACTACTACCTCCACTACATTGGCTTGTGGATATCTCTCCATTGAAGACTCTTGTCCCCACTTAGAAGACCTGTCCTCACTACCTTGGCTGATGGATATCTATCCACTGGAGACTAATGTCCTCTCTTCTCTGTCACCTCCAAAGCTCTATCTCAAATCTACACTAAACATAGTCCTTCGGTCTAGCACAAATCTGCTCAACAAGTCCACACAGAACTTGCTCAAATCTGCTCAACAAGTCCACACAAAACTTGCTCAAATATGCTCAACAAGTCCACACAGAACTTGCTCAAATATTCTCAACAAGTCCACACAGAACTTGCTCAAATATTCTCAAAAAGTCCACACAGAACTTGCTCAAATATTCTCAACAAGTCCACACAAAACTTGTCCAAATCTCATAGAAACATAAAGAGAATTTTTAGAGACTCAATATGTTCTATATTCAATGCTCAATCACTTTATTAACTCAAATCAGAATATAGAATAATTTGTTTTATGGAACTTGAAAAATCACTTCACACATCCACTTGACTAGGCTCAATCAACTCTACTCAACCAATCACTCAATGAAACATCCCTTTCTCACAAACCCTAGATCAAGCATATAACCACCAACTCAAAATGTTTCCAACAATGCTCAACAACAAATCTCACATAACAATGATACTCATGTTCTTTTCAAAACTCTAACTCAAGTTCTTCATACAACCAATAGTTTCAACAACAATGCTTATCAAACAAGGTTTTAATAACAACTCTTTATTCTAGAAAACCTTGATGCATTAACTCAAACACTCTCAAAAGGAAACCCTAATCAAGTCCTTTTCACTCCAAGCTTATTTTTAGAAAACCAACCAATCAACTCAACTATGGAAGAATGTGCTCATACCTTTTTCTTGATGGTGAAGGGATCTTGTAAATCTGCCACAACCACAATCACTTCTATGCCAAACTTAAAGAGGTTAGAAGATAAATATTTCTCACAATATAATGCAAAAACTCAATTACACTGGCTCAATTACACCTTATCACTCCACCTTTCAAAAACAACCAACAACATACATAAAATATTTATCCAATAACACCTTATAAACTCCCAACTAAAATAATTTCAACTTCCACCAAAATAACTCAAAACCTCTTTAATAAATTTTAATGGCAAAAAGAACTTTGGCAAGAATCAAATCTTTTTTCCTTAAAATAACATAAATCACTTCTCAATAAAATACTCTTTCAAAAACCTTTTAACTCCAAATGGCACAAAACAATTTCCAATAAAATAATTCTTCACAAACCCTTATAACTCCTAACAACACAAATTAATTACCAAAATTAATTCTTCACAAACCCTTATAACTCCTAACAACACAAACAAATAATTCTCCACAAACCCTTATAACTCCTAACAATACCTTAGAAAAAACTTTGGGCAATATAAAAATTTAATCAAAAATTACCTTTGCCACTTAGTGGGATTCAAACCCACAATATCTACCCCCACGAGCGCTCTAGCCATGGAATTAGCCACCACATGTGCTAGACGCATGCTTAACACTCCATGAGCACCTCGTGCTCCTTCTACCACACCTGGCGCTCAAAACCGAACATGATCAAAACTTTTCCTTGGCACTCAAGTCAACCACACCAATCATTCATGTGAAATTATCATGGACTCCTCAACTCCCAACACCTTTGCAAAATATGCACTGCCAATGGACCACCGTGTCCTTTGTGATTTAACCAAAAATATCTTTCCCTTTTGTCTTTTACCTAGCGCTAAAGACAAGCAAATCCTTGTCTTCTTCCTCAACAATCACGATTTCACCAAAAATGTTTCAAACTTGTTGCATGCATTAATAATGTCGAGGGGTAAGTTTTGAATGCCTCTTTGGCATTAATTTATACACGAACTCCCTTTGTTTTTTAGACGTTGGTGCTCCCACTTGTTTGATGATGTCGGCGCTTTCCAACCTTTATAATTTATAAATTATTTAAATTCTAAGGAATTTAAATTTTATAAATTATATTTTTAAACTTTAGCTTTAAGGAGATTAAAGCCTTCCTTGGGTTTAAACTTAAACCTTTAAATTTGTAAATAATTCTTCCACCGTGGGTCTTTTTAAAATATTAACTGCCATCTCAATGTGTGAGGAGACTTTTATATCCTCATAATGATTTTAATAAAACCATTTAATCTTCCACCATGAGTTTACCATAAACCTTCATAAAAAAATATTTTGCCAACTTTTTCTTCAACTCTTTGCATTGTTCCTGGTGCTATTGATGGTGTGCTCCATGACATTAATGATGAATTTTCACCTTGACATCAATGACAACTAAATAAGCTCAAAATGTCCAACAATCTCCCCCTTTGTCATTGATGGCAACCCAAATTATTTTAACTGAAAACTTGATCTTTCCTTTGTTCTGCTCCCCCTGGGACATTGCTCCCCCTGGCTCAATGCTCTCTCAAATATCAAATCTCTCCCCCTTTGACATCAATGGAAAAGGGTCACCTTTGGGGCTCGGGGCTAAGAATGAGCCTCTTAGCTTAGCTCCTCCCCCACCTCCTCATGAGGTGGTTAATTTTGGGGTGGGAGTCTCACTCCCAATTTTCCTCGAAGATACTCAAAATTTTCCTTTGAAAGTGGCTTAGTGAAAATATCTGCTATTTGTTCCTTTGTAGTGACATATTCCAATCTGACATGTTTATCTGTCACCTGTTCTCTCAAAAAATGGTACTTAATCGAAATGTGCTTTGTCTTGGAGTGCATTACTAGATTTTTTGAGATACTTATGGCACTAGTATTATCACATAGTATAGGAATGGGATGATCATGCTTTATCTTGAAATATTCTAGAGTTCTCTTCATCCATAACACCTGTGTACAATTGGCTACTACTGCAATGTATTCTGCTTCTATTGTAGATAAAGATACTGAAACCTGCTTCTTGCTTAACCAAGAGACTAAACATTCTCCAAGAAAGAATGCTCCTCCACTTGTGCTTTTTCTGTCATCAATGTTGTCGGCCCAATCTGCATCTATATATGCTGTTAGTGTAAAACTATCACTTTTGGGATACCAAAGCCCAAAGTCCATAGTCCCTTTTAGATACCTAAAAATTCTTTTTACTGCTGCCACATGTGTTTCCTTAGGTGCCACCTGAAATCTTACCACTAATCCTACTGATTGTACTATGTCTGGTCTTGTAGTTGTAACATACAATAAGCTACCAATCATAGATTTGTATAGTCTCTGATCTGCCTCTAGAGATTCATCATCCTTACTCAACTTGCATCCTATAACCATGGGAGTACTTACTAGTTTACAATATTCTAACCTAAATTTATTTAACA
Source organism: Wollemia nobilis (assembly GCA_028583015.1). NCBI lineage: Eukaryota > Viridiplantae > Streptophyta > Pinopsida > Araucariales > Araucariaceae > Wollemia > Wollemia nobilis. The sequence continues at coordinate 1,988,350 of JAQPPZ010017013.1, read as the reverse complement.
TTTCTTTTATATACTTGGCTTGTGAGAGAAACACTCCTCTTTCTGATTGTGAAATCTGAAGTCCAAGAAAGAAGGACAATTCACCAAGCATAGACATCTCAAATTCATTTTGCATGTTCTTAGCAAATTCTTTACACATCTTATCATTGTTTCCCCCAAATATTATGTCATCAACATAAACAACCACTATTAATAGATCACTCCCTTCATTTTTGATATATAAATTATTGTTTGCTATTCCTTTTCTGAAGCCCTGTTCCTAAAGATACTTATCCAATCTTGAGTACCATGCTCTCGATGCCTGTTTTAAACCATACAATGCCTTTTTCAATCTGCATACCTGATATGGTTTATCTACTAGTATGAATCCCTCTGGCTATTCAATATAAACTTCTTCTTCTAGAACCCCATTTAGAAATGTTGACTTGACATCCATCTGATATACCTTGAAGTTCTTGAAACTTGAGAAGGCTAAAAATATCCTTATAGCTTCAAGCCATGCAACTGGAGAAAAAGTCTCATCAAAGTCAATTCCTTCTACCTGTGCATAACCTTTGCATACTAACCTTGCTTTATTTATGACCACTTGTCCGTCTTCATTTAATTTATTTTTGAAAACCCATTTTGTGCCAATCACATTTTTGTCCTTTGGTCATGGAACAAGTTCCCAAGTTTTGCTCTTCTCTATCTGATCCAATTCCTCATTCATTGCCTTAATCCAAAATTCATCCTCACTTGCTTGAGTGAAGTCTTTTGGCTCAATATTAGATAGCAAAGAAAAATTTGCTTGTTGAGATGGTTTTATTATTCTTCTTCTTTTTTGTCTTTCATCTGGATCCCCAATGATATGCTCTTTTGGATGATGTTTCTGTACATACCTGGATGGATTTTTAGGAAGAAGTCTTCGTGTTTCTTCTTCTTCTTTATCTGATTCCTCACAAAATTCTTCTTGACAACATCCATCTTCTTGATACACAATTTGCTGAATTGGTTCCCTTGAATCTATCTTTTCATCAATTGTTACATTTATACTTTCCACCATAGTGCGTGTTCTTTTGTTGAAGCATCTGTAGGCTTTAATCCTTGTAGAATAACCAAGAAAAATTCCCTCATCACATCTTGGATCAAACTTGCCTAAGTTTTGGTCTTCCCGTCTTATGTAACATTTGCTTCCAAAATTTTTGAAGTGTTTTATAGTGGCAGGTCTTCCTTTCCAAATATCATATGGAGTCTTATGATGATTTACCCTCATTTGAGCCCTAGTGATTATGTATATTGTTGTGTTTATAGCTTCTCTCCAAAAACCATCTGATAGCTTAGATTCATTTAACATAGCTCTAGCCATGTTTTCAACTATCTTGTTTTTCCTTTCAACTACCCCATTTTGTTGAGGAGTTCTTGTTGTTGAGTACTCTCTCTTGATTCCATGTTGTTCACAAAACTCTAAAAATTCATTTGAAGTAAATTCTCCTCCTCTATCGGATCTTAGACACTTAATCCTTTTGCTAGTTTCATTTTCAACAAATTCCTTAAATACTTTGAATTTTCCAAAGGCCTCTAACTTCTCTTTTAGGAAGGCTACCCAAACCATTCTGGAATAATCATCTATAAAAAATATAAAGTAGCTCTCACCCTGAATGCTTTGTGTCCTGGTAGGACCACATAGATCAGTATGTATTAGGCTCAATGGCTCAGATGACATATATCCTTTTGACTTGAATGTTGTCCTAGTTTGCTTTCCATGTTGACAGGGTGCACAGATTATGTTTTGAGGTCTTCTTATTTTGGGTAAATCTCTAACTGCATGTTTATTGCTTATGTTGACTATGTTGTCAAAATTCAAGTGACCCAATATTCTATGCCATAACCAACTCTCATCTTCTTGTGATAGAAAGCACTTTTCCCCTTTGATCTCATTGAGCATGTATAAGTTGTTTGGAGTTCTTCTTGCATTGGCAATGATTTTTCTAGTTTCTGATTTTCTTATCTCACATCTATCTGGATGGAAAGTAACCATGTATCCTTGATCACAAAGTTGGCTTATACTCAACATATTGTGTTTTAACCCTTTAACATACAAAACATTCTCAGTTTTTGTTTTCCCATTATCTAAACTTAGAGTTCCTCTTCCACCAATCCTTGTTGATCCATTATCACCAAAACTTACTGATCCTCTATTTGTTTCTTTTAGTACAATGAATTTATCTTTGTCTCCTATCATGTGACTAGAGCAACCACTATCAAGATACCACTGTTCTTCTTTATCCTGAGCATGAAGGGTTGTTTGTACTAACATTGATCTACCCTTAACATTTTCTTTTTCATCTTTCCTAGTTGCTGAAATTATTTTTCTAGACTCAGGAAGTATCATTTTACACCATCTAGCCTTGTGCCCAAAATTATTGCATTTGTAACATGTAACATCATCATCCATGAGAGGTGCAAAGGAATTGAAATTTCTATTGTATCTTGCATGATGAATATAGTGTACAGCTCTATGACCATATTTATTACAAGAAAAACAATGACCATGGAAGAAATTATGTAACCTATTTGGATGTCTTGGAATTTGTGGAGAAGTCATCCTCCTCTTGTGATTAACTCTTATCTAGGGTTCTCCTTTGCTTTCTTCCTTTCTGATATCCTTTGCTTGCTTATCCTTGTTTGATATTTCTGCTTTCTGATGACTTGATTCCTCTTTCTGTTTCTCATATTCTACATCTTGTAGAACCTTGGTCCTTTCAACTTCATTCCTTAGGTGGACAATTTTTGCTTCCAATATTTCACATTTTGTTTCCCTGGTTCTCAATAGATCTGTCATGTCTTGCTCAATATTCTTTCCTTCTTCCACCCTAATCTTGAGTTCTGTGAGATTTTGTATAAGTTCCATCCTTGCTTCTTCATCTTCTTGAACTTGTTCCTTCAAGCTTGAATTCTTCTCTCTAAGTCTTTCCAAATTTTTGAGAGCAGCAAAGAATTCTTCTTTTATGTCAAACATAGTCTCTTCTTCATTTTTAGAAGTCATGTGTGCTATTGATGGATCCTCCTCCAAGTTGTTAGTCTTTTTATGGAGAGACCCGCTCTGATACCAATTGAAGAACATGTGCTTATACTGAGAGGGGGGTGAACAGTATAAGATAAAACTTTTTGCTTTTTAATCCAAATAATAGCATCAATAATATTAAAGCAGTAAACATCACACATATGAGAGACATGATTTTATGTGGTTCACCCAATGCGGGCTACTCCACGGAGAAAATATTTTATATAATTTTTTCTCAAATAAATTCTCTTAGGAATCCTTTCCCTACAATGTTTATGGACCTCTGTCCAATGGAGATGTTGATCCCCTAAATCAAGCTTGTGGATATCTATCCATAGGAGAACTCCTTCTCCTCTGATTTGGATGGTGAACCTCTAGAAGACTACTACCTCCACTGCACTGGCTTGTGGATCTCTCTCCATTGAAGACTCTTGTCCCCACTCAGAAGACCTATCCTCACTACCCTGTATGATGGATCTCTATCCACTAGAGACTACTGTCCTCTCTGCTCTGTCACCTCCAAATCTCTATCTCAAATCTGCACTGAACATAGTCCTTCGATCTAGCACAAATCTTCTCAATAAGTCCACACATAACTTACTCAAATATGCTCAACAAGTCCACATAGAACTTGCTCAAATCTACTCAACAAGTCCACATAGAACTTGCTCAAATTTGCTCAACAAGTCCACACAAAACTTGCTCAAATCTTCTCAACAAGTCCACATAGAACTTGCTCAAATCTTCTCAAAAAGTCCACATAGAACTTTTCCAAATCTCATAGAAACATAAAGAGAATTTTTAGAGACTCAATATGTTCTATATTCAATGCTCAATCACTTTCTTAACTCAAATAAAAATATAGAATAATTTGTTTTATGGAACTTGAACAATCACTTCACACATCCACTTGACTAGGCTCAATCAACTCTACTCAACCAATCACTCAATGAAACATCCCTTTCTCACAAACCCTAGATCAAGCATATAACCACCAACTCAAAATATTTCCAACAATGCTCAACAACAAATCTCACATAACAATGATACTCATGTTATTTTCAAAACTCTAACTCAAGTTCTTCATACAACCAATAGTTTCAACAACAATGCTTATCAAACAAGGTTTTAATCACAAATCTTTATTCCAGAAAACCTTGATGCATTAACTCAAACACTCTCAAAAGGAAACCCTAATCAAGTCCTTTTCACTCCAAGCTTATTTTCAGAAAACCAACCAATCAACTCAACTATGGAAGAATGTGCTCATACCTTTTTCTTGATGGTGAAGGGATCTTGTAAATCTGCCACAACCACAATCACTTCTATGCCAAAATTAAAGAGGTTAGAAGATAAATATTTCTCACAATATAATGCAAAAACTCAATTACACCTTATCACTCCACCTTTCAAAAACAACCAACAACATACATAAAATATTTATCCAATAACACCTTATAAACTCCCAACTAAAATAATTTCAACTTCCACCAAAATAACTCAAAACCTCTTTAATCAATTTTAATGGCAAAAAGAACTTTGGCAAGAATCAAATCCTTTTTCCTTAAAATAACATAAATCACTTCTCAATAAAATACTCTTTCAAAAACCTTTTAACTCCAAATGGCACAAAATAATTTCCAATAAAATAATTCTTCACAAAACCTTATAACTCCTAACAACACAAATTAATTACCAAAATTAATTCTTCACAAACCCTTATAACTCCTAACAACACAAACAAATAATTCTCCACAAACCCTTATAACTCCTAACAATACCTTAGCAAAAACTTTGGGCAATATAAAAATTTAATCAAAAATTACCTTTGCCACTTAGTGGGATTCGAACCCACAATCTCTGCCCCTGTGAGTGCTCTAGCCATGGACTTAGCCACCGCGTGTGCTAGATGCACACTTAACACTCCACGAGCACCTCGTGCTCCTTCTACCACACTTGGCACTCAAAATCGAACATGATCAAAACTTTTCCTTGGCGCTCAAGTCAACCACTCCAATCGTCCATGTGAATCGATCGTGGACTCCTCAACTCCCAATGCCTTTGAAAAATGTGCATTGCCAATGGACCACCATGTCCTTTGTGATTTAACCAAAAATATCTTTCCCTTTTGTCTTTTACCTAGCGCTAAAGACAAGTGAATCCTTGTCTTCTTCCTCAACAATCACGATTTCACCAAAAATGTTTCAAACTTGTCGCATGCATTAATAATGTCGAGGGGTAATTTTTGAATGCCTCTTTGGCATTAATTTATACATGAACTCCCTTTGTTGTTTAGACGTCGGTGCTCCCACTTGTTTGATGACGTCGGCACTTTCCAACCTTTATAATTTATAAATTATTTAAATTCTAAGGAATTTAAATTTTATAAATTATATTTTTAAACTTTAGCTTTAAGGATATTAAAGCCTTCCTTGGGTTTAAACTTAAACCTTTAAATTTGTAAATAATTCTTCCACCGTGGGTCTTTTTAAAATCTTAACTACCATCTCAATGTGTGAGGAGACTTTTATATCCTCATAATGAATTTAATAAAACCATTTAATCTTCCACCATGAGTTTACCATAAACCTTCATAAAACAATATTTTACCAACCTTTTTCTTCAACTCTTTGCATTTTTCGTAGTGCTATTGATGGTGTGCTCCATGAAATTAATGATGACTTTTCACCTTGACATCAATGACAACTAAATAAGCTCAAAATATCCAACAAGAAAATTTTCTTCAATCTAGATACAATTACACAACGAAATAGGTCTAAATTCATCAAATATTTCAAGCTTCTCCTTTTTTGGAATCAAAGATAAAAAAGTGGAGTTAAAATACCCCAAAACCTGACCACTCAACCTAACTTCCTCCATTAATATAAGAATATCCTCCTCAACCAAATCATAGAAAACTAGGAAAAACTCCACAGGCCATCCATTAGGCCCTAGAATTTTATCCATTTTGAAAGAATTTAAGACAAATTTCAGTTCTTCCTTTGTGACCTCCTTCATAAGTAACTGATTTTCCTCCTCTGTCACAAAACTGGGGAAGAAAGTAGTTAAATTTTAAAAAATTCCAATATTAATTCTATCAAGTTCTTTGTAGATAGATTGAAATTTTTTTACTCCCAAATATGCTAACTCAGAAAACCTCCTAATAGGAACCCCTTCTTCATTCTATATATCCTATATAGTTTTAACCTTCTTTCTGTGATTAGCAAAATTATGAACAAACTTAGTATCTTCATCTCCTTTTTCTAACCATACAACTCTACTTTTCATTCTCCATTCAACTTCCCTCCACTCCAAGAATTTATTCTTGATTTCTAGTTCAACCAATCTTGTTTTCTCCTCCTCTTTAAACAAATTAGCCTCATTCTTTTTATGAATTTTTGATATTTCTGTCTCCACAAACTTAAGATCTATATCCATACTTTCATTTTAAAAATCAATCCAATATGACACAACTCCTTTTAATTTTTTTAGAGTAGCAAAAAATTGAAAACTTGTTGATAACCTGGAAATTTGGTCATAACCAATCCATTATGTTTTATCAATTGTTAAAAATATTCTTCCTCCAACCAAATTGGATTGAGCTTAAAAGTACCAGTAGGTTTTTCTTCTTAACTTTCTAATTGAATAAATATGGGAGAATGATCTGAGTCACCTCCTATATCAACCCATGACCATTTTTTATCTATTTCATTGTGTAATGTCTCTAAGATCAAAAATCTATCCAACCTCTTTGAGATCCCAACTTCCCCAACTCTATTATTTCTCCATGTAGGCATTAATTTTATTGGTTCCAAATCAATTAAACCAACTTCTTCAATATTATGCTTGAAGCAATCTAAAATTCTATCAAATCTTGCAGATTCTCCCCAGACCTCACTTCTATCCATAGTAAAATTTAAGTCCCCACAAATGATAACTCTTTCATCCCTAACACACCTTTGGGAGAAAAAATATTTCTATAAGAATTGCTTATCTTCATAAGGACCATAACAATTAATAATTGATGACCTCAAAACCAAGTCTTTAAAAAAGAATTTTATCCATAAAATTGAAACCAGAAAGGAAGAATTAATTAAGGATATTGAGTTCTTCCATCTAGTTAAAATAATCCCTATATTTTCAATAGGATCTAGAGCCAATCCCAGTCCCTAGGCAATTTACTTAACCCTTCAATGACTTTTGTACTTTCCCCCATGGTTTTTTTTAGAAGGATTACATCCAAATTATGAATTTCCACCAACCTAGCTAAGGTAAGTTTTTAGAGGGACTACCAAGACCTCAAATATTAAGGGATAACATCATTTGAATATAGAGGGGTTTTATCCCACTCTAAGGACACCTTTGATAGGTTTTTTTTTACCCTACTGAATTTCCCCTAAAGCCTTCTCTTGTGAATGAAATAAAAATGATTTCCTACCTATAGAAGTAGTGGAATATTCCTTTATATGGTCCATACCTAACCCTAACCTTCCAATAATTACATAATTTCTCAGCTCGAATTCCCTATTCCTAGAATGTAATAAATATATACAAGAGGAACCTATCTCCAAACCATCCCCTAAAATAGATACCTCCCTAGAAGATTCACTTGATAGGTCACAAAGATATACCCCAATAGTAGAAATATTTGGATCACAATCCCTATTCAATGATTTTGAGGTTGTCGGTCCATTGTCTAAAATCTTAGAAAATTCCTTGTCCTTGGGACTTCTCTTCAAACATTCATAATGAAGTGTACAAATTTATTTATTACCTAATTCCATATTATTCTCATGTATTGGACAATAAATTTCATAAGTCTTAGATGTCTAACCAACAGACTTAATAGTATCAAGTTCCAATCCTTTCATAGTTTTATTTATGACTTTGTCTCCTTCTCTAACAACTTGTAAATAGTGAAATGGAGATAAATCTAGGCCCAAAATTTCTTATTCCTTCTAGATAGCTTTGGTTCTAGGTTCAAAAATATTGTTTTTGCTTGTTTGTGCCAAATAAGGGAGAACTATTAAGCTTTGAAAAATAGGTATCTCTTTATTGTTGTTAGATGACTTGAAATCCCCACTATTCATTTTTTCTCCTCCATACTTTTTGTGTGAAAACTTGAGAACATTACTTAGAAATATATCCATGAACATGATAATGAACACATATTAAAGGAATATTTAAATAATCCAAGATTTTATTATGAATTGTATTCCCCACAACTATCTCCATACAATCTAGTAAGTCTTCACTAATATTCATCTCAAATAAAAACTAATCTTCAGACCAAAAAACACTAGATTTGAAAGAAATATCTATATCAAAGGTTTTACCTAATGAGTCTCCAATATATTTCAAATATCTTTATGATCATAACTCCATTGGCAGACCTAGAATTTCTACCCAGATTGGGATTCTCCTATCAACTTAGGTCCTAAGATCAAAGCAAGTCATCCAAGACTTCAAAGCCAAAAAATAAGACCCCCAATATCAACGACCTCCCAAAATTTTCAGTGCATATTCCTCAAATAGAAAAATTAAACCTATCCATCCTCTCACAATTAAGTGAAAAATTAGCTCATATCCTAATATTGGGATCCATACCTTCTGCAATCACTCATTTAGTGTATTATCAGATATTTGAAATCCATGAAACTTTACAAAAAGGGCCTTCCAAAAAAACTTCAAAACTTGTTCCATCCTCAAGTCTTCCCCAAGTACCATCCAAATCTTTGACCTTCTTTTTTTAACAACTTTATGTGCCTTACACACTTTAGTAATCAGATTTACAAACTGTGTTAATTTAATGTTTGGATCCACTCCACTTAGGGCCTCTAAGTCAAGACTTTTACCATTAAAACTAAAACCAAAAAAAGAAACTTTGTTAGACAAAGTGAGTTTGGTTTATTTGAAGCCTACTCAATTTTTTCTTCTATGCAATAAAATACTTTCTCATTCATTAGATCCATCGCATAAGTAGAGTTTTATGAAACACCTGAGATTGAGCAATCAATAGGACAACTAATATAATTTTAACCTTTTGATATAGACTCCCCTCTATCCACTAAAGTCTGATTACTTGTAGTATTATTTTGGTCACTCAAAAAACCCAAGGACCCCTAGTTCTCAACTTCTAAGTCTTATCCAGAAATGGAGGCATTAGTCCTTGGAGTTGAAAATATGTGTTTTCCCTCAAAGGGATCCTTTGAGAAGTCTAAATTTTCCTCTTCATTCTCCATCAAAAACAAAAAACCAATTTCCCAAATTATATAGCCATTTTGAAAATATCAAATAAAAAACATGTTTACTTAATTACCCTAGCACTACTACCCTCATATTTGTTACCCTAGCAATTATGCACTCACCTTCACTACCCTAGCACTACTGCAACACTATTAAAATATTTTACTTCACTGCCCTAGTACTATTGCTCTTGCCTTCTCTACCCTAGCATTATTGCAATAGTTTTAAAATATTTTTACTTTCCTTTCCTAGCACTGTTGCACTCACCTTCGCTACCCTAGAATTGTTGTAGCACTATTAAAATATTTTTACTTTGCTACCCTACAACTGTTGCACTTGCCTTCACTACCCTAGCATTGCTGCAACACTATTAAAATATTTTTACTTCTATCCTAACACTGCTGGACTCACCTTTGCTGCCCTAGCACTACTGCACTCGCCTTCACTACCCTAGCATTACTAGGATACTATTAAAATATTTTTACTTCACTTCCCTAGCATTGCTGCACTCACCTTAATTTCCCTAGCACTGTTGTGGCACTGTTAAAATATTTTTACCTTGCTAACTTAGAACTGTTGCACTCACCTTTGCTTCCCTAGCACTGCTATGACACTCCCAAACCCTTGAAATATATCTAAGTATGCCCCTAAAAATAATAATAATAAAAAATAGGTGAGGGTATTCCAACCTGAGAACAATCACTTTTTTCTCCAAAAATTTCCATGTAGCTTGTTGGTTCCTTATGGTTTCCTCCTCTGTAGCCTTCTCTAGTATGGATCTTCTTATGCTCCTAATAAAATACATAGTCATTTAAATTATATTATCTATTATAAAATTTTAAATCACACTTGTGATGCCTTGTATTATTATATTAAATAAATAATGGGACATTTTCCCTTCCTCAATATTGTTCAATACCTTAAATATAAATGTATCCTATCATTATCTATCTAGATATGATGGTCTTAAATCTTCTTCTATAGCATCTTAGTTTTCATCATCAATAGAGCATGTCAATCTCTGAATGTATCAAATTTTAATACTTCTATGTAATATGATACGGTGCCAGAAACATGATATCATGTATTGATAAAAATATGATGGCATGTAAAGTTAGATCAAACATGGATTTTTGATTGTCATACCTTAGAAGTATCACCATTTTAAATGCATACACATTAATGTAATTATTACTAGTGTATCCTAAATACACTACATCCTATAAGTTGTCTATTATACCTTAAGGATGAGAGATCTAATATATAATAACACAATGGATTTATATCATATAGACATGCAACTATAATCTAAATTTTGTTATATCAATGTTATATCCTAAGTATTCAATATGCAAATGTTGCTTCCAATGTATTCGTCTAAGTGGAACAAAGCATTTCCAATATCATTCTCTTATCTTATGAATTAAATTATCAATTAAAAGCTCAATTTTATGAGCATAGTTTAGGTAATATAGAATATTAATAATATTATTATCAAAATTTAATGATAGGACCTTAATAACATGTTTATTTATTATTGAATTTCCTTCAATATCACAATTACTTGATGTTTCAACTATCATTATTGATAATGATGTACCAAGTTCCTTTTTTAACTCAAATTATTTTAGTATAATAATAATGTTACAAGATAAAGACCAATCTAGTGCACGTCTATCCATTGTAGTTTCATACTATTAATATTCTACTCCAATATAATACTATTTAAATTAACCACACAATTGTATTTGTATCAATAATTTTATTGAACTACAGTGGAGGTAACCAATTATGAAGGTATTAAAAATGGTGGAAAATATTTAAAAATTATATAGTATCATGCATTTGATCCTCATCTATATTTCCCTTCTCCAACATATTTTCTCTTAGATGATCCTCTAAAATATCCATTGATAGTTGTTTTTCTAATCATCATATTCATCTTTCTAATAGTTAATGTGTTCCATTCCCATCAGAATCTTTACATTCCCATACTATCTTAGGAATTTAATGATTTGCAATATGCCTCTCCTATTTAATGGGATATTTTAAATTCTCCTCCCTATTACCATGATATACATAGGGCACCATATTAGATAAAATTTAATTTAATTATATTATAAACATTCATTTATCTATCTATCCTTTTATGTTATACAAACTTCACTATCTTTCCATACTCAACTATTTTGTTATACAAGTATGTCCATATCTAGGTAGTAATTACATAATTCTCTTCATATATCCTCTCTTCCTCCATATTCATTTTTTATTGACCTTATCCCACATCTACCCAATTAATTTAAAACATGTCAAGCTTCTTTATAATATCATGTTATAAAATTTATCATATGGTAACCTTCACTTCATCCTTTCATTGATTGGCTACCCAACCCTTCATACTCAATGTCCACTCCACTATCTCTAAGTTCCACACTTGTAGAAATTAATTCAATATTTATTGCTATCTCGCAAGGATATAAATCCTAGCCTAGATGGAAAAAAGCTGTATGTGCTTGTTTGATAAAGTATCTTAACCAACAAGGAAAATTATACAATAAACACATTATTTTTAGTCATAAGAACTATGATTCCTTTTCAACAAAATATGTATCATTGAACATACCTAATCTAATGTGTAACTATAAATTTAGATCCCATTTAATCATATACAATGCATCTCCATGAGTCATATAAGTTTTTTATTTCTTACTTGTGATCCCAGCTTAGGTCATTTTCATAGCCATAGGTAAACTGCTACATATGGGCACAAATTTATCAATTAACCTCTTTGTACTTTCCACCTAAATAATATATAGCTTATATTTATTTTCTATACATTAAATTTATATCAAGGGATTAAATTTGAGAGGAAACTCTAAACTTAATATCCTTTGTTTCTCAAAAAATGTATATTTTATGAACACTTGATTTCTACTCTTACCACTTTCTAATACATACTATCATAAATACATAGATTGGCACTATAAATGGAACCAAAAATATGGACCTTTAACTTTCCTCCATGAATCATAACCCTTGAGCTACATAAATGAGTCGATGTAATCTATACCATAGTGCATATTAGGGATTCAAAATTGTCATTTTATTGCAAGGGTAGAGACTTCTAGATTTTCATTTTATTTTTTGACCATAGGGTGCATACTTATGACCAAATATTTTTCAATAAAATATCCTTTAAATAAAAGTATCAAAAACTATGACAACAACTACATATCTATAACCATCTCTCATCCCTTAGAAAGAGATATATTTGGTCAATCATTATAACATAATATTAGACTCGTGTCAAAAAATCAATATGAATTACATCATAATTTTATCATACAAGTAGCTATAATGCTCCTTATCCAAGTACTTAGTCATCTTCCAAAATTATATTTAGTAAACATATTCAATTACTCTAAACCATATTAGTATACTATAATAGTCCATTAGGTTCCAACATCAATACACATTAGCTACTCCTTATGAAAAAAAAAAAAATATTATCAACCATATTAATGAAAGTAATTTCACAAGTATTTAGAAACATCAAACTATAAAAAACCAATTGCATATAGTCTATACCTCTCATAGATATAATAATTCCAACTATTATAATCATAATATCATCAAAGAATATTTAATCAGGAAAATTAACTACTCTATCAACTTGCACAAGAAATAGAATAGAACCACAATCATCAAATCACTTCATATTTTGTATTAGTATGATTATAATTTATGATGGATTTTGAAGCTTTACACCAAATACAAAACTCACAGGAATATAATCACATGATCAAATATAATAAAGTTGCAATATAATGAAACTAATATAATAAATTAGAATATAATATAAAATAGAATAACACAATAATAACTCAAACTACTGAAAATGCTATAGAATAAAGGTATACTGATGCATGCAGCTATGCAACTTTGCTACAAATTACAATACTTTATCACACATATATAATTGAATGTGACTCCTCATATGCTACACTCTTGACCTTCACTCTTCTTTGAAACTCTTCAATTTCCTATTATAAGGACACGTGTGCACTCTTACATAATGAACACTTGTACACATTTACAGTCACAACAGTTGAACACATAATTACATAACACTTGTGCACATTTAAACACACAACACTTCCACAAATAATTATATGACACTTGTGCATTTCCTACACATTATTACATTACATGAAATATTAACTCATACTCTAATCTAATACACATACCTAATCTAATAATGTACCAAGGTGGTACATTGGTATGTACCAAATAATGTAATATTCTCCAACACACCTGCGATTACATTATTTGGTTATTGAAGACTAGTCTTCAATACAATCTTCATATTTCTATCTTCAATATACCTCTAGTAGATTAATGTTTGGATCCTTCTTCAACATGACCTTCGTCTTCCATGTGCTTTTAGATCTTGTACTCCCCATGTTCTCTTTTTACTTTTTCTAATTTTTCTAATCTTCTTATTCTCCTTAACTGATCTTGTCTTTGGATTTAGGTTTTCTATTGTTGGTGATATGACTCCTATTCCTATTTATTATTTTATTTTTCTATAATCTCATTTGTGATATATCTGATGGTATATCTTCTAAGCATTGAGTTAGTAAATAATCACAATAATATGACTTTGATTTCAATGATTCTTCTTTGAGACTATCATATGTATCATTTATTTCAACTTGCATCTTCCTTTGGAAAATCTCAAAACTAATTAATGAAAGATGCACCATTAAACTTTCTTTTGAAGTAAATATAATGGTGTTTTGATAATCCCACCATGACCTGAAATTTTATTAAGATAACATATAAGAGTTGTGAATTTTCCTTCTTTTGATTCTTTAAAAAACAAAGTCAATTTATCTTTTAGAATATCAAATATTTATTTCTCTCCATAAAAGTTACTTATTAAATTTTTTGAGTAAAATATGAGTGTAGGCAACATGTCTTCACTATCATAATTAAAATACATTTGTAACAATTTCATCCATGAGTGTCCTTTGATGTAGTCTACCTTATATCTCCTTAGTTTTTGAATGATAAATATTAAATTTCCAAGTTTTGTAAAAACCTTTGTTTGTTGAATTCCTTATGGCTCCCTAGTCAAATAGAAACTATAAAATTAAGAATTTTGTAAATATAGTTTTTCTATGTTTGATGTAGAATACCTTATCTCTCCACAATTAAATAATTTGCATAAATTCTCTATATCATGAATTTCAAATAATAGTTATATTATATTTTCCAAAAAATTAAATACTTTATAAAACTTTAAGTTAATTATCTTCTTATCACTCCAAAATATTAATAATGCACTTAAATTTACTAAGGCTTTAGATATCCTATTAAATTTATTATTACTCCTTTATTCAAATTAAACCTTAGGATAAATCAATAATTAATTATAAATTAACGTTAGCACTCCTAAAACTTAGAAAATATTCAAATATTAAAATTTGAATTTGAATTTGTACCTCCTTAATATTTGTTATTTTGAAAAGTCTCTAACGTTGTGATTTGGTGAGCGGGTCACTAGTGGCTTTGAACGGTTTCACTTGTGCTTCGAATCATGTGAGAGTGTGTGAGTGTTTTTGGATTCCTCATCTAGACCCTATGTAATCTTCTATGTAATACTTCAGTCTCTGTACATTCTCCTTTCTTATAGTAATGTGGAAAAATGTATGGTGGTTTCATGTTTATACTAGATAATGCTCCAATGCTTTGATGAGCAAAATATTTATCTAAGATTCAATTCTTTGGTAGGTGAAATATGTTATTCTACACTCTTAATGTTACTAAAATTATATGTTATTCACCTGATTTTTGTCCTCCTCTTGAATTCCTTTGCTCACTATTTATTGCATTTCATTTCCTCTTCAATAAATGATTGAATTTTGAAGTGATGATTCACCTTTTTTCATTTGCTACAAATGGTCCAAGTGTTGCTTAGTATCACTTCAGATTCTCTATGGGCTAGAAAAATTTTGTGGTACTTGGTATTCTAGGTAAATTTTATCTATGTTGGTCATTTTTATGGTGCTATCTTCCATGGTGGTGTTGTTGTTGGTGTACACAATAACGTTGGCTACCTAGGTGATACTAGTTTCTTCAGGGGTGCTCTATATTGTAGGTGATATTGCACTATTTCTAATCCTTTAAGAAATATTGCTAATAGAACTTTGTTATTGGTCAATAGTGTTGTGTTCGACTATTTTAGAGTGATGCAAAAAATAACTTCTCTTCACATTCTTATCATTCTATTTGCACTTGTTGTCAATGCTAACTTATTATCTTCATTTACTGTGCAAGTGCAGACATCTATCTTTTAATTTGGTGCAAAATATTTCAAGTCTCTCAAATAAAACCTTATTTACTTGTTAAAAAAATACTTAATATTGCTTTCTTCTATTGTACTTTTAAACAATTTTAATGCTTATATTTCACCTTTTTGTCTTCAATACCATAAATTTATTTTTTGTTCCTTTATTCTGCTTCTCTTTGGTTAAATCTATAGAGATATCTTATTTATCTATTTCACAAACTTGATGGCCTTTGATGTATGCAAGCTTTGACAAGATACTTGATCGGCTGTAGTAGATTACATTTAATATTTTTCAATATGGGGTAATCAATGTTAGATTTAAAGAGTAAGAATCCAGTATAGATTATACCATGGGGATCAATTCTAATATTAATTTAGATCTATTTTAGTTTTAGGTATTGCAGAAAAATAATAATTGCAGCGAACAAAAATTAAATCGTGTAGAAATGAAAATAAAGTGTAATTTATGATTTATGCAGTAAATATGATAATTACCTATTGATGATTTTATCTATTGGTGAGGATCCTCGTGTAGTTAGTTTTAATTATCTATTTTGACTTTCTATTCTATAGAAATGTAATTTAATTTATTTTATATTCTAAGGTTAATTAACTATTTCTAACCTATTGTAGGGACGAGAGATTAGGGATTGACTGTAGGAGTGGGCCTTGCCTCCTAGAGGATAGCGTAAGTCTTTCTCCCCTAAATTAATTTATCTTAGTAACTAATATGCATAATTAATACTAAAATTATTCTATTCTATGGATGCATGAAAATTACAATTACAACTACATAAAAAAAATCAAGCAGTAAATACAAATGACACAATTACCATAACAATTGTTACTTTTATTGCTGGAAGTTCAAATGTACATATCGACACATTTCCTCAAAAATTGTACATACATTAGCTAGACTTCTAACATTTCTTCATTAGATAGGTGATTGACGAATAGACCTTTTCAAAATTCTTCCTATGTAATATATAACATGACTTGGATAATTCTAAGTAATATTATTCCATGTATTTTTCCATGTTGATTTGTGGACTTGATAATGTGACAAATATGTAATAACGAGAATAATCTAAACTAACACAATTCACAATTCTACTTGGACTCAGTAAATATCCTAAGTGGTCCAAGTCATAAATCTAAGGTGATAGGTTACACAAGTAGACATTTGATCCTATAGAGTGAAAGCATAATTATTAGGACAACGACCTCCTAACACTTAAGAGGAAGTGTAGAAGTGGCAATGCCCTTAATCCATCATTCCTTATCATGAATGATAGTACATTTTTCACCAAATTTTGCTACCAATTGGGTGATACTTTTAGAGGAATTTTTGTAATAAGGCAATCCTACTTCCGGTATATTTAGGACTTCAGAGATAGCACAAGGATTTAGGTAAAACTAAATATCCTCAATTTAGGTGGTAATATTTGTAGGGTTAAAATTCATAAAAAAATGTTTAGAAACCACCTGGTTGTACCCTCTAAATTTCATGAGGGAATCCCACCACCTAGATTTTTGGAATAATTCCTTTATAGAATTGCTAGGATTTTGTGTTTCAATAGATGGAGGCTTTCTTCTTTTCATAAACATAAAATGGGGTATGGTTTTAGAGCAAGGAATAGACAGGGTAGATTGAATTTGAATGGGATGATTCCCAAGTTTTTGTTTAAGCAACTGAAAACCTACAAAATTATTCCATTTAAAAAAGAAAACTTTTGATATTTTGCAGAGAAAAGAAATTTTATCTTATCAATTTTCATAAAATGTTGGGAATAATTTTATATCTTATATTGACAAAAATAATTATAATTTGAAAATTTATCTCTCTGCGTACATAACTACGAAAATATGTATACATATTTGTATATGACAAAAATATTAGAGTATAATATACCTTTTTTCTTCTACAAATTTTTACAACTAAAAATAAATTTTGAAATGATTAGAAAATATTACCTTCCATTGCTATCGCTGCTATCAACTTTTAGTCACCCGCAAAAAAATATTGTAATTCCTTGTCAACTATCATCCTTTGCTCATATTTTCACCTTTTCCACTCATAATTTTATGTATTCTCAGTAGTTATCCCCTTTCACACTTGTTTTGAACCCTCAATTTTGTTTTGCTAAATAATTTGGTAGAGTTTCAACTTGTTTGCAGAGCGTTTTCATCAATGCTCAATGTCTTCTATGGAAGGAAAATGAATTAGGGTTTATTTTCCTTTGCATGGAGTTTTAGCCATGCAAAGTATCTAGACCATCCATTTAACCTTTTCCTACAATAGTGACCACATAACCTTAATCGATGATAGCAACCACTTAACCTTAATCAATGGTAGCAATAATATCATGGATCGATGAATAAAATCCCTTAGTTTTGGTTTAATCAATGATTTAGGGCTTAGATCCATGTCACTATCATGTGATTGGATAGTAAATACCATGTTTCAATGATCATATTCATTTGTAGATATCATGGTGAAGTTTCTATATTTATCATGAGTTTCCTTCCTTTAATCGTAGCCTTATGTTCAAGACTTAATCAATGACTAAAAATTTTCATCCATGATGTCTCTCGCTATTGGCACAAGGGTCTACTTGTAATTCATGATCAATAGTTTTAGGGTGGTCAATTTTTCCTTTGGAACAAAATTTACCTGCCACATCGCATGGTGAGGATGGGTTTTTAGTGCCAAGTGTTATAATTTATAGTTTATACCTTTTAATCATCATGATGGCTAAAAAAATATTTTAACCTTTTACCTTTAACATGTGTATGGCATATGGTATTTTATCCTCTAGTGTGTCACTAGTCTTTAATGCCCACATCATCTTCTTACTTGCATTCTGCTCTATCGTACATGCTATGTTTTGTCCATGTGGTGTTCCACCGTGTCATGTTTTATGTTGATATTGTGATTAATATATGGTGTTCATCGTCGATGCCTATGCTTTATGGTCAACCTTCATGCTTTCCCATGTAGGTTTCCCTATTGGATACTTTTATGTTACTTTATTTTGTCATGTCATTATTTAAATTGGTCCACAACCACATTTGTTTGCCTTTGCGTGCATGTGTACCTAGTAGTCGACGAGGCTTGTGTAATCATATTTTTATGCTTTTCAAAGGAAGGCATCCACGTAATATATTTCCAATTGATCATCGATCATGGATTGTGCTATGTGGTGCCATCTTGATCATACACGTCAGTCAATACCTTTTTATTTCAAGCATTTATGACTAATTTTTATTTGAGCATTTTAAGTTTAATATCAAATTTCACAAAGTTTGAGGGTGGTCAAAATTTTATACATTTTCATATGATTTTTCCCTCCTTTTTTTTGAAGACTTGATAAATACCATTGCCATATTTTTTTTTATAATCTGCGTTGACACGTCTTATCATGCATCTTGTCATTTTTTGGTTTACCATGTGTCACTTATACCTGGGACCAATTTAATTCTTGACACTTAGGAATATTTCATTGTATGTGTTACAAATGGTGCTTACAGAATATTACTACAAAATATTGTTACAGAAGATATCTACGAAAAATGTTTACAAAAAACATCTACGGAATACATATACAAAAAACATCTATGGAAGACATCTACAGAAGACATCTACAGAAAACATCTATGGAAGACATCTACAGAAACTGTAGTTGTTAGAGTTGAGAAAATACTTTACCTGATTCTCTCCCCAAACTATATTGTGAACTCCATATGACTTTATTTATTCCCCCAAACTATAATTTTGGCTATATAGCCAAAACAAGATGAAGGGTGTTTTATTTATATTATGGTGGATATTATAATAATGAGTTTTATCTATGGGGGTTTATTATAAATTTTGTGATTGTGTTTCTTGAATTTCATTAAGAAGTATCCAAGTGAGAGGAAAATAATTATGAAGCTTGATATCAGTCATCAATATATATAAAAATAGATCTTTATCAAAGGCTTGAGATATTTTCAATCACTTGAAAAATGGAAATATTGATGGCTTTTTCTAAGAGATACAAATTTTTGGGAGATACAAACCACATTTATGTAGGATAAAAATGAACAATGGTACCGTCATAGGAATTTTATTCTGACTTATGCTTGCTTATGATATTCTAGAGTTGTTTCATAAATACTCAAACATCAATAATAGTCTTGGAGAAGATGACAATTTCATCAGCCTCCAACAGTATCAACCAGTTGAAGAGTCTGTCTGGCCTCATCAGTGCAGCTGTTGATTTGTGTGATTCCCTAAATCTTCTGCTTTATAGCCGCAGCCTCAGGGGCACAAGGAGTCGAAGGCAAAATCTAAAGATGATGGCAAGAACGATGATAAGAAGTTAGATGAGGACTACAAGGAAGACCGCTTGGCCTCTTGGCTGTCCATTCTATGGGATGTTTTTTTTTTGACCATATTCTATTATTTTTATATGGGCACAAGCTACTCTGCATGGTGCTTGCATGATTAGTTTTTGTCTTTGTTAGTTCTTTTTTGCGTCTTTCTTTTCTGATGGCCATAATATTAGGCTTCCATAGTTTAGTTTGGTTGTATTCTAATGGAAGAGTAGGTCTTGGCCATTTTTGTTGTCAGTTTAAAATTTTAGGGCTTGGCCTTTGTCCAGTTGGTCAGTGGACCCTATTTTGTAAAATGGTTTTGGGTCAACCAGTTAAAACCCGGTGTTAATTATAATATTCTCTTACTTACCAAAAAAAAAAAACATCCTAATGACGTTAAAATTTTTTATCTATTCAATTCACAAGTCGATATGAAGTTAAATATATCCTAATGTCTTCAATATTCTCAAGGACCAACTGTGTGTGCAGTGAGTATTCATTTCTCACTATGAGTAAGGATTGAATAAAATAAAGGTCACTTATGCCAATAATCTAGCTTATCTGTGATTATCCATAGGCCTTGTCCAAAATTAGTGCTACTACATACAAATACCTTATTTCTAGGTAGGTTTCATTCAACCCATTTTTATAATGAGGATCACCCCATGGTTTTAGAGATACTAAGAATTCTAGGGATTCAAGCTCTTTTACCCTTCTTTTGAAATTTTCTTGGGATACTTTCTCATTTTGAGAGGGAGAAAAATATTTTTATTGCTTTTTGGGACTCTTGCTTTATTTTTAGAGGAAGAAAGAAGAAATTTTTGGGATACTTGCTCGATTAGATGAGGAGCAAGGGATTTTTTTTTTGAAGGATGAAGGGTGAGCTTGTCCTTTTGTCAATTCATTTGTACTCTAAGTCATGCGCATAGATGAATAAGCTAGGTAAACCATTCACTTTATGGAAATAGTAACTCATGAGTTAATCTCTCCAAATATCACAATGTATTTATATGTTCAAATGTGCATAGTCCAAGAAAAAAAATTGATTGACTAGAAATAACTTACAACATAAAAATATTGCTTGACTTTCAATGAAAAATTTTCTCAAAACACTTGTTGTGGTTGAATAATTGAGAACACTTAGATTTTATCTAGCAAACAAGGTATTATGTAACATGTGGTAGCCATTTTCCTGCAAGTTGTTAAAGAAATATCTTTTTAGCTATTTTTGAAACATTGAGACTGAAAATTGATGAAAATAAGATAGAAATATTGCAAATATAAAAAATTCATGATGAAAAAAAGGAAGAATAATATTTTTTTTTGTGAGAGAGAAGTTATTATTCAATAGTTGTTGATTGCATTTTAGAGATGTACTACAAATCGGCTTGTTGCTTAAGGTGGTGTATGAATTCTTCCTTAGATAATGGCTTATTTTAAAGTTTAATTATGTGCCCATTTACTAGTATTTTTCTTGTTCAATCATCTATAGGCTTAAGCTTGACTGTACCATTCCTGAATATTTATTTAATTTCATAGGGTCCTAGTCATCTTATCCTTAATTTACCTTGAAATTCTTGGTAATGAGAGTCAAACAACAAGGCCCAATCTCTTGATTGAAATGTTCATGAAATAATGTGTTTAGCATACCATTTATTTCATTATTGTTGGGTTATTTTAGTCCTTTGTAATACCTCTAGTATCCTTTCATACATATGTTTAAAAATTTCCAATCTAGCTTTTTGTTCTTGCTCCAAATTCATATCAAGTTGTACCGTTGTGAGAAGGGTTTCTATCTCAAACTCGATGGGCATATTAGCTTGTTTTCCATAGACCATTTCATAAGGTGATAATCATGTGGTAGTTTTCTAAGTTGTGTTATATGCCCATATAACTTCTTTCAATATCTCAACCAAATCACCCCTATTAATAACTATGATTTTTGTAATAATATTTTCAATTTCTCTATTCGTAACTTCTACTTGTTCATTGGCTTGAGGGTGATATGGTGAGGTTTTCCTATGTTTTATTTAATATATGTAAACAAAATTTTCAATTAATTTAAATAGAAATTTGGTTCCATGATCTGAAACTAACTCTCTAGGTGCTCCAAAGCATTGTATAATATTTTCATAAAGGAAATCAACAACTAGTTCAGCTTGTGCTCGTGGTTAAGATTTAAATTCAATCCATTTAGTGACATAATATGTACACACAAGTATGCGTTTATTACCTATACTTGGAGGGTCTAATGGTACAACAAAGTCAATTCCCCATTTCTTGAATGGTTCAAACACTACTTATGAAACCAAAGGCATCTCCATTGAAGGGGTAGGATTACTAGCTCTTTGACAAGCATCACATCTATCAATAAATTTATGGACATCTCTATTCATGGTAGGTAAAAAGTAACCAATTTGAATTATTTTTCTAACTTTACTTTGGGGCATAATGGCCTCCACAAGGTTCTTCATGTGATGCCCGAATGATGTCATATACATATTTTTCTTGCACGCATATCCTAATTACTTGGTTAGGATATTTTTTAAACAAGACTCCATGAATCCACATATAAGGAATACTTTGGCATACTAATTTTCTATGCTCATGCGATGTATAATTTTGAGGTATTTTTCATGTTACTAAGTAATTTACAATATCAACATACCAATAAGTAAAAATAGAAAGAGCAAACAAATGTTCATCTAGGAAATTATCAGAAATTAATTCACCATCATCAAATATTTGCATATGAGATAGGTGATTTGCAATGACGTTATCTTTTCCTACCTTATTTATGATTGTGACATTAAAATCTTGTAGAAAAAGAAGCCATATAACCAGTCTACCTCCTACTGTCACATTTTTCATTAAGTATTTAATGGCAGAGTGATTAGCGTGAAAAAATACTTCATACCCTGTTATGTAATGTTTAAATTTACTGATGGCATGGATTACAACTAAAAATTATTTTTCAGTAATAGTGTAATTAAGCTTGGCTACATGTAGGTTTTTACTTACATAATAGATATCATAAGGTATTTTGTTCCAACCTATTGCAATATTGCCCCTATTGCGTAACCCGAAGCATTGTAATGTATGTGGAATGATAATTCCAAATTTGGTCCTCTCAGGATTGGAGCAGTAATCAATTTATCTTTTATAACTTTAAAGGCTTCTTGACATGCTTCAATCCAATTGAATTAAATTTCTTTGGTTAAGAGCTTAATCATGGAAGCAACGATTTTACTAAAGTCTTTAATGAATCTACGGTAGTATCCTGCATGTCCTAGGAAACTTCTCACCTCTATTTGTGTTTTCAAAGGTTTAATGGATTGAATAGCTTGTTTTTTTGTAGGATCTACTTAAACACTAATGTAGGAGCATCCAGTGGTGTAAGAGTGATCTTGCATCACCCGAAAAAAAATTGTAATTGTTTAATTTTGTAAAACTATTTTAACTTGCAGGAGATTTTTGAAGGTCTTAGAGGTCAAATTTGAGAATTTTTGGCTAGATGTAAACTTGTCTTTACCCCACTTAGTTGGTTTTATGTCATTTCTAAAAACATGTTGTAATAGTCAATTGGGTCAACGAGTGTGAAGTTATGACCTTGAAAATTTTCCCCCAAAATTCAAATTTGAATTTTAATGGTTTTAGGTGGGAAAAGGGGAAAACAGGGTATTTGAGGGAATTTTCAAAATTTTAAAGGGGTATTTTTCTATTGTATCCTTATTTTTGGAATGAAGGTAATGAAAGGTTTGATTCTCTGATTTTTTCAAAGGAAAAATACTTGTGTATCATTTGTTTGGTGTTGCTTGTGTAACGTGATCTCCACCAAACACCCTCTTCTAATATATAATGTCCTAGAAAAATGCCTCCTATCATAATCATGAAACACTTTTGATGACTCAAAGAGAGGTTTTTCTCTTAGCATATAACCAAAACTATTTTCAATCTTAACAAAGTTTCCTCAAAGGTATTATCGTAGACTATGAAGTTATACATACAGACTTCTACACACTCATTGGTTAAATAAAAAAATACAGCTAAAACAACTCTTTGAAAAGTGGCAGGTGCATTGCATAATTTGAAAGGTAAAAATTTATAAGTATAGGTGCCTACTAGACATGTGAAGGTTATATTTTCCTAATATTTTTTAGCTATGGAAACCTAATTATAGCCACTAAAACCATCCAAAAAGCAGAAATATTTCTTTCCAACCAAGGTATCAATAACTTGATCAATGAATGATAAGGGAAAATAGTATTTATTTGTTACTTTGTTTATTTCCCTATAGTCCACACAAATCCTCCATTTACCATTCTTTTTAGGGACTATCACAAGAGGTGACATCCATTGACTATCAAAAATTGGATATATAAATCTTGCGTTCAAGAGTTTAATGATTTCTTCTTGGACCACGCCTTTCATAGATAGATTCAATATTCTTTGGGTTTGTCTTACTGGATAACATCCTTCTTGGATAAAAATGTGATGGGTACAAACATTCTGATGTATACCTTTCATATCCTCATAGTTCCATGCAAATATTGATTGATATATTTTAAGAACATCTATTAATTGTGATTCTTGTATGCTTGTAAGC
Organism: Wollemia nobilis; assembly: GCA_028583015.1. Taxonomy (NCBI): domain Eukaryota; kingdom Viridiplantae; phylum Streptophyta; class Pinopsida; order Araucariales; family Araucariaceae; genus Wollemia; species Wollemia nobilis. Next base: position 1,963,738 of record JAQPPZ010017013.1, on the reverse strand, counting down.
TTGTCGTTAATATTCAAGGTTCTTCCTGGTGTGATATCTATTTGCTTGCATTTTTTAAGTGTTTGCATCTATTACCATTATATCATGTTCAAGAATACTTAAGTGATAGTCATATGGTATCATTTTTTGAGACTAAATTGTGCTTGCCTCATTAATAGACATAGTAGATTTAGATGAACAACCATTATCTTGACCTTGATCTTCTTTTTTATTTCCTAACAGTAATGGTAATGGTCCCTCAATTTCTTGTTGAAGATTTTCATTCAGAACATTGATCGATAAGGTTTGGATTTCATCAAAATAATGAGGGAAATCATACCATAATTTCTTTGGAAAATATTTTTCTATTATTGATTCAAGAAATAGGATAAGGTCCTTAATATTCTTGCCATCATAAATAGTTATATTTCCTGATCTACAGCAAATGTAAGCATCAGTTGTTGGGATCCATGGGCACCCTAAAATTAAGGGATGTCCCCCTAACTTTTTCTTGGGTTGTAAGACTATAAAGTTGACAAGGTATTCCCATAAACTTACTAAGACTATAACATATTCTAGTTTTCATGATAGTGGACCTATTTGTGAGTTGGATTACAATAGAAGTTGATTGTAATTTATGTACCCCTAAATACTTCATTGTTTCTTTAGTCATGATATTAATAGCAGCTCCTTAATCAACCAAAATATTTTGCAAGGCTATGTCACCAATGTGTACTGTGAGTATAGGGATTCTAGGATTTATGTATTTTTGTAATTACCTACCTCCTATTATTATCTTAGACAATTTTCCAATGACTTGAATAGTTTAAGCTTCTTTTCTCTTTTTCCTTCCTAAATTTGTACATATTTTTTTAATGAGATTGAAATAGATTGGGATATCCTTGATAGCCTATAACAAAGGGATATTGATAGTAATATTTTCCAATTCTTGAAGGAATTTAAAATCTAGCTTAGATGGTTCTTTTGGTATTTCCAGTATTTGAGAAAACAATATCTCTACTTTCTTCATTTGAGGAATTTGGATCTCTTGTTGTTTTTTTGGAATATTTTTTGGTAAATTTTCTATTTTCTTTTCATTGTTATCATCATTTTTTAATAAATATGCAATGGGATTATCAATTTCTATGAGAGTTACATTGTTTTCCAATACTTTTCTAAATATTAATTGAATATTTTGACAAGGTGCCACATATATAGAACACGTTTCACTAGTTTCATAGACTTTTTGAATGTTCTTGTCATTGTTAGGATTAGGGTCTGGTTGATATGGAAGAGGAAGTCTCTTAGGAGGATTGTTATTATTAACTAGAGGTGGAAGAAGTCTATTTTGAGGTATATTTTGAAGGGCTTGTCCCCTAAATTTATTTTGAAATTTTTATTGTTGTGATGGACTTTGAGACCAACCAGATACTCCCTGATTATATTGGCCATTAGTATTCCAATTGTTTTTACTTGGCATTCCTTGATTCTATGTCAGATAATTTCCATAGGTATTGTCCATAAAGTGGGCCCATGGGGATATGTTCAAATCTTGATTAATTGAATAAGAGTTCTAATTTTCCTAGTTTGGTGCATTGGACCATTGATAAGGCCTTTGCAAGTTGGAATAACTAGAGTTTGACCAATTTGGTGGCCCATTGAATGGACCATTCCATATTTGAGCTACAAAATAAACATCTTCTACCTCTTAAACTTTAGGTTCCTTTATGACAACTTTAATAGTGGAGATGTATTTGCAGTTTTTAGTTTTGTGATTCTTATCACAGCTTAAACAACAAGTAATACTGTTGGAAATGTTTGTAATTTTGACAGGTTGTGTTTTTTCCTACATTTATGATAGTAGATTTCTTCTTCATTGTCCTACTATTTAGGCTTCATGTCCATTAAATCCAAAGATGTAGTCAAGGTACTTAACAAATCAGTTTTTAAACCTTCCAACATGTTTCTAATTTCTGCTCTTATTCTTCCTCCTATGGATGTGTACTTATTACTCTTTAGAGTTTTGTTTCTTGAATAGTTTTTACAAATTTTTACAATATCCTCAAATATCATAAGATGGATATCTCCATTTTTCGTAAGATTTAGAACCTCAAGGACATCTTATTTCAGTCCTTTTAGAAAGATTTCTTTTAAAATTTCTTCATCGAGGTCTATATTTACTCTAGATCCAACAAATAGAAATCTCTTAAGGTAATCCTTCAAATATTCTTCTTCATTTTGATTCATGTCGAATAGCTTAGTTTTCTTATCCCTAAATCTATAGTAATCATGATATCATTCAAGAAATAGAAAGGTTACTTATCTCTTTTGATCCAACTCTAGGTATCTTGTGATATTTCTTACTATATTCTAGGCCTACTTATCTCTTTTATATATTTGTAAGGAAGTTGTGAATGATGAGGGAGTGTTCAAAATATTTATTCCAAGGATAAATTATTGGATTTACTATTGCTCTTCTATCCCAAAGCCAACGCTCACAAATTCTTCCAAGATCTAGATAAGATGAATGGTAGTTTGGCCCTATAGTTTTTGCTACATCAATCCTTTTGATTTCCTTCAACTTGTTAGATTTCTCTTTGATAATGTTAATGCGTTCACACATACACTCCCACTCCTTACTATATGTTCTATTTTCTTACTCAAAAAGAAGGTTAACTTCTTTTTGTATCAATAATTTTCTAAGGTCTATAAGTGCATATTGATTTAAACTATTTTCCATCATCTAGCAACCTGTATTTTATTCTCCTTTATCTCTCTTTGGTTTTGGTTTTGTTTTGGTTTTTATTTTGGTTTTCTATTTTAATCCTACTATTTCCAAGTTTAGATATAAGTCACAACAAATGAATTTATAACTATCCTTAACATAGTAGGAAAATGAAATAAATTTTCTATTTTCTGAGCAATCCTGCTATAACTAAAACTAGGTGCGACTCATTCTGTGAATCCATACAACAAATTCTAGTATAACAAGAAATAAAATAAAATATTTCTTGAAAAGTAAAATTTTTTGGGAATGAAATTACTGAAAGTAAAAGGTTTTTTTTATCACTTCTTTGATGATGTAGGAACATTTATTTCATTATGATTGTGCCACTCAACCATACCTACTTCCTGATTCTTATAGGTCCTAATTATTTAAAATAGTTTCACTATGATTGTGCCACTCAACCATACCTACTTCCTATTTTTTTCACAAGAGAACCCATACCAAGGTAAATGAATAACAATCACCTAAATATTAGCAATTACTAGAAATAAAAGGTTAAACTATTACTGTTTCTTTGATTGTTTAGGAGGGTTTCACTAGGGATGTGTCACTCAAACATACCTACTTCCTACTTATTATAGGTCCTAATTATTTAGAGGTGTTTCACTATGACTGTGTAACTCATTCATACCTACTTCCTATTTTTATCATAGGTCCTAAGTCAAAATAAACAATAATAAACACCCAAAGCTAGAAAATTTATAGGAAAGAAAATTCTAACTATGAAAGCAGTAAAATGATTCCTCAAGAGAAAATAACATGGCAACATCAAAAAAAGGGTCTTGTTGGGACCATATTGTGCCACTCTGACTCATATGCATTCCTACATACAAGTAAGCCTCTCCTTTTTGCACTACCAAATAGCTTTTCTAATTAACCACTATGGTGCTACTCTCCCCGATAACGATGCCAAAATGATCTATTGTAATATCTTACATTTAATATTTTTCAATTTAGGGTAATCAAGGTTAGATTTAAATAGTAGAAATCTAGTATATATTGTACCATGGAGATCAATTCTAAGCTTAATTTAGATCTCTTTTAGTTTCAGGTTTTGCAAAAAAATAATAATTGCAGTGAACTGAAATTAAATTATGCAAGAATAAAAATAAAGTGTAATTTATGATTGATGTAGTAAATATGATAAATACCTATAGATGATTTTATCTAATGGTAATTACCTACTAATGATTTTATCTATTGGTGAGGATCCTCGTGTAGTTAGTTTTAATTATCTATTTTGAAATTCTATTCTATAGAAATGCAATTTAATTTATTTTATATTATAAGGTTAATTAACTATTTATAACCTATTGTAGGGGTGAGATATTAGGGACTGACTGTAGTAGTGGGTCCTTCCTTCTATAGGAAAATGTAAGTCTTTATCCTCTAAACTAATTTATCTCATTAACTAAGATGCATAACTACTACTAACATTATTATATTATAAGTCCGTGGGTCTAGGTGGATTGGTAAATTGGGGCACTTACCGAGAGGAGACCTAGGTTCCAATCCCATGGGATTTCCCATGCATAGACAGTAGCCCAAATCTGATTCTTGTGAGTGGTGCGCCAGATTGATGACGACGGTGCAACCCCTGTGCGTCCGGCAGTCCCCATCTCATGTCGGGTTACCATGTACCGAGATGGTGGAAGTCCTGGGAGCCTTCGTAGATAGTTTGAACCCTACCAACTATGCTGGTAGTTACTAAAAATCGTGATTGTAACCATTGCTTCTATATATAAAAAAAAACATTATTCTATTCTATGCATGCAGGGAAATTATAATTACAACTACATAAAAGAAATCAAGCAGTAAATACAAATGACATAGTTACCACAAAAAGTGTTGATTTTGTTGCTAGAAGTTCAAATGTACATGTTGGTGCATTTCCTCAAAAATTGTACAGACGTTAGCTAGACTTCAAAAATTTCTTCATTAGATAGGTGATTGACGATTAGACCTCTTCAAAGGTCTTCCTATGTAATATATAACATGACTTGGACAATTCTAAGTAATATTATTCCACGTATTTTTCCATGTGGATTTGTAGAATTGATAATACGAAAACTATGTACTAACAAGAATAATCTAAACTAACACAATTCCTAATTCTACTTAGACTTAGTAAATAGCCTAAGTAGTCCAAGTGGCATTTTATCAACTAACATAACAAAATAATACCAACTTAGATATTTCATAAGATATAACACATAACTATATACCCCTTAAATCATGGGAAGGACATAATAATATTTCGTAAGAAACTAATTAACCTAACCATATTCCAATTATACAACTTTACGAAATAAATTTATAACAAATTTGTTAATCATAATATCCTCGTGAAGAATATGTGACAAGTCAACCAACTAAGTTGAATGTAATTTTTTGTTGCCATGTAAGAGTGCCATGCTATCATTGATGTAGCATGTAGCGTCAATCAACTAACTTGGTCAACTTTATTCTGTAACTACTGGTAAAATTTCTCTTCGATAGTCGTATTTAGTAGCTACCTTCTACAACAAACTTTAGTAACTATATTTCATAACATACTTCAGCTACCATATTCTGTAATAGTCTTAAGCCATTGTTTTGTCATTGTGCCTAGAGATTTATTAATCCATCATCCTTATGTTCATATTTTCACATCCGAGGTGTAATATGAAGCTTGTATTGATGCCTCATATACCCGTAAAAAAATATTTATCATTTTATTGTATAATCACTCACAACTTGGATGTATTTTGCATGAAATGCATATATTTATCAGATTAACCACATCCATATTTTTAACTGATAAATCACAGAAATAAGTAGAAATAACTACTTAAAATATATTATAACCACAAATTAAAGATAAAAATGAAACAATTTACTACAAAAAATACATGCCAAATAATTACTCATCAATACTTGCCTTCCAAATGTTGTCTGGTCTATCTTCAAACCTTGTTGTCTTCAAGACTCATTATTATCTTGAAGTTTTCAAGTTCTACCTCAATCATTACTAGAACCTCCTTTAATGAGTCTCCTCTATATCTTAGGGGCTTGTCGTTTAATGGTGACGATTATCCCATACTTGATGTAGGTACTCTTGCTAAAAATTCTTCTTTCTCCTACTTTATAATAAACTTCTTCAGTATTCAAGAGGACCTCTCTGCTTGAGTCTCTTATTCTAACTTAAATGGATTATATGGTACCTCTTTCTTTGTTCTCCTATCTCTACCAATTATGATTTCTCTTTATTTGGGTCTCCTATATCTATTTCTAATTTATATGGGACCACTTTCTTTGGGTCTCCTATCTTAGTCTCCTATGGGACTTCTTCTCATGTATCTCCTACTATCTTCAATGGGACCTCTTCTTATGGGTCTCCTTATATCTCTAATGAGACCTCTTCTCGTGGGTCTCCTTATATCTTCAATGGGATTTCTTCTCATAGGTCTCATTTTTTTGCAACTCAAATAAATCCCTAATTAAAGAAATCATTCAAACTTCAAGCAATGAAATATAAAATTCTTCTCTATCTGTTGTAAGAAGCTTCCCAACTTTTGAAGATCAATTTTTTACTATAGTAATATCTTAGATAGCTTTTCTAGCATTACCTAAGAATCCAATATTGATGTCAAGGGATTTTTGTCCCTGAAAATTTCTATTAATGTTAGGGTTGGCTATGCCTTGAATAATCAATTGTCTTCAAGTTGATTCACCCAAATAGATATCTTATTCTTCATAGGTTATCCTTCAACCCTGTGGAAAGATACTTGATGAGACCTAGTCTTCACAGGTTATCCTTCAATCTTATATAAAGACTCTAGCCCTCTATAAATTTCAAATCCTATGCAAATAATCTTATTGTGTCTCTAATACCATTGATGGATTTTGAAGCCTTACATAAAATACAAAACTCATAAGAATATAATCACAAGATTGAATATGATAAATTTACAATATAATGAAACTAATATAATAAATCTAAATATAATATAAAATAGAATAACACACGAATAACTTAGAGTACTCAAAATGCTATAGAATAAAGGTCTACTAATGCATGCAATAAGCTATGCAATTTTGATACAAATTACAATAATTTGTCATGCATATATAATTGAATGTGACTCCTCATGTTTTGTACTCTTGAACTTCACTCTTCTTTTCACTTTCCTATTCTAAGGATACATGTGCACTCTTACATAATGAACACTTTTGCACATTTACACTCACAACACTTGCATATATAATTACATGACACTTGTGCATATTTACACTCACAACACTTGCACACATAATTACATGATACTTGTGAATTTCTTACACATTATTACATTATATGAAATATTAACTCACATTCTAATGTAAGATACACATTTAATCTAATAATGTACCAAGGTGGTATATTGGCATATACCAAATAATGTAATATTCTCCAATAACTTATTACATCAAATATATAGTCATATCCATTCCAAGAAGATGAAATAAATGTACTAAACATGGTACAACCATGGACAATCCACATGATAGGTATGCTAAAGGAATTAAATTTTCATTGCAAAATTTTGAGAAGCACCACCTATAGAGGGATAACCAAGTGAAAATCATATTTTTAATAAGAATTATGTAATAAATGTGTAGAATTCATTCAATTATGCACTTATGATAAGGGATACTAAAGGTGGTCAACATATTTTTTAAATAGGTTGTCATCATGTCTAATAATATATTGTTAAAATATTTGAAATACCACAATATTTATGAAGAAAGCAGTTTAAGAATATAGTCTCTAAAATCCCATCACCTATATTATCTTGGGGTTTGTGTAAAAAATCATTAATGGAAGGAGGGATCTCATGCCATCTAAAATAATGTTCCATGAATATTTTTATTATCAAAAGTAATTTTAGTTTAATAGTCTCTTCAATGCACTAAGAAGATCTTTAATATGGGTCCTATCATTGGCAAATCCAAAGTAGAATGCTTCATATTTAATAATGAATGTGGGGTTGGTGTTGCATCTTATTTTAATGTGGGTGGTGTATTAAGAATTTTCTAGCTACTACAATAGAACATGCCTAAATATTTTATTCATCATTATCATTCTACAAAATTAAATGAGATTTACACATGTGCTTATTGAAAATACGTTTAAAAATCATGTTGTAAACATGGTCAATGACAAAGATAATCAAAATAATGATACTCATGTAATATTTCACTATGTATCCTTGGTTAATACATGTGTGGGAAAATGCCAAAAACAAGATTTACCATCTCATGTAGTATAAAGAACATTATTCATGAAATCATCTCATGTTGTAATTGGGCTTACATGATTGCTACACAATATGAGAAAAATCAAGAGTTGATATTGTCAATGTATAACCTTCAAAACTATATGAAAAATAATGGAGGATTATTGAATGTATGAGAGGAGAGAAGACTAGGTCTATAATGAGCTTAATTTTGTTGAATTTCATTGGAACCTTGGGGAAAGCGATTTCAACTAGAATTTTATCCTATAATAGATGTACCCATAATATCTTCATGATTGTTGAAGAAAGCATGCAAAAAAATCCCTTGGGACGTAAAATAAGGATATATACCTTTACTAAGCAATGCATCTTGACCAATAATTCAAATGAAAACATCAATTTATATTGGGAAAATAAATATTCTTGGACAAGGAAAGTTTAGTTCAATAGGTATGTTACAATTTGATATGATGTTGTATGATATTTGAAAGAGATCATTATAAGAATCACACAAATTGAAGCAACATTAAATAAGACAACCACCAAATTAATGAAGCCTATGGGAACCTATAGCTTGTTTACTTAAGAGATATAAGGTACCCTAAAATAATATAATTATTGATTAGCATCATAGCCATGTTAGGGTGTTGATGATTTATAGGATTCATAAGAGTGCATACATATAATAGTTTATGAAGTTAATAGGGTTGTTTCCAATGTAGGGACCCAAGCTACCAATGAGAAGAGGGAGATCCTACTTGCATTCATGATATGATAAGTCATACACATAAGGGAAAATAGATACACTTCTAACTTATTGATTACATGGCTTATACCTATGTCACGTTTCTTATGGTGTTTGATTCTAGTCTAAGATAAAGATTTATTTTCTTTTTTCAATTTTATTTTTCATAGTAAATAATTAATGGATGTTTGATTAGTATATTCAAAATTCTTGTAAAATATTAGTTTCAATATCACTTAATATATTACTAGGATTGTGGTTAGTTGACATCATGAAAATCAACATAAAGTTTTTTTGTAGGTTTGATCATGAATTTTTTCTTCTTGATTGATAGTCACTTTTGATATATTTAGTTAGAATGCAATATTTTGTTTAAGTTAAAAGTAATATATACTCAAAATTTATTAAAATATAAATATATCTCTCTTTGTAATTTAATTAATACATTTTAAAAGAATTAATCAAACTTTTAATTTTATATTCACTTCTTGCATATCTTATCCTACACAATAGGCCACTATAGACATCTCATGATATTTTTAAGTATATGCAACATTATGAATTGATAATTAATAATAACTAAAACAACATAGAAAAATATTTTTAAGCATATACGATGTTATAAACTGAATATTAAATAACCATTGATAAGACCTAAAATAGTATTTGAAAACACTTAGTGTTAAATTTCCCCCTTGTAAACTTAATATTTATTAAAAAGATAATAATAACAAACATATTTACCATTAATCTACTTTTTATAGGTCCGATGTGTAGACCAATTGGTTCATCCAAACCCCATAAGGGGGTGGAGGTCCAAGGTTAAAATCTCGGGCCTCGTCGAATTGAATGCTTGTCCCTTTCCTAGTGCTTTCAGCGGCGTAAAAGGTTTAAAATGATTGTGGCATGGTGGTTATAGGGGCAGATTGCACGAAGATTTGTGTGGTGGCTTCTAGGGTGGACAGTGTAGAATACTGTGGCGGCCATAAAAGCTGGACAGCCTGCCTGGATTCATGACCATGTAAATTCAAAAAAAAAAAAAATCTACTTTTTATTGTTTTCTATTTTTTAATTAAATTCTATCCTCCTATAAATCATTGACTACAATTAAATTTTAAAATATTATCCAACAACTAACACCTCTTAGACTAATAAGTGAATAAACATATGCACTCATACCTTGCCTAGTTAAAACTATATGTGCATTCTTCAACTTATCATGATAATTTTATTAATCCATCCTTGAGCCAAAATACCTTTCAATTGGTGGTGTTTGATTTACCTTTTAAATTCATAAATAAAAATCAATTGAAATTATTTAAAAAATAGATAAAAATTACAAGATTGATGTGTTAACTATCATTTGATGCTCATGTTTCTCATTTTAATTTAATGTAATTTTTTTAATGTTTGATATGTTTTAAATTTATACTTACTAAATACAAATTTAGTGGCTTAACAATGAAGACTTTAGAACTTTGAAAAGTGTAAGGTTCAAGAATTTTGAAAAATCTAAGGTTCAAATCTTGATGGTTAAGTAATCATATATTAGATGAACATATTTCATAAAAATAATTTAAAACTACTTTACTGTTTTACCATCTTGTAACTCTTACTCAAAGAAGGTTGGAATATTAGAACACTAGTCAGGCTTGTGCTCTTATTATAAATGGAGAGATCTATTAAATAACTCATGGCTTCTCACTAGCTAATCAAGGCATTTCTATTGGAATATATTACATTATTTGGTACATGCTAATGTACCATATTGGGTACATCTCTATATTAGGATAATGTCTTAGAGTAGGGGTTGAGTATTTACTTTATGTAATAAATAAATGCACGCGTATTATTAGAATGTGCATTGATGTAAATATGCATGTTGTCCATGTGTACATGAATATAGAATAGGAATATAGTGAGTCATAGGAAGATGGAAGACCAAGGAACATACTCCATTATATATTGGACTTTGTAGTAGATATAAAAAGGAGAGTGAGTTAGAGAGAGTGTATGAGCACATTAGAGTAGATTAGTGCTTAAGTTAGATACAATGTAGAGCATGAATAAAAATAGAGCATTTGAGGTCTCCATGTTTTGTAGGAATATCTTATTTTCATGAGATTTCATTAATGGCTATTTTATGAGTATTTTTAGAATTTTCTCATGTTATTTATATGCTTAAGATATTGTCATTATCATATAGTTAATATTGCATGCTCATTTTATACCTTGTGGTTGTATTTTCTTAAATATATAGCATCAAAAGTTAGCAGTGGTATCAAAGCATAAGGTAGATTGATAGGAAATAGAGAGAGCCACAAGAAATTTGAGAGGATATAAGAATATCTCATTTTTAGAATTTCTATAATTGTTATTTGGCTAGACTCTTTCCATGGGGTTGTAGGAATACTCATGAAGACTATGACTCAGCATATATCTTTTTTCCACTAAATTAAAGGATAATTAGTGGTGTTTATTGATTATGGAGATCTAGATATTTGCATGAAATTTCTTACTACTATCTAAGTTTTTTGTTACAAAAAATTAGTTCTCAAAATTTGAGAAACTTCCTACAATGGATAGAGAAAAATTTCATATTATATTGCCTAAAAGTCTATATGCTTTTCTCATGCAAGAATTAGTCCTTTGTTGTATAAAAATAGACATTGAAGATTGAGGAGAACCAAGAAGAAAGTCTCCATAGAATATTTTATATTGAATATTGAGAAGAGAATAAAGAGGCCAAAGGAGCCCTATTGAAGATTGAAGATTGAGGAGACTTAAGAAGAAGGTTCCCTTAGAATATTGAAGAAGTTGAAGAGACCCAAAGGAGGTCCCATTGAAGAACTTCTAGATTTGGAAGATTGAAGATAGAAGGACTAGAAAATATCCTACTTCAAATTAGAGAAGCTGTAAATTTTGAAGACCCAAGAGAAGAGTCTCAAGAAAAGTTGAAATAAGAAGGCTAGAAAATACCTATTGAAAAAGTGGCCATTAGAGAAGATCTAAAGAAATTTCAAGAGAGAAGATTGCAAGCAAAGAGAAGTTCCTGATAAGAAATATTTGGGACAAGTGTTACCATCTGACAACAAGCTCAGAAAGAATAAGTATTTGGCAAGACTTTTACCAAATTTTGGAAAGGGATTGTAGCAACCCCGGGAATGCATGCACCGGTCCCTTTTTGTAACCCTACTTGCAATGCTATTTAAAATACCGAAGATGAAATGGAAAGACAAGAGGAAAAAGCATATAATACAAAATAACAAATACAAATATCTTTATTGATATTGAAGCTTGGTTACATGTCGGTCCCTCTTAGGGATACCCATTTTGATACTATAAATTACAAATAGGAAAGGAGTGCCCCTTGTGCGAAGAGGTGGTGCGCTTATAAAAGCTTCTCGGTTCTGCACATGAAAATGTATGAGGTCTTACAGATGCCTCCTTCTCTAGGTCTATTTCCTAGAGGGATCCCTTTTGCTCTCATGTGTTGTAATCGTCATCCTATGTACCTGTGGCTCTACAAGCAATGAAACAACAACGCATGTTTAGGCGTTCGAGATTACCTCCCTAGATGAGGTTGTTAGTAATCAAATAATGTAATAGAAATATGATAAAACTATGCCATGAAATCAAGTAAATCTATGTTAATGATCTAAAAACCTAAAGAAATAGAATAAAAGAAGCTACATCTAAAACCTAATCTAAGCCTATGGGCCACTATCCAAGACAGTGACCGCTAAAGTAAACCTCACTATATTTACCCCAAAGCTATGGGTCAAAACCTATATCTGATATTGAAATAATGGGTGTTATGTTCTTCAATTCGTCAGGGCTTCGCCATACACTTGATCTCCAAGGGAACTCTCCAAGTATTGAAAGCTCTCCTCAATAAAATATGTCTTGATGATGGAAGATGATCTGATGCTCTTAGGCTTACACCTTTTATAGTGTGAAACCCTAGGTCTATTTCCAAGCCCTAGAAATGAATTTCTCATGCATAGTGCAAGTTAGCATGAGAATATTTTGTCCATTGTCTATGTTTGAAGGCCAGCTAACTAAAATCTAAGGGCCCACTTGAGTCTTCTATGCATACTAGTCGTTAGCATGAGAAGTTTTTTTCATTTGTTTATTCTTAGAGGTCAGTTAACTAAATTTTAAATGCAAACTCAGGCCTCCTATGTGAACTAGTCATGAAAAGGAATACAAAGTTACTCCCGCTCACCTTTATTGCATGTAGACTGCCACTTCCACCCATGATTGGGCATGTTTTTTGACAAACTGCTTCTCATGGCTTAGCCACTATCATCTGCATTGACTAAGATCTGGCTATTGTCATCTATAGTGGCTAAGATCTGGCCGCTTTAGGCTTGAGCGGCTAGGATCTTGCCACTCTTGGTTTGAGCATCCAAGCTTGAATGAATTGAAAAAGCCCCAAATGAGTGGTGATAACCATTGTTGATGCTTGGAAAGTCGAATATTATGTCTTATGATCTTATGAGTGTGTCTATGTGAGCAGCTACCCTAATCATGACCCAATTTAGGTGTCTATATATGCCCCTTTTTATGATGCACTGTGTGGAAAACACAATGCTGAGAAAAAACATAGACTGATCTGTTTGTAGGGTGTATGGTGATCAATGGTCTAATCAACACCGGATGGCCCAATCATGCAAGATGATGTGCATCCCTTGAATAATTGCCTCAATGTTTGAAGGACTTAGCTCAATGGCTTTTGCATGTTAAATTACACTCGTTCCTTAAACTCAATCAGGTAGATTCAGCTGCTACAACAATTTTGACTGGTAGGAGAGCTACAATTGAAGATGTCATGTCTACTTATGTTCCCAGCAAACAAGGTAAATTTATGATTGTTGTATGCAATGATTCATAAGACGAACATGATTTTGTTATGATCGAGTGATCTTTTGCTAATTTTGATTATTATTAAGTTGAAGCTTTGAACTACTTCACATAATGAATTGGTGAAGAAATGACAATGAATGAAGCGACAAGTCACTTGACCAATATGACTAATTTGGTTCCTTTCTAGCATTTGTTGCTTTTAATGGGTAATCCCACATCCAAGTGTGATTCCAATTATTTATAATAATCATCCATCCTTATCTCGAGGAGCGGTCCAACTATCAATAGATTTCTTAGGGACTTAGGATGAGTGATTCTATTGATGTTCTAGATTGTATCACTTTGACTTAATGTTTTTGATGTCATAGGGAAATTAGAATGATCCTTTCACACCCGTGGAGTAGTTCGACCATCTTGGTCTTCTTCAAGATTGAAGGGTGGCACATCGTAATTCCAAAATGAGTTGTTTTTTCCCTAAGTGGCCTTATGGTTATCTACTCATCTCACCAAAATACATGGAGTGCAAATCACTACAATTGTCGAGTGGATAGAGTAGGTAACTGGATACGAGGCCTGCTTGAGATTATAATTTTATGTGATTTTTTGTTATTTTGAACATTTTGATGATTTGAAACCACCAAAGTGTGTTTATTTGTTGTTTTTGTGGGATCCCTCAAGTAGAAAATCCCTTATTATGACCTGTGGATCTAGCCGCTATCAGGTCCAACGACCTTTGAGTTTTTGTCTGTAGTCGTTATCGCTTTGAGCGACCAAGAAGTTCGGGATGCTGATGTCAGCAACTGCCAAGGCATAATTAAGGAAATATAAAAATTTTCATTTATAGGGTTTGAACTGTCACTTTCATTGTTGAAGATTCATTTTGAGGGCTCTAGTGCGACAGTGATGGTTGCGACTTTAAAACTTGCTAGTGCTGAGGACATGGTTTCGTGGGATGAGAGATCAGTTGCTGGAGGAGTCAAAGCTTCTCAGGTATTTATCTCTTCAAAACCCTAGCTCTCTTTTCTTTATCTGCATAAAATTGAACCTCACTAAGTAATGGGCAAAATGAACCTCACCAAACCTGTTGGCAATGAACAAACTCCGTAATTAGGCTTAGGTTCCCATTTGCTATGGTGGGTTAGTTCCCAATTTTGTTTTTTGCTAGTGTCTTTAGCCTAGGGTTTTTGAAATTTTCTAGTTATTCACCTACTGCCGCTATTTTGGGAATTTTGAACTTAGCTTAGTTTTGATGCTTGGGTAGGAAATTTTACTTTCCAATTTTTTTGCTTTCCCTACCTATGTTATTTTTTTGAATTTTTTTTTGTTAATTTTGTAATTTTTTTTATTTTCTGGCCAAGGTTTCATGGGTTTGTTATGCTGCCCCTTGGTCGTTGTCTCTTAGAGCGATCGGCTCTGAGCAGTTGTCGCTCAGAGCGGCCAAGCTTGAATCCCAATGATCAAAAAATTGGCCATTGGGTCTTGGCCACTGTTGCATCCAACAGCCAGGTTTCGGTTGTTGTAGGCGACAACGGCTAAAGCTTAAGCCTTGTCTTCTTGTATTTTTGTTGATTTTATGACATTTTTTGGTTAGGTGCAATCTGGTTCTTTTGCTTAGACTTAGAGTAACTCATACTCTTTTGCATAATTTTCATATTTTTTTTTTGTGAATCATGCCTTAGATTCACTGTAGTTACACTTTTTTTTTCTTCTACTTTGCTTAGATCCTTAATACTCGGGGTTGAGACCCGAGGCTCTTGCTCGGCTTGTTTCCTAGCTTTAATGATATAGAATAGGCATGGTTCAAAGCCCATGGGTTATAGTATGTCATCAGGATGCCTTACATCATGGCATATCTGGCTTACCTTATAGTTTTGGCCCATTTTTGGGACCCATGGACTAATACCTTCCACCTCCCGATAGGTGAGATGACCATTACATCGAAGGACGTATATAGGATCTTTCAAATTCCATTTGATGGGGTGGCCATTGTCTCTTCGACCACTAATGATCAGGTGGATGTCTTCACTTGGGTGTTTAGAGAGCATTTTATGGATGCTCTCGAGGACATCAAGTCTAAAGGAGTTTCCATTAGTCATTGGCATGGGGAGGACATCTTTACGATGAGGCATGTCATATTATTGATGGTGATCAGCAATGTTCTTATCCCAGACTACTCAGGTTTGAGGTTCTCGTGGAACCTTTTGGCGATGGTGCAGGACCTATTGGATAGTGAGGAGCCTATCATCTATGCATGGGGTAGATCGCTATTGGTTCAATGCTATGATGAGTTGTACCACATCCGTTAGTGAGGACGTGTCGGCATTGCTTGCAGTTTGCTCCTACATGTTTGGGTATGGGAGCACATTGCGGTAGATCACCCTAAGGGGCTCCCAGCCAATATTATAGCTATTGATGCTCGAACACAATGTTATGTTGCCAGATGGGATTGAGGGCATGAGAAGCGTAAGAGCCACACTTTCACAAGGGAGTTGTCCCACTATATTGATGTTTCACCAGACTATTGGCCAAAGATGTCATGTGGTGGCCTTACTATGAGTGTCATTCTTGGTATGATCCAGTTAGCTTTACTGTAAGGAAATGACATGAGCAATGGATCATTGGCTGTAATATTGCCATCTACAAGTATTTATTCTACTCTTAGGTTCTTCATCAGTATGGATTGCAGCAAGATGTTCCCTTGATATATTTCTTATATAGGCATCTCATAGTAGAGAAGGACCTACCTCCATGATAGATTACCAAGTTCTCAAAAGAGGAGGATGCCCCAATTTTTGACCCTATAGTGGCTGGGGGAGTTATAGAGGCCTACACTCAATGGTGGGGTGATCGTATGTGGCATGGCATCCGTAGCCTAGGGTGCAAGGATGATGGATGGGTGATGGTGTAAATCTGATAGGAGGCAGAGTCTGATCCAGGATCGAGGTATGGGGCTAGCCAGTAGAGTAGGTGGTAGTAGATGATCCTAACATTCCTAAGGAGGAGTTAGAGCCCAAGGAGAGAGACTTTCCTTTGAGAGCATAGCTACATGAGGTCGAGGCTAAGCTTCAAGCCACTAAGATCTAGGTACAGTGGCGAGATGCTACCATTGAGCAACTCTCATCACATATACAGGCTCTACAGGCTACTATTAGGGGTGGTTATGTTAGGATGCAATTTGTTGTTCCTCCTTCTACACCACAGGAGGTGCCAGTGGTAGGTTTAGGGGTAGATGTGGGATAGCTTCAGTATTTGTTGGATGAGCACAAGGAGAGGATCCGAGGACTTATGGATCATGTCACCATTCATCAGATGCAACTCAGGAGGCACAATATTGTCCCTAAGGATCTAGTAGGTGCAAGTGGTTCATAGGTCAACGGGCGATCTACCTCGGGGCAGTCTTCCACCCATCCTATCTAG
Organism: Wollemia nobilis; assembly: GCA_028583015.1. Taxonomy (NCBI): domain Eukaryota; kingdom Viridiplantae; phylum Streptophyta; class Pinopsida; order Araucariales; family Araucariaceae; genus Wollemia; species Wollemia nobilis. The sequence goes on along the minus strand of JAQPPZ010017013.1, from coordinate 1,946,682 downwards.
AGGACCCAAAATAGGATAGAGAGACTGATAGTCTCACATCACTATATTTGCGACATTGCCATAGAGGGAGGTGGCACTGGAGGAGGTGATGCAGGGGGCTCAGGCCCAATATTTGACTGATGCTCTACTTGGTCCTTGATTCATTTTTGAGGTCGACTAACCTATATGACTATAGCCCACGGGTATTTTTGTATATCCATTGGACTTGACACACATACTTTTATGATATTTTTGCATTATGACTTATTATGTGTATCGTTTATTGATCATGTTTTTGTTATTATTTTATTTTATGGTATGATGCGATGATGGTATTATGATGATTTGATGAATATGTTAGATGATAGATGATATTGAAGATGCTTGGATGGATGTGTAGATTCTTATATGATTTTATGATATGATGTGATGTATTTTGATGATGAATGATGAATTTATGATTTTGTATGCAAATGGATATTGCCTATGTGTTTATGAATGACGAAGCCTGATGTGATATATAAGTTTCTATAAATTAGAAGATATAAAGTAGTCAGTGGCCGTCTATATACTATTTCTAATATATATGTGGTATCTGTCCTACTATGTTGATACCCCCTAAGTTATATAATCTTATAAATAAAATTATGTTGTGAATGATGTTATGATTTGTTGCTATGTAAGAATTTTTGGGGCTTTCCGAAGATTCAACTACTCTAGTTACCCTTTCAACAGTTGTCTACTTACCACTTAGAATTTTGAAAAGTAAGGCTTTTACCATGGACCTGGTTTTTCATGATCTCTGTGTGTGCAAGTGATTGTATATTTTGAGGTAGAACTCAAGAATTTCCTCCGATGTCAGGCGGGATTCTTTCAGCCCATTACTAAGATCAAGGATCCTTAAGTGTTCATCTCATCCTTATGTTGGACTTAGTTGGACTATACCACTAGGCAATATTGGGTTACCTAAGCTATCTCATACACATTCAAACATTGGTCTACACAATTGCATGAAGCAATTGTGGTAGACATATCATCATGCATAAGGATTTCTCCTTCAGGTTTTGTACAATGCTGAGAATTCCAGGGATTCAAGCTTTATTCCCCTTTTGGCTTCTGGATTTGGATTGCGCTCATAATTAGTGATTAAAATCACTGTTTATTTTGATTTTTTTTTTACTTTGAGCGGGGATTTTTGTAGTGATTATAATCATTTTTTATTTTTCTTATATGTAGTGATGAAAATCATTGTTTATTTTGTATTGATGATTTTTTTTTTAGCTTGATTTTTTGTTTTGAATTTATGATTTGTGTATAGGATTATTGCTTTGAAATATTGACTGTATGCTTGGCCTTTTGAATATATACTTTACTTTGGGATTTTTCTTATTTTAATTTAAGCAAGGGATTTGTATAGGGAAAAGCTTGTCCTTTTGCCAATTCTCAGCACCTTTAAACCGGTTGCATAGGGGGATAAGCAAGGAAAATCCTTTTCACTTAAGGTAACCTAGACCGCTTTGCAACTTTCATATTTTTCTTGTACCAGCTAGGATTTTAGTGTTTCAATTAGTGACGGGATATTGAATATCCAAGGCATTATCACAGCTAGACCTTATGTTCTACTAATCAAAGTTATTTTCTACAAAATTTGATAAGATCACTAGGTGTGGTTGATAACTGAAAAACCTTAGTATATTATGTATAGAAACAAATAATGGTTGTGTTGAAAAACACAATTACACACATGTATTAATGGAGGTATGGATTGGAATTACTTGTGCAACAAACTGTGGTATCACTTGTAAGGCTCTCATGACATATGCAGTTGTAGTGAATATGAAAATGCAATGCAATTATGTGGATGCAAGATGTGAGATGCAATTGTTTTTATATTTTTAATTTTATGTTGTTTTTGTATTTTTGATTAATTTGACCAAAGGGCTTATTATGCCTTTGGAGCTTTTGTTATTGATTTTGACAAAGCAGTTTAAATTACCCTTGGAGCTTTTGATTTTATGGGATTTGACCAAGCGGTTTGAATTACCCTTGGAGCCTTTTTGAATTGATTTTGACCAAGCGGTATGAACTACCCTTGGAGCCTTTGATTGATTTTTTTTGACCAAGTGGTATGAATTACCATTGGAGCCTTTAATTTTCTTGTTTTTGACCAAGCGATATGAATTACCCTTGAAGCCTTTGATTGTATTTTTGAAATTTTATGTTTTTATGCTTTGTTTTGTGTTTTTGATATATTTGAATGTTTTTGAATTTTCTGGAATATTTGAATGTTTTTGAATTTTATGAAATATTTGAATGTTTTTAAATTTTATGAAATATTTGAATGTTTTTGAATTTTATGAAATATTTGAATGTTTTTGTGTTTTATATGTATTTGAATGTTTTTGTGTTTTATGTTTATTTGAATGTTTTTATGTTTTATGTATAAAATGCCTTTAAGTGAATGATATTGAGAGGTTCAAGCTCTTCAACACCATCCAATGATATAAGGTGATATGCTCCATGCCCAAATTTCTGTGAAATCATGTATGGACCTATCCAGTTTATCGTGAACTTATCTCACAGATGCGATGGCAAATTTGAATTCTGTTGGTTTTCTTTGAGCACTAGATCTCCAACCTTGATTTCCCTTAGGTGGCCTTTACTATTGTAAGCTTGCACAAGGTGATCTTGGTAAATGTGAATATTCTCTAAAGAATTAACTCAACGTTCATCAAGAAGCGTCAACTGATCATGGTGGCTTTGCCACGTAGCTTCATCATCTATGAAGTCTTTTAATGTTATGCGTAGAGTTAGAATTTCTAACTCCAGAGGCATGATGACCTCAGTTCCATATACTAGTGAAAATGGTGTTGCCCCAGTGGGTGTCCGTATACTAGTCTTGTATGCCCATAGTGCAAGAGGCAACTGTGTGTGCCAATATTTGTGATTTTCTTGCACTATCTTCCTCAAAATGGAGACTATTGTTTTGTTTGAGGCTTCTTCTTTTCCGTTTGCTTGTGGATAATAAGGCATTGAAAAATTGTGCTGAATATGGTATTTTTCATTAAAGCACACACATTTTTGTTCTTGAAATATGGCCCATTATCCGATATTATCTTTTAAGGGACCCCAAAATGACTTATGATATTGTTGAGTATAAACTCTGCAATGCTTGGTCTAGTTATTGATGTTAAGGGGATCGCTTCTACCCATTTAGTAAAGTATTATGTGTTCGTTATGATGAATGTGTGTCGGCCTGAGGATGGGGGTGAGATATTCCCAATTAAGTATAGTCCCCACTGCGATAATGGTCATGCTGCCTGGATAGGCTGTAAAGCTTGTGATGGTAAGCACATTAGATTTGCATCATGCTGGCACTTACTACATTTCTTGGCATACTCGTAGTAGTCCTTTTCCATTGTGGTCCAATAGTAACCCATTATCAAGATGCACTTAACAATGGCCATGCCACTAAAATGGCCTCCACATGTTCCATCATGAGCTTGCGAGATTGCCCAGGATTCTTCCTAGGGCTCAAGACAATGGAGTAATACTCCATCATATCATCGTCTGTAGAGGATTTATGCTAGAAAAATTTATCTTGTTGCTCTCTTTTTGAAAGTTCACCTTTTAGTAAGTGACAAACCTTGAGGTACTATATTAAGCCTCAATAAGTCCCGCATTTGGGAAATCCAATCCTGATAAGCCACAGCTTCTATAGAATAGACAACTTGCTCTTCCTAATTTTTTGAGGTAGTGAACACGGATTGAGGAACAACTCTATGGTGTATGGTTGAACCACATTCCATAGGTCCTTGGGAGATCAAATACCCCCAAGGTGCCATTTGCAAGAAATTTCTGGTTGCGAAGGACCAATCCTGATTTAGCTTAATGTTGATGATGTTGACTGATTTTTGATTGTCAAAAGCTTCACAACGTATTGTTGGGTGTGAAAGCACTTTCACATGAATGGTTGTAAAATCAACAAATGGATTCTGAGGTATTAAGGATCCCAAAGATACCATGGTGTCTGCAAATCTATTCGACGTACAAGGGATTGCCTCGATGTTGTACCATTCTAGTCAAGCTAGGTAAGTGTCAAAAAGTTCCTTGTAAGTCTTTAGGAGTGGGCACCTGCATTGGAATAGTCCTTTGACCTGGTTTACTATGAGCAAGGATTCACCAAAAATATTCAATCTTTTAATGCCCATTGCTACGATTGTTTGGAGTCCTAGGATCAATGCTTCATATTCTTTATTATTTTTTGTGCATGGGAAGTCTAGTTTGAATGATAAAGGTAGTGGATAACTCTACGGTGTGATAAAGACAATCCCTGCTCTGCATCCTTGTTCACACTTCAAAACATCAAAGAATAATGACATGTCTCTTTATTTCTTAGGTTTTTTGAGTTTTGGCAGATATGATAATGCAAATACTGCATCATCAGGTAATTCTATGGTGAGAGGCTTGTTATCCTGAAGATGCATCTCTGCTAATTGATCTTCTATGACTTGTCCCTTGATGGACTTTTGAATTATGAACTCTAGATCAAATTTTGTCAATAGCATGATCCACTTTGCGATACGTGTATTGTGATATGTCTTGCTCATCATGTACTACAAAGGATTTTGTTTTGATATAACGTAGGTCATATTGCTCAACATGTAGTGTTGCAAATTTTGAGTTGCAAAGACCACTGATAAACACAACTTTTTGACATATGCATATCCTAGCTCATAACTCACCAAGGTGTGACTAATGTAATATATGGCTTTCTCTTTGTCTTGTTCATTCTTTTGGGCTAACATGGTGCTCAATGTGAAATCAGTAGCCGATATATATAGTAAAAATGGTATTTCTGGCCTTGGTGGAGCAAATAATGGCAGTGTTGCCAGAGAATTTTTGATCTCTGCAAAGGCTTGATGGCATTCTTCATACCAATGAAATGGGACTTCCTTTCATAGCAACCGATTCATAGGTCGGCATTTGTCTAATAATTACGCAATGAATCTTTTGATGGATGCTATCTTGCCTTGTAGGATCCATAACTCCCTAATGTTGGTAGGGGTGGCCATTTCCGGTATAGCCTTTACCTTTTCAGGATCTACTTCAATGCCTCTCTTAAATACGATGAATCCCAAAAGCTTTCCAGAAGTTCCACAAAATACGCACTTCTTAGGATTCAATCAGACATTATGTTCTATGAGGTGATCAAAGACTTGTCTAAGGACTTTGGTGTGCTCTTGTCGCAACAGGTACTTGGCTAGTAAGTCATCCATGTAATATTCTAAGATTTTATGCATATAGTCATGGAATATGTATGTCATGGCTCATTGATATGTGGCACCAGCATTTTTAAGACCGAATGGCATCACTTTGTAATAGAATGTTCTCGATGGAGTAATGAAAGCAGTTTTATGTTGATCTTCAGGTTTAATCCAAATATGGTTGTATCCAGAAAACCATCCATTAGGGAGAGCATTTCATGACCTACGATTGCATCCATAAGAGCATCTATGTTTGGCAACGGGAATGAATCCTTTGGTTTTGCCCTATTTAAATCTCTAAAATCCGTGCAGATATGGACTCTTTCGTCAGGTTTTCCCATGGGTACCATGTTCGAAACCCACTTAAGGTAGTCAATAGGAACTATGAATACTACATCCAGTAGTTTTTGCAATTTTTTCTTCACCATCAAAGCGATGGTTGGATGCATTTTCCTTAGCTTTTGCTTGACTGGCTTCTTCATGGGATCCAATGAAAGGTTGTGAATGACTAACTTTGGATCTATCCATGGCATGTCTTTGTAAGTCCAAGCAAAAATGTTTGGCTTATCCTTGAGGAGACGAATTAGGATGGCTTGTTCCTTTAGAGATAAACTTTCTCCAAACTTGACTTTCCTTGGTTGGGTAGGATCATCGATGATGTCCACCTCGAAAGTCACTTCTATAGCCATATGTGACCCATCCTCTAGCTGATGAGGCATGGGTATCAAATGAATGTCATCGATAGGATTCACAAGACCTACTGACTCAGGTTCCAAACCAACATGGAAGACGTCATACGCACAACCTGATGCAAAATGGAATGGTTGTAACATCTCTTTATTGGGGAAGAGGTCTTCTGGCTCTATGGGTGAATTAGCGTGATTCCAATCAATAGCCTCTACATCAAGATACAATTATTTGGTAGGATATTCTCTCCCCAAAAATTGAAGATGAGGGTCTATGGCACAGAGTGTCGCTTCTCTCTCTACTAGCTCATTGACTTACCACAAGTGGTGAGGTCCAATATAATCCATCTCAGTCTCATCCTCAAAATCATCATAACTTATCCAAAAACCATTAGCATTGTTATGTGGCCCTAAGACAAGGGTCTCATGTCTTGGCCCAAGGTCGGCCATCTCTATTTCATATTCATATAATTCGTTACTTATGAAGAATCCATTTGCATTTGTCTCTTTCCTCAAAGTTAGGGGTTGATTGCTTAGGCCTAAATAGGCTCTTTCTATTGAGTCTTCTGATTCATAGTCACTTTCGTCTAATGTATATCCACTCTCGTCATGGATGGACCATGTGAATATTTGTAAATAGTGAGGCCCCTGATAGGCTAAGCTAAGTTGTGCCTCATCATCACTTGCCTCATATCCATTCTACTCATCCTACAAGTTGTACCCTATTGGTGTGGAATCAATTGAGGTGTTTGGATGATAAGTTTGTAGAGGCGGTATGTTTACTATGGCAACTTGTCAATTGCTCAAATTTTCTATTATTATGGGGTGATAAGGTATAAAATCAATGTCTTCTCCTAACCCTATGCTTAATCTTTCCAATGTCATTACAAGTGAGTCATCTCGACCTTCGCTATAATAGCCTAAGCCAAATCTGTCAAAGGGAAGCTGATATAGTGGCTCGTAGGGCTACTTGCACCCCTGATCATATATGCCAAGGCCATAGCCATGCCAGTGGCAATGCTCAAAGTAAATTAGAGCAAAATCAGGGTTAGAGAGGAAACGAACATTGATCATGAATAATTTATCACCATCCTCTTCTATATCTGAAGACTTATGAGCACAGTCTAGGCTGGCATAGACATAATTGGTTTGGTTGGGAGGGATTCCAAGTGGAACCACTATTCCTACTGGTGGCTTCAAGTCCTTATGCCTTCCTACATCTTGGGCAGACTCAATGATAGGCATAAAGGTGATGTTCTGCACAAGGTACTCCCCTATGCCTATGCTTGCCAAGTATATTGATGCATGCAATGTGGATGACCATACAGATGATACTGGTGAAGTAGGGTGATAATCAATATCTTTTTCTTGGTCTTGAGGATCTTTCTCTTCCATAGGAATTGGCATTTCAGCAATGGCTATAGTTGGCACTTCTTTGGGCCTTTCTTCCTTAACTAAGGGTGCCTTTAGATTCTAGTTATTTTTTGGTTTTGACGTTGATGGTACTTTAGAAGCATTTATGATCTCGAGTGCACTAGGAGGTGTTGATGTGCATGGGTATTTTCTTACCCCTTTGTCTTCGTTATCAACTTGTGTGGTTGGGGATGAAGGTTCCATGTATAGGTGATTAGAATAGATCATGAATTCTCCTAGAATATCCACTTTATTAACATATTTAAAAGGCTCTTCATTGGCCAGAACCACATAGACTTTGTTCTCGTGCACATACTTGACACATTGGTGCAAGATCGAAGGCACACACTTCATGGCCCTTATCCAAGGGCACCCTAAGAGGATGTTGTACTGCATAGCTCCTTCCAATACATGACACATCATGAGGATGGTCTTGTTCCCCACCTTGATGGGTAGGACTATCGTTCCCACAGTATTGCATAAAGCATAGTTAAAATCTCTCAATGTGTAAGCTCCTAGAATGATACTGGATTTGGGGATTTTGAGGTGCTCTATTGTAGTTGTTGTAATGTTGTTTATTGATGAACCTGGGTCGACAAAAACCCTCTTAAAAGGTAATTCATTTATTGCTACTACGATGTTTAGTGGAGGGTCTGGTAAGGCAGCAGGAACTGTCTTAATCTCATGATCATAGAATTGGATTACAGGTTCCTGGAATTCTTGCACTTGTCCTACAAAGTGAGTGAATGCATTTGCATCTTGTGGTTGGAGCTCAATTGTTCTTAAAATCTCCATTAGAGTCTCCCTATGCTTTGGGAACTATTGTATGAGCTCATAGATGGATAACTTAGCTAGATTTATTTGTAGGTTTTGCTCCAATATACTCCAAATAGTTACCACAGGTCTCGTCAATGGATTTAGAAGGTTGTCTTGCCTTTTCCTAAGAGGTTAGAATTTTCATGGGAGCTACAAGCAGTTGCGGTTGACCATACCGCCTAGTCCTTGTTGCTATGTTAACAATCTCAATCATCCCAACACATATGTGGTAGGTATGTCAGCTCAAACCTAATTGAATTGACCCCCTTGCTCTCGAGGGGCCTCATGATTGGGCAATGGGTTTCTGTATATGCCCATGTCTCTGTTATCAAGAGCCATTGGGTTGTCAACTTTGAGTTCTCTCACCTCAATCATATTTTGCACTTGATGCTTAAACCCAATGCAAGCCTCAATGTCATGAACCGGTATCCTATGATAAGGGTAAAATTGATCTTCCCTTTATCATTTTGGCTTAGGATGGTTGGGATATATAATAGGTATATTAAGAAATCTGATCCTCTTGGCATTGCTCAATTGATTAAATATTGATTGCATTGATTCGATCAGAGGCATGAAATAATGAAATAGATTGCATTCTCGATTTCTTCCCTGATTATTATTTTGGTTGTAGTTGGTTGGTGGAGGATGTTCTTGATAGTTCTAGGGTTGTTGTGCACCCCCATCCTTGGGTGTAGCCAATACGACTTGGTTGAATGGAGTAGGTTTGCCTTGCTTCTGCTTATACTTGTCATTCTTACCATTCTTGTTCCACTCCTTTTTTTTCGTAGTTTAATGATTCTCTCATATACTTTTATTTCGTTGATGAGCTTGGCCTGTGCCAAAGCTTCCTCAAACGAAGAATAATTTTACCATGACTTTTCTCCATCTATTCCCATAATCCATTACTAGCTTATCATCATATTGTTTCAATTTGGACAGGTCTGAAATGTTCACCTTATTCTTAGCACCAAAGGAGAAATTCTTTAAGAATGTGTTTACTAGTTGTTTAAATTTGGTTATTCTATGCTTAGGTAGTTGGTTAAACCATTGAGTGGCAGCACCTGAAAATGTCATTATGAATGTTCTTAGCATGAGAGTGTCATTGTATTCAAGATAAAAATAGACATTGATAAAGTTGGTGACATGCTCTTGTGCATCCTCTTCACCCTTAAATTTTTCTAACCTAGGCATCTCAAATTTCTTAGGATATGGAGGGCTAGGAATTGATGGGCACAATGGTTGATTATGTATTTTGCTCAATGTCGATGAGTTCCCAGCTGCCTCTTGTTTCTCAAATGTTTTCATCTTTTCAGTAAGCTCTTGAAATGCCTTTGATGCACGAATTTCTTCCTCTTGTAAGCCTACTCGTATTGGCAATGGAGGTAACTCTCTATCCATTTTATTTTTTCCATTTTCCTCCCTCTGATGACGGGACCCAGGATTATGATCCTAGTTTGTCATATTTTCCCTTCCCCCATTAGTTGGGTTTTGTTCATGATTTGGTGGGGGATTTTGTTGTGGGCTATCTTGTCTAGTGCACCTCTCCTTAGGTGAGTCAGGGCATCTTATCTTTGGTGGTCACCATCATTTTTTGGTAATTTTTTAAGAGCTAACCACTCGTCCTGCTCTCTTAAGCGCTACTCATGTTGGCATAAGAATCTTTCTCTTTGTTTCTCTTGTTTGAGAGATTCCACTAGCTCTCACTCTTTACGTAATGCATTTTATAACCACCTAATTCGGTTATTTTGTGTTGTCATAGAAGAATCGTGTTTATCTAACTCTGTTCTTGTTGTCTTAACTCGCAAATTCCTCAAGGGGGTTTCTGTTGTATCTATACGCTTGCTAGCTAATGTGACTTGTTCAATGTATTGTTGAGTATTCCTATGGTCAGAATCCACATGTCTACTATGGGGTCACTCTGAGGTACCCCTAGACTAAGAGACATGTTTAGAAGTCACAATTTGTGAGCTTCCAAATGCAGAGTTCTTAGTAGCTATAGTTCTTTGAGTTGGTTGAGTAGAAAATCGATCCAACCTGTCTAGTTGTCTTTTTTTCCATGGTTGGTCCCATGGGGTGCCATTTACTCCTATGAGGTCATAGTCTATGCGAATATTTCCTTTTCTGTGAAGGGTTTCTTCTATATTATTCCCATGACTAGATGTAGCTCTAGTTTCCTACCCTTCAGTGGGCAGAGCTATTTCATATGTTTCTTGTGAGTCTTGAGGTGTTGCAATTATTATTTGCCTTCTTGATGAAGAGGGCTTGGTGGTAACATGTTTTCTCCATGTGGATGGAGATGTAGCAGTCTCGTCATCCCTATGTGAAGAATGAGTTTTAGAACCTTATTTATGTCCATGTGAGGAGGAGGCCCTTGAAGCTTCCTCACATCTTTGAGATGTTTCTGTGTGTTTAGAGGAGGCCCTTGAGGTCTCATCATGTCTCATTTATGAGAATGGATATGAAGTCTCTTTTTTTTAATGTGAATTTGTTCCATGATGTGGTTCCTTACTTGGGATTTCTCGAGGAGATACCACAAGGGTTGAATTATCACCCCTTAGGCTCGTGGAGTTACGTCTCACGGTCTTATGGGTAGGTCATTCAATGTTACTACGACTTCGCCTATGGGTATGAGTTACTTATATCCTCCCTCAGTATCAAACCGAGGGTGCTTACTTCTTGTTTTGACCATGTTGTCTTATGAATTGATCTTTTGAGTTGCAATTTAGGAATAACCACACAATACCAAGAAAATGTTTATCTTGATTACCATTTTTAGTGTGCCCTAAACTGTTTGGTGTGTTTTGATGCATTGTTCTTTTGATTTATTTGCTCTTGTTCTTGGATTAAGAATTATAAGAATCATCCATAGTGACAATCAAGTACACTCATGCCAAACATGATTTTCTCAAAAGAAACTAGGGTACACCACTAAAGATCCAATGGAGGGTTCTCCTAGCTCTTCCAGTCTGAACCAATGATTATTCCAATAATGGGATACAGTTTGAACACAAGTAACTTAGCATCACTATAAGTAAGTTTCTCAATCCGTTTCTAGGAAGCTCTAGAGGGAAAACCAGTGGAAGGAGATGAATTCCAACGTCACTGGACTAAATTTAAAGTTGGTGATGAAATCCAACTCTCTAATGTTTAAATGATACGTGTGTGTGTGGTGTTCATTTTAAGCTTGCATAACATAAAGTGCATCATATAGCATAAATGAACCTTTCCTATATGCCTAAGTGCAAAAATATGTTTCAATATTTAGAAATATGCATGAACTAGTATGATTTGTATGAGTGCATTTTATTTTGTGCAACTATGGCCTCTAGCAGGGCCTCAAAGAAAGCAAACAACATACAATATCTAGCACATTGAATTCTAGGGTGAACTTTTCAAGCATAAGTCACTGTTCCTAGCAACGCCTAGTGGAAATTTTAAAAGAAGATATAAGATATGTGAAATGCTTAATCCTTTCTTCTTTTATTCCTTCAATTTCTAAACATAAATGTTCTTTAAGTTATCTATTTTAGACACATAGAAGCAAAAAAAAAGCTATAAAATATCATAGAAGCTATACCAACCTTTGATCCAGCTCAGAGAGTCAATGTTTTGACCTCTGTTGCACTCCATTTTTGGCTGCTATTGACTAGAGCAGCTAGTTCTTGGCAACTATAGCTCATTGCAGCTAAGCTCTATTGGCCATTGTAGCTCAGAGCGACTAGTTTTTGGCCACTATAGCTTAGAGGGGCTAGACCTGCACACAAAATTAAGTTAGTATTTCGATAGAAAATAAAAAATTAGTGGTGGTCCCACCGTGATCACCATCTGTAGCGACCTTGAGAATGCACGCATCGGTCCCTTTTTGTAACCCTACTTGCAATGCTATTTAAAATACCGAAGATGAAATGGAAAGACAAGAGGAAAAAGCATATAACACGAAATAACAAAGACGGATCTCTTTATTGATATTAAAGCTTGGTTACATGTCGGTCCCTCTTAGGGATACCCATTTTGATACTATAAATTACAAATAGGCAAGGAGTTCCCCTTCTATGAAGAGGTGGTGTGCTTATAAAAGCTTCTTGATTCTGCACACGAAAATGTATGAGGACTTACAAATGCCTCCTTATCCAGGTTTGTTTCCTAGAGGGATCCTTTTTGCTCTCGTATGTTGTAATATTTGTTTGATGTACCTGTGGCCTTGCAAGAAATGAAACAACAATGCACATTTAGGTGTTCGAGATTGCCTCCCCAAATGATGTTGTTAGTAATCAAATAATGAAATAGAAATATGATAAAACTATGCCATGAAATCAGGTAAATCTATGCTAATGATCTAAAAACCTAAAGAAATAGAATAAAAGAAGCTACGTCTAAAACCTAAGCTGAGCCTGCGGGCCACTATCCAAGACAGCAGCTGCTAAATTAAACCTCACTCTCTTTACCCCAAAGCTATGGGTCAAAACTTGTATCTGATGTGGAAATAATAGGTGTTATGGTCTTCAATTCATCAGGGCTTCGTCGTACACTTGATCTCTAAGGGAACTCTCCAAGTCTTGAAAGCTCTCCTAAATAAAATATGTCTTGATGATGGAAGATGATCTAGTGCTCTTAGGCTTACACCTTTTATAGTGTGAAACCCTAGGTCTATGTCCAAGCCCTAGAAATGAATTTCACATGTGTAGTGCAAGTTAGCATGAGAAGCTTTTGTCCATTTTCTATATTTGAAGGATAGTTAACTGAAATCTAACTGCCCACTTGAGTCTTCTATGTGAACTGGTTGTTAGCATGAGAAGCTTTTGTCCTTTGTTTATGCTTGTAGGTCAGTTAACTAAAGTTAATGCAAACTCATGCCTCCTATGTGAATTGGTCATGAAAAAGAATGCAAAGTTACTCCCATTCACATTTATTACATGTAGACTACCACTTCCACTCGATATTGGGCTTGTTTGTTGGCAAACTTCTTCTCATGGCTTAGTCGCTATTGTCTATAGCGGCTAATATCTAGTCATTATCATCTACAACGGCTAATGTCTGGACACTCTAGGCTTGACCAACTAGGATCTTGTAGCTCTTGGTTTGAGCGGCAAATATTGAATGGCTTGAAAAGGTCCCAAATGAGTGGTGAGAACCACTTTTGATGCTTGGAAAGTCTAATATTATGTCTTATGATCTTATGAGTGTGTCTATGTGAGCAGGTCCCCTAAGCATGACACGATTTAGGTGTCTACAGGGATTCTTGAAGATCTCAATACATTCAAATTATTGAGAAAGAGGCCAACTAAATAGGCCAAATTTGAAGTCAGAATTCGACAAGAGTTAAGGAGGAGAAATAAGGTAGAAGAGGCCACCAATTTAAGAAATTTGAAGACTATCATTAAAGGCCTGAAGGCTAATTTGCAAAGGAGAAGATCGCTGATTTTCGTAGCAGAAGTTGAAGAGTCACAAGATAGCAAATTGAAGGAGAAGTTGGCAGCAAAAGAAGGCAGCAAATCAAGAGATTTGGACTGCAATATTGGGCAGCATTAGAAGGAGAAAATATAGCTGTGATTTGGAGAAACTCAGAGCAGATTTGCAAGGAGGATTGGACAACATTAGGTCAAGGAAAGGTGCTGCAAATTTTAGAAGTTAAAGGCAACATTAGACAGCATTATAGCTACAAAAATACACACTCTTGGACAACAAAGTTAAAGGAGTTACAGAGCTACGAATTGAAGGAGTTTAAAAGTTGACTTGGACAACAAGAAGAGCTGCTAGATTAACAAGTTTAGGGCAGCAAAGTAATAAGAATTGGAGCAGCAAGTTTTACAAACTCGAGGTAGCAAATAGGTGAATCAAATCACCAAGAAATCAAGCTACAAAAGGAGACCAAAAAGGTATGCAATATTGGTGCAAAAAGTTCATTATTTGAACGTTCATATTAGCTTATTATTAAGTCTTTAAAAGCACCACATTTAAGTTTTTAAAGTTGCAAAATAATATTCAAATCCTTATTATCTCTTGGAAAGTAAATAAGTTGCAGCAAAAAATAGAAGTATTATTCTATTTGAAAGACACAGGGTTTGGCACAAATTGGAAGCTTGGAGTCACCAAAGAAAATTCCAAGCATAGGAGTCATTATGGAAGAGTATCCAACAAGGAGAATCTACCATGGAAGGAAAACCATCATTACCAAGTCTTGGCAAAGAGAAGAGGCACCACCATATTGGATAAGAAAGCCATCGTTTCAAGAAAGCTAGTGTAACTAAAAGTATAGGGGGGCAAGCAATAGCTATTGTCTATCTAAAGCTATATAATAGTTGGTAATATGTTACAGTAAAGGAGCATAAAGTTCTATTCAAGTTAAGCACTCAAGAGTAGTACCATTTACGTAGCAAAGTGCCAAGAAACAAGGTAAGAGTGCCACCAAGAAGATGATATCAACTGTTGCCAAGATTGAGCAACCACAAAAAAAGTGGAAGAACCACTAGGCCAACATAGAGGAGCCACCACCATCATAAAGGAAGGATATCTAGAGCACCACCACCATTCAGCCAAGAACAAAGAAGGTGAAGAACCACCAAGTCAACATAGATAGTGGTGCTCTAGGTAACATTTTCTGATAGAGGAGGTGCCTCATCTATCAAAGAATATTACCTAGAGCACCACCATCATACAACCAAGAATACAACTGAGGAAGAGTTTCATCATCGAAGGAGCATTGGTATGGTTAAGTGAACACCATTAGGGTTGCACAAACTCATTACAAGGCCATTCAAAGGAGGACAACGAAGAGCAAACACCATTAGGGTTGCACCAACTCAATAACAGGTCATTGAAAGGAGGACAGTGAAGGGATTATCATCATTTGATATAACGCTTGCTACATAATACAAAAATAAGGTAGAACACTTGAGTTGTAGCTAGCATAATGCATATAGAAGAAAGAGCAATAGAAGAGGTTGAAGATTGCTCATTAATGAGCGTTACATTGGAAGGAGAAGCATTGAAGAATCTAGCAATCATATGTGAAGAGATAAGGTTGCTATCTACCATTTGGTATGTTAAACACAGGGTGCCAACCACCATGAGGAGAGTCTAAGCACCAAGGAAGTGAAACAGTCACTGCAGAAGGAAGTGCAATGATAACTCAAATGTTATCAAGGAGGTAGCAAGTTATAACGTCCATCTACAAGCATTGCAGGTGTAAAAGGATAAGTGTCACCAAGGATACAAAGCACCAACAGCCAAGGAGTATCTAGGCGCCATAGAAGGAGCAACAACTCGTATGCCAAGTGTCTTGATAGAAGGAAAGCGCCAATATTTATGTAAAGTAACACCTTCTACTTGCATTAAAGGGATAGGTCAGAGTGAACACTGTGCATACGTAGAGAACGTAGAGAGAAGACAGTGAAGAGGAGAGAGTAAAGTGCTAGAGATTAGAGCATATGCGCTACGTTGAAGGGAAGAAAAAGATGTAGTCAAAGCTTGGAGTTTGAGCATAGAGTGCATTGAATGCATCATAGTGGAAGGAGAGCATCGTGAGAATGCAGGGTGCAGTATAAAGTAAGAAAGAGAAAGCCTTTGGAGCACTACATTAAAGGAGGTAATAAATATTTAATCTAATCTATAACCTTTGCAAAGGATACAAGGCATAATATTGGAGTCAAGTTAATTATTTCATTATACTCAAGGTTTTATAATAAAAGGAGAAATAAGGAATAGTTTTACAACCTTAGTAGTATTATTAAATGCCTTAGAAGTTTTTGAAGAAAGAAGTATTTAGAAAGGTTATGAAATTACCTCATTCAAAGTGCATAGAAATATTTTTGCAAATAGTCTAAATTGGAGGCATAAGGATTTATACATTGAAATAGAAATATTATATTTGCAAATACATTTGTTTCTAAATTTCCAACTAGGGAGTTATAAGGAGTTCAACACCAAATTAAATATATTGAAATTTAGAAACTATATCATTGAAAGATACTAGAAGCAAAACATAGAGTTGCTAGAGAGTTGGAAAAACACATTGGAATTAGTCTCTTGCTAAAATTAATGAGACATAAGAAATCCAACTTTAAAAGTCTTGAAAATAGAGAACCCCATCAAAATTGAAAGTGCATCAAAATATCTTTAGCTTTCCATTCATAAATAGGGAGAAATAAGGTGAAGAATAGAAGTTGAATATTAGGGAGATAAAAGGGATTCAACTCAAAGTTAACCTAGAAAGCTAAACATTTTATCAAGACCATTTTATATTCAAAACACTTGGGAGATACAAGGTATTCTACAAAACTTAAGAATTGGAAATATCTTATCAAACTTGATCATATACTCAAAACTAGGGAGTCATAAGGTAGACAACTTCAAAGACTTTGAAAGATAAAAGGTTCTATCAAAGTTATTCTCAATACTAAAGAGCTAAAAGGAATTCTACCTAGAGAGTTGACTATTGTTTGATCATTCACTAAACATTAGAAAAACAAGATATACTACAAGATTTGAAGAATTGAAAGATAGTATTTGATCATATACTCAAAACACTAGGGAGTCATAAGGTAGTCAACCACAATAGTTTTTTGAAAGTTAAAATATTCTATCAAAACTATTCACAATATATAATACTAGGGAGCTATAAGGAATTCCACTTCAAAGATTAAATTAGAAGAAGCATGGATGAAATAGTGAGGAATGCATTCGATAATGAAGAACTATTTCATGAATTGAAATTTTATTCACAAAACTTAATAGATACTTTTTATGGATACAAATATTTGTCTACTAGTATAAAAGAAAGATTCTCTTTGTTTCTCAAGGAAGCAAAAGAAGGAAATTTTATGACATTAATTGGTTATCTTCATGAAGTACTTTTCAAGGCTTGGTGGAATACTCAAAATATAGTTATATTTACATCAGAAGAATGTTTGATGATATATCTATCATTAATTTTTTTTAATTCTTTCAAAACATGAAACAAAATGAACATATTAGCAATGAAATACTAAATCCTGGCCAATACTATTGTGATGATATACTAACTCATCATGAAGAAGATATATCACTAGTTAAAATGTAGAAACAAAGAAGAAGAAGAAGGAAGAGGAAGCATGACAAAAAAGAAAAGATGAAGATAAAAGAAAATACTTTCAAGCTGAATACAGATCAAAGTGAACTAAAGGAACAAGATGAAGATACTAATTATTTACTTGATCAGGATACAAATAGAGAGTACAAAGAAGAAAGTAGAAAATAAGAGCTCAAGTTCCAAAACCAGGATGAAGACCACATTGAAGACTAAAGTCTTCAATAACCAAATAATGTAATACAAGGGGGTGTTGGAATATATTACATTATTTGGTACATGCTAATGTACCATCTTGGGTACATCTCTAGATTAGGAGAGTGTCTTAGATTAGGGGTTGAGTATTTACTTTATGTAATAAATAAATGCACAAGTATTATTAGAATGTGCAATGATGTAAATGTGCATGTTGTCCATGTGTACATGAGTCTAGAATAGGAATATAGTGAGTCATAGGAATATGGAAGGCCAAGAGTCATACTCCATTATATATTGGCCTTTGTAGTAGAGAGAAAAGAGGAGAGTGAGTTAGAGAGAGTGCATGAGCACATTAGAGTAGAGTAGTGCTCAAGTTAGATACAATGTAGAGCATGAATGAAGAATGGAGCATTTGAGGTCTCCATATTTTGTATGAAGATCTCATTTTCATGAGCTTTCATTAATGGCTATTTTATGAGTATTTTCAGAAGTTTCTCATGCTATTTATATGCTTAAGATATTGCCATTATTGCATGCTCATTTTATACTTTGTGGTTGCATTTCCTTAAATATATAGCATCAAAAGCTAAAAATTTATAATACATTGAATAATCGAAATTTTAGCTAGGTCAAATAATACTAGATAGATTGAGGTATACGCCCTTCATTTAAACTTCCACTATACTAATTGAAATTATAAAACTGTCTAAAATTATTTTGTTCTTATAAATTTGGTTACTAGACTTCCAATATAAGTTATGAAACTTACTAAAATAATAATAACGACATAACCAACCATAGACAAGCATGGTTTCCCAATGATCTTTGCATGCTTTCTATGAATCTGGACAAAATTTGGAAGGATGAGAATGTATGCTTCAGTTAGTAGACGATCTTTAAAATAAGCTAGGAGATAATACTACAGAAGATCATGGTATTTTCTCAAACTGTAGCGTTAGTTTCTAAGTATATTCTTGGAGACTTTGCACACTTTTTATCTACCCTCTGCAGGTTTTAAAGTATGAGTTTGCTTTTCCTTCTTGTGTCAGCATGTTTCCAATTTTATAAGGATGTATCTCTTTCAAATTAGACAAAATCGCATGACATAATTGAAAAATCTTACAATCAGACAAAAACAATTATAAGAAGATTTGAGTGTGAGCATTTTTCGTTAAATAGACTCCTACTCAAGAAAGAAGTGCAAGTGCAATGGTACACATTTTGGATCTAATCCGGAATTTGGAGTAACCATGGCGTTGTCTGGTCACCAAACAAAGGACATGGCGGTGACATCATATCAAATCAAATCAAATGCAAACAATATCTTATGCAGATGAGAGCAGGTCCATCAAATCAGACAATGCCATGTTCATGTTGCTTCCCACCACCAACACCTTTGTCTGTTCTTGTCCCTTACTGTTGAAGGTTCATTACCAAAAAGGAAAAATTACCTTTGTTTAACAACTTTTCAAATCAAAACAACATAGCCGGTGGTTTTAGCGTTCAACAAGCAAACAATTTAATTTGAATGAATAAAAAGAGATTTCAATCAAACAGTTCAATTGCCCATAATTTATATGAATGACAGTGTGGAGTAATACTAAATGGCACCGAGACTTTCAGCCAATAATATCATAAGAATGTTGTTTGTTGAAAGATAATAAGGATAGAATATGTTTCAGTCATATAAGTTTATAACAACCTTAAAAAACGGAGATACATGAGGAATGCCGTTTGTTAGAAAATAATAGGATAGAATCTATTCGAGTCACATATAAGCTTATAACAACCTAAAAATTTGAGATACACATGTAAGAAATTGTTGGAAAAAGTAATAATTAATGTAAAACGCATATAAAATTTTCTTCTTAAAAAATAATAAAATAAGTTTTAAAAATAGAAAAATAATTGTAATATTAAAAATAGATAGTAAAATAAAAGGTGAGTGTACAAATAAGAATAAATTTAAAGATAGAAAAGTATGATTTATTAGTTTAGAAAATCCTTTTGTAATAAGTTTATATTATTGTATTCAATATTAGTTGATTCATCCATTCAGTTGGATCATCGAACCGTCTATAGTTGGATTAGATTATATAAAGTAGTGATTATGGATTTCGAAGTGGTGTGCTAACATCAAGAAACAAGAAGATTGGTCATTCGAAATATCAAGATGTATTATAGAATATTGTATTGTAATGCAATGAATAAATGTTTTGTGGCAATGATTTGTTCCTTTATTATTTGTTATGTATAGTTTTCTTTCTCTGTAAACCAAAATTTGGTGTTAGAGGACTCAATTTTCACATTTGGTATCAAATAAAGGTTTGTCTATGAGGAGAGAGGTTCATGTTTTTTCGATGAGTAAATTTTGTTCAATCTAAAACTAGACACAACCATTTTGTGGGAGATCATGATCATGCTCTGTTAAAGTTTAAAGCCAAAATTGTGAAGAGAACAAAATCTTATAGCAACAGTTTAAGATGGCTACAAGCACTAGAAGTTTAAATCTTACTCAATCTTAGATTATTTTGTTTAAGGGGGGAAATTATGTTTTCCAGAGCATTGATGCAAAAAATCTATAATTTATATGATTGTATCAGGTCTGATGTTGAAGCTAGGATCCCTAAGTACTCATGGAGTGGCTTAGGGGGAATGTTGAAGCAATGAGTAGAAGCAATTCTACATTCAAGTCATAGGCTAGTTCAAGAAGGAGCTAGAAGCTTACTAGTAGAGTAACTTCAATGTGTAGAGGTCCTAGATTCGAGTCATAGTTGGTCCATACTTTTAGTATGGTATGAGAGCTAAAGAAAAAGATAGGAGCATAAGAGAAGCCACAGAAGAAAAAGTGCAGCAATAGCAAAAGTATCTACAAAGGATAAAGAGGGGGTGATGTGAACCACTGGATAGAGGTTTTGTGGTAGAAGCAAAGTACCACATAGAGAGAAGAAATATGACGGTTTGATACAAAAACAATAGAGGGAACCTCATAAGCAGTGATCTTCTCTATTACACCTGATGGTTGCAGTGATTGGTTATCCATGCAGTCCTGTAGGATGAGAAGGTTACCATAAGGACACTTATGGTTGAGTCGTGGGATCAACATTACTCTACTACACTTCATGGTTGTAGTGACTGGTTATCCATGCATTTCGATGTGATGATAAGGTTACCTTAAAGACACTTTTAGTTGAGTTATGGGGTCAAGACTACTCTATTACACTTGGTAGTTGTAGAGATTTGTTATCCATGTAGTTTGATAGGATGATAAGGTTACCTTTAGGATCAACACCCATGTTGCAACTGCCATGTAGTTTATAAATATAGAAAAGCATGATCTATTAGTTTAAAAAGTTATTTGTAATGAGTCTATATATTTTTGTATTCAACATTTTTAGATCCATCCATACTCGAGTGGATCATACAACCTATTCCTTGTCCATAGTTGGATTAGATTATAGGGAGTACTGATTATGGATTTCAGAGTGGTGTAGTAGCATCAACAAACAAAAGAACTGGTTGTTCAAAATATCAAGAAGAATAAAGTATTGAGATGTAATGTATCCATAAATAAATTTTTTTGTTTTGCCCAGGCAATTTGTGCATTTTCTTCTCCGTAAACCAATAGGATTAGATTATATGGAGTAATGATTATAGATTTTAAACCAATAGGATTAGATTATATGGAGTAATGATTATAGATTTTAGAGTGGTGCAATAACATAAACAAAAAAAACTTGTCGTTAAAAATATCAAGATGTATTAAAAAATAAAGTACTATAAGGCAAGTATCAATGAACAAAATTTTATGTTTTGCCCAAACAATTTGTGCCTTTTCTTCTCTGTAAACCAACATTTAGTATCAGAGCCCTCAATTTTTATAAAAAGTTCATCAATGTAAACAAGACCTAAAAAGTTGTAATTTCAATCTCAAACAGTAGGAAATGAATTTCAAATTTTTATTAAAAAAATAAATCATCAAAATCACTACTAATTAAGAATCAATTTTAAATTTCAGCTGGTTATACTAAAATACCAGTATCACTGCTAATCGAAATTAATTTTGAGCTGGTAGAGTCCAATGTCCAACGGACACCTATATTCAATAGAGGTATCCACAATTTTGAAATTTAAAAATTTTAACTCTAAGAATTAAGTTCAGCTTGGGCTAATCTTATAGCCAAAAATGTTTGGCATCAATATAACACCTTCAATTTGCACAACATTCCATAAAACTTCGAAAGTACAAGCAAATGATCTTGCTTAAATCTAGAGAAGACTGAAAAGTTTGTCATATACCTATTTCAGATACATAGAAGTCTCAGAAAGTTGTTATACACCTATCACAAATACACAGGCTGAGAAAATTGAGTTTTCTCTACTCAAAACAAAGCCATAAAAACAGATCTAAAACAATGTATAATTCTACCAAAACACAGAACTGATTTAGCATTTAGATGGTGAGTCTGTGTTCAAATCCTAACCCATAAAGCTACTAATTTTTGTTAAAGATGTTGACAACCCATCCTTATTAGAAATTCCAAGTTCATAACTTGGCTCCCTAATATTTCCATGAACGGATCAACAAGCTTAAGTTCAAAACTTAGCTCCTTACAAATTCCTCGTTCATCTTAAGAAAAGTAAGATTACACCTCATGGTAAAAGATCAATAGTTCTCACCTCTGAGTGCTCGACAAGAATGTTAGGCCTACACCCATTAAGGGATGGAATAGGAAGGACGGCCATTACCAGTAGACCATGGTAGAACATCATGGCCAATCTGGGAGCTGATAGGATTTGGAGATACACCATACACCGGCGACGGTGTGTAGCCATTGCTTCCCATACTGGGCGGAGCAGGAAGAGAGATCCCATTGCCATTGCCATCACAATCCCCATCCCCCTTGCCATTACTGTCATCCTCGCCGGAACCGAGGTTATGATATGAAGGATTCACAAAGCAAGCAGCCCAGACCACAACTGGCCCTGGCCCGGCGGCAGTGAGCACCCCGCCCACCCGGCCTCCCACCACCTGCCCTTGAGGCCCGGCCAAAGATATGGACAGCCCACAGCACGACTCGAAAGAAGAGGAAGAGGGAGAGGAACAAGAAGAAAAAGAAAGAGAAGGATCCGAGGCCAAAAAGGCCCCCGTAAGCGACAGGACCTCAAACCTGCCGTTCAACGTGACCGTGGGCGGGGGTCCGAGGGGCGCATGCCCTGTGCCTTGGCGGAGCGTCACGGTGCCTACGGTGCCGGTGGCCGTCAGAACGCAGATCCCCACCTGGCGCTTATGTGAAAATTCCATCAAACACTGCACGATATCGGACCCGGCGGGGAATTCCAGAATGTGAGGCCTCATGGCGCTCTCGGAGTCCCGGGTTATTATTACCGGCGGTTTGGCCTTGTTCTTGGACCCGGGTGGGCGGCCCCTCGGCTTTCTTGTGACGTCCAACGACAGGCCTCCCTCCGCCCGGGGTTTCTTCTTCATGCTGCCGATGCTTCCGCTCTCGTCGTCCTCCGACGTCTGGCACCGATCCCGGGTCTGTTGCTGCCGGCCAGGGATGGCACCTCCTTCGATCCCTGCCATCATCTGGCTTGTCGACTGTCTCCCTCTCACCACAGCTAAAACTCAAAGAAATTACAATCTACTCTTCAATATATGTTAAAAGAGCCACCCTCTTCGCCAAGGAAATTGGGGTACTATTTCCAAATATATGTTAACAGACCACCTTCTTCTTCCACAATACACTCTCCAATATAGATGCTGAAAGAGCCACTTTCTTCCTGCAGCTAAAGCTCAAGGAAACTACAATATATTTCCAACAAGATCGATCAGACTACAAATGAAATTCAGGTTGAACCCATCAAACTCCTTAAAATATAAGTTAAAAGATGGCCTACCTTCTTCCTGCAGCTAAAGCTCAGAGAAACCACAATACGCTTTCTAGATCACAATTTTGCCATAGGTAAAGCTCAACAGCTTACAGAATAAGCTAAAAGACGAGCTGTCCTATTACTGCAACTAAAGCTTAAGGGAACTGCAGTCTGCAATACACTTTCCAGTATATGCTGGAAGATAAGCCAACAAGACCGATCTGACTATAAACAAAATTCAAGGCAATCTGGAAGAGAAAGTGATGCGCCTTAGAAAATAAGCTGGAATATTGACCCAACAAAACTGATCTGACTATAAACCATATTCAGGCTCACTCACCCAAAAAGATAGACAAATTTTTGAGGCCTTTCTCAAATGGTGACATTTGAGAATTGCACCTCAAAGTAGAGTTTTTGGGGCAAAAACCAAAAGAAATCAGCAAAAAACGTTAGAAAGCTGCTATGTTTCAGGACCAACTGTCTCTTAAGCTGAACTGTCAATATTCTCCACCACAAATCTTGTCGAAGCTCAGTTTGTGCTCAGCTGTTGAAGTTCTCGAAACTCATTATAATGATTCTGGATTCACATATGATTGCAAAGAGATCGCCTTATTCCACCGCATGAGAACACTAATATTTATCTCACCTCTAATGTCCAAGAAGAGAATTCGCCCTACCCAACTGCACCTAGGTTCAACTGTTGGATTTCTCCGTTAACAAATGTGAACCAGTTATTCTTAAACCAATCCTGTCACCTAAAGTAGTCCGATGAAAATCACCAACTAACCTCTCCTAAAAGGCCATCTGGACCTCCAGAAGTTACATGAATCACCTCGACACTAAATATAGTAAAACACATTAATCTCGCAATTCCAGGGATGAAAACTAGAATCAAACATGACAATCTAATCTCACCTTCCCATACCCTATAAGAAGGAACATAGGCTCAGACATACCTATAGTACATCTTGGACATATTTGCACCCATTATGATTGGCCTCAACAAGGTGGTACTGGAAAAATTGATCAAGGGTGAAGAAATAATAATGATTGAGGGTTATAAGGTCAATAGCGGTAGCTTGAAGTGTCAAGGAGGGATAAAGGTAAATGGGCCGGCCATGGTGGACAATGCGTACATCAGCTACAGTATACACACACCGCCAGTCGGTGGTTTCACCTTGCATCCCACATTGATTTTTTAACCCAACCAGCATTACCCTAAACTTCACCATAGGTAATGTTGGTATTCTCTTTTAATCAAGTTGGCACACATTCCAATTCATCTGCAACAGCCAGTCTGTCCATCTCTTTTGAGCTTCGGATGCTCTCAGGCGCAATAAGGCTGAGGAACTGCAACACCCTCTTCATGAATTACAGACCTTACAGTTCAAAACCCATGACCTAAAAAGTTATCTCTCTTCCAAGTCTATGTCACATCACCAAACTTTTTCCTTTCTCCACTGATGGAAACTTCAACGTAAATTTTCCCAAGGATTTTTTGGTCTTATGTGCAACTTTGTAGCCTGTTGACCTTAGCATCACATCACATGATTCTGATTATGACTTGGCAAGTGAAAAGGGAGGCTCATGCATGGAACCGGATTGCAAATGTACTGTTACCTGCTACTTTGGGATAGATGGAGGAAAGGTGACACGTTGTAATTTTGCAGTTGAAGGGAGCATGATGCGCTGGATTGTGCTAAAGTCAAAAGGCGGTGTGCTGGTGAAGATTGAATGAGATGGATAATACTTTGAATCGACAGTGAAAGCCAAACTTGAGTACATATCGAGCAAAGCTGTAGGGTGGAATGTATTTAGCCATTTTTTATATACATCTAGATTGTTCCAGTCAAAGACGCAAGCACGGCATAAGCACACGTTTGCCATATGAAGCAGCTGGATTTAGAGAAACTTCTCAAGTTGTTCATCAAGTTGTTTACCTACTGCAACAGTAAAAATGAAGCAGCTGGATTTAGAGAAACTTCTCCAACCCTAAGCCTATCTTTTCTTTTTTGGATTACATAGAAAAGTTGGTCATAATTATACTTATACTATTTTTAGTAGGGTTGCTTCCAGATTTGTTATTGTTGACCCATCGTGAAAAAGATCATTAAAAGCTCGTAATTTCGTACCATCGTGGGTCTAACGAATACATCGTGGATCTAACCTATACTTAGAGAGAGAATTAATGTATATTTAAAGAATTCAGATCAGACTACTACTTTTCAAACATACTCTCAGTACCTTGGAGGAGAAGAAAAATGGGTTTTTAATCCAATCTAAAGAGAAGACCCACGTTGTGAAATTCTTTTTGCTTTACAATTGAGTGTTCTAGTCTTAGATTCTTTAAGGAAAGTGAAGGAACATATTGAAATATGGGTGGCATTTGTGTTGCTTAAGCATGCTGCTTTGCGATGTTAAGAGTTGTACCATACTGTTTTGCCCTCCTTAACAACGTAGGACAAAAACCATTGTGTGTTGAAGAGTAGGTACTGTGTCACATTAGCACAGGAGAAACTTCAACGTTGAGGAAGACAAGACGAACCACCACAAAGACAAAGAATAGATGCTTAATAATGTCCATGTAAGGTATTATAACTAAAAATATTAAACAAGATAAGGGGTTATTGACATGGTGTTCTTCATGAGAAGCATAAGAGTGTAACATACCATAACCTATACGCTAGTCAAGATCTAGTGCAGCTTGTAATAGGTTTTTATGGGGATGGACTTAGTTATCAAATTTGATGAATTTTTTGGATGAAGTTTGAAAGTTATAGAATTTAATGGGCATGGATTTAGTTATCAAATTTGATGAATTTTTGGATGAAGTTCGAAATTTGTAGAATTTAAAATTTTAACGGAACTTAAATTTGTCCTAGTAAAAACTTGTGTGGCCACCCATAAAGAATAAAAGACCCGTACAATTTTTTTGGTCGTCATAAATTTAGGCATGTTTTTATATATATATATATATATATATATATATATATATATATATATATAAGGAAGGCCTATCATAGTGTTTGTGGCTTCGTGTTGCAAATGGTGCACTGGAGTTTTTTTTGGGAGGGTTTATGGGAAGTTTAAGAATACGAATTATATATATAAAAGAAAAAAATAATTTTATTAAAATTTAAAATCATTAAAAATTATGTAAATTATGTAATTTTTATGGATGTAAAAGTAATTTAAATTAAACAATCTACGGGTATAAAGAATGAGGTTAGTTCATTCAATACTTCAACATTAAATTACGTGCAAAAGATATATTCAGTTTTATTATTTTTAATGATTTAGTAAATCAAACAATTTAAGGACAAATACTCAATTTTTAAAATTTATTATTGTTATTTTTATTTTTATTATTGTGGAGCTAAATTGAAAAAAAATTGTTTTATATCTTATTAAAAAAATATTATGTGCTCATATATGCACATTTATAATATATCGAATTTGATGTCGAATTTTATTTCGAATTTTTAGACATGACAAAGAACGAGGGAGTTGAACTGAACTTGATACCTAATGACAAAGAACGAGGGAGTTGAACTGAACTTGATAACTAAAAGCATGGACAATGAAGGTTATAACAATTTTTTTTTAAACCATTCTATAAGTATATTATTGTTTTTAATATTTTTATATTTTATTATTTTAAATCTTTAGAGGAATGGGCAAAATCTAAGATGGCTTGTTTTTGGTTTTATGGGCATAGACAATGAATGTTATTATAAGATTTTTAAAAAAATTAATTAAACTTTTTAATAGTAAAGATAGATAGATAAGTATAAGTAAGATGATAATATTTTAATATAATATTTTTATAGAACTTTAGGATGACTATTCAATGTTATAAGTATGATGATATTTTGTGTTGTTATAGAAGGATAAATTGATAATATTTTAATATAATATTGTTATATAACTTTAGAAGAAAAAATAATAAAGATCATAACAAGATATTTTTAAAAGCAATTAATGATACAATTATATTGTTGTTAAGTAATTGTTACTAAGTTATTATGGATATTAGTTTATATATGGGTTAAGACAACTTACTTAAGATTCCATGCATAGACCACTTGTACACAATCTTTACCTACTCTATAATTATCAAGACTTGAATTAAGTTCCCCCACCACTCATATACTCGCCCTTTAATTTATGTTCCCTCTAATTTATGTTTATTGAGACTTGAATTTGAGTTTCACCTACCATTCACATGCTCAATTTTTACTTTATGTCTATTGAGACTTGAGTTTGAGTCTTTTTCATGTTGACATGTCTCAATTATTCAATTTTATGGCTTCTAAAAGTGAATGCTATATTAGTATGATACATGTATATTGACATTGATTTTTATACATTGTAAATGATATTAAAAATTTAAAATCATCAATGTAAATAATAGATAGGACCTTAGAATAAATTAAACAATCTATCTCTATCACATGAACTTATATCCTCTTACATTAAACATCGTAGACATGAATATATTGACACCAAATATTGCATATTACAAACAATACTTTAAATTAAAATATTTTTAGACTTTGTTATAAATAATTAGATAAAGCCTTTACAAATAATAGATAAGACCTTAAAAATGTAACAAGAAATTATAATTTTGAGAATATTTTGTGCAATCATCCATGCATACACCATTCAAACACTCAACCTATACCTACTCCATACATTTGTGCCTTATCCATCACTCATAAACTTACTCTATGTATGTTGAGACTTGATTTTGAGTCTCACATACTATTCACTTATTTAGTCTTTACTCATCTTCTCTTACATTAAATACCATATACATACATATATTGATGTCAAACATTACACATTACAAAAAATGCTTTAAAATAGGTAATTTCAAAATCGTTGTTATAAATAATAGATAAGACTTTAAAGTAAGTAACAAGGACTTATCAATTCAGCTGATTCTTGAACCAACTTGTGCATAATTTGAATAGGTTCAAAATGAGTTGTATATGAAAGATTCTGAGCAATATTGAGGGAGATATGATCCTAGAAATCACCAATCTAGAACAAGGGCAGTGATAATTTTTCAAATTGTGAAAAATGAAATTGCAAATATTTATCAATTAGAGTTCAGATGATGGGAAGAGCAATGAAATACTAGGACTTCAGTGAAGAAAGACATTCTATTTGGACATAGAATTTTTTACCTAAGTTTTTTTCTCTTCTTTATCTTAAAAATTTTGCATGCAAATTATTATAAATTTTTTGTCAAATATTATATTTTTTATAGACTATTCTGATAAATTCTAATAGATTTTGTGTTTTAGTTTCCTTTCCATAGACTGATTTATAGTTAAATCCTTAGAATCATCTCTAGTGATAGAGGTTAGTGAATGCACCTCAAAGAGATCCTCATTGCTCCAATATAGGGTAGCTTTTGGTAAATTTAATGGGTATTGGCCAGGGGCTTCAACCTTGAGATAATGGATTGATAGGAGTTGGAAGTCTTCATGAGTTATTCTATCATTTATTCCCAAAGGTTTATTCCTAGCCATTTTTTTTCTAGGGAAGAAAGAGAAAAAATCCTAAAAGGGAGTTTTTGGTTTATGGGAAGAGTAGGACTCTTCCTTACCCGTTGGTATGAAGGCTTTTCAATTAAAAATGTAAATGTATCCCTAGTATTTTATGGGTTAGGATGTTTGGGTTACCCATTGAATTTTAGGAAATAGATACCTTCAAGACAATAGAAAACACTCTAGGAGAATTCCTTGAGATTTTAGATACTATGAAATATGGATTCTTGGCTATTTATGCTCGAATATTGGTCTTGATTGATATAAGTAAAGCTTTACCAGAATCAATATTTCCTAAGTATGTGTACCAAAACCATATATTATGAAAACTTATATCTTAAATATTGAATATATCATGAGGTGGGGCATATTGAGAGAGCATACCCTAAGAAGATCCCAATAGAATCATATGTATAAAACCATAAGAGAAACTTACAAATTGTTATAGATGAATATGGTTTTCAACTTCCAAAAAAATATATCTAGAAAAATGAAAGAAAATAAATAGTGGAGACTAGTAAGTAAGGATATTAAAAGAAATACCAAATCTTTTGAGGCTTTAGCCTATGAAGAAAAAGTATATCAAAACTTAGAGGACACAATACAACATATTCAACATATCAACAAGGAATCATCTATTCAGTATGATACTAATTTAAAGAAAAACATTCTTGATGAGCCTAAGGAATTTATCTCATCAGATTTTGAAGACTCTCTTGAAGTACCATGCACCATTCAAAAGAAAAAATTGGTAAAAAAATGAAGTTTTGGAAGTTAATACCTATGCCATTAATAAGGAAATACCAAAAAATGAGCAGGAGAAGTCAAAAGCTTTTGTAGTAGAGCCAGGAGAGGATAAATATGATGAAAAATAAAATTGTGAAAGAATATTGAGGAATAGAATAATAAGACCTACTTATGATATAGGAAAGGCAAAAAGAGGAAAACCCTCAAATTATAAAGCAAGATCTAGGGAAGAAAGATCAAACATAGAGAAAAGAACACAAACTAAGTTGGTTGAACTTATATTTACCAAACAACAAAATGATATTGGTAATACGCAGGTGAGGCTAAAAGCCCCTAATGAGATATATTTATCATATCATGGAATATAAGGGGTGCTAATTCCCCCTCAAATTAGAGGTGTATTAGGGACCTATGTTTAAGTAATAAGGTTGGTATTCTTTGCATCTAAGAAACTAAAATGACAAAAGAAAAGGTTTCAATGAAAGCACTATGGATAAGATGTGAATGGGATGCTATAGATTTTGAAGGAGTGACAAGGGGAATTCCAACTTGTTAGAATCCTTCTAGAACATCTTCTGTAACAATCTATAAAACTAGGTATTGGATGGCCTCTTTAGTCACTTGCTACTTTGCAGATATTCATTTCGTCCTTATCAATGTTTATGGACCTACAACTCAGACATGTAGATTAGAAGTTTGGAGTGGGATTGAAGCCTTTATGAGAAGTAGAGACCAAGAAACTTGATTCATGATCATAGGAGATTTTAATTCCATAACCAAGCTAGATGAAAATTTTGGGGGAATTAGGAAATTAACCCAAAGTATGAGAAATTTATCAACTTTTATTCAAAATAATAATCTATGAGAGGTTAAGTTTGAAGAAGACAACTATACTTGGACCAACAATAGGAAATGTTAGAACCTAATATCATAAATATTAGACAAATGCATTCTCTCAAATCGTTGGCTAGATGAAGGAATGTGTGCTAAAATTAATACCTTAACAAGGATTGGTTTAGATCACTAGGTTTTTATGGGCATGGACAATGAAGGTTATAACAATTTTTTTAAAACCATTCGATAAGTATGTTATTATTTTTAAGTTACTATATATATCAAAAGATGATAGTATTTTAATATAATATTATTCTAAATATTTAGAGGAATGGGCAAAGATCTAAGATGGCTTGTTATAGTTTTTATGGGCATAGACAATGAAGGTTATTGTAAGATTTTTTTAAACCAAATAACCATTTAATGGTATAAGTATGATGTTGTTTATGTTATTATGGATGAGCAAAATGATAATATTTTAATATAATATTGTTATAGAACTTTAGGATAACTATCCAATGGTATAATTGTAATGTTATCTTTGTGTTGTTATGGAAGGATAAGATGATAATATTTTAATATAATATTGTTATATAACTTTAGAAGAAAAAATGGTTTGAGGTGTAGACCAATTGGTTCATCCAAACCCCATATGGGGGTGGAGGTCCAAGGTTCAAATCTCGGGCCTCATCGCACTGAACGCTTGTCCCTTTCCTAGTGCTTTTAGCGGCGTAAAATGTTTAAAATGATTGTGGCATGGTGTTTATAGGGACGGACTGCGTGAAGATCTGTGTGGCGGCTTATGGGACGGACAGCGCAGAATACTGTGGCGGCCATAAAAGCTGGACAGCCTGCCCGATTCGTGGCGGCTACCGATTCCACCATGTAAATTCAAAAAAAAAAAAACTTTAGAAGAAAAAATACTGGAGGACATAATAAGATATTTTTTTTAAATCAATTAATGATATAATTATACTGTTGTTAAGTAATTGTTATTGAGTTATTATGGATATTAGTTTATATATGGGTCAAGACAACTCACTTAGATT
Organism: Wollemia nobilis; assembly: GCA_028583015.1. Lineage (NCBI taxonomy): Eukaryota > Viridiplantae > Streptophyta > Pinopsida > Araucariales > Araucariaceae > Wollemia > Wollemia nobilis. The sequence goes on along the minus strand of JAQPPZ010017013.1, from coordinate 1,915,194 downwards.
CCATGCATAGAACACTCGTACAAAACCTTTACCTACCCTATAACTATCAAGACTTGAGTTTAAGTCCCCCACCACTCATATACTCATCCTCTAATTTATATTTATTGATATTTGAATTTGAGTCTCACTTGTCACTCACATGCTCAATCTTTACTTTATATTTGTTGAGACTTGAGTTTGAGTCTTTTTCATGTTGACATGTCTCAATTATTCAATTTTATAGCTTCTAATAGTGAATGCTATATTAGCATGAATTATGTATATTGATATTGATCTTTAGACATTGTAGTTAATATTAAAAAATTAAAATCATTATTGTAAATAATAGATAGGACCTTAGAATAAATTAAACAACCTATCTCTATCACATGAAATCATATCCTCTTACATTAAACATCATAGGTATACATATATTGACATCAAACATTGAATATTAGTTATAAATAATTAGATAAAACCTTTACAAATAATAGATAAGACCTTAAAATAAGTAACAAGGAATTATAATTTTGAGAATATTTTGTGCAATCATCTATGCATACACTATTCAAACACTCAACCTCTACATTCTCCATACCTTTGTGCCTTATACACCACTCATAACTTAGCCTCTGTTAGCTATATAATTTCTATTTTAATTAGACTGTTTTGTCTAATTAGTTCGGTTGGTAAATTGTTATACCTGCATCCTGTTGAGATGCGCCCAACCCGAGCTAATCCAGGAATGCAGTTGTAAACTCTGTATTATTTAAACACCCTGCTGAATAATAAACCTGGTTCGATTTTCTACATGGTATCAGAGCTCTGGCAGCGTTTAGAATAGCTGTTTTGGAGTCGCTGGTGTGGAAGCGCTTGACGGCCGTGGAGACACAGCATTTTCGGCATGTTCGAGCTGTGGTTGGGATTGACGGCCGCAGAGACATAGCTTCTCCGGTCGGCTGCTTTCTGTAGACGTGTTCCCGAACAGAGTTCAAATTTTACAAGTATGGGTCCTCCAATTCAGATAACGTTTTGAAGACCATAGCGGCAGCCAACGGTGGCGTTCCAGAGAAACGGTGCAACAGAGACTTGGAAGGGAAGGAGCAACTGCTGCGGTGATGAAGAAACAGCTGTCGTCTGTTGCAGACAGTAGACAACATCCCTGACTGCAATCCATCACGCGCAGAGCAAATCCGACGAGCAAAGATGGCGAGGCGGCGAGTTCAGATTTTTACCGACGTCTAAATGAATTTTTGGTGAAAAAAATTAAAAATTTCTAAGGTTTTTTATTTGTCGTCGGCACCGGCGATTCCTTTTTTTTTTTGTTACCACGGAATGTCATCGGCTACCGACGACGTTGGGAGATCTATGGGTTTAGTCCCACATTGGGTAAATAGCGTCGATAGACGCTGTTTAAAAGCGCATACGCGCATATAGTTGAGTGTCTCTTGTGAGACACTCACGCGCGTGCGCGTGGGCGCCGGTTGCTTGGCGCCTTTGCCCGTTGACTTTGTTGGGAGTGGATTTCTACGACGGTAGATCTGTTGTGACCGTGGACGTTGACTATCGTGGGTTTGTCGCTGTTGACCGTTGATTGGGCCGTGGACCTCCGTTGAACGGGTAAAAAAAAAAAAAAAATTACAAATTTTTTTTGGAGGTAATATTTTGCCATATCTTTGCATTTTTTTTCCACATATTTGCAAAATTGGCTCATTTATTTTGCCCCCAAGTCAATTTTTTTTGACATAAAGGGAAATTTCAATTTCAAAAATCAAAGGGGGGATATTGAGTAATTTTTTCAAAAGCAAATTTGGCATTATTGTAAAGATGCATTTTCGGCAGAGCCCGACACCTAGAGGTTAATTCTTGTGGGCACTTTTTATGTTGTATGTTGCATATTTCATTTTTGCACTACTTCATTAAAAGTTAAAAAAAATCAAATACACTCCCTAAGTCCCCGAAATAATTAAAACCCATCCGTGCAATTTATTGCACTGCAGCGTTCGGTATTTGTGATACCTCTGGCCAGCACTTACAGGTAAAGCTGTCGTGATTGCGCTACTGTATCCGCCACCTAATATAGCCGCCACAATGACGTCTGAGCTTGTTCTCTATAAATCGTCGGGGAGATATAAGTTTGCCATTTTTGCTATTTTTTTACTCCATCCACTACCCTTAATCGCTCTTGTGTTTAGGCGTAAATCCCGACGAAGTATTCTTCATAGTGTTTAGGGGAAGTTACGCCCCACGCATGAGAAGAATCTTCTATGGTAGGTGCCATCTTCGCATCGCTTATGTTCCACGTATCGTATGATCTCTAAAACTCACCTATAGTTTCCCTCACGTAAGGGCGGGTGATTTTTGTTGATCTTTCTAAATACCTATAGTTTCCCTCACGTAAGGGCGGGTATTTTGTACGGTATAACGGCCTAGCAAAAGGTATATCGAAAGGGGGACCAATTGGTGATATAAGGAACCTTCACTATGGCCGTTGTTGCAAAGTTGATGACCGATCCTCATCACTTATTGAAAGGTCCAAATTATACACCATGGAAACATAAGATGAAGGCAATTCTCCAAATGGAAGATTTATGGGATATTGTTACTGGAGTAACACCTAGGCCTTCACCAAAATCAGGATCCACAGCTCCTACCGTAGATCAGATAGCTTTTGACAAGAAAGACAGTCGAGCAAAGGTGCTCATTTTGTTTGTTGTTTCAGATGAAGTGCAACCTCATATAGTTGACAAAGCAAGTGGTAAAGATGCATGGGATGCCCTTAAAACCATCTATGAGGGAAAGAATGATTCCACCATTCTTCATCTTCAACAACAACTTCATAACCTGAGTTTGAGACAGGGTGAAACAGTTGAACTCTTTCTATGCAGAGTGTCTGAATTGAAAGAGAAATTGAATTCTTTGGGAGATTCTGTGGACGAAAAGCTTCTCATTTCAATTGTGATGAGAGCTTTACCTTCTTCATTTGATATGTTGATCACCTCCATCCAGGTGTCTCAACGACAAATTACCTACATCGAGTTGGTCAATCTGCTTCAACAACAGGAGGCACGCCAACTTCACAAGGATGATTCTTCCAATACAGCCCTATACACCAACAAGCAGGGTTCTAGGAAGAAAGGTAATGGGCAAAAAGGAGGCAACTTTTAGAAAGGAGGAAATTCTCAACAGGATATGAAAGGAAAAGGAAAACAACCTCAACAGAAGAAGAGGTGGTGCAAGATCTGTGAGAAAGACAACCATGACACCAACAGGTGTTGGCATAAGAACAAGCAGAAAGGCCAAAACAAACCACAAAATAAAAACAAGCAACCCCAGGTGAATGTTGTTGTTGAAGAATCTGACTCAGATTCTGAATGGGCACACAAGGTGCTCATGACTACCACAGATTCCACACAGAGGGATCCTGTTTGGTATGTCGATTTTGGAGCTAGCAAACATATGACTGGTGACAGATCGTGGTTTGAATCATTCGTGGCCAAAGAGGGCAAACCTGTCACCATTGTTGATGATAAAACCTACAGGGTTCAGGGAGAGGGTACAGTTTCAGTCACTCTTCCTGATGGCAAGTGTCAGATTGACAAAGTCCTCTATGTTTCGAGATTGGCTAACAATTTGTTGTCAGTCACACAAATCCTGGATAGAAATATGGTTGTCAACTTTCATGTTGAGAATGGCAAGAAGTGTTGTACTATTACCAGGAAGGGTAAGCAGATTGCAACAGCTTCATATAAGCACGGCTTATTTGCCCTAGATGCTATCTCTACTCCACATGTTGCCATGACTGTCTCTACCAAGGAGGCAACTTCCCTATGGCACAAGAGATATGGGCATCTTAGTTCTGGCTACTTACTTGAGCTCAGTAAGTATGAGATGGTAAAGGGTCTTCCTTCCCTTTCTGCCACATTGCCAGTGTGCTCTGACTGCTTGGCAGAAAGCAACGATAGAGTACCATTTGAGAAGAGCTCAACAAGAGCACAAAAACCTCTTGGAGTTAATTCACACCGATCTGTGCGGTCCTTTCACACCCAACAGTTGTGGAGGGAAGAGGTACTTTCAGTTATTCGTAGATGACTACTCACGAAAGATGTGGGTTTTCTTTCTCCAACTGAAATCCGAAGCTTTTGCATTCTTCCAGCAGTTCAAGAAATCCGTTGAGAAGGAGTCAGGAGCTTCTATTAAAACCCTCCGCTCAGATCGAGGGGGGGAGTTTACCTCTAAAGAATTTTTTGCATTCTTAGATAAGCATGGAATCAAGAGACAGTTAACAATCGCCTATACTCCTCAGCAAAATGGAGTTGCTGAGAGAAGGAACCGTTCTATCATGGAAATGGTTCGTTGTATGCTCACAGGAGCTACTCTTGGGCAACAATATTGGGCAGAAGCTGTCACCACCGCAGTATATCTGTTGAATAGGGCACCCACAAAGGCCCTAAAAGGAATGACTCCACAGGAAGCATGGAGTGGTCGAAAACCCTCCATATCTCATCTACGTATTTTTGGATGTCACGCTTTCATGCACATACCAAAAGAGAAAAGGAAGAAGCTAGATGAGAAAACACTGAGATGTATTTTTCTTGGTTATGATGAGCACTCTAAAGGATATCGTTTGATAGATCCTTTGACCAAGAAAATTCATGTCAGCAGAGATGTTGTCTTTGATGAAGCTTTCACATCACAGAGCACATCTAAAGTACACCTAGATCTTGTGGAATCTAAGGAAGAGAAGATTCCTTCGTCAACACAGACAGGAGGTCCTTCTACATCTTCTTCAACACCACCGAAGAAGAATCCAAAATGGTGTACAAATACAATCAGAGATGCAAATTTATCCACTCCTCCCAATTTGAACTTGGATAGACCTCGTACACGTAGTATGGCTCAAAAGGAAAAAGAAGCCAAAGAAACTGGTGAGGTTGATGATCTTTGTCAATCTTTTGAGGAACTTTCTGTAACTCCACGTACAGAAGTAGAGGATATGGATATTGATGATGACAGGGCATTCATGTCTACCATAGATGATCTTGAACCTGCATCAGTGCAAGATGCTCTTAGTGAGCCTCAGTGGAAGGCCGCTATGGATACAGAGTATGAGTCTTTGATGAAAAATAAAACTTGGAAGCTTGTTGATCTGCCGCATGGAAAGAAACCCATTGGCTGCAAATGGGTATATAAAGTCAAGTACAAGGCAGATGGAACAATTGATAAGCATAAGGCCCGTCTTGTTGCAAAGGGCTATGCTCAAAAGGAAGGCATTGACTACGAGGAAACTTTTGCACCTACTGCTCGGATGACCACAATTCGAGTTATGTGTGCTATGGCAGCACAATATGGGTGGAAAGTTCACCAGATGGATGTCAAAAGTGCCTTTCTAAATGGTGATCTCCAAGAAGAAGTCTACATGACTCAACCTGAAGGATTTGAAGTGGAAGGCCAAGAGCAAAAGGTTTGCAAATTGGTCAAATCCTTATATGGTCTGAAACAAGCTCCTCGAGCTTGGTATATAAAAATGGACAATCACCTTATGCAGCATGGATTTAAGAGATGTCCGTCAGATGCAAACCTCTATTTCAAGAAATAGGGTTCTGAGATAGTGTTGCTTGTACTCTATGTTGATGATCTGCTCATTACAGGGAGTTCAGAAACTATGATCTCTACTGTCAAAAGAAACTTGTGTAAATATTTTGAGATGACAGATCTCGGACTTCTCCATTATTGTCTTGGTCTAGAATTCAGCCAGAAGGAGCACTCCATCAAAGTGTCTCAGAAAAAATATGCCAAGACATTGCTAGAAAAATATCGCATGACTGATTGCAAGCCAATGGCAACTCCGATGGAGACTGGACTTCAGTTATCATGATATGATGATTCACCTCAGGTAGATGGTACTCTCTATCGACAGTTGATTGGGAGTCTCATATATCTGACCAATACTAGGCCAGATCTCGTATTTGCTGTCAACTATCTTTCGAGGTTCATGCAGGAGCCTAAGACCACTCATTGGAAAGCAGCAAAACGTGTTCTTCACTATGTCCGTGGTACTATGGAATATGGCCTAGAATACAAGAAGAACGACAAATTCTTCTTGCAAGGATACACGGACTCCGACTATGCCGGATCATTTGATGATCGCAAGTCAACTTCTGGATACATTTTTCATCTGGGATCCGGTCCTGTCTCTTGGCACAGCAAGAAGCAACAGGTGGTTGCTATTTCATCAACAGAGGCAGAGTATCGCGCCGCACGTGAAGCTGTGTGCGAAGTGATATGGTTGCGTCGCATTCTGACAAGTATGGGCCATCCATCAAAATCTCCAATACACTTGTTTTGCGACAATCAGGGTGTTCTGAACCTCGTCAAGAATCCAGTCCATCATGAAAGAACAAAGCACATTGACACACAATGTCATTTCATTCGAGATGAAGTTCCAAAGCACCGAATTCAGCTTCAACACATTCCCACCGATGCTCAAGTTGCAGACATTTTCACTAAGGCACTTGCACGTGTCAAATTTGAATTGTTTCGCAGCTCTCTTTGTATTGCAAAGTGATGTAATCAGGGGGATGTTAGTATAGCTATTAGTTATTACATTACCCAAATAATGTAATAAGGGGGGATGTTAGCTATATAATTTCTATTTTAATTAGACTGTTTTGTCTAATTAGTTCGGCTGGTAAATTGTTATACCTGCATCCTGTTGAGATGCGCCCAACCCGGGCTAATCCAGGAATGCAGTTGTAAACTCTGTATTATTTAAACACCCTGCTGAATAATAATCTGGGTTCGTTTCCTAACAGCCTCTACTCTTTCTATGTTGAGACTGATTTTATCCCTACTTTTTATTTTTTTATCCATCTTACATCAAATACCATAAAAATACATATATTGACATCAAACATTAAATATTACAAACAATATTTTAAAATAGTTAATTTTAAAATACTTGTTACAAATAATAGATAGGACCTTAAAATAAGTAACAAGGATTTATCAATTCAGATTATTCTTGGACCAACTTGTGCAAAATTTGAATAGCTTTAAAATGAGTGGTCATATGCAAAGATTCTGAGCAATATTGAGGGAGATACGATCCTGTGAAGTCAACCATCTAGAACAAGGGCAGTGACGATTTTTCAAGTCACGAAAAATGAAATTGCAAATATTTGTCAGCTAGGGTTCGGATGATGGGAAGAGCAATGAAGGGCTAGGACTTCAGTGAGGCAAGACATTCTATCTGGACATAGAATTTTTTAGCTAAGTTTTTTTTCCCCTTCTTTATCTTAGAAATTTTGCATGCAAATTATTATAAAGTTTTTTTATCAAATATTATATTTGCTATAGGACATTCTAATAAATTTCAATAGATTTTGAGTTTTAGTTTCCTTTCCATGGACTGATTTATAGTTAAATCCTTAGAATCATCTCTAGTGGTAGAGGTTAGTGAGCACACCTCAGAGAGATCCTCGTTGCTCCAAGATAGGGTAGTTTTTGGTAAATTTAATGGGTATTGGCTAGGGGCTTCAACCTTGAGAAAATGGATTGATAGGAGTTGGAAGTCTCCAAGAGTGATTCTATCATTTCTTCCCAAAGGTTTCTTCCTAGCCATTTTTTTTCTAGGGAAGAAAGAGAAAGAATCCTAAAAGGGGGTCCTTGGTTTATGGGAAGAGCAGGACTCTTCCTTACCCGCTGGTATGAAGGCTTTTCACCTAAAAATGTAAATCTATCCCTAGTACTAGTCTGGGTTAGGATGTTTGGGTTACCCATTGAATTTTAGAAAATAGATACCTTCAAGGCAATAGGCAACACTCTAGGAGAATTCCTTGAGATTTTAGATACTACGAAAGATGGATTCTTGGCTATTTATGCTTGGATATTGGTCATGATTGATATAAGTAAAACTTTACCAGAATCAATCATTCTTAAGTATGGGGATAAGATGTGGACCCAAACCATAGATTATGAAAACATATCTTTTAGATGTAGAAGATGTCATGAGGTGGGGCATATTGAGAGATCATGCTCTAAGAAGAGCCCAACAGAATCATATGTAGAAAACCGCAAGAGAAACTTACAAATGGTTATGGATAAAGATGGTTTTCAACTTCCAAAAAATAGATCTAGAAAAATGAAAGAAAATAAATAGTGGAGACCAATAAGAAAGGATATTGGAAGAAATACCAACTCTTTTGAGGCTTTAGCCTATGAAGAAAAAGTAGATCAAAACTTAGAGGACACAGTACAATAGTTTCAACATATTAACAAGGAACCATCTATTCAATATGATCCTAATTTAAGGAAGAAAATTCTCAATGAACCTAAGGAATGTGTCTCATCAGATTTTGAAGACTCTCTTGAAGTACCATGCACCATTCAGAAGAAAAAAATTGGTAAATAAAATACAATTTTAGAAGTTAATACCTCTGTCATTAATAAGGAAATACCAAAAAATGAGTAGGACAAGTCAAAAGCTTCTATAGTAGAGCCAAGAGAGGATAAATATGATGAAAAATAAAATTGTGAAAGAATATTGAGGAATAGAATAATAAGACCTACTCCTAATATAGGCAAGGCAAAAAGAGGAAAACCCTCAAATTATCAAGCAAGATCCAGGGAAGCAAGAGCAAACATAGAGAAAGGAACACAAACTAAGTTGGTTGAACTTCTCTTTACCAAACAACAAAATGATATTGGTAATATGCAAGAGGGGCCAAAAGCCCCTAATGAGATATGATTATCATCTCATGGAATATAAGGGGTGCTAATTCCCCCTCAAAGTAGAGGTGTATCATGGACCTATGTTTAAGTAATAAGCCTGATATTCTTTGTATCCAAGAAACTAAAATGATAAAAGAAAAAGTTTCAAAAACTATGAAAGTAGTATGGGCAAGATGTGAATGGGATGCTATGGATTCTGAAGGAGCAACAAGGGGAATTCTAACTTGTTGGAATCCTTCTAGAACCTCTTATGTAACCATTCATAAAACTAGGCATTGGATAGCCTCTTTAGTCACTTGCTACTTTGCAGATATTCATTTCATCCTTATCAATGTCTATGGACCTACAACTCAATCAGGTAGATTAGAAGTTTGGAGTGGGATTGAAGCCTTTATGAGAAGTAAAGACCAAGAAACCTGATTCATGATCATAGGAGATTTTAATGCCATAACCAAGTTGGATGAAAATTTTGGGGGAATTAGGAAATTAACCCAAAGTATGAGAGATTTCTCAACTTTTATTCAAAACAATAATCTATGGGAGGTTGAGTTTGAAGAAGACAACTATACTTGGACCAAAAATAGGAGAGGCCAGAACCTAATAGAAAAAAAATTAGACAGATGCATTCTCTCATATCATTGGCTAGATGAAGGAACTTGTGCTAAAATTAATACCTTAACAAGGATTGGTTCAGATCACTGACTAATAAGAGTTAAAATGGTGGTAAGTGAATTCAAAAAATATCATATTTTAAATATGAGAAGATGTGGAAAGACCATCCTCAATTTGTTGATATGATAGCTCAAACATGGAATTCTTCAGGTAATGGTGGGTTGTATGCTCTTCCAAATCAAATTAAATCTATGACATCTAGATTAAAAGAATGGAACAAGAACACTTTTGGAAATATTTTTGAGAAGAAAGAAGAACTAAAAGATAAACTTTCAAAATTCTAAAAAGATGATCATAATAATACAAGCTCAGAGGAAAGGGAGTTGCTTAGTGAATATCATAATATTTTGAGTAAGGAAGAGAAATTTTGGAGATCAAAATCAAGACAGACTTGGTTAAAAGGAGATAAAAATATAAATTTTTTCATAGGATGGCTATAGTATAGAGATCAACATCTAGAATTAGTAGAATTAAATCAATAGAAGGGGTTTGGATTGAAGATCAGAGTGAAATTAGAAAAGAGGAAAAGTTTTTTTATCAAAATATTCTAAGATTAGAGGAGACTGAAGTTCTTAATGATAAAATTCTTCAAGATGTTCCTTCAGTTATAACAAATAAAGACAATAGGAAACTAATGGAGCCTATTACTCTAGAAGAAGTTCATTTAGCTCTTTTCTCTTTTAATAAGGATAAATCCCTAGGTCTAGATGGGCTCTTTGTAGCTTTTTACCAACATAATTGGGATATAGTGAAGGATTCTTTATTGGTGGTAGTGGAATAGTCTAGGGTAAAACAATACATACCTTATAAAATAAATGCAACATATCTTACCCTAATTCCAAAAAATAAGGATGTTGAATTGTTTGATTCTTTTAGACCCATAAGCCTATGTAATATGGCATATAATATTATCTCCAAAGTGATGGAAAATCGATTAAGGCCATTATTAGACAAAATTATTTTAGAAGAGCAAGGAGGATTTGTGAAAGGGAGATAAATTTTGGATGGGATTATAGTAGCTCATGAAGTTATACATTCAGCAACTTCAAGAAAAGAGAAAGTAATGATTTTAAAACTTGATATGAGTAAAGCCTATGATAGGGTTAAATGGAATTTCCTTTTTGCAGTTTTAGAAAAGTTTGGATTCGGGAAGAAATGGGTCATATGGATTAAATCTTGTCTCTCCATTATTTCTTATTTAGTGTCGATCAATGGGTTAGTAACAGAATATTTTAAATCCAAGAGAGGCCTTAGACAAGGAGATCCTCTATCTCCTTATTTGTTCATTATTATGGTAGAGGTTTTGAGTAGGAACTTAAATAAGACTTACAAATATGGGCTTATAAGTGGACTTAAGGTTAGTAATAACATTGACAACATCACCCATCAATAGTTTGTAGATGATACAACCCTTTTTGGAAGGGCAAGGATAAATGAGGTCAGATATTTGAATAACTTTTTAAAGGAATACAAAAGAGCATCAAGGTAAAAAGTTAATAGGACAAAATCCAAAATTTACTTCCTTAACACTCCAGCTAATATCAAAGTAAGAATTTACAAGTTACTTCAAATGGAGGAGGCAAATTTACCAGCAACTTATCTAGGGATACCTTTATTTGAGGGGAGAATGAGGATAGAATTATGGAATCTAGTTATAAGTAAAGTTTAGAATAAAATTCTAGCTTGGAAAGGTAGATGGTTATAATTTTTTCAATGAGTTTACATAGGGTTTTTATAAGGGATATCAGTCCCCTCATACTGATTTGGATTTAAACCTTGGACCTATCAAAGAGAGGTCAAATCCCTCGTAGATGATTATCATTAGTAGGAAGAGTGCAGTTAATTAAGTCAATCTTACAAGCCATTCCAACATATTATATGTCATTGTATTCTATGCCAAAATTAGTTGAAATATTTTTTATATATTATGTGATCCTTTTTATGGTCAGGTTTACATGATAAAATGAAATTTTCTTTGGTGAAATGGAGCAAGGTGTGTGATGATAAAACTAGGGGAGGTCTTGGTTTAAGAGTTCTTACAGATGCAAACTTAGCTCTTAGGGGAAAAGTGATATGGAGATTGTACAAAGAGAGTCAAAGATAATGGGAAAGAATTCTTCTAAGTGAGTATGTTGATCCCAATGATCCAAGTTTAATATTTACTACATTCTCTCTACCAAATTATTCTACTCTTTGGAATGGTTTTAAAAAATCTATTGATCTAATGATTAAAGGTTTAAGATGGGTGGTGGGAAATGGAGAAAAATTTTCTATTTGGATGGATACTTGGTGTGATAAAAAACCACTCAATTTAGATCCAATTTTGAAACCTTGGATGAGATTATTTCAAGATAAATATGGTGATAGGGTTTCAAACATTTTGTAAAAGGATCAAGAAGGAAGATACAAATGGAAATAAGATTTTTTTACAAGTATACAAGACATTGATGCTAGGAGGCAATTGAGTAGAAAGATAACAACTGTGATTATTTCAAGGGGAGCCAAGGATAAATTGATTTGGGAGTTGAATAGCTCAGGAGAATACACAACAAGAAGTGGATATAATGTACAACACCAACAAAATAGTAATATCACTAGAATATGGAGAGATATTTGGGATAGCCCAAGCATTCCTAAATTTAAAATGTTTGTTTGGCTAGTAGGTCATAGAATAATTTTATCCTAGGATAACCTTATGAAAAGGGGTTTTCATGGCCCCTCTCAATGTGTTCTTTGTAAAAAGGAGGATGAGAGTATATACCATCTCTTGGGACATTGCTCAATAGTTTGGAAACTATGGCAATGGATTCTTAATATGTTTGGTAAATGCATGGTGATGAATGGTAAAATTGGAGATTGGTTAAAGCAATGGTAGAGCACTTATAAAAGTGAGGCTTTATATAACAATATGGGATATATCAAAAGATACAATACTTTGGATTGTATGGCTAGAAAGGAATAGAAGAATATTTAAAGGAAAGGAAAGCAATTTGGAGGTAATGAAAAGGAAGATATGTTTAGCCATAGAGGAGTCTAAACCAACCCTATCAACTCACCCAATCCCTAATCTAGAAGTAGAGAGCCTTGATAGATGGAATCAAATCATTAAATGGAATTATGATGTTGGGTATAAGAGAAGCAAAAATAAGGCAAAGAATATAAAGTGGAAACCACTAGATGTGGAGTGGGTTAAATTGAATTTTGATGGAGCATCTAAATTAAATCCAAGACCAACAGGAGGAGGAGGAATAATTAGAAATAATAGAGGAGATATTTTGTCTCATTACGCTTTCAATAGTGGATTTAAGATAAATAATGAAGCTAAAGCTTGGGTGGATTTAGAAGGGTTAAAAATATGTAAACAAATGAAATGGAACAGAGTATGGATGGAAGGTGATTCTCTCATAGTAATAAATGCAATTTTGAGGAAAGAAAAGGCTCCATGGAACATACAAGAGATAATTATAGAAATTCAAGATCTTGCTAAAGAGTTTGAATAAATTGGGTTTACACATACTTTAAGGGAAGGAAACAAATGTGTAGATAGGCTAGCCAATAGAGGGGTTTTGATTGAGGATCATGAAGTTAAATTCTCCTTTCCATGGTTAGAGGAAGTAGTAAGTTTAGATGAAGTTGACAAGAAAATGTTGATTGCCTAAATCAAATAATGATTAAGATTTACTTTAATGTTTTCCATTGGTAATATATGCTTTATTTTATAACATTAATGTGTTTTCATATAAACTATTTATTATAATTTTTGTGGTTGCACTTGTGTTTTAGGAAGGAAACTAGCAATCTAGATTTGGTAAAGCAGACTATGATAGTGTGATGTTTTGGAAATATTACTCTACTAAGATGCAATGCATAGATAGTAGAGGTGAAGTTTTGGTATTGTGAAGGCTGCTATAAAAAAATATCAAGAAGGATGCTAAATTTTGGAATATTTGTATTCATATAGAAAATTGAAAAGATCCAAAAAATTGAAAATCAAGAATTCAAACATTTTATGTAAAATGATGTAGGTTTCTAGCTATAACATCTCAATTGAGATGAGAAGTATATTTATTTATAAACTCTCAAGCTCTAAATAAGAGAGTTGTAATTTGTCAAGGGTGGGGATCTGAGTACAACCCCTTATTATTTATCCAAAAAAAAAACAAGGATTTATAATTTTAATTTTTTTTTTGCAATTATCCATACATACACTTAACCTCTACCTACTATGTACCTATTAGGACTTGGATTCGAGCCTCACCCACCACTCATAGACTTTACTCTATATGCATGTTGAGACTTGAACTGAACCTAAAACTTGAATTTGAGTCTCATCTACTATTCACTCACTCAACCTTTATTCATTTTATTTTACTATAGACATGTATATTGACATCAAACATTGCACATTACACACAATACTTTAAAATAAGTAATTTTTAAATTCTAGTTACAAATAATAGGTAAAACCTTATCCATACATTTAAAATAAGTAATTTCTAAATTCTTATTACAAATAATAGATAAGAACTTATCCATGCATAGACCATTGAGAATATTTTGTGCAATTATACATGCATAGACCATTCACACATTCAACCTCTACCTACTTTATTCCTATCAGGAGTTGAATTTGAGTCTCATCCACCACTTATATACTTAACCTCTACTCTATGTATGTTGAGACTTAAATTTGAGTCTCACCTACTATTTACTTATTTTCCCTTTACTTTAATATTTGTTAAGCCTTAAATTTAAGTATTTTTCATGTTAGACAACATAACTCAATTATTTGAGTTCATTTTTTCTTTTTTTTGAATTTACATGGTGGAATCGATAGCCGCCACGAATCCGGGGCAGGCTTTCTAGCTTTTATGGTCGCTACAATATTTTGCATTGTCCGCCTCAGAAGCCGCCACATAGATCTTCGTGCAGTCCACCCCTATAACCACCATGCCACAATCATTTTAAACCTTTTACGCCGCTGAAAGCACCAGAAAAGGGACAAGCGTTCAGTCCGACAAGGCCCAAGATTTGAACCTTGGAAAATTATTTGAGTTCATTTTAAATAATAAATATCAAGTTTTTTTAATACATAAAAAAAAACGGTAACACCATTGGTGATTGCACTAAACCCTAGCCAATTGAATTAGATGAAGTTAATGAACCCTTAACCCTTGGGAGCATCAAACTGAGGCAACCAACTAGAAAACACTTGATCGCTACCATCTAGCCTATCCTCATCTAAGTACATCATGGTTTGAACCTTGGACCTCCCCAAAGAGAAGCCAAAGCCCTAACCACTATACTATCTTTATTGAACAAATAATAAATATCATGTTAACATGTGTAACCTGACATGTTTATGTTAACATTTATCTTTATAAATTATAAATTATTAAAAAAATAAAAAACTAGAATCATCATTATAAATAATAAATAGGACTTTGGATCTTGGAATAAATTTTATATATATATATATATATATATATATATATATATATATATATATATATATATATATATATATATATTAACATTATCATTAAATATTACACATCAAATGGGATTAGTTCAATTAATTGCATTCCTCACTATTTGAGGAAATTGAGGTTCAAATATTATCAAATGATATATAGATAATATCCAAGCTATTGTGCTGATGGAACCTTGGTTCAATGGTTGATGCATATGAGTTATGTAGCTCACATCGAGGTTCAAATCTTGATTGCACCGAAAAGGGTGTATATCACAAATAATAACACTTTTAAAACCTAACTTTATATAAATAAAAGGATAATAACCTAATATAAATAAAACTAATTTCAAACCCAAAAAATACTATATATAAAAAATACTTTAAAATAATAAATATTCAAATTTTTATTTGACATAGCAAGTATTTATAATTTTGAGAATGTTATTGCAATTGTTCAGTCACGTATGTTTCATGGCAAATATCAAGAAAACTACTTGTGAAAGTTAATAGTCATTTATGCGTTTATAAAATTATAGAGGTTTAATACCAATATAGTTCTTTGAGAGTACAAAAGAGACTTTATGCCATAATTATATCTTACATTCTTCATTGTTATATATTAAATAAATACGTAAAGGTTACATATGTTTCTTTGCGGGATTATAAGGCCAAACAAGCATATAAAATTTTTTAAATATAATATTATATTATTGATAAAAATAAAGTGCAAGAAAATTTTATATTAAAAAATAAAAAAGCAACTTTTAATTTTTGTTACTTTCTCCATAACGTGATGAAATTGTCCTTGGCAATTCAAAACTCATTGTTACATTTGAAGGGTGGAATGGTGTAGCCATGCATGTAACTAAAAAATAAAAAAGCAACTTTTAATTTTTGTTACTTTCTCCATAACGTGATGAAATTGTCCTTGGCAATTCAAAACTCATTGTTACATTTGAAGGGTGGAATGGTGTAGCCATGCATGTAACACCACGTTGAAAAAATGATTGTTTTTTTGGTGATAGGTAATATTATAAGTGCTTTTTGTTTTTTTAGAAGGTTGGGGTTTTGTTGATTTGTATTTACTCACTACATTAAAGATTATAGGTGTTTCCTAAGTAGTTATATATATATATATATATATATATATATATATATATATATATATATATATATATATATATATATATATATATATATATATATATATATATATATATATATATAATAAATAAGTATTTTAATAGTGTTATATTAGTTGTAGTATTGTCTCCTCCTTAAAAATTAAAGAATTTAATTTAGTTGAGTTCATGTCACAGATAATTTAAATTTGAAAATAAATATAAATTAAATTAAATAATAGATTTGACCCACGGCGGATGTGTATAAGAAGTATTACTCAAAAAATAAAAATAAAAAAATAATAGATTTATCCATTGAGACTGGGTCAAGTAGGGAGAAGATGGACTTTCACACTCTAAATGAAGGTTTTAATTGATAAACCTTAATAATTTATTGAGATTGGGATTGAAGTTTAAATTGTAAGTAAGAATGATTAAATTGCAAAAAGCCCAAGAGGGTTTAATTTCTATTGGTGTCATGATCATATGATTTGTCGTAATACTATTATGTAATTTTTGAAATATGATAATAGCAATCATGATGTAATATGAATGGTAGGTGGTATTTGTTTTGATCCTATGTAACCAACTATAATAAATTAAAATAATTAATAGGTTTATTAGTTGTTGATTGCGATAATTTGTACTCTATATTATTCACACCAATGGGCCTAAGTGGATGGCATGGATGAAAAGTCCCTAAATCATCAAGTGAGGCTATATGATTTCGGATTTGGAATTTTGGAGCAACACAAGGTACAACATATACTTTTTCATACTGTATTATATCATATTCAATCATTCAAAGCATAAAAATGACAAGATTGCATAGATTCAACAAAATAAGTGTTTCTTGTATTAATAATTGCAAAGAATCCCGATTACAATCATGCCCCTCTTAGGGTCACCCAAATGATGATACAATTAATACAATGCCAAAGCCCTCAATAGGGTAGGCGCACTAATGTTGCTTTTCAACTAGTCACAAACTGCTCTAGGGTGGAGTTGCCCTCTTCTTCGCGTTGAGGAAGGAACTTGATGGTTGAATCTCCTTCGAATCTGTTCCCTGCGATCAAGAAACAACATAAAAGTGTCAAAAATATAGGCAGCCTCTCATGATGAGGCCCTTTTAGGAAAAATGCATAAAGATACCATTAAGCATGTATAATCAAGAAAGCGTGAAAAGCACTTCTAAACTATGTTAATTGGATCAAGATTTATAGAATTGCATAAAGAAAGATAACAGTTACACTATGCATGGACCAATTATGTGAAATAAAGCATGAAAGTGCATAAAGAATCCATTAATGTCCTATTTGATGCTTAACACAAAGAAACTATTCTAACCTAATTCTATCGGTCAAAAATCTTCTAAACTACAATTGAACCATGGAAATAGCTAAACTAAGCTAACTAGCTAGACATAAATGAAAAAGGTAAGGCGGTGATACCTCTACTACAAACCGTAGCTCTGATGAGCGGTCTACACTATAAACCATGGTTGAAAGCCATGGTTAGCAATATGATAGGTTTACCCTCAATTTCAAGGGTAGTGGGCTTGACCTCCTTGTCCAAATTGATGTTCAATGGTCACCTTCGGTGTCCTCAGACTGATTTGGTGGTTGATTCACTGTGAAGGGCCTTCGTTTGCTCGAATATGCACTTCTTGGCTCTCCTAGGCTCCTAGGGCATCCATAATGCAATTCATCATGAATCTTGGCAAGTAGGTAGGGGATAAGTGCAATAGCTCTCTCTTAGTATACTCGGTTGAGTGTACAATTCGATAGGGCTTCGCTGCTCAAATATCCAATGCTCTCTATAGTTTGCCCTAATTCTGAGGGGTACTTATAGGACTACCCAAGGGCTAGGGGTGGCTTCATGGAGAAGCCAAGATCAAGAAGGGTGGTTAGGATAGTTGGATTGGAAGCTTTCATCCTCTAACCACCTTCTTCTAGATCAAATGGTCATTCAAACCGATTTGGCTCGGATGAAGGCCAACTGAACTTTAGTTAAGACCGTAGGTTACAGCTACGGTCTAGACTATAAACCGTAGGTCTCAATCATGGTTCAGCCTATAAACCATAGGTCTGGGCTATGGTTCAGACTGATTAGGCCAAGGAGCCCAAATTGAGTGGTTAGAACCATTGCTCTATCTTGGAGTCTATCCAAGATCCTCCATATGGTCTTGTAGCATGTCCATATGAGTAGTCACCCTCGACATGACGTATTTTAGGTGTCTACAGATGCCCCTTTTGAGATGCATTGTGAGATTGAACAATGCTGAGCAAAAATATACCTCCTAAAATGATGTCGAAGGTTCTATGATGATCATTAGTCAGATCAACATTAGATGCCTCTTGTCCAACAAAAGGATGCGCATCCTGGAATCATTGCTTCCAACTGGGTGAAAGGCTTACATTTGAAAAGCTTGTGCCCTTCTCATCTCATTCGGTGTAGTTGTGCATTCCATAGGTATCTTCTGACCCATAGATCTGAAAGGTGAAGAACAACAAGCAAATTCATATTTGCTATTTTCCCCAAGCAAAGGGGTAAGCTTATGATAGTTATTGACAATGATTCACAAGGATGAATACAATTTTGACAAGATCAAGGGATCTACGATCTTCGGGATCTTCTATTGATTTTGATTATGATTTGATATTATGACTACCCCCTCAAGCGATGAGTCGATGAGGGTAATGACAATGATTAAAGTGACGATGTCACTTGACCACCATGGATGATCTGAACAAATTTAGATTTGAGCATATTAATGCCTTGGCTAGGCCTAGTTCAACTTTTGATTCCAACTATTAATAGTAATTGCACATTCCTATCCCATGGAGCAGTCGGGCTACAATAGCCATCTTAGGGAATCAAAATGATACAAATCCAATTAGATTTGTGTTGAATCAAATTATCGATGATTTGCTGAAATATGTCATAGGAGACATGACATGAAACACCTCGTTCCCATGGAGAAGTCCAACCTCGAAGGCCTTCTTAGGGATTGAAAAGAAGCATATCAGATCAATGATGACAATTTTACCCCAAATGTCCTTATGGTAATTTACTCATCTTGTCGGATTGCATGGAGCGCAAGTCACTGCAACCGCCAAGTGTATAGGGTAAATTACTGAATACGAGGCGCATTTGGTGTTTTTAATTATTTGATTTTTTTTGTTAATTTTGATATTTTTGAATTGATCATGGTGCTTTGAACATCACCAAATTTGCAATATTGATTGCTCTTTTTGAAAATTTGATCCAATGGGAGTCATTAATTTACCTTTTTAGACCTTCCCATAGTGGGATTTGACTAAATTTGCTACTAGTTGCAAACCATGGCTAGGGTCTGCGGTTCCCAATTGCAATTTTGGGAACCATGGCTAGGGCCTGTGGTCCGTGCAAAATAAGAAAAGCTTATAAAAGGCTCAATTTTCAAATTTCTTTCATTATTCCTTGACAACGACTTGGCAATTGGAGAGCTCTGATAGTGACAACTGAAAACTGACCTGACCCTATCAAACTCTACACCCACACCCTACACACCGCACGATGGCAGAGCATGGGCAAGCTTCTTCCAGCCGAGGTAGAGGCGAGGGCAAGGTAATTCGAAACCAAGACCTCACATCCATTACTAGTAAAATTAACCTCATTAATAAATGGGCTAATTGAACCTAATTAAACTGTTGGTAATGAACCTCATGCTAGATTAGGCTAGTTTAGGTATTATTTTTTTTATTTTTTTGTTTTTTAGCCATGAAAATGATCCGGGTGGGATCTCAGTCGGAGACCGTAGGTACCAGCTGCGGTTCCCAATTGATCAATTGGGGACCGTAGCTGCTAGCTGTGGTCCACATTTAAAATCCCAATGGTCAATTTTTGACCGCATGCGGACCATAGGGTTGACCCGTGGTTCACAAACTTTAGGAAAAATTTATCAAATTTTTAATTTTTCCAAGGTTTAATAGGCAAATAATGTCATTTAATGCATTTTTGACTTGTCTAAGTGACATTTTTAATTTTTATGACTACATGATGACATGTTTTTGTACTTTTATCAATTTTTAGATGTTTTTGATGATTTTTAGGTCATTTTTAAATGTTTTTGCTTGTTTTTAGTTAGATTTTTCCTTATATTATGCTTTTATTTTAGAGGTTGACCTCTAGAGCTCATGAGCCCGACATCCTTAAGACTCTTCATGGAGAGCTCACTCCTAGGGAGCGGAGATGGTTCGGAGCCATCGACTTTGGCTACGTCCTAGATCTACCCATGATTAGGGTGGATCAAGCTTACTTGACTACATTGGCCCGATGCTGGAATGCATGGACCAACACATTTCACCTACCTATAGGTGAAATGACTATGACATTAGAGGATGTCTATAGGATCTTCAGGATCCCCATTGATGGTGAGGCCATCGTCTCTTCTACTTCTAGGGCCAAAGGGCCCATTTTTTATGCTATCTTTGGTGATCGGAGCTAGGAGGCTCAGCATAGTATCGATCATGGAGGAGTCCATATCGGATACTAGTAGGGGAAGAACATCTTCTCTATGTGTGAGGCCATTTTTATGCACCTGGTGGTGCAAGTTGTTCTTCTAGACTCCTCGGGTGTGAGGATTCCTTGGAACCTCCTAGCCACTATCCGTAGAGTGGTTCAGAGCTCAATGGATCAACCACTGTGATTGGCCTAGGGGAGCACCCTACTCTGCTAGTTATATAGAGAGTTATATCAGATCATTGATCGAAGCTATCGGGGCATCAGCTATAACCTACTACTTTAGATTTGGGGCTGGTAGCACATCAGGATAGAGCATCCTAGAGAGCTACCACTACATATCTCAGAGATTGATGATGACCACCAGTGCTATACCACCTATTGGCCTCATGAGGAGGAGGGGTTCAGGAGTAGGACCCATGCTGGTGACATCCAACATTATATTACATGGTTTGCATCACTCGACCTAGATGATATTGAGTGGTGGTCGTACATGGATTGCCCAGCATGGGCTGAGGTGGGTGAGTGGCTTTGATAGGCTCATAGAGATAGGTGGCTACTCAATCGAAAGGCTAAGATTAGAGAGTATCAGTTCTACTCTCATCCTATGTCAGTTTAGCATAGTGTAGGACATCTCGGAGATCCCATTTGTGTATCGACGCTTGGCTTTAGAGTAGGATCTACCATGGATTCGACCTCCGGCTCTAGGGGATGAGCTAGATGACTTTCGAGAGTCTAGGGTTGATAGGGCTGCTACCACCCTAGCATATGATGGATGGTGGTCCATGCTCTGGTGGCATGGATCGGGGCCTCTAGGTAGAGTGCCAGACCAGGCAGAGGTAGAGGTGGATCCTGATGGGCGTAGGGTGCACCAATGGATAGAGGGTGGATGGGGCATAGAGGCCACCATCGAGGAGGCTCCTGAGGTCGATCCAGATGATGAGGCTCTAGAGGAGGGTGAGGTCCCTCTTGATAGTATAGAGGGGCTGCTCTTAGCTCAGGTTGCTGACTTGTAGAGTCAGCTCGATAGATACGTTATGTAGTAGATGGAGCGAGACACCACTATTGCTACTCTAAGGGCACAATTGACTAATAGAGATCATAGACTAACTCAGGTAGAGTAGCAGATCACTAGCTTGACTACATGGGCTATGATAGTAGAGGGGAGGGTCTAAGAGCTCACTAGTGCATATGATTTGGTAGAGGCATGATTAGGTACAACTATAGCAGAGAGGGACTTGGCCCAGGCTTAGAGGGGAGATCCTTCATCTTCTCATGCTGTCATGGCACCACCCATAGCACCAGTGCTAGTGCTACCTAGCGGTCATGATCCCATGTCAGAGATTCGATGCTTATAGGCCCTCATGGAGGAGGGAAATTCTAGACATACAGGTAGGGTAGCCCGCATAGACCAGTTAGAGGGTTACATCAGGTTGATAGGTGGGTAGGTCCTAGAGGATTCTCATGCTATAGGGAGTCAGCGGACCAGATCTAGGACTACAGGGTAGTCCATGACTAGCTCCAGCTAGAGGACTCATAGATCAGAGAGGACACATAGGTCCTCCAACACACATGGTGGTAGCTCGCATAGGAGCCATAGGGAGATGGGTGAGACTTCTAGCCATAGGACTAGCCACCTGGACATACCAGTCTCTCGTGTGCTAGGCCTCTTCGGGCTAGGTGGTACACAGGGCCCTCAACAGGGTGCACAATAGGCACTAGAGCCGACTGCAGAGTAGGCTCTAGGTCATAGGGTTGAGGGAGGTGGTGAGAGCTCTAGTTTAGGGGGAGTCGGCTAGAGCTAGGGCTCTTGTCAGATCATAGCTACATTTTGCATATGTATCATTTTTGGTGTAAGGTCGAGGACCTACACGATTGTAGCCTATGGGCATTTTGTACTCATCTGATGTACTTTGAGACACATATATATATATGATATGACTTGATCATTTATGGCTCATGATGTGTACTTGATTTATATGTTTTGATTTTATGTTTATTTGATGCACATGGATGCAATGCTTATGTTAATTTGATGCTATATGATGTGATGTATGGATGACATGCACTAGATAGCTATTTGATTTATGATGATGATTATATGCAGTGATCTAGATGCTTAGATGTGCGATTTATGATGGATGCATATGGATGCAATGTTTTCTCTTAATACATATTTGATATTGCTTTATTGTATGCATTAATGTATGTAATGATTTATTTACATGATGGTAATCTAATGTAAATGAACCTGTATGCTTTAATCACTTAAAACATAAGGAATGAATGCAAATATGTTTATCAATCTAATGGATGACACCACATAATGTATAAAAATCATGAATGTAATTGAAAATCCTTAAGATAAGAATTTAATCAATTAATCACCCATATATGAAATGCAATGAATGCAGTTGTTTGATGCGAATGATATAATGTGTCATTCTATTTTCTTTTGCAAATTTTGAAAAATATGCACGATATAGTCAGTGGTCATCTAAATATTATTTCTAATATTCATCCGGTATCTATCCTATATTTTGATTGTGCTCTATATGATGATGTATCATGGACTCGATACTTTGCAATTTGATGATTTTATATGGTTTGCGATATTTGATATTTTGTTGCTATGAGAGAAATTTTTGAGGTTTTCCATGAGACTCAAACACCCTAATAGACTTATCAAAAGTTGCATACTAACCACACTAGACTTCTGAGATAAAAGGCTTTTGCTAGGATAGGCCCTAACTGTTCATTATCCCTGTGTGTGCACATGATTATTTTAAGATAAGACACGAGCGTTCCCCAATGTCAAGCGGGATTATTTCAGCCCATTGCTAAGATAGGGGTACCACAAATGTCTTATCCAATCCCAAGTTTAGATTTTAGTTGGACTAAGCCACTAGGCAATGCAGGACACCTGAAGCTAGCTCTTCCACATTCAAACATTGGTCTGCCCATAAGCGAGATGCAAGTGTATCAGACATATCATCATGCGTAAGGTATAGTAGTGCCAATAATTCCAGGGATTCAGGCTCATTCCTTTCTATCCTTCAATTTTTGGGATACTTGCTCATATGTAGTGAAGCAAGGGAGTCGATTCCATCTTCATTTTGAACTATCTTTGGATCTTCATTTGATCTCTCTTCGAACTAGATTTTGGATCTTCATTTGATCTCCACTCAAACTTTTATTTATGATCTTCATTTGATCTTCACTTTGAACTTTGATTTAAGCCTATTTTTTGATCTTCATTCGATCTTCACTTTTTGGCATTTACATTTGATAATTTTCTTCAAAAACTTTCCTTTGGGGGATTTACTTGGGAAAAATTGTTTCTGGTATATCGATTGAGAATATCGATCTTATGATATCAATATGGGATATCAATCTTGGGAAGTCGATCTATGATATCGATCTAGGGTATCAATCATGAGGATTGATGTGGGATATCACTCTGGGATATTGCTCATTTTATCATAAGCAAGGGATTCTGAATAGGGAACTAACCTATCCTTTTTCCAACTACCAATATTTCCCATACCGTTCGCATAGAGGGATAAGCAAGAATAACTCTTTTCACTTCAGGATACCTGGTCCTACTTCATGGCTTTCATCTTCCCCTAGTCCTTGTTAGGATTGTTTAATTTGTTGATTAGTGATAGGCTTCTGATATGCTAAGGGCTATACTAACTGAACCTTAGCTACAAAAGCAAAGCAAGCTTTCTACCAACTCTTGATAAGACCACTAGGTATGGTTGAGTGACCGAAAAACCCTAGTATATCTCCATAGCAACATTATAGGTTGTGTTGAAAAACACAATTACTCACATGAATGATGGATCATGATAAATGCAGAGATGCATGATTTAAACACAAACGTGGTGTCATTTGTAAGATTGACAAACATAATCCCTCCTACTATGGAATGCAATGGATGATGAATGCCTATATGCAATGCAATAATGCAGTGAATGCATGTGTGAATGCAAAAATGAGAATGCAAAATTCAAATGCAAAATGCAAATGTTTTTGGATTTTATGCTTTACCAATTTTTTTGGATTTTATTGATTTTATAATTTTTATGAGTTTTGAGCCTCATATCTGACCAAACGGTGAGTACATGCCTCTGGAGCCTTTAGATTGACCAAGCAATTTTTAGAAAATCCTTGGAGCTTTTTAGGATGATCGAGAGGTTTTAAGCAAACCCTCGAAGACTTTTGGGGTTTGACCAAAGGGTTTATGAGCACCTTTGGGACTTTTTGGGATGACCAAGCGATCTTTTAAGAATCCTTGGAGATTTTGGGTTGACCAAGCAATTTTTCATAAACTCTTGGTGCCTTTTGATTGACCAAACTACTCACAGATGAGCTTGGAGCCTTTTAGGATGACCAAGCGATTATAAGCAAATCCTTGGGGCTTTTAATGACATGACCAAGTGGTTTTAGGAACCCTTGGAGCCTTTTGGGATGATCGAGTGTTTTAAAAAACCCTCAAAGCTTTTGAGGTTGACCAAAGGGCTTACAGATGCCTTTGGGGATTTTTGATTGACCAAACTACTTATGATAGTGTTTGGAGATTTTTAGGATGATCGAGCGGTTACAAGCAAACCCTCGGAGCCTTTTACTATGCTCTTCAAGCATAAAATGCCTTAATATGGATGATGTTGAGAGGTTCAGGCTCTTCAACACCCCCTAGCGATGTTAGGTGATAGGTACCTAAACCAATATTTTTAGATATGATGTAGGGTCCTAGCCAATTAGCCATGAATTTGTCTCGCATATCTGGTGGTAAATTAGAGTTCTGTTGGTTCTCTTTCAAGACAAGATCCCCAACTTCAAAGTCTCTCTGGTGGACTTTGATATTGTAAGCTCATTTTAGTCACTCTTGATAAATATGAAGATGCTCCAGGGCATTCACGCGATGTTCATCAAGTAGCATCAGTTGATCCAGTCGAGCTTGTCGCACGGTGTCATCATCGATGAACTCTTTCAATGCGATGCGTAGCATTGGAATTTCTAATTCCAAGGGCATAATGGCCTCAGTGCCATATACTAGTGAGAATGATGTTGCCCTAGTGGGCATCCGAATACTAGTCCTGTAAGCCCATAATGCAAGGGGTAGCTGGATATGCTAGTCTTTGTGGTTTTCTTGTACCATATTTTTCAAGATGGCCACCACTATCTTATTTGAAGCTTCAGCCTACCCGTTTGCTTGTGGATAGTATGGAGTCACAAAACTATGTTTGATTCTATATTTAGATGTCAAAGCTCTCATAGTTTTGTTCTTGAAAGATGTTCCATTATCCGATATTATTTTGGATGGAATCCCAAAATGACTTATGATATGCTCTAGTATAAACTCTGCTATACGAGCTCCAGTTGTCATTGTTAAGGGTATTGCTTCCACCCACTTTGTAAAATACTCAGTAGCCATGATTATGAATGTATGTCGGCCCGATGACGGAGGAGAGATCTTGCCTATAAGATCTAATCCCCACTGAGAAAATGGCCAAGCCGCTTGGATGGGCTGTAAGGCCTACGATGGCAAGTGCGTAATATTAGCATGATGCTAGAATTTAATACATTTCTTGACATACACATTGCACTCCTTCTCCATAGTGGGCCAATAGTAGCCCATTCAAAGGATGCGCTTGATGATGGCCATGCCATTGAAATGGCCACCGCATGTACCATCATGAGCTTGCAAAATCACCCATGATGCCTCTTGGGGCTCTAAGCAATGAAGGAGAACTCCATCGTAGCCTCGTCGGTACAAGATGTCTCCTATTAAGACATATTTAGCCACTTTCTATTTAAATGTGTGCTTCACGACATACGGTAATCCCTCTAGGATTATACTAAGCTTTAGGAAGTCTTTAATTTATGACATCCAATTTTGATAAGCCTCAACTTCGATTGCTAAGATGACTTGCTCCCCCTACGTATTTACCTTTGCAAATGTAGACTCAAAAACAACCCTATGGTGAATGGTAGTACCACTCCCCATAGGACTCTAAGAGGTTAATGACCCCTAGGGTGCCTTCTTAAGAAAGTCTTCAACTTTGCAGAACCATTCAGCTTTTGGTTCTACACTGATCATGTTGACCGATTCTCTATTATCATAGGTTGCACGCTCTCTTTGGATGCGAGAGCATCTTGACATGGATGGTAGTGAAATCAGTAGATAGATTCTGAGGGATTAAATATCCCAAAGATGCCATGGTATCTACAAACCTATTTGATGATCGAGGGATTGCCTCAATGTCATACCATTCAAATTTGGCCAAATATGTGTCAACTAGATCTTTATAGGCTTTCAGTATGGGACATCGACACTAAAAAAGCCCCTTGACTTGATTTACTATGAGCAAGGAGTCACCAAAGATGTTCAATCTCTTAATATTCATGGCGATGGCTGTGTGGAGGCCCAATAGTAGGGCTTCGTACTCAACATTGTTGTTGGTGCATGGAAAATCCAACTTGAATGACAAGGGCATTGGAGCTCCTTGTGGCGTGAAGAACACTATTCCGGCACCACCTCCTTGCTCGCACTTTGAACCATCAAAGAACAGAGTCATATCAGCATTGTTCTCTGGTTCTTCGGGTTTGGGAGCTTCAGATATGATGAAGACTACATCGTTCGAAAGCTCAATTGTTAGAGGCCTACTATTTGATAATGGTGCCTCAACTAATTGATCTGCTATGACCTATCCCTTAATGGACTTCTAGCTTATGAATTCTAGATCAAATTCTATCAATAGCATGATCCACTTCATAGTACGTGTATTGTGATAAGTCTTACTCATCATGTACTACAAAGGATTTTGTTTGGATATAACATATGTCGTATGACTTAACATATAATGTCACAATTTCTTTGTAGCGAACACTACTGCTAAACACAATTTTTCCACATATGCATACCCTAGCTCATAGCTCACCAAGGTTCGACTAATATAATATATGGCCTGTTCTTTGCCTTGCACATTCTTTTGGGCTAACATGGTTCCCAGTGCAAAGTCAGTTGTCGATATATATAGTAGAAAAGGCACCTCTGGCCTTGGTGGAGCTAGCACTAGTGGCGTCGCCAGGTATTGCTTTATTTCAGTGAAGGCTACCTTGCAGTCCTCGTCCCAGTTGAATGGGACTCCCTTATGTAGCAGTCGATTCATGGGTCGACATTTATCCGATAGTTGGGTGATAAATCACTTTATCGATGCTACCTTGCCCTGAAGGCTCCTTAATTCCTTAATATTGGTGGGAGGACGCATTTCCAAAATGGCCTTGACCTTCATTGGGTCTACTTCGATGCCTCTCTTAGAGATGATGAATCCTAGTAATTTTCTAGAAGTTATGCCAAATACGCACTTCTTAGGATTCAGCCTGACATTGTGCTCTATCAGGTGATCGAAGACTTTCCTTAAGACCTCTGCATGCTCTTCTCATAGCAATGACTTGGCTAACAAGTCATCGATATAATATTCTAGAATTTTGTGCATATAGTCATGAAAAATGTATGTCATGGCCCGCTGATATGTGGCACCAATATTTTTGAGGCCAAATGGCATAACTTTATAGCAAAACGTTCCCCATGGCGTTATAAATATGGTTTTATGCTGGTCTTCGGGTTTAATCTAAATTTGATTGTAACCAGAAAAATCATCCATTAAGGAGAGCATTTCATGACCTGTAGTTGCATCTATGAGAGCATCAATATTGGGCAACGAAAATGAATCTTTGGGTGTTGCCTTATTTAGGTCTCTAAAATCCATGCAAATATGGATTCTTCCATCGGGTTTTCCCACGGGTACCATATTGGACACCCATTCTGGATAATCGATGGAGATCACAAATTCCACATCCAACAACTTTTGTAGCTCATATTTCACCATTAAGGCTACTGTTGGGTGCATTTTTCTAAGCTTTTGCTTGACCGGCTTCTTCGTCAGATCTAGCGAAAGGTTATGCGTAACCAATTTTGGGTCTAGACCTGGCATATCCTTGTACATCCAAGCAAACAAATTTGGTCTCTCTTTCAGTAGAGGGATGAGGGTGGCCCGCTCATCTGGAGTGAGACTCTCTCCAAATTTAACCTTCTTTGCACTGGTGGGATCATTACTGATATCCACCTCAAAGGTTTCCTCTATTGACATATGCGATCCCTCCTCAAGTTGGTGAGGCATAGGAATCAGATGGATGTCATCAGTCGGGTTGATCGGTTCCACGTTGGAAGCATTTTTGGCATGATAAACATCATATGCACAGCCTGGTGCAAAATGGAAAGGTTGCAACATTTCTTCATTGGGGAAGAAATCCTCAGGCTCAATGGGTGAATCAACGTGATCCCAGTCGATAGCATCTTTGTTAAGATACAACGGTTTGGACGGATCTACTGGATTGTGGAGTGGAGTGGTCAAATCAATGGAGACCATGTTTATGGAATGGAATTGATCTCCAGGACCACATGGACCGACTTCTACAAAATCTATGTAGTCCTCATACCCATGATCTGGCTCTAATGGCATAGGCACAAAGGGGTCTTCCCTATGAGGACTATGAACAACTGGATCCTCCCTATGCACTGAATACAAAATAGGATCATTTGGCTCATGGAGCTCCATGTAGGTTGGTGGAAGGGGATTAACCAATCGATGAATTTGATCCAAGTTTAACCATCTTGCTCTCAGATGAGGACCAACATGTAGCTGTCGATAGACCTCATCAATGTCGATGGGTTGATGATGGTAACACAAATAAGGAGGACCAAGGTAGGCCCTCTCTAGCTCATCTTCTTCATCACTATCATAATAGAATCCTTCATTCACCCCTACTCCTGGGGGGCGCTCTAGCAAGTGTGGCCCCATGAATCTGATCACTTGATCATTGTCATCACTATCTGGATAGACCAGATAATTATATCGTAAGTGTGACATCACCAAGAAATCTAGCTCTGCTTCTTCCCTTGAATGATCAATATTGGGAAGGATCTCTTCGGTAACCTATATCGACTCAATAGGCAATAGATGATGTGCATGCCAGGGCCTCACATAGGCACCTTCGACTTCATCCCCAGATTCATCATCATTTGAGGATTCCTCATCTACATCATAACCTGGTCCACTCATATCGGAGGTGGACTCCACTCCATATTCATTACAAATATCTCCTAGCTCGAGATCGCATATAGTAATGGGGTTACGCCCCTGCACGTCTATGTCATCGACTACATCATGGGTTTGGTGTCCCAGGTGATCTCTGGGGTTCATTTCTGTCTCAGTCTGCTCAAGGAGCCCTTCATGATGATCTTCGAGTGGCTCAATGGTGATGACAGATATCATAGGGTGATTCCTCTATAATTTGGAAGGATCTGGATGATATGGATTAAAATCCACATCATCCACCATACTAAGGTACAGATGATCTAGGGATGCTATGAGCAAATCATCCTGCCCTCGTATCTATAACCCTAAACTGAACCTATCAGTGACTAACTGATAATGAGGTTCCAGCGGAGTCCTCCATCCTTGTTCAAAGAGACCAAGGTCGTATCCATGCCAATGATATAGCTCAAAAATATGCATGGCATACTCTGGATTGGATAGATAATGAACATTTATAGTGAAAGGTTCATCATCATCTTCATCCATGGGCTCTCACATTGGAAGCTGGTCTAGCCCCACATAGATGAAGTTAGTCTGATTAGGTGGCTCTCCCAATGGAACCATCGATCCAATCAGGTAACGATGAGTGGATGGTCGGCCCATCTCTTGCGTAGTCTTCAAAATCGGTTTGAAGGTTACATTCTACACAAGGTACTCACCTAATCTGGTATTGGTGAGATGTACTATCACCCATGGTGTGGATGACCCTACTAAAGATGTAGGTGAGGTAGGCTGAGGTGCCTCCTCGGCTTTGTCTTGGGGTTCCTCAACTTCCATAGGAATGGGAACCTCCTCGATGATTGGCTCGGGCTCACGCTCCTTCTCTTTCTCACCCATTTTTACCTTCAACTTCCTATCATCTCGATGCATGACTGATGTCGATGGTTTCAAGGAAGTGGTAGTGGTGTGCTCCGATCTATGTGACATAGATGGCATTGGTTGAGCATGTACTACTGGTTTACCTCCTGGTTTCTTTATCGATGATGATGATCGAACATCTAGGTGCATTTATGGGAGTATGAAACCCCTAGGAAAATCTGCTAGGTTCATGAACTTAAATGGTTCTTCATTCGATGCCACTATGTGAACCTATCCCTCATGAATATACTTCACACATTGATGCAATATCGAGGGAATGCAATGCATTTCATGAATCCAAGGCCTACCGAGTAATATGTTGTACTACATGGCCCCTTCTATCACATGACACATCATAGAGATGGTCTTCAAGCCTACCTACATGGGTAGGATAATTGTGCCAATAGTTAAACATAGTGCATCATTAAATGCTCTCAATGTAAATGTAGTGGGCACAATGTGTGATTTAGGTAGCTTCAAATGACTCAGCGCCTTGGTCATTATTATGTTGATCGATGAGCTGGTATCGATCAAGACCCTTTTAAATGGCATGTGATTAACACATGTGATTATGTGCAATGGTAGGTCAGCCATGGTTGTAGAAATCATCCTTATCTCATGATCATAAAATTGGATCATCGGTTCCTGACACTGTTGTACATGTCCCATAAAATTAGTAAATGCTTGTGCATCTTGGGACTGTACTTCAATGGACCTCAAAATGTCCATAAGAGTCTCCCTGTGCCTCGAGGACTATTGTATTAGCTCATATATCGACAACTTCGTAGGAGTTATCTATAGGTTTTGGACCAACTTGCTCCTTATGGTCACCATCGGTCTTGTTGGTGGGCCTAGAATATTCTGCATCGGTCATTGATTCGGCGTGGCTTGTATTTGAATGGGAGCATGAGGTTGATTCTATTGTTCATATCTCCCATGCCTAGTGACAATGTTCACCATGCCTACGAACCCCTGGGTAGGTGGTTCGACTCGCACCTGGTTGACTTGGCCAATATTGTTGCGAGGCGCCTCATGATTTGGCAAGGGGTTTTTGTAAATCCCCATATTCTGATTATCGGGTGCCTACGGGTTGTGCGGCACTACAAGCTCACCTTTGTCAATCATATTTTGCACCATGTGTTTGAAAGTCTAGCACACCTCAATGTCATGGCCTTTCGTTCGATGAAAAATGCAAAATAGATCTTCTTGGTACCCCTTTGGTTTGGGTTGATTGGGGTCTATCATCTTGATTTTGGGTAATCTAATTGCCTTGGCCTCACATAGTTGATGGAAAATCGATGTCAATGATTCTATCAATGGTGTGAACTAGCGAGGTGGGCGTTGATCTTTGTTCTTGCCCTTATAATTGTTGTTGCACTTGTCATATTACGCAGGAGGAGGTTGGGCCTGATAATTCTATTTTTGTTGCCCCTTGTTCTCCCTCTAGAGATTCAGCACCACTTGATTCACATGGGCCTGCTTGCCCTATTGTTTTGTGGCACTCTTCTTTTGTCCCTCTCTCCTATTCTTGAGCTTCAAGTTGCCTTCCTACAACTTGATGTCCTCAATCACTTTGGCTTGCACCAAAGCCTCTTCGAATGTAGGATACTGCTACAGCTATAATAGTAATGAGATGTGCTTGGCACAACTCTTTGTAAACATTTGGGTTAACTCTATGGTAGGAATAGGGAATGGCAACTTCACCATTAGTCTCCTCCATCTCTTTTTGTATTGCTCTATTGGCTCATCATCATGCTGAGCTAGCATAACTAGATCAAAAATATTGGCCTATTTCTTGATGCCAAAGGAATAGCATTCAAGAAAGGCATCAACTAATTGCTCAAAACTAGTTATGCTATGTTTCTTTAGCTGATTGAACCACTCTCGAGCCGGACCAAAAAGTGTCATGATGAACGTATGCAACAACAATGCATCATTGCTTGCTATCTAAAAACAAGCATCCAGAAAGCTCGTGACATGTTCCTGTGCATCTTCATCACCCTTAAACTTGTCCAACCTGGGCATATCAAAATGCTCAGGGTAAGCCAGAGTAGGCATCAAAGGATCCAAAGGCTCATTATGAATTTTCCTTAATGTCAAATTTTGAATAGTCATGCCTTGTCTCTCGATGGCTTTGATCTTCTCGGCTAAGGCCTTATAGGCCTCCGAAGATAGAAATTCCTCCTCCCTAAGTTGATGTGGAGGTGGCTTAGGAGGTACTATCTTCCTCGTACGAGATGGAGGGCATTGCTCTTCCTCCTCCTCAGCTCGAGAGCTCTCAGGATATTCTTGCTCGTATCCATCTCCTTCTGCTTCTTCATGCTGCCTCTACCTCTGATTATCGAGCGGTGGTGGCCGCTCCCTCTGTTTGGCACTAGCATGAGTACGAGCATCTCTTTGCTCTTGATGCATATCAGCTTGAGACAAAGCCTTCCTATATACATGCTCTCTATGCTCATCATGAGGATATAGGCCAGCCCTAGCTAACCTATCCTCCTACTCCACGCACTCCTTCTAGGCAAGGATACACTCTTCGTGCATGCGTTGCTCATATAGCCTCTGTCTAATGAGCCTTTGTGCTTGAATATTCTCATCTTCAATGCATTGCCTCTCTAGGCGAGCATCCTCCAATTGATCTTGGAGGAGTTGGCATTTTTCTCTGATACCAGTCGATGTGATCTATCGATCTGATCGATCGTGGGAGGCCTCTGGTATCCCTACTCTGTACGAGTGACCTTGTGGGTTCTGTACCCATCGGACTGATGTGTTGTGCCTTTGCCTCTATCTGTGAAGATGGCATTGGCATCCTACTATGTCCTATACTATGAACCACCATGCATAGATAGTGGGTGTGTGACATGAGGGTGCTTAGAAGCCTCTCCATGCTCTCTAGTAGTCCTGATGACACTCACGCTATGCTCACTCGGGGCATGAGTGGGTGGAGCAGAAGGCTTGTAGCCTAGCTACTCTAAAACACTACCTAGACCCTCTAGCTATCTAGACCACCACCGCTCATGCGGCGGTGTGCCATTAGCTCCCACCTTTGATATATCAATGGTGATCTTGCATGGTGGACCACGCATGGGAGTATGGTTAGACCTATGCTCGATAGCGAGCCTATCTGCCTACCCCTGAATGGGTGGATCTCTAGTCCTTCTATACTCAGAAGGTGGAGGTATGGATCCTCCTATGGACTTAGTACGTAGGGGCACCAACCTGGTCCCCTGCACAACAAACTCTTCGGCCGATCTCGTGGATGCACGTGTAGTGCGGTCTCGATAATGGCTCTCGAGTGGAGCACCCTCATGTTGAGAGGCTCCCTATTCTATCCTATGCCTAGAGGAGTGTACTAAAGCTCCTCTATCTAGGGTATGCTCTACAGGCTCCCCTCATGTCGAGTTATCTCCTCTGATGCTTGTCGAATGACGTTCGGTTCGCTCATGTGGTTGAGGAATTGACACGTGTTGCTATGAATTGGTTAGGGGTTGGTCATCGACGTTAGGTTTAGACCTTTGTCGACCACCCCATGTATCCACCATTGTGTACCTAGCATCTAGATGTATCTTTTATTATTAAGGAAACAAGGTATACAATAATGATTATCTCATATTAAATTTTGAAAGTGAGTCCTAAACTGTTTGATGTGTTTTCAAGATTTGTTGTATCAGTGTAGAAACTCTTATCATGTTTTGCAAAACTTGTTGGATTTTATTCTCAGTTTAATGGCTTTCACCTGTACGCTCGTAGCTCGACAACTTGGCTATGAACTCCAAGTCACGTAATCCAACCTATAATGTGTGGTAATGAAGCCCACACATGGTCGGGGAGCACAGGTCCTCCCAGATCCTCACCCATTTTCCCCAGTCAGCGTTATACCCTCCGAAGAGAATACATGCAAATTTTCTAGGGTACGAAAGGTTCTCGGATCCGGTATTGGTCTAGTATCCAAAAGGTTCATGGGATTTGGGCCAATGGATGGAAGTTACGCCCACCATCATTGAACCCTACTAGTGGTTGGATGTCAAGCCCAACTCACTAGCGTTTAAGTGCCAAGTGGTGTGTGTGGTTCCTTTTAATTTGCATGAAAGATAAATGCATAAGACAACATTCAAATGATTCTTCTCTATATGTAATGCAAGAAAAAAAGAACGTTTCACATTAAGAGAGTATGCATGATTAATTTCATATGATATTCAGACAATGCATACTAACTATGAAATGGCCACTGATCGAGCCTCAAGCAAGCAAACATAATACAAAAGACATCCTAGCACATTGGAGACTAGGGTGGACTACACTCAGAGGTCCGTTGTTCCTAGCAGCGCCTAGTAAAAACCTAAAAATGAAAGACCTAAGGACTTATGCGCATATTGCCAATTATGTTGTCTTTCCTAATTAGTCAAGTTCATTTTGCATTCTAGAATTTAACAGATAGTGAAAATAGATACAGAGAGTGATAGTGGGACCTACCTCAAGTCCTCATCTGAATAAGCTTTATCCCTCTACTGTTTGTTGTGTCTGTTGGAAACCGTAGGTCTGGTCTATGGTTCTGACTGTGGCCCATGGGTTGAACCTGCGGTTCAATTGTTGGCCCATAGCTGATAGTTGCGGTCTGTACCTACAAGTCACAAAAACCAAAAACACAATTAGATGCTAGATTTTTGGAGTTCCACCATGATCACCTTCTAATCTAACCAAAAAGCGTGCACCCATCTACTGTATTATATCATATTCAATCATTCAAAGCATAAAAAATGACAAGATTGCATAGATTCAACAAAATAAGTGTTTCTTGTATTAATAATTGCAAAGAATCTCGATTACAATCATGCCCCTCTTAGGGTCACCCAAATGATGATACAATTAATACAATGCCAAAGCCCTCAATAGGGTAGGTGCACTAATGTTGCTTTTCAACTAGTCACAAACTGCTCTAGGGTGGAGTTGCCCTCTTCTTCGCATTGAGGAAGGAACTTGATGGTTGAATCTCCTTCGAATCTGTTCCCTACGATCAAGAAACAACATAAAAGTGTCAAAAATATAGGCAGCCTCTCATGATGAGGCCCTTTTAGGAAAAATGCATAAAGATACCATTAAGCATGTATAATCAAGAAAGCATGAAAAGCACTTCTAAACTATGTTAATTGGATCAAGATTTATGGAATTGCATAAAGAAAGATAACAACTACACTATGCATGGACCAATTATGTGAAATAAAGCATGAAAGTGCATAAAGAATCCATTAATGTCCTATTTGATGCTTAACACAAAGAAACTATTCTAACCTAATTCTATCGGTCAAAAATCTGCTAAACTACAATTGAACCATGGAAATAGCTAAACTAAGCTAACTAGCCGGACAAAAATGAAAAAGGTAAGGCGGTGATACCTCTACTACAAACCACAGCTCTGATGAGCGGTCTACACTATAAACCATGGCTGAAAGCCATGGTTAGCAATCTGATAGGTTTACCCTCAATTTCAAGGGTAGTGGGCTTGACCTCCTTGTCCAAATTGATGTTCAATGGTCGCCTTCGGTGTCCTCAGACTGATTTGGTGGTTGATTCACTGTGAAGGGCCTTCGTTTGCTCGAATATGCGCTTCTTGGCTCTCCTAGGCTCCTAGGGCATCCATAATGCAATTCATCATGAATCTTGGCAAGTAGGTAGGGGATAAGTGCAATAGCTCTCTCTCAGTATACTCGGTTGAGTGTACAATTCGACAGGGCTTCGCTACTCAAATATCCAATGCTCTCTCTGATAGTTTACCCTAATTCTGAGGGGTACTTATAGGACTACCCAAGGGCTAGGGGTGGCTTCATGGAGAAGCCAAGATCAAGAAGGGGTGGTTAGGACAGTTGGATTGGAAGCTTTTTCCCTCTTCCTATATATTTCCCTAATTCTAATACTTATAACTCCCACTATGGCTTCATGAGAATCCAAGATCAAGAAGGTGGTTAGGACAATTGGAATGGAAGCTTCCGTCCTCTAACCACCTTCTTCTAGATCAAATGGTCATTCAAACCGATTTGGCTCGGATGAAGGCCAACTGAACTTCAGTTAAGACCGTAGGTTACAGCTATGGTCTAGACTATAAACCACAGGTCTCAGCCGTGGTTCAACCTGTAAACCGTAGGTCTGGGCTGCGGTTCAGACTGATTAGGCCAAGGAGCCCAAATTGAGTGGTTAGAACCACTGCTCTATCTTGGAGTCTAGTCCAAGATCCTCCATATGGTCTTGTAGCATGTCCATATGAGTAGTCACCCTCGACATGATGCATTTTTAGGTGTCTACAGAGCAATGATCCTCATTTTTTCTAACTCCAAATTAAAAAATTAATGCTTAAATTATTTTAAGTGGGTACCACTATGTCTTATTAAATAAGTGGTATTAATATTCACTTGATTCCATAGCTAACCTTGTGTTGTAATCATTTGTATATTAACCTATGGGTGCATGAGTACCTTAATATATGCCTTTATTGTATTTTTATCCATTAGGTTGATTATTTAACCTTGGCCAAGAGTAACTTGTATTATGGGGTATTTATAATCTACTTTCGCCAATCATTTTCTCATCGGTTAGAGATAAATATTTATTTATTAGTGAGATGTATTGGTTTCTAAGGGAACCCTTCATATTTGTGTTGTGTTTATATATGATTTACTTTTGATTTGATTAATGTGATGATTCTTATTCATTTATGAATATATTATAAATTTCAATATAGGATCAATGTGGGTGTGAATCTCCATTAATAGATCTCAAATTTGGCTTATGATATTCTATGGTGATTCTATGAACAATATGTTTTATATAAAAGTGGTTATGGAAGAATTAATATGATTAGAAATATTTTCTGATTTTTTTTGAAAAATAATAAATGGATCTTAGATTATGATGATCTCTTTATGTTGCTTTAGAGGAATGGCTTAGGAAAAATCCACTAATAATTTCATAACATTCCACTCTTTTTACATTCACTCCACATGTCTAACTTATTTGTTTTATGAGCAAAATATTGCTAGTGAATAAATAATTACTTCATAAAATGGATTGATTTTTTAAAGTATTTTTACAAACATCATTTTTCTTTTATGTTTTTTATCATGAGTTAAATCCCTTCCCCTTGTGTACTAAGACTTAGATTTGGTATGGTCACCAACATAAATGGGCTTGAAATCAATGTGGTAGCTATGTGGATGAAAACACCAATTTATAAATATAAGGATGATGACCAATCAAAGTCATCCAACTAAACATACTTCAATTCATACCTTATATATTTAGTAGCAAAAGCAATATATAAATATTTGAATTTTATTCATAGGCTATATGTGATCTTACAAGACATAGTTGGACAAAGGTATTTTCAATTTTTATATTTTAAATATTTTGATAATATTTTTTGTGATTTGAAAGGGAGAAATTCAAGTGGTCATATCTTGAATCATACAATTTCAAGCTATTTGTAGTGGTGATGGTATTTTTTCCTGTTTTGGCCCACAAAAGAATAAATTTGTATAGAAACCATATGGAAAATGTGTCCTAAGTGCCCACTCTCAAATAAATTAAAATAGACCTCATAGAAAATCAAGATAAAATCTCTTTTGTGCCATAAGGGGCTATGAAGATGCATTAATAAATAGCTGATAAAAAGTGCTCCTATTTTTTTCTAATTATTGCATTAATTACACTAACATAAAGGTAGAAAATATTCTTGATAGATGGGTGATAAAAGATATTTATGATGGATTTAAT
This sequence comes from Wollemia nobilis, assembly GCA_028583015.1. NCBI lineage: Eukaryota > Viridiplantae > Streptophyta > Pinopsida > Araucariales > Araucariaceae > Wollemia > Wollemia nobilis. Next base: position 1,876,924 of record JAQPPZ010017013.1, on the reverse strand, counting down.
TTAATGTTTTCATTATATTGTAATGAATTTAATCAGATAAATAATCTTAGTGTGTTCCACTCCTTCCATTCCTCTTCTTATTTGTATGGTTAATAGAAAAATGATGTCATAAAATGTTAGCATCATCGACTTGAACATATTATGGTTCCTTGCTCAAGGCATGTGAGTTATCCTCATATGGAATATGGTCTTACACCCATTTCCACCTAGTGATATTTATGATATTGAGAAAGAACCCTTCCCAAAATGGAAAGCTAGTGATGCATCTTAACCTTTAGATCTTATTTTTAGTGATATTTGTACCTCCATGGATGATCATTCTCTCTTTGGTAATACGTATTTTCTCATATTTATTGATGATTTCTCTAGGTTTTTATGGATCTATATTATTAATACCAATGACTAAGATTATGTAAAGTTTAAAACTTTTAAATATTTGGTGTAGAATTAGTATGATAGGAAAATCAAGTGCCTTTAATTCAATGATTGTGGTGAGTTAATTGATCATGCCTTTTGGGATTTTTTGGCACTTCACAGTATTCACTTGTGAGGGACCATTGAATACATTCCCTAGTAGAATGGGATGGCTATGTAGAAGAACAATATTATTCTAGATATGACTTAATTATTTTACATGCCAAGTAAATGGAGACCAAATTTTAGGATGAAGTAGTGACTTGTGTTGAACATATCATCATTAGGACACCAACTCGAGCAGTCTAAGGTATGACACATTTTGAGATACTAATAGGGGTTAAGCCTAATATTTTATTTTTTATATATTTGGGTGTATTATATGGGCTTATATCCCCAAATATGATAGGAATGAGCTTCATGTTAAAATTCATCAGTGCATTTGTGTGGGACATAATGACAACTCCAAGGCTTACCACATCTATGATCTTGCCACTCAAGATATTGTTTTTAGAAATATGTAGTTCTATCTAGTCAATTTTTGATCCTCTTAGATAATCTACCTTACTCATATTGATTGTATTCACCCTCTAGGTACTTCTCTCCTAGATAAATCTTCTTTAGAGATTCTTGGTTCTCAAATTACCTATCTTATTTCTATTATGGTCACTAGTGATATAGTTTCCATACTCTATATTCTCCATTGACATATTTTATTTTCATTATTTGTATCCTAATAAAAATTATCTGAAGAACACAAGCTTATACTGAGATGGGGTGAACAGTATAGCACCCAATTTTTACTTTCTTTCCAAAATAATATCAATTAATTCCCTTAATTGCAATAACCAAACATAGCAAGTGTGCATTAATAACTCAGATAGCAATAGTAAGCAAGAGCACAAGTCACCATACACAATTGAGACACAAGATTTAACGTGGTTCCCCCAATGTGGGGTACTCCACAAGATAATCTCCTTATAATATTTCACACAGAAATAAGGATCCTTATCCAATACAATGATTTCTTTGATCTGCTCAAAGCTAGGCAATAACAAGCTCACACAGAACTTGTCCAAATATGCATAACAAGCTCACACAGAACTTGTCCAAAACTGCTCAACAAGCTCACACAGAACTTGTCCAAATCTACTCCAACAAGCTCACTAAGAACTTGTCCAATAACAAGCTCAAGAACTTTCAAATCTCACTCTCCCTCACAAGCTCACTAAGAACTTGTCCAATTTTCTCCCAACTTCTCAATCAAAGCTCACTAAGAACTTGTCCAATTCTACTCCAAATTGCTCTAGCAAGCTCACCAAGAACTTGCTCAACTCTGCTCAATAGGCTCACTCAGAACCTCATCAAAATCTATCCCAAATCTGTCCACAAATCTATCTAAAACTATCCATAAATCTGTCCCAAAACTATCCACAAAGCCTTCTCAAAGGCTCAATCAATCATACACAAACTACCACAAATCTATCTAGAAAATCTATCCCAAAGGCCTTCTCAAAGGCTCAATCAATCATGCTCAAGTAGTACTCAAATCTCATCCACAAATCTATGAAGGCAAGGCTCAAAGATGAACTCAACAATGAATGGCAATGCACTCTACAATGGATGACAACAATGATCCACAATGATCTCAACTCAACTCAACTCAAATCAATCTCAACTCAAGTCAACTCATAGAAGCATAAAGAGAATTGTTAGAGACTCAATATGTTCTAAGCTCAATCTCAACTCAAATCAGAATTATAGAATAGTTTGTTTCATGGGACTTGAACAATCACCTCACACAATCACTTGACTAGGCTCAATCAACTCAACTCAACCAATCACCACAAGGGACAACTCTTTCTCACAAAACCCTAGTCCAAGCATGTATCAACCAACTCAAATGTTTCCAACAATGCTCAACCACAAATCTCACATAACAATGATACTCATGTTCTTTTCAAGTTCTTTACATAACCAATGGGCTTCAACAACTATGCTTATAAAACAAGGTTTAAACACAACTCTCAAACCAGAAAACCTTGAAGCATTCAACCAACCACTTTCGAAAAGGAAACCACAATCAATCCTTTTCACTCCAATGATATTTCAGAAATCAACCACCATAAACAATCAATAGGAGAATGTGCCCATACCTTTTTGATGCCAAGAAGTTGTCCACAAAATCTGCCACACTAAACACAACTTTCCTTTCCAATCTCAATAAGGGTTAGTGGACTTCAAATAATAATCACAAGATAAAGCATAACTCAATTTACACCTTTTTACTCCAACTTAATAAACACATCCACCAAAGTCCTTTTAATAAAAACCCTTATCAAAAATAATAATCAATAAACCTCTCAAAAATTATTTTATAACAACTCCTTATTTCTCCTAAATCTTAATTCTCAATTTCATGAACATCAAATTAAATCAACAACTCATCCACCTTTGAAATAATAATCACAGCCCTTATAAAAACAAAGTTTAATTAAAAACTTTAATTATTCCTAACCACCTTATAACTCCAACTTAGGGCTTAACAAAATTAATTAGAGCAAAAATGTATTTACCTCCTCAAGGGGATTCGAACCCTCGACTTGCCCACACCACGAGCGCCTTAGCCACGGCTAAGGTTGCCACACGAGCTAGCCGCTCGTTCGAAAGGGAAAGGCACAACGTGCCTTAAAACCTTTCCTCCCTTTTCGCAAATCAAAAGCGCTTCGAGCACTTTTCTTCCAATGCCTTCTGAACGTAGTCAAGGGGATTCGAAACCTTGACGTTTGTGCTACCACACACCTTAGCCAAAATCCAATTGCCAATGCGCCACTCTGCCCATGATGACTTTGGACTTCGACCAACCTTCATTTATTCTTGCTTCTGCTTTCTAAAATATTTTTGCACGAGCTCAATTCGGATGCTTAGCCAATGATTATTAACCATGAGCAAGGATAGTTTATGAACCTTAGGTATCCCCTTTATATAGCCTCCTTATTATTTTTGATGACATCGACGAAAATCTTGCATATTTAATTTTAAATTTAAATTTAAATTTTAAATAATTAAAATTTAAACTAAATATTAAAAATTAAATATCTCCATCATCGGGGCACATTTTTTGATGAAACGAAAGGCCAACTTGGGTTTTAAGAAAAACCCAGTTCAAATCTGCCATCCATGGTTTTAAATAAAACCTTTTATTTTGCCTACCTTGGTTTTCACAAAAACCTTGTATTTATCCATGCTTTCCAAAATATCATTTGGCCACCAAAACTCAATGTGATCCATGTGACATCAATGATCCATGTGACATCAATGACAACATAAAATAACTCAAATTACCAACAATCTCCCCCTTTGTCATTGATGGCAACACCTCTAATGCAAAAACCATAATCACTGCAAAAACCATCTCTGAGAATCAAAGTTGCTCCCCCGACTCAATACTCTCTATGGAGGCTGCTCCCCCTAACTCAATGCTCTCTTTGGAGGCTGCTCCCCCTAACTCAATGCTCTCCCCTTACTCAAATCTCTCCCCTTTGACATCAATGGCAAAAGGGACACCTATGGGGCTAAAATATATGACTCTTAAGCATAGCCCCCTCACCACCTTCTCTCTTGAGGTGATTAATTTTGGGGTGGGAGTACTTTTACTCCCATATTACATTGTTTCTTTCCTTTATCAACTTCCTTCCATGTTTTTCTGATATCCTTCTCTTGATCTTCTTGCCTTGAACTTTGACCTTCTTGCCTTGAACCTGTTTGACCTTCTTGCCTTGAACTTGTTTGGAATTGAGTCCTACACCATTTTGCAATATGTCCAAAGTTATTGCAGTTAAAACACTTGATATTGTAGCCTTTGGATGGTGCCCATATCCTGAAATATTTCTTGAAATAATTTCCATATCCATTCCTTTCCTGAACCCTATATTGTGAAGTTCTATTTTCATGACCATTATGACCATGACTTCTGAATTGTGTAGCTCTAAAACCAAAACCATGTTGCTCATTTCCTTTGCACTGAGAAGCTCTATGACCAATCCTGTTACATGAGAAGCAATGTCCCTAAAAACCATACCTTCTTCCTTTGATGTTCCTTCTAGAAAAATCAAACTTCTTTGATCCATAGACCCTGCAGTGTATAGCCCTATGTCCAAATCCATTACAAGAAAAACAATGTCCTTGAAAAGCCCTTTGTTCATGCCTTGGTTCCTCATACCTTTCTTGACCATTATCCTTATGATCATTTTCAACTTGTGCATTGCATCCTTGAACCTTATTTGTAGTATCTAAATCCTCTTCCTTAGTTTCTTCCTTGCTTTTCTCTTCAAGTATTTCTTTTCCTTTTGAACTTGATTCACCTATCTCAAAACAAGAACCAAACTGAATATTTGGAGCCATAGGAACTTTGGAACTTTCTTCATAACACTTAGGTGCTTCCTTGCTTTCATATTTTAGAACTTCCTTTCCTTTTGAGTGTGATTCCCCAAACCTAAAATATGAGACTTTTGATGCTTTGGAATCTTCCTCTTCTTTCTCTTTATTTGTGTCAAGTAGCAAATTGGCATCCATCTCTATAGCCTCTAAAATACATGTTTCCTTCTTAGTGAAAATATCTTGACCTTTTGAGTCATGTGATGGATCAAACTTCTTACGTATGGAACATCTCAATTCTTTTAGATTCTCTTTAACCTCTTGTAGTTGCTAATGGATCTCATTGAAGTCTTCTTTTAGATCAACTGAGATATCCAACTTTCTTACACTATTCTCTTGTTTAACTTCTTCTGATTGGAGTGAATGTTCTTCTTCTACTTCTCTTATCCCATAGAAAAACCTTTCTTCATCTTCACTATCACTAAGATCATTATAATATTCTATAGCAAACAAACTCTCAAGATTTCTTTGACCATGCTTGTTTCCTTGATGTGTCATCTCATCTTCACTATCATTGAAACCATTGCAATATCCTGATCTGTGATCTCTTTGACCACACACAAAGCACTTCTCTCTTTCACCTTCTATTCCTAGGAATAGATGTTCTTCCTTTTCATCATCTGATTTGTCTCTATCACTATGATCTGAGCTATCACTTGCTTCTACAATGTAGTAAGATTTCTTTGCCTTACGAAAAATTTTCTTCTTCTCATACCTATTTTGCTTGTATCTATCATCTTTGTCATGCTTATGCTTTCCATATTCTTTTCTTCTATGACCCTATTTTTCATCATCACTATTTTCTTCATGTGGACACTTGTATGCATAGTGACCAAGATCACCACACTTGTAGCATCTGACTTTCCTTATATCCCTGAAATTCCTTGAGTCCTTATTCCTTTTGATGAAGTTAGCTTCCTCATCATTATTTGAACCTCTACTTGTTTCTGAAACTTTCCCTTTCTCTTTTCTTAAGCCTTGAATGCAATCTCTTTTATTGGAACTTGATGCTTACTTACCCTCATCTCATAAGCTGTGAGAGTTCCTTGCAATTCTTCCATTGTTAGCTTGTTGATATCCATTGTTTCTTCTATTGCTGAAACCTTAGCATCATATTTCATGGGAAGTGATCTCAAAACCTTTTGAGTAACTTTTGATTCTTTCATCTCAAATCCTAGACCTCTCATGGTGTTAGTAATCTCATCAACTCGAAGTAAAAACCTTGCAATATCTTCAGAATCTTCCATTTTCAATTCCTCAAATATTTTTCTATGAGTTTGTAGTTTTGCCAACTTTACCTTGGAATCTCCTTCATAAGTATTTCGCAACTTGGTCCACATCTCATTAGCTGAATTACATACCATAACCTTTGCAAAATCTGTCTCTCGTAGCCCACTCAAAATACAATTCATTGCTCTTGCATTGATCTCAACCAATTTCCTGATAGTCTTATCTACCTCGGGATCACCTTCAACCCTATACTCTTTTTCAACCATTTTCCATACCTCATATCCTTGTGATATCAAGTAGTTATTCATCCTCATGCTCTAGAAAGCATAATTGTTACCATCAAATAGTGGAGCCTTATTTGTAGATGATCCATTCTGTGAAGCCATCTGTGTTCTTGTAGAATCTACCCTCAAGTTGTTAGCTTTTCTGAAGGAACCCACTCTGATACCAATTGAAGAACACAAGCTTATACTGAGAGGGGGGTGAATAGTATAAGACCACTTTTACTTTCTTTCCAAACCAATATCAATTAATGTCCTTAATTGCAATAACCAAATATAGTAGTGTGCATTAATAACTCATATAGCAATAGTAAGCAAGAGCACAAGTCACCATACACAATTGAGACACAAGATTTAACATGGTTCCCCCAATGTGGGGTACTCCATAAGATAATCTCCTTATAATATTTCACATAGAAATAAGGATCCTTATCCAATACAATGATTTCTTTGATCTGCTCAAAGCTAGGCAATAACAAGCTCACAAGAACTTGTCCAAATCTGCATAACAAGCTCACATAGAAACTTGTCCAAAATTGCTCAACAAGCTACAAGCTCACTATAGAACTTGTCCAATTCTATAAAACTCAACAAAACTTGCTCTAAATTCTCAACAAGCTCACTAAGAACTTCTCAAATTTCCTTTCTCCAACAAGCTCACTAAGAACTTGTCTCAAATTACTTGACTCCTCTTCAATAGGCTCACTCAGAACCTCATCAAAATATGTCCACAAATATGTCTAAAACTATCCATAAATATGTCCCAAAAACTATCCACAAAGCCTTCTCAAAGGCTCAATCAATCATACACAAATTACCACAAATCTGTCTATAAATCTATCCCAAAGGCCTTCTCAAAGGCTCAATCAATCATGCTCAAGTAGTACTCAAATATCATCCACAAATCTATGAAGGCAAGGCTCAAATATGAACTCAACAATGAATGGCAATGCACTCTACAATGGATGACAACAATGATCCACAATGATCTCAACTCAACTCAACTCAAATCAATCTCAACTCAAGTCAACTCATAGAAGCATAAAGAGAATTGTTAGAGACTCAATATGTTCTAAGCTCAATCTCAACTCAAATCAGAATTATAGAATAGTTTGTTTCATGGGACTTGAACAATCACCTCACACAATCACTTGACTAGGCTCAATCAACTCAACTCAACCAATCACCACAAGGGACAACTCTTTCTCACAAAACCCTAGTCCAAGCATGTATCAACCAACTCAAATGTTTCCAACAATGCTCAACCACAAATCTCACATAACAATGATACTCATGTTCTTTTCAAGTTCTTTACATAACCAATGGGCTTCAACAACTATGCTTATAAAACAAGGTTTAAACACAACTCTCAAACCAGAAAACCTTGAAGCATTCAACCAACCACTTTCGAAAAGGAAACCACAATCAATCCTTTTCACTCCAATGATATTTCAGAAATCAACCACCATAAACAATCAATAGGAGAATGTGCCCATACCTTTTTGATGCCAAGAAGTTGTCCACAAAATCTGCCACACTAAACACAACTTTCCTTTCCAATCTCAATAAGGGTTAGTGGACTTCAAATAATAATCACAAGATAAAGCATAACTCAATTTACACCTTTTTACTCCAACTTAATAAACACATCCACCAAAGTCCTTTTTAATAAAAACCCTTATCAAAAATAATAATCAATAAACCTCTCAAAAATTATTTTATAACAACTCCTTATTTCTCCTAAATATTAATTCTCAATTTCATGAACATCAAATTAAATCAACAACTCATCCACCTTTGAAATAATAATCACAGCCCTTATAAAAACAAAGTTTAATTAAAAACTTTAATTATTCCTAACCACCTTATAACTCCAACTTAGGGCTTAACAAAATTAATTAGAGCAAAAATGTATTTACCTCCTCAAGGGGATTCGAACCCCCGACTTGCCCACACCACGAGCGCCTTAGCCATGGCTAAGGTTGCCACATGAGCTAGCCGCTCATTCGAAAGGGAAAGGCACAACGTGCCTTAAAACCTTTCCTCCCTTTCCACAAATCAAAAGCGCTTCGAGCACTTTTCTTCCAATGCCTTCTGAACGCAGTCAAGGGGATTCAAAACCTTGACGTTTGTGCTGCCACACACCTTAGCCAAAATCCAACTGCCAATGCGCCACTCTACCCACGATGACTTTGGACTTCGACCAACCTTCGTTTATTCGCTGCTTCTACTTTCTAAAATATTTTTGCACGAGCTCAATTCGGATGCTTAGCCAACGATTATTAACCACGAGCAAGCATTAGTTTATGAACCTTAGGTATCCCCTTTATATAGCCTCCTTATTATTTTTGATGACGTCGACGGAAATCTTGCATATTTAATTTTAAATTTAAATTTAATTTTAAATAATTAAAATTTAAACTAAATATTAAAAATTAAATATCTCCATCACCGGGCACCTTTTTCGATGAAACGAAAGGCCAACTTGGGTTTTAAGAAAAACCCAGTTCAAATATGCCATCCATGGTTTTAAATAAAACCTTTTATTTTTCCTACCTTGGTTTTCACAAAAACCCTGTATTTATCCATGCTTTCCAAAATATCATTTGGCCACCAAAACTCAATGTGATCCATGTGACATCAATGACAACATAAAATAACTCAAATTGCCAACATTATCTTTATCCCCCTAGCACTATGTAATGGTATTGAATTTAATGGTTCATTCTAAGGATGTACAAATTCTCCAATTCCTTTTTTGTTGATGATCTTGTATAGGATATGCCCTAGCCTTATACAAATAGATTTATGCCTAAGTGGGTCCACATCCTCCTTTAGGATGTATAACCTATTCTTAGATAAGAATATAATTAGAATACTTCACCTTATTCAACCTTTTATTCAAAGGTTATTGACTTTGAATACCCTTTCACACACTCCTAGACCATGATTTGTCCTAAGTAGGAAGCTATGTTCATAGAATATGAGCCTTTGATGAACAATCAAACTTGGGAGTTAGTTCCTTTTCTTGAGGGAAATAATATGGCTGGTTATAAATGTGACTACAAGACCAAATCCTATGTAGGTGGTCAAATAAATAATCATAATGCATGCCTTATTACTAAGAGTTTATCCTAAAAGTAAAAAATTGATTTCTCATATACCTTTATCCACATGGATCATGTGGATTATCTATAGATGGTTATTTATGTTGATGTTTTCTATGGGTTAGAAGTTTAGAAAATAGATATGAAGAGTGTTTCTTAGGGATATTTGGGAGGATTTTTACATACAATCGCCACATTTTTTATTGAATGGACCTACTCATTTTATTTGTTTGCCTAAGAAATCATTTTATAGGACTAAGTAGGCACATCATGGTTGGTATGATCAGTTTTCTTATTAGTTATAGATTTTAATATTGTGAGACAAAGAATAATATTTACATCATGCATCATGATAGACATATTATTATTATGTTGTATGTTGATGATCATCTCATCACAAGAAGCTCAACCTCCTTGATCTAGGATATGAAGCTGACTTCAAGACACCTTTGAGATGATATAATTGGGCCTTCTTCACTATATTATGGGGATGTAGGTAATTTAAACCAGTGATAATATACTACTAGAATTAATTTTCAACTTGTTTGGATTAGTCTCTTGGTGTTGTCATCAACATCAGATACTATATCTCAATATTTCATGGAGGCTGAATATTATATTGCTAATGACATCACCAAAAATATTTGATGGATGTTGATGGGTCTTAAGCAATTGTAACTTTATTAGTATTTTCCTATTACTTTATTTTATGATAATTATACCTCCATCAAGATTCTTACCAATAATGTTTTCACCTATGAATGAAGCACATTGAGGTATGGATGCATTATGTTCATTGGCTTCATGATTGAGGGATGCTTGAGCTAGTTTATATACCTTCAGTAGAATAGTATGCAAGAAACCTAACCAAGGTTGCTCAATAGGTGATGTTTGGCAATTGTAGGAGCATCTTGGTATAAAAGAGCATTCCTCAGGGGATTGAATGATAAGGATTTTATCTATGTCCCTTGTTTAGATTAAGGGAGGATGTGGAAATAAGTGATGTTAATGCTTTCTTCTTAGTTATAGATTTTGATGTTGTAAGACAAAGAAGGATGTTTACATCAAGCATCATGATGGACATATTCTTGTTATTATATTGCATGTTGATGATTATCTCATCACAAGAAGCTCAACCTCTTTGATCTAGGATATGAAGATATGACTTCAAAATATATTTGAGATTATATATTTGGGTCTTATTCACTATATTTTAGGGATGTAAGTGATCTAAACCAACAAAAATCTACTATTGGTATTAAATTTTGTCTTGGTTTGGACTAGTCTTTTGGTGTTGTCATCAACAATGGATACTATATCTCAATATTTCATAAAGGTTAAATATTGTGCAACTAATGATATTGTAAAACATATTTTATGGATGTTGATGATTCTTAAGTAATTGAAATTTCCTTAATATTTTCTTATTACCTCCTTTTATGATAATTAGACCTCCATAAATCTCATTCCCAATCATATGTATCGCTAATTAATGAAGCACATTGAGATGTGGACGCATTATGTTCATTGGATTCATGCTTGTAGGATGCTTGAGCTAGTTTATATACCTTCAATAGAATAGTATGAAAACACCCTAACCAAGGTTGTGGTAGGGGTGACCTTTAGAATTTGTAGGAGCATCTTGGTAAAAAATAGCATTCCTTAGGGGGGATGTGTGACAGGGTTTTTCTCTATGTCCCTTGTTTAGCTTAAGGTAGGATGATGAAATAAGTGATATAAGTGATGTTAATATTCATTTAAAACTATCAAGTGACATTAGCTCAACCGGTTAGATTCCTCAATATTTAAATAGGAGACCAAGGTTCAAATATTTCCAAGTGATATATGGATAATATCCAAGATTTTTTGTAATACCACTATGTGGTAATGATGTAGTACGAGTGGGCCCCATTTCAATATCATATAACTAATTAAAATATATATATATTCATTTAAAACTACTATGGACCTTCTATTGTAATAATTTATATGTTGTCCTATGGTCCTATAAGAACATTTATTTATTTATTTATTAATAAGTTATATGTGGCTTCTATTAGGGGCTACTCCCATCAGAATACCAAAATATTACATTTGATGCAGCATACCTTTTTATCACAACTTTTTCATTCTTTTTTCCTTAAATATATTCTTCAAATTTCTTGAAGTGCTATGTTTCCACAATCATCTCCTTGACATCATTTTGATTAAGAGATAAAATCTCACTTGGCCAGTTGCCTTCTAAAATTTGAATTTCACTCGGATGAAGATCAACATTGCAATTTGCTAATTTATCTGCTACCTGATTTCCTTCTCTATAAATAATCTCACCCTTCCAAGAGATTGCCTCTAGTAATAGATGATGAACATCAACAATAATATTATTTTTTATCCAGTCTCTACATCTATTTGTGTTAATAGAATTGATGATAATTTGTGAATCCCCCTCAATTGTAGTATATTTTTATCCTTTTTCTATTACAATTTTGATCCTTTTAAGAAGTTCCCTAGCCTCTACATAATTGTTAGTTGAAGTTCCATATAATTTTGAATAAGTCAAGTGTAGACACCAAAACCTAGCCATTTGTCATCCATCCTAACTTTCTCGCCATTTTTGCCCACTATTCATATATATTTATTATATATATTTAATATTAATATTTTATATATTATATTTTATATATATTTAATAAATATATATTTATATAAATGAATTAATCCTAGCCATCCGATTTCATTTAATCGTATCCATCCATCCACATCAATCCATGCCACACCCTAAATTTAATATCCACCCTCCAATGTGCTTTTATCTCAACCACATGATTAGTGTCATTGAAACCCTAGCATGCCCTAGGTTGGATTATAAATAGAGGCCATTTTGATGGCTCAACCCCTAAGCAACTTGAGTCTTTAGAATCCCTAAGCAATTCGTACCTTGAGATTCCTTGAGTTTCATCTTCCCTTGGAGTATCCGAGTACTTATGCCTCCATCTTCGCTCGTCATAACCCCTACAACCATCGCCATCCATTTCCCATTTCCAAATTTGCATCTATAGTCTCTTTCCTTAGCCACCGAACATCTTTGGATACTTTCTATCACCACCAAGCACCTTTGGGTTCTTCTCTACCAGTCCTGAGTTCCCACAAGCATTTCCTACAATTTTTAAGCATCTATAGGTGTTTTACATAAGTGTTATAAGGTCCTCCTAGCCTTTGAGTGATGCTAGGGTATCATCGCACCTATCAACTGCAACAAAATCTCACATATCGGAAGACAACAAGAAAGTAAGGTAAAGCTACTAGTTATTATTTCATTTATGCATTTTCATATTTGTTCACTCTATTTTGTAGCAGATAGTTAGGGTTTTATTATTTCTTATAGAGGGCCTCACATTATGGAGCCCTCACAGGTATTACTAACTAGTTTGTTGTGTCATTGTGTGTAGATCTGAAGGTGCTACATTAGCATTGGATAGTTGTTTAAGCTAGAGTGGCTCGACATCGGATATCAAGAAGCCCACTCAACTTTGTTGGGAGCAAGGATGCGCTTGAAGACACCACCAACCTTGTTTGCTAGGGTTTCAGAGAACCCTAGCCATTTTTAAATTTGTATCAAAAAGGATTCAAGGATCCACATTGTAACAATGGAGTTTTTAGGCTCCCCCTTGTGAATATAAGATCATCTATTGTGCAATTTTGGGTTTCCTTGTGTTCCATTTATTTAGCATTGTTTGGTGTTGCATTTTTGTATCTTTCAAATGGAGATCACAGTGGGACCCCCTAAGGGTTTATATTTATGATTTGCCTTACTAATTTACTTGTTGTTTTTTTTTATCTTGTAGGATTTTTAGAAGCACAAATTTCGTAGATTTCATTGGATCTAGGGTTTCTAAAAGTTCGTAGAAGTTGTAGAAGGTGCATAAAATGACCAAAGATGCTCGAAGGCCATCTAGAAACACCCAGGTGCATTCCATAAATACATAGGGGTGCATTTAAAAAACACCCAAGGGAATTTTATAAAGAGCTAGGACAAATACGTAGGCCGTTTGTAAGTCTGCTAACCAAACCCTAGTTTTTTTGTTTATGTTTTTTGGTTGTTTTGTGTCTTTTTTAGGCTTTTGATATAAAAAGAATTTCATTAATTAATCTAGAAAAGAACATTCATATTAGCATGCATTTTAGGATTTAAATTAATCATTTGCATCCATTCACAACTTCTATTTGAAATTTTTGAGTTTCTACTGTGTGAAAAATTAAAAAATAATACTACATTCTGATTGCATGTAAATCAAAATTGCATAATTAGTTTGCATTATTAGGGTTAGAGATATCTATTTTTAGTGGTCTAAGTAGGAATATTGTTCATATATCGAGAGTATCCCCATACTTTGGTGATTCCATATGAAGGAATAAATGAACCCCCAACTATTTAGAGTGGGCCTTAAGTGGTGTACTCTATATCCTTTGGATAAATTGGTATTGTGAATAGTGGCTTCTGATTTAGACCATTGAAAGTGGTTATTTTTCTAACATTGTTTGAACACAATAGAAAATTAAAAAATTTAAAAATAACCACACACTACACGATTCACATTCAATAGTAGTGGTTGGATTTCATCACCAACCATTACTTGAGATTTGGTGATGGTGGCTTTCATCTCCATCCACCAATATCTGCCCTTAGAAATCCTAGGTCACCCCCAAGAAAACTTGTTGGATTTCATCACTAGTAAGAATCTCATTGCCTCAACTTAGCCATAGTTTTTACCTTTATTTTATTAATTCAGATTAGCACATTTGAAACACACAAGATTGAAACCTAAAGAAATGAACTCACATTAAAATGAGATAACCAATGAACAAGGTAAGACACACGTGTTAAACAAACTTAGTATTGGTTGTTTTGTTTTTATTGTGAAAATTTAAATTGGGTGTTTCAGTTTAGTGCATAATATGTATTTTGATTTATTTTCTTTATGGTCCTAACACGAAAATAAATAACAAGCATTAAATCAAGATAATCAAATGGAACCTTCATCCACCTTCCCAACCACTTATGTTGTAGAGTTCCTTGAATGTGACACAGGCATATTTATCTGCAAGTCCATCACATTCCTTACCATCCACAACCTTTCATATGGCTATACCCCAAGAGGAGTCAACCTCCCCTACCATAGACCATCACATTACCCATATAGACATGGCAAGAGTAGAAGATCTCATGAAGTCTTCTAACTATGCCTTAGAGTCCATTCCCAATTCACCTAGATAGGATCTTACTTTACAGCAGGAGCCTGTTTATTCCCAGCCACCATCCACCTTTACCTAGGTGTATACCAACCCTCTTTTTGAGGCATCAGTTGCACCTTCATCCCATATTTCCATTCCCCAACCCTCATGTGCTCCTAGCACTTCATACGCCTCCACTTACACCAACCCCTTGTATGAAGTACATGTAAATGTTGCTTCACAAGTTTTAGCCTCACAAGTTGCCATACCTAGTGTAACTTGTCCCCAAGCCACATCTTCCATACCATCTACCTCCATAACCTTAGTTTCTAATAGAGATATTAGTGAGGCATGGGAACACCTAAATAAATTGCTTAGACAGCATCAAAATGCTCAATAACAAGTATAGGTGAACCCTAAGCCTTTACAAAACTCTACTTAGAATGTCCTTGTTAACTAGGGTCCATCATGGGAACCATAGTCTTATGTGGTTTCTATCCATGTTCCCCCACCAATCCATACCACCACCCATCCTATTCCCATTGTCCAACCTAGCCATAACCCTCATACATCAACCTCATTCCATAATTCCCCATATTTTCATCATTAATCTCCCATTCATCAATTTCCATCAAATTCACCTAGCCATAATTACCAATCTCATCATCACTTAGTCACTCCACAACATTTCTCCACTCCACCAAAAATCATAAGGTAATTCAGGGCTTCCACATTCCTAAGGAAGACCCTCAAATTAAGGCCATACAAAAATAGATAGATCAATTGATTCAATATACTCCTAGTTTTTCAAACCAGAAACCAACCTTACGCCAATTGATCAATCAACCAATTCATCCTTCGGTACCATCCCCACCATATTCGATAGATTTCATGGTACCTAAGTTTGAAAAATTTAAGGGAACTAAGGATCCCAAAGAACATGTGAGCACTTTTGTACATGCATGCTTTAGAATTCAAAATGACAATGCTCTCATGCTCTAAACCTTTCCTCAAACATTAGGAGGAGATGCCATAGAATGGTATAATCAATTTCCAAGCCATAGTATTTATACTTTTGAGCAATTGATTGACCAATTCTTTGAGCATTTCATCTTAAATTTTAAAAATAAGATCTCATTGTCTGATGTCTATGCTTTGAGACAACATGATGATGAATCTATCTACGATTTTAGAAACCATTGGAGGGTTGTCATCACTAAATTTCCATTCACCCTACCAATGGATGAGCTAATTAATTTATTCACCAAGAGTTGTTTAAAACCTATCTCTTGGATGCTTCAACTACAAACTTATCAATCATTTGAAGAAGCTTTAGCTCAGGCTAGTGTCATTGAGGAGATCAAAATCCAAGAAGGTATTCTTAAGCCTAAAAAGAAATAATGGTAAAATAAGGGCCAATACAAAAGCAACTATTCTAGCCAACCAAAATCAACATAGGATACCCCAACCAATCAGCCCAATCAATTTAATCAAGTAGTCATGAGCCAACTAGTAATGGCTCAACAACAACCCATGCAACAAACACCATAACAAATTGTTTATCATGTAGTACCCTCAACAACACAAACCATGCAATACATAGTGCCAACTATCGAAAACCATCCCCGATGATAGTCTATCCAACAAAATCACTAATACACTCCCTTAGCCGAGTCATATGCTTCCCTTTTTCGAAGGTTATATGACACAAATAAACTTGCTCTAGCTAAAAATTAGACCTAATGATCCTACCAAATGTAGTAAACACTATCAAAAACATCTATTTTTTCTTTATCATAGGTAAAACAGGCATGACATTAACAATTGCCATTCAATTAAATACATAGTTCAAGACCTCATTGACTTGGGGGAAATCAATCTTGATAACTCCCTTAATGAACAAAATCAAAACCTTGGTATATTTCAAACACCATTTCCTCATCATGAGGAGGTACAACCAAATGTAGGAGGGGCTAACACTAAAACTCCTCCTAATCAATTCAATCATGTCCAACAATACCAAGGGTTTGTAGGGGCCATTCATGTGGTCACTAGAGGTTAAAGAAATAACCAACAAAGGCAACCACCTCAAGCAAGTGTGTCACAACCTCCTACATCACCTGCCATCAAAGTTTCCCCCAATCCTTCATCACCCATTCACATCCCTAGATAATAAAATTCTCTAAATCCACCTATCAAGCATCCACCTCGACCAATCATCTCATTGAGTAGCTGGTTAACTATAATTCTAAATATGGCTTCCTCTAAATTTTCAATCTATGTTTAAATTCAAAAATCTCCTACACATCATGAGGCATTAATGGATATTCTTAAATCCACTAAACTACAATATCAAAATCCTAATGCCTTTAACAACTTTGTGGGGAGCATCCAAACATGCATGGAGCCTTCCATCACATTCTATGACTATGATATTAAGCCAGCATCCAAACATGCATGGAGTCTTCCATCACATTCTATGACTATGAGATTAAGCTATCATCCAAACATGCATGGAGCCTTCCATCACATTATATGACTTTGAGATTAAGCCAATGTCATCAGAATCCATAGACCCTCCATTGTATATCATGGATCTAATTGACACCTTTTAAAAGATTCCTAATTCACATTGGTTCTTCTATCAATATCATCACCACACCTACCCTTCATCATTTGAACCTTTCCCCATCCCATATCACCAAGTCATCATTCACTCTCAAAGCATTTAACGATGCTTTGTGTTCCATAGTTTGCACTATTGTTTTACCCATTAAAGTAGGGTTCAAAATGTTTCACACCATGTTTCACATCTTGGAAGGATCCATGGTGTAAAATGTACTCCTTGGAAGACCTTGGATGAGGGAAATGAGATGTGTCTCATCCATTTTACATTAATGTTTGAAATATGTTCATGAGGGATAGGTACATTGCATACCAATAGGCATCGAGTTGTTTAAGTATTGTAATTTCATTTCAAATCCTTATAAGTCCATGCTTCCTTACACTCATATTTTCCTTTCACCGTCATCCAATCCATCTACCACTTCACCATTATCTTCATCAAAGTATCACATTATTCAGGAGATCCATATCACCAATCCCCATCAATATTTTGAGACCCCATCATCTTCATCACTGACTACATGCACATGTGGTCACAGTCGGTCCACATCATTACCAGCATTGCCATATTCATCATCACCATCCATTCAACACCTTCCCAAGCCAATCCATTGCCATCACCTAATGTTTCACAAGTTGAGTTGATGGATTGTGAAACACCCCAACCTTCACCATTCCTCAAGCCATCATTTGACCATAGTCCTTCCATATCATCCCAAGTTGAGGTCCACCTCACTAATCCTGGTATTGATGAATACGTGGTCCAATACATCACTGTCACACCCCTCACCATCCCTAGTGGTAAGGAATTTGATCACCCACATGACCCACCTTTGGCCATAGGAGCTGTATATAACATGGTTTCAGCTCCAAATAGCATAAATTTTGTATATTGGGGGATTTATTCTTCATAAATTCCAATACCCCTAGAAGAACCTAAAGAACCAACACTTTCCAAGATTCCAAACATGTTGGGATTTCCATCTTGCTATTTCCACATAGTTAATTGGCAATGTCATGGCCTAGTACTGCATGAATGGGAAGTGCATCAACCTATCGATGTTCTATATCAAGAGGTTCATGACCATTTAGGTCTAGGTTACCATCCACTTTCCACCACATCTTCTCTTGAACAAGCCTTCCAAAGGCTTAATCTCAATTTAGGAGAAGAATCCCTCCATCCTAATAATTATGACGATGACATCTATGAAGAATTTGATTATGTCAATAATTTTGGATGGATCTGAAGAAGAATCAAAGCCCATCATTCCTCATAGTGAACAATATGAGTTTTACCTCAATATGTTCCTCATCCATGAGCCCATATTTCACTTGCTTCTTCCACGAGAGCAAGCTACCCCTACTAGTGAATCACCACCTCCATTCCATTAAGCTATTTTATAAGCCAATTTGTAACATATGTATATAACACAAAAATAGTGATTATCACCGCTACAAAAAAAAATTAAAAATCAATCAAAAATCAACAAAAACATTTTTCTTTGCATTACATATGTAATTATATCACTTAAATAAATGCATTTATTTGTGTTACTGTTGTTCAAGTTAACCAAGCTCCTAACACCATTTCTTATGTTCCATCCATTTCATCCAGCCTCATTCACCTTGTCCATAAGTCAACATGAATCATGTTGATTTATTCTCCCCACTCTGTAATCCATACAATATGACTAAGCCAATTCCAGTTGACATAAGTCTCATTGATATGGATCAAATTTCCTTGCCTCCATCCTTTTTTGAATTTATCTTGTTTTAGGAATTGTTAAGGGCTTCCACCCACTACATTCCTCCATCCCATCCACCTTCACCTTCACCCTCACCTTTGGACCCTAAAGTTTTCTAGGAAAAAATATATGAGGATAAGCCAAAATAATTTGATGACATCTTATATGACATTCATCTGATTCCTACCCCCGATAAGTTTGAGGAAGTTTTCCACATGTCTATTATAGATACTATCAATTTGGACCTTAGTTTAGACAAAGACAATCCCCAAATGGTCAAGCTTGGAAAAATTTTATCACCTGAAGAACAAGATCAATTTATTGCTCTCCTCAAGAGGAAGAAGGGCATATTTGCATGGTCTAACAAGGACATGCCTAGTCTTGACCCTAGTTTTGTTGTCCACAATCTCACCTTATAGCCTGATGCTAAGTTGATCAAACAAAAACTTAGGATAATGCATCCTATCATGGCCTTCTTGGTAAAAATAGATCTTCAAAAACTCTTAGACGTGAACTTCATAATTCCTATTGACTATCCTGAGTGGATTTCAAACATGGCACCCATTTGCAAGCCTAATATGGTGATATGCATTTGTATTGACTTTTGAGATCTTAATAAAGCATGTCCTAAGGATGAATTTCCTCTCCCAAACATTGATACTCTTGTTGATACCTGTGCAGGCCATGAAATACTTTCACTCATGGATGTATTTTTAGGATAAAACCAAATTCAAATAAATCCTGATGACCAACACAAAACAACATTCACTACACCTTGGGGAAATTTTTGTTACAATATGATACCCTTTGGCCTCAAAAATGTAGGTGCTACTTATCAATGTGCCATGACATACATATTCCATGACTACATGCATAATATTATCAAATATTATGTGGATGATCTCTTGGCTAAATCTAAAACTTGACAAGAACACATTGGTGTATTGGAAAAAAAATTTGACCAACTTCTAGAGAATAATGTAAGGTTGATTATGAGGGTCGTTGATCATTCATCATTTAGTAATTATATGTCAGTCCAATGCGGTGTCCAAAGGTTGTATACGATAGGAGGTGTCACAGTTGCAGGTTCAGTTCATCCAAGAACAGACTTTTATTGGTAGTTCTGTTAGCAATGTTGGGGGTTGTAACTTCCTAATTTCTAACAAAGGAAATCAAATTGCACAATCTAAAGCTGAATTTAAATTGCAGGAAAATGAAACTGTAGAATCTGAAATTGACAAGAAATAAAATGCTGCTGAATTGACCAAAAAGAAAATTGCAAGAAAGTAAACTGCAGAATGGAAATTCATACACACGCTTGCAAAAATTAAACCAATGATAAAACTCATAATTTTTTGAACATAAGTTGAATCTGAGAAACCAAATTAACATTTATTGCAGTAAAACTAAAAATGATATAATTCTAGAAATTGCAAAAAATGCTAAAAATGATGCCATTACAGGTCAAATGCTAAATATTGTTCTAACACATGATTGAACCTGTTATAGATGCTATGGTGCAATTCTAAAATGAAACTAATTCTACAAATAAATGTTGATAGAATTCTACTGATCTGCTGCAGCAAGAAATCAGCAAGAATTTTTTGTCACTTGCTACCCTTCCTCTGATCCTGCAAGTGGCCCTTGCTTCCAGAACCAGAAGAGGGTGAAGAATTATACCAGGTAAATTAAATGTGCACTATCAACTATCAAATGCTTAATAAAATCTGAAGAATGCACCTTTTATTCCATCTAAAACTACATTACAGTACTGCAAGAAAAATTTGCAATTTACTGTAATGCTACAAAGACTTTATCTTCTACTAATAACTATATCCTATTCCTCTATCCCTATTTCTCTATTTGTATATCTATATATATTATTCTCAACCGTGCTAGGAGATTTATTTATAAGACAAAGTTGATATATCTATTTACTGGGTTTTAGGGATTTCCAACTGTTTACAAAATAGTTTCTTGGAATGCAGGGTTATAATTTGTCAACCTTTATCCCTTTATCCTAGCTGGTCCATCTATGGTGAAGGAATAGAGTCCAAATAGGGTGGACTAATCGCTTGGTCAATTTCCAATCATGCTTTCCATGGTTTTGGGGCATTTTGACCATTTTTGGTTGTTCCTATGTTGTTTCCTGCGCTGCTTATTCCTGCACTACTTCAGAATAACACGAAGGTGACAATTCATTGCTTATCTGTACTCCAAACGCATAGAGAGGAAGTTGCTGACCATTTGGATTGTTTTCTCTTATCTTGTTCACCCTTTTGCATTGGTGGCACATGATGGAGTGACTGATTCCAAGCCCTATTGTATATGTACAGTTGGCTAGAACTATCACAGTCATAGCCTATTTTCCTACACAGTCAGCTACAGTGGACAAGTTCTTGGTGCATTTTTCCATTTGAATCAGTTTAAACAGAGGAACACAATATTTTTAAGCACCAGATATTCAACAAGGTCTATATTATGATTCTGAATTACTACAATACTACTGATTAATTAACTGAAAATAGGTGAAATTGCAGTAAAAATAGTAAAATAGAGTATATGCACTTTGTCATTTCAGAATATGCAAACACCATTATATAATGCATTTTACCCATAATTAACATAAAAACATAGTAAAAAGGGTGATTCAAATAGTTATAATGTATCAAAAAGTGTCCATGGATGAGGCAATTCCTAGCCTCATCATTCCCCCCAACTTATGGTAATGCATGCCCTCATGCATTCTGTGCAGCTACAAAGGCACACAGATCCAGGTCTAGATATCTCTCATGAAATTTTAACCATGTGCCACCAATTTCATAGAATCCTCTAATTGCTTTTATGGACTGCAACCACTTTTGGAAGTGCATATCAGGTTGTGGATAATTATCAAAGAAATAGGGGACAAGAGTGATAATTATAGGAATCCTGTATCTCAGACCTATCCAAAGCTCCTTGATTTCTAAGATAATTCAGACAATGCCTTCTGCCCTTCTCCTTGACCACAGCAAATTAGTGGGATCAATTGGCTCTCATTTCTATAGAGAGATAGATAACTCACCCCATCTATTTTTATAGGCTGCCAAAGCATCATCAAAGAAGTCTGCACAAAAACTCTGAAACTGAGTTATACAACTTTGAAGGTTTCCTAGATAGAGCTATTTAATTTTGGTATTCTTCATGAAGGTATAATGATTACTTGTACAATCCCTATGATTTAGGGGAGCAAGCGTGATAAGTAAAACAACTTGTGATTCCAATTCTTTAGTTGAATTCTTTTCTGTCCCAATAGATATGATTTTGCAGAGTGGACATGAAGGCTTTTACATGTAAGTCACCTGTATAAATATGAGGCATAAACATACTTTCTATTGGCAAAAAGAAATTATGCAAAAATAACTCACATAACATGTGTTGCTGCTCTACTGGACTCTACACAAATGCCTCCACAAACTCTCCAAGAGTTTCTAACTGATGAGGCAGCTCAGAAGCAAGTCTCATGATTTTCCAGCGAAGGTATCTTTCCTTGAGTAGGAGGCTATAAAACCTAGCTGGTCTTCTACATTGTATTGCATATTCTACAATCTGGCATACATCCTGCACCTATGCTTTTAATTGATTAATTTTTGTTTCCTTCTCTGCTAATTTGGTTGTTGCAGAGTTCAAAGTGGCAACCTTTCCCTCTAACTAATGACACTGGGTCATCCAATATGCTAGGTCTTTAGTGTACCTAATTAAAGAAACTATGTTTGGGGGCCTCACAATGGGTTGTATTTGTGCCACTATATTTACTTTTACACCAACTTCCACAGTTGGTGTTGCAAATGGCAAATCTGTTTGTGTTCCTTGTTTTGCTATAACTATAATAATTTAATTTAATTTAGTAGAAACAAGAGGAGAGAGTGTGGATACCTAGTCTTGAGCTGCAACCTCTTGTTCCTCCATAGAAAGTGTTTGTGTTTCCTACTAAAGGGTAGTGTCCTTTTGCATCAAAATTCTTGATGGATTTTCATGTTGAATCATACTATCAGATATTTCTATTCTTGCTTCTTCTCTAATAGGTGATCTTTGTGCAGGTGTTGTGTTAATCTCTGATTGTTCAGCTAAATCCAAGAGGATCTGTGCCCATTCATTAGGTTATGCCTTTGCTAACCCTGTAGATTGATGTTCCATATGAAACAATTTGTTCTACAAATCTTGAATTTGCTACTGAAGTAGAGAAATTTGTTGATCTTTGTGTTTTATGGCTTCTTCAGCCTGTTCAATCCAATGGGTTTGGGTTTTAATGACACTCTTTGTAGCATGCAATTGAGTGTGGATATCAATTTCTTCTGCAGACTCAGACTTAGAATATTTCTTAGACTCAGCATGCACTAGATTGTGCACATCAACCTCAACTGGTTCAGAATCAAAATTCAAATGCTCCTCAGGATCAGAGTCATCATAATCAACTAGTGGATGGATAGGGCTTATTAGAGTTTCTTCCATAGTTGTGTCTAGTTCCATTGGCTATATACCTTTGTCTGTAATTTTTGTTTTAATGTCTTTTTCCTGTGCATCTTATATTCTAACTTCTCCTTAACTTTTTGAAGTCTAGAAAACCTCCTTAACCCTGTAGAACCTGGATATTTTGTAGCAGGTGCAGTTTCTGGATGTTCTGGAGCAACTGTAGATTTTGTTGTTGATTTAGGGGCAGATATAGGTTTCTTTGTTGATTCCAGAGCAGATGCATGTTCACTTGAAATTCCAATTTTTCTACTGGGTTGTATAGTTTCTACAAATATTACCTTCCTTCTTTTTAACTGGGAACCAGATGTGGATGCTTGTTGTTTTCTAGTTTGTGAAGATGGGAGACCATTGGGAGAGGGGGAAATTATGCTCTTAGAGGGCTCTGGATTAGGGTTTTCTTTAGATTCTTCCTCTATTTCCTCTTCCTCTGGTGCAGAGTTAGAATCATTTGTTTCTACCCAAGGAGAGAAGAAGCGATCAAAATTCCTAGGGTTTCCCCTAAAGTGATACCTGCAAATGAGTTTGATGAGCCCATGGTGTTTAGGGCTTCCCTTCCCTACTTGGTATTTTAGGTCCATAGATTTTAGCTCCTGATAAATATATAATGGAATATTGACCCTATATTCTAGTTTGATTGATCCATGGCACAGATGGTTGAGAATATGAAGGTGTGGGCCAGATACAATAGGAAATTGGCCATCACAAGTAATGTATCTCATAACCCATATTGCAACTTCGTCCCAAGGGGATGGTAAACTAGGTCTTTTTACCCCCTTACAAACATTCTGATGCATCAACAATTCAATTTGTCCATACCCTTATTTCTTAAACTGATTAACTAGGTCAACTAAAATATTCCTCCTAGTTTTCATAATATGTAAACCCTGAAGGGGTAATTCGATTTGGCTGAGTATCTCGGGAGTTACCTAGATGGTCATCCCGCTAATGTGTACTCGGTTGTTGTGAAAGGTGTGTGTGAACTCTTCCACTAAGACCTCTGAATAACCATCAAATTTTTGCAGGAACGGCAAAAATCCCCCATCAGTAAAGATTTGCAGAGATGCAGGATCACTCTCCAGGTAGCTGATATTTTTGGTTTCGGCTCTGATTTTCTTTCCACCCATGGTGTAGTTTTTTGACTTATTTTCTGTGGTGTCTATGAATTTTTGGACAGTACAATATTGCGTCTATTTTTAGGGTTTTAATCATTTTAGCAGGAATAATTATAGCAACACAGGAACTACTTAGAAACATGTAGAGTAATTAGGATAGGTGATGTGGCAACGTACGTGAAGTTGTCAACCCTTAATTTTGCTCTTTCTTGTTATGGATGCTAGCTATCACATGCCACCTTGAATCTGAGACCTATCCTTTTTCAAAACCAATTAAATCACTATAGGCCATGTGTCATAGAATTTATTGCACAAAACTTCATTCCTGCACTTAATAATTTATTCTGGCACTTATACATAGCTCGTTCCTATGCCTAAAACATAAACAACTTATTCTTGCACTTGATGAATCATTCTTGTGCTTTGGAATAGAAACAATTTATTCCTGTGCTTCCCTTTTTGATTCTGGCACACTTTTGTTTTTTCATTCAAGAGCAGAACTAGGCAGAGGCATTTTTGAAACACTGACAAGAACTTTCCATTTTTGAGTCCCCTTTTATATGTTTTATCCTAATCAAGGATATATAAACTATATACTAATGATTTACATCATTCAAAAAATAAAAAAGACACATACCTGTTATAACTATTTTTATCTACATTTCGGGGTGCTCCTGCTAAGATTTCCAGCTAATCAATATTTGAACTAAGGTAGGTGTAATCTGAAAATAGATGAAACAACGATCATGAGACAAGACCAAACAATGATGGTGAAACCAACTAGGTAAACATGCCGGAACACCGATTTTCATGTAAACCCAACTCAGGAGCGCCTCAAATAGGTTTTCACTTTTTGAATTTTTATTGTTTTTTTTTTAATTGTGTCAATCTGCTAAATTCGATATGGAAGAAGTGTTTTCTTCCCAAATGTGTACATCCAAATTTTCCACTTTCTTGAGAAATTTGTCCCTATTGTGTGGTTTATGGTACATATGAATACGATGTCTATTCACCAACAACTTGCATCATGAGTCATCAATAGGTGTAAGGTGAATAGCTCCATTGTCAAACACTTCCTCAATTTGGTACGGTCCAAGCCATCTAGTCTACAAATTTCCAAGGAAATCCTTGTATTGTGAATCAAACAAGGCCCAGTCACCTTGCTAAAATTTTTGTTGCTATATGTGACTATCATGCCACATCTTTCGTTGTGCTTGGATTATCTCTATCTGATGTAGTGCATCCATGCATAGTTCATCCAATGCATCAAGTTGCAGAATGTGATCTGTGCCTGTGATAGATCAATACCTACTTCCAAAGTAGTTCGAAGAGTTAGTAATTCAAACTCAATAGGCAAAAAAGTTTTTTTTCCATAAACTAATTCATATGGCATAAATCCAGTGGTATATTTCCAAGTGGTATTATAAGCCCAAATAGCTTATGTAACTTGTCTAGCCAATTTCTTCTATGGACTGCTATGGTTTTGGTTAGAATTCATTCTAATTACCTATTAGTCACTTCAACTTGGCCATTGGCTTGTGGATGATAAGGTGAGGACTTTCTATGTTTGAATTGATAGAGTTGAGTGAAGGCTTCAATAAATTTTGAAGTAAATTGGGGTCCTTGATCTGTAGTGATGGATTGTGGGGCTCCAAAATGCAGAAAAATCTGTGAATACAGAAAATCAGCAACTTTTTCTTCTCGAGCATGCTTAAAGGTACGATCCTCTACCCATTTGGTAACATAATCAGTACATACCAAGATATGAACTTTGCCTTGGGAAGGAGGATTAATGGGTCCTACGAAATCTAAACCCCATATTTCAAATGGTTCTGTTCCTATTTGAGGTTGTAATGGCATTTCATTAGTAAAGGTAGGTTTTCCCATTCACTGGCAAGCATCACAATGTCTAATGTACCTTTTACATCTTTGTGCAAAGATGGCCAATAGTATCCGGTACCTAAAATTTTGTGAATAGTGCTTTTGACTGAATAATGCCCTCTTGATAGTTCATCATGGGATGCTAGTAGGATATCATATACTTCATCCTGGTGGATACACCTACGTAAAACATGATCAAGACTACATTTAAATAGTAATTCTTCTATCCATTTAAAAGAAGAGCTTTGCTTAATTAACCATTTTTTTGTTTAGGGGTAAAGTGAAGAGGAATATTCCCTATGTCTATAAACCATGGAGATTGTATAGAGACAGAAAACAACTTTTCATTTGGAAATGTATCTTCCACCACTTATCCTATATTTGCATTTGGTATTCTTGACAAGAAATATGCGACTACATTAGATTTCCCAGGTTTGTTCACTATTGTAACATCAAATTCCTGTAACAAAATCAACCAATGAATAATTCTTGCACTAACCAATGGTTTATTCATCAAATATTTGATTATAGCATGATCCGTATGGATGAATACTTGGTACCCTATGATATAGAGTCAAAATTTGTTAATAGCATATATTACAGCCAAGAATTCTTTTTCAGTGGTAGTGTAGTTTTTCTCAGCTCTTGTCAAGTTTTTACTGATATAATAAATAGCATAATGTTCCCCATTTTCAATATTTCCTAACACAGCTCCAATAGCAATATTGGAAGCATCAGTTTGAATATGAAAGGGTAACTCCCAATTAGGACCTCTTAGTATAGGTGGAGTGGTTAACTTCTCCTTTAAGTCTTCAAAGGAATTTTGACATTCAGAAGACCAAACAAATTCAGAATCTTTCATGAGTAATGCAAACATGGGATTCACTATGGTACTAAAATTAACAATGAATCTACGATAAAAACCAATATGTTCTAAGAAACTGCGTACATCAGTCTGAGTTTGTGGAGGAGGGAGGTTTTTCATGACTTCAACCTTCTTAGGATCAACCTTGATTCCATAATAAAAGATATGATGTCCAAGAACAATTCCTTCATCCATCATTAAGAAGCATTTCTCAGGATTAAAAGAGAGGTGGTATGTTTCACAGTGAATCAACACTTTTTCAAGCTGTTCTAATGCATATTCAAAACTATCTCCAAATACTGTGAAGTCATCCATATAAATTTCAACACTTTTATTTGTTAAATAAAAAAAAATTGCTAAAATAGCTCTCTGAAATGTTGATGGAGCATTACATAACCCAAAGGGTAAAACCTTGTAAGAAAAGGTTCCCCAAGGACATGTAAAGGTAGTCTTTTCCTGATCTTTTGGTGCAACTTGTATCTGGTTATACCCACTGAAACCATCAAGAAAACAAAAAAATTTCTTTCCAGCAATGGTATCCAATACTTGGTCTATGAATAGTAATGGGAAATTATCTTTATGTGTGACCTTATTTAACTCCCTATAGTCCACACATACTCTCATTTTACCATTTTCTTTAGAAAAATGACCAGTTGTGAAACCCACTTACTGTCTGAAATTGGATAAATGAATCCAACATCTAAGAGTTTTTTGATTTCCTCTTTTATAATCTCCTTTAGAGTAGGATTCAAGCGTCTCTGAGGTTGCCTTATTGGTTTTACATCTTCTGTGTATATCTTATGTGTACATACCTCAGGATGAATTCCTTTCATGTCCTTATAGTTCCATGCAAAAGCTTGAACATGTTTCTATAAGACTGCAAACAATTTGGTTTCTTGGTCCTCAGTTAGCCAACTATTAATGTTCAAAAATTTACCTGGCTATATTTCAATTTGTTTGATCCCTGGATGGATAGAACTAGCTACTTCATAGTTACTGATTAATGCATTTAATGGACAATGATGTGGCTACATAGTATGAAATACTCTAGAATATGTCTTAGAGATGATACCTGATGGAATCAGAGGACATTTGAAGGTGTTAAGAAGATGATGATGTCATCCATGTGGTAGTATGAATGATCTTTCCTGACTAGGCATGGATGATAGAGGTTCTAAAATTTGTTCCTCCTCTTTCCACAATAACTGATGAACAAGAATTTGATCATAAGTTAGTCCTTCTGATTGTAATGTTTCAATTAGGATAGTTTCATTCTCGAATATTTCTCTTTCTGGTGTAGTGATTTCCTCAATATGTTCCTTCACTACAACTATAGCCAAAGTGGCAATGGTTTCTTGTTCTTCATCAGATTCAGGATACCAAATTTGTCCAAAAAATTTAGTTAAGGGTTGAGCAGGTGGATACAAAGAAATTTTCTTTAGGTCAACACCATTATAAATGATCATTTCCCCTGACCTGTAGTCTATAAAAGTAGTTGCAATAGCCATCCAAGGTCGTCCTAGAATGATAGGGTATCCATTGATTGAATTTATAGGTTGCAACACTGAGAAGTCTATAGGATATTCCCAAGAAGAGACTTCAATGGCTACATCTTCTAGGATACCTTCTAGTTTAGCAATTGACCTATCTACCATTTCCAAAATTGTGGTGCTAGGACTGAGATTTTTGAGCTGTAGTTTTTGTATTCTGTCCTTAGTCATTACATTAATTTCAGCTCCAAGATAAATTAGCACATTAGGAATTTGCATTAACCCAATAGTAATTGTAACTATTGGACTACCTGGGTCACTATACTTGGGAGGAACTAGTTTCCCAAATAATAAATCAGCTAATTTTCCTTCTACCTGAACAGTTTTAGGAAAGGCCTTCTTTTTTTTACTAGGTTTCTTGATACATAACTCCTAAATAGTATTTTTGATTAAATGCATATCCCTTATTGCTTGCAACAAAGGGAGATAAATTGACATATTTTTAAGTTCTATCACTAATTATGATTCAGGGGCAGTATCAATATAATCAAATCTTTCAGGGTATGGTAATGCTACTAGAGAAGATTCCTGCATTTTTTCTATTATTTCTTCTTTTTGTTTTTGTTGCATTGTATCTTGATTTGGAGGTTCTTGTTTCTCACTAATTTCTTCAATGGTGGGTGGAATAGGTTCAGGTAAAACCTTCATTGAATGTAGCTAGATGTTACTACAGTCAAGTACATGAACTGTAGTAGTCTTCAGAATCAGCCTCATAAATAGGGGCTATTTGTCTGGTATTATTTGGGTTAGTCATAGGTTGAGTTGGGAGTGGAGGTTGTTTCATTGGTTGTGTTTGTTGATGTTTTGATCTTCCCTAAAAATTTGGATTAGGAGAGGGCAACAATTTTTGAGCTTGCCCTTGATACCTTTGATGTCTTTTATATGGTGGATATTGGTGTCCCCATATTTGTCCTTACTATGTCCATTGTGGATGAATTGTATGCCAAGATGGTTTCATCCATCCATAATGTGACCAATATAGAGGATTTGTCTAAGGTTGGTTCCAAGGTTGTGTAGAGACTTCTGCATGTCCCCATGGCATATTCATATTCCAAGGAGATTGTCCCCAATTTGGAAATCGAGGAGCATTGGGATATTGTGCATAGCCACCATCGGATCTCTGCCCAATAGCATTAAGTTCTTCTATTTGGGTGCCCAAAATAGATTTTAGATGAGGCAACAAAGGACATTTATCTGTTGAGTGTTCCTTGGAACAAATTCCACAAATAGAAGTTTTGTTTAAAGGGCAATCCTGCAAGGCATGCTTATTTCTACATCTCGGGAAATAAATTGCCAAAGGTGGTGTAGAATTGGGTTTTATGTTTCTCTCACCTAATGCAAAATTAAGTTGAACAATGATATCAGTTTTTTAATTAGCCATTTCCTCCATCAACTCCTTTATGTCACTATTTCCAAAATTTTGCTTCTTTCTTCATTGGTGAGTGCGGGAATAATTTTTGCATAACTCCACAATATCTTCAATGTCAAGTTGATCTATGTCTCATTTTCCCATTAAATCTAACACTTCTCTAGATTCATCTTGCAATCCTCTTAAGAAGATAGGCTTTAAGAAATATGGTTCTATAGGACCACATCTCTTTTGGACAAAGGCAAAGTGATCAAGATAATCCTCTAAACTCTCATTGCTTAATCTGAAACAACTCATCTTTCCTATTTTGTACTCTACAATAATCTTGATATTTATGTAAGAATGTAGTCTCCATGTCATCCCAAGTATGGATTGAATTAGGTTCAAGATTACTCATAAACCATCGAAGAGCAGCATCCTTAAGCGTGGAAGGAAACAATTTCAATTTTTTATTATCATTTATGTAGTCATAAGTCTGACATAACACTTTGAATTCAAACAAAAATTGATCAGGATCTTCTAAAACAATGCCCCTAAAAACTGGAAATATGGATGGAGAAATGGTTTTCATGGGAGCATCTAGATCTGGATCCAACTGTATGGGGTATTCAAAAGTCCTAGGAGGATCATCAGCATTATTATGCCCACCTAGCGGTGGTGCTATTGCTGCCATAGTTGTTTTCTTTCTTGAGTCTGATGTGGATTGTTCAGGCTTAGGGGTATGTCTAGCAGCAAGTGCTTCAAAAAGTTCTTGTTCTAATATTTCCAAAGCTTCAGTTGATGAAGAAGGTATTTCTTGCTTAAGTCTCTCAAGGATTTCATACACAGGCAATTATTCACCTGATCATGAAGAACATCTTGGTGGTACAAAACTAGTTCTGATAAACCTCCCTCTTTCGTCTCTTGGCCTATGCATTCATGCCTAATCACTAAATAAATTGAAATATAGTATTTCAAAAATTGTAACACAATTCTTGACCTGTTTCACTTTTCCTAACAACACCGTGTGTTCCCTGGAAACAACGCAAAAAATTATGAGGGTCATTGATCATTCATCATTTAGTAATTATATGTCAGTCCAAGGTGGTGTCCAAATGTTGTATATGATAGGAGGTGTCACAGTTGCAAGTTCAGTTCATCCAAGAATAGGATTTTATTGGTAGGTTTGTTAGCAATGCTGGGGGTTGTTGTAACTTCCTAATTTCTAACAAAGGAAATCAAATTGCACAATCTAAAGCTAAATTTAAATTATAGGAAAATGAAACTGCAGAATTTGAAATTGACAAGAAATAAAATGTTGTTGAATTGACCAAAAAGCAAATTGCAGGAAAGTAAAATGCAGTATGGAAATTCACACACACGCTTGTAGAAATTAAACCAATGATAAAACTCACAATTGTCTGAACATAAGTTGAATCTGAGAAACCAAATTAACATTTATTGTAGTAAAACTGAAAATGATATAATTCTAGAAATTGTAGAAAATGCTGAAAATGATGCCATTACAGGTCAAATGCTAAATACTATTCTAACACATGATTGAACCTATTATAGATGTTATGTTGCAATTCTAAAATGAAACTAATTCTGCAAATAAATATTGATAGAATTATGCTGATCTATTGCAGCAAGAAATCAGCAAGAATTTTCTATCACTGTGTTGCAGAAGAGGGTGAAGAATTATACCAGGTAAATTAAATATGCACTATCAACCATAAAATTCTTAATAAAATCTAAATAATGCACCTTTTATTCCATCTGAAACTGTATTACAATACTGCAGGAAAAATATGCAATTTACTGTAATGCTACAAAGACTTTATCTTCTGCTAATAACTATCTCCTATTCCTCTATCTCTATTTCTCTATTTATATATCTATATATATTCTGCTCAACCGTGCTGGAAGCTTTGTTTATAAGACAAAGTTGATATATCCATTTGCTGGGTTTTAGGGATTTCCAACTGTTTATAAAATAGTTTCTTGGAATGCAGGTTTATAATTTGTCAACCTTTATCCCTTTATCCCATTTGGTCTGCCTATAGTGAGGAAACAGAGTCCAAATAGGGTGGACTAACCACTTGGTCAATTTCCAATCATGCTTTCCATGGTTTTGGGGCATTTTGACCATTTTCGGTTGTTCCTACGCTATTCCCTATTCTTGCACCGCTTATTCCTGTGCTGCTTCGAAATAATAGGTAGGTGAAAATTCATTCCTTATCTATGCTCCAAACACATAGGGAGGAAGTTTTTGACCATTTGGATTGTTTTACCTTATCTTGTACACCCTTTTGCATTGGTGGCACGTGATGGAGTGACTGATTCCAAGCCCTGTTGTATATGTATAGTTGGCTGGAACTATCACAGTCACAACCTGTTTTCTTGCATAGTAAGCTACAGTGGACAAGTTCTTGGTGTATTTTTCATTTGAATCAGTTTAAACATAGGAACACAATATTTTTAAGCACTAGATATTCAACAAGGTCTATATTATGATTCTAAATTACTACAATACAACTGATTAATTAACTGAAAATAGGTGAAATTGCAGTAAAAATAGTAAAATAGAGTATATGCACTTTGTCATTTCAGAATATGCAAACACCATTATATAATGCATTTTACCCATAATTAACATAAAAACATAGTAAAAAGTGTGAGTCAAATAGTTATAATGTATCAAAAAGTGTCCATGGATGAGGCAATTCCTAGCCTCATAAGTTGAACCCCAAGAAATGTGTCTTTGGTGTTACCTCAAGAAAATTTCTAGGATTTATTGTCTTGAAAATAGGCATTGAACTGGACCTCAACAAGGTCAAGGCCATAAAGGAGATACCTCATTCAATTAACTTAAAGGAATTGCGTAGTTTACAAGGAAATATCCAGTCAATCCATCATTTTATCGCCCAAATTTCTAAAAAATGTAGGCCCTTCAATCAGCTACTACAAAAGCGGGTGCCATTCTCTTGGATAGATGAATTTCAAAAAGCCTTTGATGATATTAAACAATACCTAGCTTCTCTTCCAGTATTATATCCTCCTCGTTCGAGGGTCTCATTTTATCTTCATATCTCAACAATAGACTTTGCATTAGGGACAATGCTTGCATGAAAGAATGAAAAAAATTGAGAGCAATCTGTCTATTACATTAGTCAAACATTGGTAAGCTATGAAAATATATATGCTTATGTATAACATTGTTCTTAGCAGTGGTTTTTGCAACTAATAAACTTTTATATTACATGCTTAGCCATGCAACATATGTCATAGCTAGAGAAAATCCACTACATCATATGATATCATGCACTTACAATAACACTCACACTGCTAAATAGATAATGCTCCTTACTAAATTTGACTTGGAATTCATTAGCTAAAAATCCATCAAAGGTTAGGTAATAGCTGATCAACTTATGGAAGATCCACTACCTAGTGATCATCCTTTTATTATTGAGCTCCTAGATGATTCGATATTTTTTATCACTAAACAAGAATAAGATGTCATTCCAGAGGAAGACATCAATATCACACTATTCTTTTATGGCTCTAAGTGCACAAAAGTTCAAGGTGTTGGAGTTATATTTCATACACCCCAGGGTTATCTATCCCCTTATCATTCAAGCTCAAATTCTAATGCACAAACAACATCGTAGAGTATGAAGTCTTAATCTTAGGTCTTCAATCAGATATATCTATGAGCATTAAGCATATTAGGATATTTGGTGATTCTCAACTTGTCATCAAACAAATAAATGGAGAATACCAATGCAAAGAACCTACCATTAAGTGTTATCACTAAGTAGCAATGAAATTTCTTTCTATGTTTTCTTGGTATGAAATCAATAGTTTTCCACATTCAACTAATAGATTTGCAGATGTGATGGCTTCCCTTGGATCATTGATTCCAAAAGACTCCTTTAGAGAGGTACAACCTCTTATAATTTCAGTGGTATCTAAATCAGCAATTACCTGTGCTAAGTCTAAATATTAAAAGAATGTTTGCTTTATCCAGTTGGATTCATATGATTCTTGGTCAAGCCAAATAGTAGCCTTTCTCAAGTTTTGAACACTCTTGTATGACATGTCTCGAACTACCAAACACACATTCAAGCAAAAAGTAGCTCGTTTTGTTCTCTTTGGGATATGTTATATAAACATGGTTATTATGGAGTCCTCCTTCATTATCTCGAGTCTAGTGAGGCACAAAGAGCCATAGCTAAAGCTCATGATGGTACTTGCGGTGGTCATTTTAGTGGAATGTCCATTGCAAAGCTCATTTTACACATGGATTATTATTGGACCACAATGGAATGTGATTGTTGCACATATGTTAAACATTACAAAAAGTATCAAGAACATTCTAATTTAACTCATGTACCATCACAATATTTACAACCTATTCAAAGCCTTTGGCCCTTTTCACAATGGGTTCTAGATCTAATTGGTAAAATTTCATCTCCTTCCTTGGGACAACATACATTCATCCTCACAACCATTGAATACTTCACAAAGTGGGTTGAGGTAATTCCTTTAACCAATACAACAGGACCTAGAATTATGGAGTTTATTCTCCATCATATCATTTGTCATTTTGGTATACCCTTGAAAATCATCTTCGACAATGGCAAGTATTTCAAGAACAAGGATGTCCAAGCACTTTTAAAGAATTACAATATTCAACATAGTTTCTCGGGTCCTTATTACCCATAAGCAAATGGACAAGCTGAGCCTTCCAATAAGACCTTAATTGCTATTCTCAAGAAATTTGTCAAAGAAAATCATAGAGATTTTCACACACATATTCCCTTGGCATTATGGGCTTATCGAACAAGCATCCACATGCCTATAGAAGCAACACCATTTTCATTGGTCTATGGAGATGAAGTAATCATGCTTCTTGAGCTTGAGATCCCCTCATTGTAAATTTCTTTGGAGGAATTCATAGATGATGATACTGCTAGACAAGCACATCTTGACCAACTCACACTACTTGATGAAATGCAATTCAATACTTTATAGTATTTACGATTTTATCAAGATCGCCTCAAATATGCTTATAATGCCAAAGTTCATCTATTTGAATTTCAAGTAGGAGATATTGTCCTTAAATAGAACCAACAAAATACCAATGCATTACCGCATCTTCGGGATAAATTCATGGCTAATTGGTTAGGTCCATACATTGTTACTCAAAGAGTGGGTAATGGTACTTACAGACTTGCCAGTCTAGAGGAAGAGGAAGAACCTGAATCACTTAATGTTATACACTTGAGAGCATTCTATGCATGATTTTATTTATATATATGTGTATATATACATGGCTAATACACAACAACATTTGCATCTATATAATTCAAAATATTGCATTTCACTTGCATATACATTACAAAACAATGCATTCACCCACATTTCATATTGCATTTCACATTTCATAAAATTGCATGTCATACATTGCATTCACATCCATATTTTGCATTCCATATTAGGGATCATTTATTAAGTTCAAGGTCTTAATTGTTCTAATAAAATCATGTCACCTTAATCAGGGGCACCCTCACAAAGTCATCCACATAATTTTACTAAGTCCAATTGCCATTCACACAAATCACACCTCCATAAAAACCCTAAGTGTTTTCGATCACTCAACCACTCCTATTATTTTAATAAAACTTCAAAATATATGTTGAGTTATTTTTAGGACCATTACACATATACACTAATAAAATATTAAGTTTTGGGAATTGACTCCAAAACATTCTTGAATCAAACAAAATCTCACATCTTAAAAACATCTTGTGTCAAAGAGAGATAACACCATGATTGGTTTGTACCTCAAAGTGAAAAGGGCCATCCTTGCTAGTCCCATCATGCAACATAATACATAAAAATAGTGGTTCTCACCACTATCACAATTCCAAAAATAAAATAAATAGTAGGGAAAAATCCCTAACAAAAACTCCAAATATTTTACATCACACACCATTGATCACTGAGTTGTAAGGATCATACTACATTTCTAGTTAGATTCTTAGGTAGTCATCCCAAAAACTTAAGAAATCAAACAAAAAAAAATCATGGACTATGGATTTAGCCTCCACTAGAGCTATAGATTCTTGATTGGTTGTGGAGTACACTCATGTGTGGCAACATGTCTTTTCCAAGAGACCTCTGACCGCTCATACGAATAAGCTAGCTTCTTGGTTTCAACCATAATAGGTTTACCCAATTTACTCAAGACGAGTTAATGAACTCACTTTCACACACATTGTTTCTTGATTACCTTGAGTCATTACCATACTCTTGATTTGGTAAATGAATTCATTGCACACACATGTGGTCCTAGAGATATTAGACAGTTTTAGTGAGTTTGTTTGATGCCACTAGTATGTCCGAGTCTCTACAAAATAGGTAGTCTTCCATATCAACATTCATATCTTCTTCCATATCAATATGCATATCTTCTTCCATATCAAAACCCATATATTCTCCCATATCAACATCCATATCTTCTTCTGTATCAACATCCATGTCACTTCATGAGCCATTCATCCCATATACCACCAAGTTTGGTGTCCCTGATTAAACAACACTACTAGAACCAAACTAGATCTAAACTATAAATGATCAATAGCACATCCATACATTCTACCTTGCATTAATCATCCATAATTCCACATTGCATCAATCATCCTTACATGCCACCTTGCATTAATCATCCATAACATTCCATATGCATTAGTCATCTATATAAAAAATACATTCCACAAAAGCATTCACACAAAAACACATATAAAAAAAAGGTAAAATTCATGTATATATATGTATAAATATCACATGTACAATTAGTTCCAAAAGGCTACATACAATGGATCACCAAGGCTCATATACAAAAGTGCATCAAAGCACTAGCTATGTCCTCTAAGAGGACCCCTATGACCTAGCAGGAGCCTTAGACCTAGAGCTATGCCTAGACTCACTATGCATAGAACCCATAGAGATAGATAAGGTTGGAGGCTCTAGAAGTGGAATATGGTGTTCCATCAATATATCCTCCAATGCCTTGATATACCTATGTCAATATTGAAGATGTGCTATGTTAATATTATGTCGATGATCCCTCTCTACAAGCTCTACCTAGAGCCTCATAATCCTTGTGTCCCACTCTACCACCTACTACTCCATCTGCATCCAATCCTCATCACTATAATCTAGAGGTCCATTTGGAACCCCCTCCATATCCTTCCCATCTCCACTATCTCCTTGAATCTTGGTATCTTGCTATGTTGCACCCTTAGCCCTCTATCTTTGACTATCGGATCAAAGGTGTTGTTGCTGCTTGGGGGCCTCCTGGGTCCCCTCATCCCTAGCCCCACCATCACCATACCCATTGGCTGCTCCTTGATGCAATACCCATGGTGGTTGAGTAACGAACCATGCATCATACTCTGTGGTCATCCCTACATCATAAATATTTGATATGTCCACCTCCTCATCATCCTCATAGGCCACCCTCCATGGCTTCGTATGGTAGCCCTGTCTCCTCTTGATGTCTCCTATAGTGCACCGACTCATTTATAACATAATGCCTCAACCAAAACTATCAAAGTATCCAAAATAATTAAAATTACTCAGCCTCACTCTAATGCCGACCAACAACCCATCAAGCCTATTGCACTCTCTGTAAGTGCTCTCCATCATCAGTCCATATGCAAGTCCATCATAGTCTCCATATCATTTCGATGGATGTCATTCCTACCCATAGCTCTCGATACCATTGGCTCATCCTCACTAGCTGACTTAGTTGTACCTCCTTAGCCAATGCCCATATCCTAGCATAGGGATGCTCCCTATCCAAGAGCTTTATTGGCAAGCCCTCCGATTGAACAATGTTGAAGTGATCCCAACCCCAATAGTGCAGTAGCAAGCTACACCCCAATCCCTTACTTCCCTGCCTCATCATCTCATATAACTCTCAATAAACCTAAACCAACAAAGTAGGATCCCATGCATACACCTACCACCTAATGACCATATCACTCACTACCCCTATCAGGTTCCAAGGGAGCCTACACTTGGTACTATTCGGGGCCACGATGTTGGCCAACATGAGCATAACCAAGGCATTAAGGGGGTCCAACTATTTTTTCACATACATGGACAATTAAGGAATACCTCCACATTCCACCTAAACCCCCTACCATGCATCCCTAAAA
This sequence comes from Wollemia nobilis, assembly GCA_028583015.1. NCBI lineage: Eukaryota > Viridiplantae > Streptophyta > Pinopsida > Araucariales > Araucariaceae > Wollemia > Wollemia nobilis. The sequence goes on along the minus strand of JAQPPZ010017013.1, from coordinate 1,838,351 downwards.
ATCCTCATCATCTCGATATTTCGGTTGAGCCTGACCTCAACCTAGATCCCCTCCAATGACACCTTGAAGATGCGATATAAATCCTCTAAGGTAATGGTCACCTCACTAGTAGGGAGCTGGAAAGCACCCTAATTTGCATCCCACCTCTCCACAAAGGCAAAGAGGTACCCCTCATCAGCCCTCACTACATCCACCGAAGCTACCTCCACTAGCCCCACCTCCTCCAATAACTCCCACTCCTAATCTAAAACTACCTTCCTCATCCCAGGGATGTAGGAAGAGAACTGGTGCCAAGCTTCCAAAATCCTAAGTTGTAGCACAACATAAAATATTTTTCAATAATTTTGCAAAAAAAAAATCACAAAAACACAAAAATTTTGCACAATACATAATCAAGGGTGTTATCTCAATATCCCACATTCCATTTCCAACCCTGAAATCCACACCCACTACCTCCACTTCCATAGCTTCTATGCTACAAAAACTTCATCTCACCTCACTTCACTCTCCTAAACACAACTTCTTCAACTCCCAAACACGCAAATGAGTTTGATTTCTTGTCATGGAAGCCATTTATAACTGCTTCAGATGCCTTGAGATACCCATGGGGATTTCCTGGTGCACTGAAGCACCCATGGATGTTTTTAGAGCACCCAAATACTAGTGGGTGTTTCTATAGACTAAAAACACACCAACGGGTGTTTGGCATCAAATTGCACAAAAGATACATTATTTCAAAATAGTGGCTTCTCCCAAAAAAATCACTCCAAATTTCATCCATGCAATCAATCATTTTATCAACTTTTGTGAATATTCTAACTAATTTGGGTGCATAATTTATGTTTACGACAACAAATTGCAAATTCACCAAGCAAGTTACAAAAGCACTCCAAAATGGTCCAAATCTTCACAAAATGACCATAAACATAATTTTTATCATTCATACATCATCCCATCATCATTTCAAATAATCATTTGCATATTTATCAAGTTCAAACAACATTCAAGCGAATCTTGTATATAGTGGGTTTTTTTGTATACTTGGCGATTGCAGTGATTTGTGTCCATGCAACTCGGTAAGATGAAAGATATACCATAAGAACACTTTGTCATTTTCATCATCACATATCTCCTTGTTCAAAATCATAATCATCTTTGGTACTTCACATTTTATGTGCAACCTTACCAAGAACAATTTGCACAAAATCTATCATTGATGGTCTAGTTCGCGAGGCTTAAAAACATGGATAAAGTCAAATTTCATCATTTCACATTTCCTTGACAGTCATCATGGTGATTGGATTTAGCTAGGGTAATTGGTTCTGATCCTAGGAATTATCTGATAATCACTAGTTGGCCCTCTAAAGTTGACTATTTTTACTCTTTGCATCTTTCATCTTTGCATATCAATGATGCCAAAAGGCATATTCTTCAGCAACATCGAATCACCCCAAATTTGGGGTAACCACATTTGGTTTTGAATTTCCCATAATACAATTCCTTTATTTGTTGGGGCAAAAAAAAATGCATTTTGCATCACATCTAACACAAATCCCTTCATATTTTTGGGAAACAATAGACGTATTTTGCATCACATATAACACAAATCCTTTCATCTATACAGGCAAAAACAGATGCATTTTGCATCACATCTACCAAAATCCCTTCATCTATTGGAGCAAAAATAGACACATTTTGCATCACATCTATCACAAATCCCTTCATCTATTGGGGCAAAAATAGATGCATCATATCACATTTTTCACCACTCCCCTTCCCACCGTTGGGGCAAAAATGGTATCATGTTTACATCATGCACATCATACATCATTCATTTACACATATTTTTTAATTGGCTCATGAGATTCATTCGTAAACTCATTCACCAATTAAGGGGGTAAGCTATGCAAAATTCAAATTCTTTTATTCTTTTGTCTTCAAGCTTGTGTTCCACATCCCAAGAGAAGTTGCTTCTACACATGGCCAAAACAAGTGTCTCATATTTTTGCACTACATTGTGTTTCATGCAACATAGTACAAAAAGGGGCCTTGACAACTTTTGCACCTTTTTCACTGCCTCATGCATCCTTTGAAGATTTTACCTTGCACTTGAATATTTCAACCTTGAAGAATATTTTTTCCATACCAATCTCTTTTTGACATCAATCATTTGACATCAATGATAACTCAACATACTTAATATTTCCAACAGAGATAAGGTATTCTACATCAAACGTAGAAAAACTATATTTGCAATTTGACTAGGGAGCCATAAGGAATTCAACAAACAATTTTTTTTTTGCAAAACTTAGAAACTTAAAATTCATCATTAAAAAACTAGAGATATATAAGGTAGTCAATTTCAAAGGTTATATGAGTGTCACCATGACAACCAATAAATTCTCTTTCAAAATCTCAACTTCTCAAAGATCTTAATTATGCTTCATGGAAAAACAAAGTGAAATTAATTTTGATAATAGAAAAACTTTAGGACATTGTTAAAGGAACAAAAACTAAACTTGTTGAAGGTGAAAAAAAATATGAATAAGAATAAGCTAAATCTCTCATGATAATAGTATTTGCTATTACAAATGAGATACAACCCTACATAAGTTTAGTAGTAACCTCTATAGAAGCTTGGAATACTTTAGCCAAGATATTTGAAGGAAATAATAAAGCTACTATTTTGAATATTCAAACTCAGTTGCATTTTTTTAAATTTAATAGTGGTGAAAGCATTGAATTATTCCTAAGAAGAGTGACAGATATAAAATCAAAACTATTAACCTTAGGCAAAAAGGTAGAAGATAAATTTCTTGTTCAAGTGATCTTAAGAGCTCTTCTAGAAAATTACAAGCACCTAGTTACATATTTGCAAATTCTAAGTAAAGATACTTCATTTCATGAGTTAGTCAATATTATACAAGAGTATAATATAGAGAATATAATATGTTAATTTATTGATGACTATTATAATGGATATATAGAGAAAAATATTAGAAACTATTTTTAAAATTTGGTAGAAAGCTTTGATAAAAGAACAATAAAAAGTATTCGAAAATATCAAGTAAATAAATCATTGGATATTGTTACAAAATCTAAAGCTCTTGAATATCTCTTTAATCATCTATGAAAGAAACAAATTCATAATAGATTTAACTATAAACAAGTGGTTATACTATTTTATCAAGAAAATAGATGAATTTGAAATCTCCAAGTCAACAAAAATATTTTCAAGATGTGTTTATTGCAATAGAGTCAGACATGAAAAATAAAATTGTTGGCATCTACATCCATGCAAATATTGCGGAAGAAAATCAAACTCATCTATTTTTTGCTATCATAAAAAGGAGTATTACAATAGATTTGAAAAGACTCTAACATTCAGATTAGATTGTTTGTTTCAAAAACTTATTTTTGAAGTATCTACTAACAATGGATGCAAGCATGGAAGTGTTGAAGAACAGGCAAATAAATCATTCAAAGAAGAAGAAAAAGGAAATGAACTTGTGAAGTAATTAAGTCTCTCACTCAACAAGGCTATCTAACAATAGATTATCTTGAAGATTCAAGAACAATACTGAAATCAAAGATGAAGACAATCAAGAAGAAATAGGATCTGGTCAAAACAAAATCTATCATAAAATCATATGAATATGAAGGTCATTTGAAATATCTTATATGAAGGATCCATACATTAATCTACTTGAAGTAGATTGAATATTGAAAATTGAATATTGTATTAAAGACTAAAGTCTTCAATAACCAAATAATGTAATACAGGGGGATGTTGGAGAATATTACATTATTTGATGCATGCCAATGTACCACATTGGTACATTATTAGATTATGTGTGTCTTAGATTAGAGTGTGAGTTAATATTTCATGTAATATAATAATGTGCAGGAAATGCACAAGTATCATGTAATTATGTGTGCAAGTGTTGTGAGTGTAAATGTGCACAAGTGTTCATTTTGTAAGAGTGCACGTGTCCTTAGAATAGGAAAGTGAAGAGTTTTAAAGAAGAGTGAATGTCAAGAGTTCATCATATGAGTTACATTAAATTATTGTTAGAGTATATTACATTATTTGGTACATGTCAATGTACTACCTTTGGTACATTACTAGAGTAGGAGTTTACTTTAGAGTAAATTTAAGTAGTTACCTCAAGCAATGTAATAAATACACAATTATTATATTTTGAAATGATGTAAATGTGCATGTAGTCTACATGTACATAAGTCATATGATAGAGTCAAAGGTAGAGTAAGGGCCAAGGAACTTATATTCCTATATAGGCCTTATAGTGAGTGCAATCAAGAAGGAGAGAATATAGAGAGTGCATAGTATAGATTGGTAGAGGAGTACAATGTAGCTCCTTAAAAAAAATTATGAAGTGCTCATGTCCTCCATCATACTAAATTGTACTATTTTTGTAAGCTTTCATTAATGGTATATTTTTGAGTTATTGTAGAACTTTATCTCTTTATTTTCTTGCATATTCTTGTACTATTATCATACAATAATCTTATATTGTATATCTTACATCTTGTGGTTGCATTTCCTTTATTATATATCCATCAAAAGCTAACAGTGGTATCAGAGCACACGCTAGATCAATAGACAATAGGGAGAGACACAAGTGAGATTGAGAGGAATCCAAACATCTTATTTTTAAAAATTTTGAGATTGTATCTAGATAGTCTTTCCACAGAGTTGTAGAAAAAATCATGAAGACTAGGACTCAGTGTTGATTCCACTAGATTGAAAAATAAAATAGTGAATATTAATTAACCCTAGGTTTAGAGCTTCTTCCATTACAATCCTAATACTTTTTTGTAGGAAAATAAGACTCAAAGAAATTTGGGAAGCTTCCTACATAGATCTAGGAAGAATTTACTCTTTGGAATCAATCTATTACCATAATAAACAAATGGAAAATCAAAGATTTAGAGGCCTGTAGAAAAGGTCTCATTAGTAGAGAGTGCAGACCTACACAATGTTGAAGAAGATAAGGCCATAGGATCCTTGTTGCAAATTCGAGAGAGAAGAGACTCTAGAGAAGATTCCTAGTGAATATATGATATTGGTGATATCCGTTGAATATTGAAGAGATCCATAGAAGGTCCATTGAAGAACTTCCACTTTTGGAAGAGATAGAGAAGGACTAGCAAAGGTCATGTTCTAGTTTTTAGTAGTAGAAGATCTCAGAGATCTGAGAGGGATATCTTGTAGAAAAAATTCCACAGTAGAATATTGAAGGAAAGGTATCATTTGGAATACCATAGAAGTTATGAGAGTGAAGACCCTAGAGAAGATATCTCAAGGAAAAAAAAGGAGAAGGCTTGGAGAGACTCATTAAAGGAGATTCAAAGAAGGCCATTGGAGGAGTTCCTAGGAGAAATTATTGGATAAATTTACTACCAAGGAGAAGTTCTTGATAGTAAATAAGTTGGTACAATTATCACCATCCAATAACAAGCCCAAGAGAGATAGATTTGGTAAATATTTTGACAAATTTTGAAGGAGATTTGTGAAGACCTTAAGACTTTCATATTCTTGAGAAGAAGGCCTAGATTGAAGTCAGAGTTTGACAAGGAGAAAGGAGCCAGATATTACTAACAAACCTGATAGGTTTGAATATTTTCTTTGAAGGCTAGAAGGCTCATTTGGAGAAAGGATATTTGCTAGTTTCTACCATAGAAAATTGAAGGGTTCTTAAATGAAAATCTCAACTATTATTTGGAGGAGTTCCCTACCAAAATTTTGAGATTAAAGGACAATATTTCAGTGGAGAGATTGACTACTTTGTAATTTAAAATTATTAGATTTGAGGATAGCAAGAAAGTAGAAATTTGGGTAGCATCAATAGCTACTAAGTTTTAGATTTTCAAGATACATCCTGAAGGAGATTTAAAGCCACCAAACTACAGATTCAGGGCAACAAGTTAGAGTGTTTCAAATCTACAAATAGGTGAGTTAGAGAACTATTTTGAACAAAAAATAAGAGCTACAAGTTCTACCAGTAAAATATAGTAATGAGGTAAATCTAATCACCTTGCAATCCTTCATCTATAGGGTTCATTAAGGTAAGCAACTTTGGTGCAAAGGGTTCATTATTTGAACACTTATACTCAGTTTGTTACTTAGTTTCATTAAGCACCTTATTAGAGTTTAAAAGTTGCAAGGAGAAGGTTTCTTATTAAAGTATTCAAGGGAGTGTAGAAGATAGTTTCTTTTAAGGTTTATACCTGCACATTAAAATAAGAGTTAGATATATTTTGAAAGAAAGAAAAATATCATCTTCCTATTATCTAGTTAAAGTAAAGAAGACATTACTCTTAAGAGAAAGTTGCAGAGATTATAGTGCATTTAAGAGTTATTATTAGTGCATATTACAAGTTACTTTGAAGGAGCAATAAGGTAATATTACTATTGCACTATTCTAGTTATTCTTAAGTGCATTAAGTTGAAGTTATCATTAGTGCATTATACTAGTTACCCTTACGGATTTTAAAGAGCTTTAAGAGATTATCAAGAAGGAATTTTTAGTGCACAAAATAGGATAAGATTGAAGTTTCTTGAGACACTATTGAGCACATGAGACTTGCAGTATTTTGTGGTAAGGAGAAGCCACAAAAATAGCAATAGAACCTCCAAATATTAGAGAAGTGAACTGCATTATCAAAGAAGCGAGAAAGCTTCAAAAGATATCATAAAAGTCTTAAGCATTTGGTACATTTCAAGATAGATTTATTTACATAATTGCACCTTATTATAAGTAGGAAATCAAGGGTAAAAACTAAAGTTTCTAAGGATACTATTACAGTGGGCCTACTACAATCTATCAAGGGCTGAATCATTAAATCAAAGGAACAATATAAAGGAGACAACATAGCCCATATTTCAATCATCGAGTGGGTATTTTATAGATTCTAAATAGAGAGCTCCTACAAGTAAGAGGTAGAGTTGTTCAAGGGCTTAATATCATTCCATTAGAGGTATCAAAAGATACCCAACTCATTGCCAATGCAACTAGATTTAGCATCTATGTAGTGCACAAGGAAAACACTTGCATCAATTTAAGTAATCCATGTAAGATAACACCTTTACAAGGGGTGCAAGTAAGGAGGATAAAACAAATACTACTTAACATATATGGCCAAAATAAAAGTGCAAGGAGAGGATTACCATTGAATATTATTCAAGAATATGTAGGAATATCTTAGATGAATCATACATATTGAAGCCAACTACCATCCAACATAGCAAGCACCATCGCCACCAAGAAGGAGCCATCATAGAAGAGGAATAAGCACCTTATGTTGAAGAGAAAGAACAAGTTGCATGCACATTGGAAAAGGCTTGATACAACTTATAATAGAATTGAAATGGCACCAAGGGAATAAGATATGTTTTAATAGCTTGAGCACATGTAAAAGAGCACCTATATTTTTCCTAAAGGTATAAGGCATCTTGTACCACTTGGCACTTGGGAAGAGAGAGCATTCTCATTATCTCATAATGCTTACACTCATGTATATGAGAGCTCAATTTTGGTGAAGCATTACTTTAGTCATTATTCAACACTCAAGTAAAGGTTGGTACCACCCAAATAATGATTCCAATAATATAGCCTCCAAAATTCCATGAAGCATATGTTACTAGAAATAACATGCCACTTGGCATTCACATCAAGGTAGGTGTAACGTTTTTAATTGTTGAAGACTATAAAGATATGCAAAAGTGCAAAAGAGGAGTGATTCAAGCAATAGTGTTCAAAGTACACTAAAGAAAACAATTAAATTATATTACGGGGAGCTCTCAAACATTGAGCATTAATTGCTTATTGCCATATGTATGATACTAGTGAATTTAGCACTTAGGTTCAGATAGAGAATCAAATCAAAAGGCCAATTACAATGCAGCATAAAACATTCACAGTTTTATATTTGCTTTCTTTGATATTAAGGAGTTATAAGGTGGTTTATTATTTAAGGTTGATATTATTTATTTATTGCTTGAATATACAGGAAAATCCCAGCCTTAGAGATTAGAAATCAAACTTAAAAATTTATTTTGTTGAATGATATTTCAAAAGTTCCCTAGTAGAAATATACACATTATAATATTTGCTTTCATTAAGGAGTGATAAGGCATAGTATATAAGGTTGAAATAATTATCATTTGCATTGAAGATATTGCAAACTCAACCCTAGTAAACTTAAAAGCAAATCAATAGGAATTTATATCCTTAAATAGTATTTCAAACCGCATTAGTTGAAATACAAGTAAATTAATATTTGTAGTCAATATCATAGGAGATATAAGGGTTTCTACTTGGAAAAAAATATTTATTATGTTGCAAATATCATTAATTTCTAAAATTCCAAATTAGGGAGATATAAGGAGTGCTATATCAAACTTTAATTAATTGAAATTTAGAAAATTGAACCATTGAAAAATTTAAGGATAGAGAACCATAATTATTGTTTTCTTGAAAGAGTTGGAATTTATTGATTATACTTGTCTCATAGTCACAACCATAGATAACTCCATCAAATTTAAAAGTGCATAGTTCAATAGGAGAAATAAGTTAAAATAGGAGTTGATTATGATCATTCCCAAAATATTACCAATTCAACTCAAAAGGTGAACTAATAATAGTGAAGCACTTTATCAAGTTTATATCTTAATCTAATCACTAGGGAGACATAAGGAATACTACAAAACTTAAGATTTGGAAAGGTTTAATCAAAATTAGTTCACATACTCTAAACTAGGGAGACATAAGGAATCCAACTTCAAAGGTAATAAAAATACATAAACATCAAAAGGTTTATTATTTAAAGCAATATGGAGGAAATAATTAAGAATGCATTCAATGAAAATAGTGAAATGCTATTTCATGAACTTAGGTTCTATTCACAAAATATAATAGAAAACTTTGATGGATTCAAACTCTTGTCTACAAAGTTGAAAGAAATATTCTCTTTGTTTTTGAAGGAAGCAAAGGAAGAGAACTTTACAACATTAATTGGATATCTTCATGAAACTCTATTCAGGACTTGGTGGAATACTCAAAATGTGATTATTCTTTCTTTAGAAGAGTGCTTAATGTTCTATTTGTCATTAATCACTTTTGAGTTCTTTCAAGGAATGAAACAACAAAAATTAAATGTTAGTAATGAACCCTCGAATCCAAGTCAATTTTATTGTGAAGATAGACTAACTCATCATGAAGTGGATATTCCTCTAGTAACAATACATAAATGAAGAAGGAGAAAGAGAAAACATGGTAGAAGAGAACAATACAAAGATCCTAATCTGGATACAAATAGAGAGTATAATAAATAAAGCACAAAGATTGAACCAAATGAACATGAAGTTAAATCTCTCTCAATAAAGATAGCATTTTATGAAGACACTAACTACTTGCTTGAACAAGATACAGATAGTAAATATGGAGAATACAAACTCTAGAACCAGAATGAAGATCCATATTGAATACTAAAGTCTTCAATACCCAAATAATGTTATACAGGCAAATGTTAGAGTATATTATATTATTTGGTACATATCAATGTGCCACCTTTGGTACATTACTAGAGTAGGATTTTACTTTAGAGTAAAGTTAAGTAGTTACTTCAAGCAATATAATAAATGCGTAAATGTTAGAATGTGCAATGATGTAAATTGCATGTAGTCCACACCTACATAAGTCATAGAATAGAGTCAAATGTAGATAAAGGACCAATGAACTTATCTTCTTATATATAGGTCTTATAGTGAGTGAAATAAAGAGGGAGAGAATATAGAGAGTGCATAGTATAGATTGGTAGAGGAGTACAATATATCTTCTTAAAAACATTTTATGGAGTGTTTATGTCTTCCATTGTACTATTTTCATAAGCTTTCATTAATGGCATATTTTTGAGTTATTGCAGAATTTTATCTCTTTATTTTCCTGCATATTATTGTGCCATTATCATACAGTCATCTTAGATTGCTTATCTTACATCTTGTGGTTGCATTTCCTTTATTATATATCCATAAAAAGCTAACAATTATATATGTGTGACAAAGTATTGTATTTTGTATCAAAATTGCATAGCTTATTGCATGCATTAGTAGACCTTTATTCTATAGTATTTTTAGTATTCTGAGTTATTCTTGTGTTATTTTGTTTTATATCATATTCTAAGTTATTATATTAGTTTTATTATATTGTAACTTTATTATATTTGATCATGTGATTATATTCCTATGCGTTTTTTATTTCATGTAAGTCTTAAAAAGCCATCTATAATATTTTAAATGATCCTATAAATCATATTGCAAAGGCTTATTGGATGAAAATTATCAAAATATTTTGTCACCTGTATTGGGAACCAAGGTAATAAAATTAGCATTGATCTCACTTATTATTGCCTTCCAATTTCAGGCCTCTTCAACTGCAACTAATATATAAATCTTCAATAAATCCCAAAAGTTTTAAAATAAAATTGTAGGAAATCCATTAGGGCTAGGTGCCTTGTTAGGATGGAAAGAGAAAATCGCTTCATGGAGCTCATCCATAGATATGTTCATCAAGATTTCATTTTATCCCTAAGTGATAATTGATGGAATATTTTGCAAAAAAAATTCTTGTGCCTCCTTATCTTGCCTAGTATCTAGCAAAATATTTTTGAAATAATTAATTGCTTCCTCCTTTACATATTCTTGATCTTCAATATTTATCCCATCTAGAGTTAAGATATTTTTGATGTAACAAAAAGAAAATTTTATTTTTGTTGTAACATGAAAAAATTTGTATTTCTATCTCCTTGAACCATTTCTCTCTATATTTTTGAAACCATTATGACTCCTCCTTTTTCAATGCATTATGATAATTAGAAAGTAATTGTTTGTATTTCACATAAGAATCTTTATCCATTCCCTCTAATTTATACTATCTCTTGTAAATTTTTGAGCTTGGATTAAATTTCTTTATTTTCTTTAATTATGTTACCAAAATATTTGGAATTCCAAATATTTATTTGCTCCTTTAAATATTTCAAATTTTGAACAAATATATACATACATGATCTTTCAAATTTTGACTCATCTCACCATAACATAACCATTTGGAAAAATCAAGGTCTTTGAGCCACATAGACTAGAAGAAAAATGGATTTGGATAACTATTATTAGGTAACTCACAAGTCAAAATAATGGGTTTGTGATTTGATCATGCTCATAATAAAATATTCAAAGAGATTGTATACTTTATTTGTGACCATTTATTGGATAACAAGAATCTATCCAATATTTTTTCTATATAATTTTTTCCAATGTGTCTATTATACCATGTATATTGAAAGCTTTAGGGATTAACATACCAAAGGTCATTTAAAATGATAAATGAAACAAAATATTGCATTGATTTAGACCATCCTAGAATACCACTCTTATTTTCCAAAGAAGATAGAATAGTGTTAAAATCACCCCCAAGAATCCATAGATCACAGTGAATCATCATTGTATTGGAAAAAATATTCTAACATCCTTCGAACATCTTTCAAGAGGAGTAACTATAGTTGGAGCATATACATCTATAAGCCTGAAATTAATGTTTTTCTCTTTCCTACAAAATAATCAAACAACATAATTACTTTTTGCTTCTAATAATTACCCATCCCATTTGCACTTGTCCCATATTATTGCAATGATGCCTGAAGCTCTTGTAGAAGAAACTGCTAAACAAACACCCATCTTCTTAATCTTCTTAAATCACCCTTACATTACTCACTACTTAATTTTATTTATTGTATTAAAATAAACTCAAGATTATACCAACCTATTAACTCCTTAATAACTCCTTTTAAGGGTTCCTTTCTAAAACCCTCTTTTTCTTAATAGTATAAAAAAAATCCTTTTTTATGGGTTTTATTCATACCTATAATATTCCATGATATCATTTCATCATCAACACTTTTTATTTTTATTAGTGGGCTTAGCCTCACTTCTTGTTAACACCTGTGATATTTTTATTTGGCTTCCCAGATCAATATCCTTTTGAGTTTCATTTTCTCTTTGTTCATGCTTTGATTGTTTTCCTCTCCTTCTTTCATTCTTACCAACACTCTTATCTTCATCAATTTATTCTATTTTTTCTATTTTTTCATATTGTTCATAATGAGACCTATCTTCTAAAAGTTTATGTTTCCCTAAGGAATTTAAAGTGCAAGGAATAGCCTCATTAGAATTTTCTTCTCTATGTTGCCTTGAAAATTCCAAACTGCATGGATGATCCTCCATAGTGATTACTTTCTCATGTTGGCCTGGAAAAATAAAATTCCTTGAATATCCTCCATAATATTTTCTTTATTGTAATGTTCTTAAAACCCTAAAGTGCAAGGAATAAAATTTGTACTACTTTCATTTTTACTTTTAAGAATAATATTTAATGCTACTTAATAAAAATAAAGGTTATGTAATTGGATTAAGCTTAACCCCCTTCACCTCATTTGCTTTAAAATTTTCTTTCCCATATTCCTTTGCTTTAAAATTTGCCTTCCCATTTTTCTTTGCACCTTTAGCTCCTATATTTTAACTTGTGCATTGTACTTCCTCATCCATCATATCATTTTTTCTTCTAATGGTTTATTTGAGTGAACTATAATGGACTTTGCCATTTGATGATGTAGAAGGATTTTTCTTGCCACATCCTTAGGAGTGGAAAATCTATTATTTGACCTAGCTTCTCCTATGATATGATCTCCTTATTTTTAAATTGAAGCTACCCTCATGCCCAAAAATTTCCATCTCTTCCTCCATCATGTTCACTTTGTAATCTCTTACCATGTGCCCCTTTTCATGATATTTGTGACATCAAATTACAATGTTTTATGTTGGATTTTAAGCCAAACTATCTTAGGTCCCAATATAATTAAGCCATAATATCTTAGGTCTTAATATGAATAATCAAGAGTATAATTAAATATATAAGCAATCAAATATATATATATTGGCAAATATAAGTATAATAACATTCACTATAATAGCAAATATGATTGTAAATGGTCAAAAATACTTAAAAAAATTGCTCAAAAACTATATATAAGCTTTATTATTCTTTCTTGTTTTCTTACTTGTTACATTGTATGGAGATTTGTCTCCATAATATAGACATGGAAATGTGACTCTTTAATACTTGACAATTGCACTCCTCATATATCTGGGAGTTGCAACCTTTCATATTCTTGTCTTTTGGCTTCTCATCTTGCCACTTGTATACAAGACTCTTCATTATCTACTTACATGCACACTTTACACTTGCACACTTATACATAACTCTTACTCTCCAACATGCACTATTAATACAAAACACTTGTGCACATCCTTATATTACATATTTGCACACTTACATGATAGTTTTGCACTTTTTCTCATTACACACATGTACTCTAACTTACATGACACTTGTGCATATCCTCCACAAAGACACTTACGTAAATAGGAAATATAAATCACTCTTATACTATAGATTCAAACCCTAATTTATTATATTTTTACCATAAAGGTACCATTGGGGTACATTTACATGTACCAAATAATGTAATATTTTCCAACATTTTCATGATCCACTTGTCAATCCCATTATCTTGATTTAAATTTAATCCTAATAGAATATAGTAAAGGTTTTAAAATATCCATGGCAACACATATTCAAGTGTATACAAAATGCCTTCTCTCCTTAGTAGTTGGTCCCTCCTAGATGAATTCACCTATAGTATTACAAAAATTCTTCAAAACCTCTTTATTGATGAGTTCATAAGGAATTCTAAAAATCCTAATCCATATTAGAAGCCTTTTAATAGTTTCTATGTCCAAAGAAAATTTATCATTCTAGAGCCTTAAATATAATAAATATTTACCCTTAAACCATGGGCTTCTATCCATTAATTTATCCCTTATTTTTGAACTAGAAAAAATAATGAGAAAAAATACTTTAAGAAGAAAATTCATGAAGTAATTTGAATTTAATCCCCACTCCAACTTAATCCAATTTTGAATCTCAAAAAACACTGGCTAGTATCCATGAAAATTACATATTAACCCTCTAGTTTTAAGAACCATTATATCATGATCAATCATCTCATCCTTAATAATCACTTCTGGTGTAGTATCTACTACCTAGTCAGGGTTTACCATAGATTCACTCTTCCTCTTATTGCTAGCTAGGGCATCCATACTTCCAACTAGACCATTCTTACTTTGAGTAAGGGCTTTCAAAAATGACTTTCTCTCCATGTTAATTTGATTTTATTCAAACCAATCCTTTAAATTATCCTAATATATAGAACAAGTGACACTCGTTCCTTGATCACACTTTGCTTTCTACTTCCTACTTATTTCTTACACTTCCTCCTCACTCCTAACTTATACTCATTACTTCATGAGCACGTTAATAGGTAAACTTATTGTATTATTTGATTATTAGTGACCAGGTTAGTTCCTTAATCTTGACCATGGATCAAATGTATTATGGTGTTCATATCCCATCTTGTCTAACCATTGTATCATTATTTGGAGATGAACATTTATTCATTAATAAGATTTATTAGTATTAAAGGGAAGCTTTCATATCTTTGTTGTATTTATATGCACTTTACCTTTTATTTTTCTAAGTAATGTACTAATTTTATTTGTATTAAATATATTATAAATTCCATCATGTCTAAGTGGTAAGCTAAGCAACTTTCATAACTATTAATAGGTTGTGAATTCCTTGGCAAGTATTTTTAGTGATGTAGTCAATCAAATAATATTTTAGATTTTATCCAAAGTACTATAGAGCCAATTCTAAAATATGTTGCACAACTATTGGTTCAAGTAAAGATGGAATGTATGACATGGTAGGATTATTCCACCCTTGGATGAATAATTTGATATGATAAATTTAATGACTATCTATGACTTCATTCATCTCAATAATTAGTACTTCAATCTACGAATACGAAGCTATATCCTCTTCTAGACTACTAACTCAAGATAAAATCTTATATATCCACATTGTATGATAATTTAAGTACAATAATACCATGTATGATAATGATTGTACAACAATATCCATATAGTGACCCTTGTATAGTGGCTTTAGTATATGGTACTTTATTGTATGGTAACTCTCATACTATGACTTCAACCCTACTTATAGAACTTAGAAGAAACAACTATAGATCTCTCTACTATAGCAATAGGTAATCATAACACATACAAAAAACATAGTGGATATAGATGAAGGATAAATATGAGTATATATTGCATTAAATTCCACCTATATGATGGAATGTGTATGGCACTTTTCTTACATTCACAATTTGTGATCTTCTATAAATTTTCTCATTTAGAATAATGTCTATGCAAACATACATACTTTCTCTACAATACTCAATTACAATATGATATACAGCCCATGGTATGATACTTGATCAAATTAATGAGGAGGCCTATTTATCTTTAATGTTTAGTATTTAATAGTAGTTGTCACCCTAAATGCCTCATATTGAACTAGATAGCTACACTTTATTCATAAATAACACTTGATTACATGCATTTCGTAGTACAAATTTATTTACATTATCAACTTTGAAATATAAAAAATGCTTGTCATAACTTATGATGTCACAAAAAATAATACAAAATTACATTATATTGTGTGCACTTAGACTTCAACTCACTTATTTGACTTTCCTAGTGTACGAAGGTGAAAACCATGCATCTAGACCATTGCAAGCATGTAACAATCTAATAAATAGAAATCAAGTAACCATTTGCACAAATAAAAGATATCCAAGAAAATGGGGTTGCCCTTTTATTAAAAATGATAAATCTCGGTTACAATAGCTCCCTCTTAGGGAGTCACTCAAATTGATACAATGTTTACAATAGTTGAGGCCCCTCAATGGGGAGAGATGCACTCAAAGGGTCTTCACTTCGACACCAATTTGCGTGAGGGCTTACTAGATGCCTCCTTCTCCAATGTTCGGAGGGAATGTTTTGAATGCGGCTTATTCTCGGATAGATCTATTACCTGCATGCAAGGAAACAACAAGAAACATTAAAAGCATATGAGGCCTCTCGAGATGAGGCTTATTCCATAGATCTACAAGAAATAGTATGAAAGCATAAAGAAAGCATGAAAAAGCATAAATGGAAGCAAAAGACATCTATTACAATGCTTATGAACCATGAAAATATGATAAAATAGTAAATCTAAACTAGGGTAAACTAATGATGCATAAAGGAAGGTAGGTCTACACTAGAAACTGAAGAAACTACATCTCAAACCCTAGCCGCTATCGCTCAGGGTGGTTGGTCTAATAGCTGCTACTACCATCGATAGTTGTGCCTACAGGCCACTATCGAAGACAGTAGCTGCTAACTATGATCTTTGCTCCTCGTATCAGGTTCTGCGACTCAGAAATCCCTGGTTGAATTGATGTTCAAGGTTCGCTGGTGTGTCTAAACATGGATTTGCGAGTGAAATCTCTCGGATCTACAGCATATTGATGGCAAATGGATGATTTTCTTCTCAACCTTGTGGAAGCTCCATTGTTGATGGCATGCTTGGTGATCTGCAATCAGGTAGCACTTTGACGCTCCTCATAGGGCTATCAATTTGTTGCTCAATGTGGTAGGGCTTCACTACATAAAAAATTGGGATCTATACTTGTTCCTGGGAGGGTGCATATGTAGGCCTCCCAAATTCCAAATCTTGGCTTCTTGGAGAAGCCAAGATCCAGATTTGCATGAAACTTGTCATTGGGGGAAAGGCCCAGTTCCAGACTTGCATGGGAGTGGCAGTTAGGAGGAACTCTGGGAGATTCATACCCAAAACCACTCGAATCCAATGCAATTTTAGTTACCATGCATGATTTGGGCCCACATTTCATGGTTAACTTTGTCTCAGTGCTAGCCACTATCCATAGTAGTGGCTAGCTCATAGCCACTCTGAGCTTCAGTGGTTGGGCTAGTAGCCACTCTGGTCGATAGTGGCTACGCTTGAATAGGTTAGAACTACCCCTAGTGAGTGGTTAGAACCATTGCTAGCTCTTGGAAAGGTCCAAGATCAGTCATATGGTCTATAGAGGTGCCCATATGAGTAGTCTCCTAAACATGATGTATTTTAGGTGTCTATAGATACCCCTTTTTGTGATGCATTATGGGAAACACAATACTGAGAAAAAAATAGACCACCTAAAGCCATATTGTAGGGTGTATGATGATCATTGATCTGATCAATATTAGATGCCCCAATCATGAGAAGGGTGCACATCTCTGAATCATTGCTTCCAATGGTATGGAAGGCTTAGTTTGCATAAGACTTTGAAGTCCACTAGAGTCTCGGGTCGCATTGCTTAGCATTCACAAAGGACCAAAAGCCAGATTGTCAAAGGTTTAAATCAACATATTTGCTTTTGCCCCAAGCAATAGGGTAAGCTTATGATAGTTGTTAGCAATGATTCATAAGATGAACATGATTAACTTGATTAAGTTATCAATTGTTGATTTTGATTATGATTTTGTTATTATGACTACCCCCTCAAGTGACGAGTCGATGAGGAGAATACTGATGATAAAAGTGATGAGTCACTTGACCAAGATGATTGATTTGGACAATTTAAGATGAATGCTTTTGTTGTTATATGGCAGGTCCTATTACAGGTGTGATTTCAACCAATAATAGTAATTGTACATTTTTATCCCATGGAGCAGTTCAGCCACAATGGCCTTCTTAGGGAATCAAGATGATAGCAATTCGATTTAGCTTATGTTGAATCACTCGATGATCTTCTAAAAATATCATGGAAGAAATGAAATGAATGCCTCATTCCCATGGGGCAATCCAGCCACCATGGCCTTCTTCGAGATTGAAGTGAAGCATTTCAATTCAACGATGACTAATTTGGCTCAAATGACCTTATGGTAATTTACTCATCTTGTCGGATTGCATGGAGCGCAAGTCACTACAACCACCAAGTGTATAGGGTAAATAACTAGGTACGAGGTGCATTTGAAATTTTTATGTTAATGATTTTTTTGTTATTTTACAATTTTTGATGATTTTGGACCGTTAGATATGCTTAATTATCCATTTTGAATCTTCCCATGGTGAGAAATCTAATGCATTTATTGTTATTTTGTAGTCATTGTCAATAGTAGTAGCCCAATTTTACAATTTTCTGGCCACTATCAGCATAGGCGGCCCACACTTCCTAGCCGCAGTCAGCATCAAAGGTCATGATAAAACTAAAAAATATAAAAAGAAAATTAGGGTTTTGAATTTCATTATTTCTAGCTATCATTTTGCAATAGTGAGCTCTAAGAGAGAAGTGAGAAAGTGACCCAAGAAAACTTCTTACTTTCTGACACCATGGTGGAGCAAGGCGAGGCATCTACTAGTGAAGGAGTTGGAGCTTCATGGGTATTTCTCAAACCCTAACTTGTTTATTTAATTGGTAAAATGAACCAAACTAAGTAATCGGTAAATGAACCTCATTAAACTTGTTGGTAATGAACTACACCCATAGATAGGTTTAGAACTAGGCTAATTTAGGTGGGTCTCTCTTAGTTTTAGGTTTATTTTTATTTTTTAGATTTTTGGGTGAGGGTGGATGTCGTTGGCGTGTCGCCTCATGGTCGCTATCACTCAGGGTGGCCCCTAATTGGCAAAGAGGGGCCACTATCATTGAGGGTGGCTAGTTTGAATCCCAATGGTCAAATTTTTATTGGTGGCTAGCCGTTGTTAGTATCGATGGCTACTATGGTGTATCAACGTGAGTAGCTATAAATTTTAGTTTTTATTTTTTATTTTTTTATTTAATTGATTTTTTGTTTTTTCAAGTTTAAATTTTGATTTTTTTGCATGTTTTGGTGCATTTTATTATTGTGTTTGTACCCTTTCTTGATTATGGGTTATTGTTACACCATTTTTGATTTTATTGAGTTTTTAGTGTAAGTGCATCTAATTAGGTATTTTATTTTGCACACTTAGCTCTTGTCTTCATGGGCTCGAGAGCTTGAGTTACTAGAGATTATACCCCTTATGGTTCATTAATAGGATTGGTTTGATGCTTGAGGCCTAGATGTATGTTGCTCACTATCGATGATGAATGTCGGATTAGGCCTACCTTACTACTTGGCCCATATATGGGACTATCGGATGAACACTTTCCATCTCTCTATTGGTGAGATGACCATCACTCTCGAGGATGTCTATAGGATCTTTAGGATCCCTTTTGATGGATGAGCCATCGTATCCTCCTCAATCGATCATAGGATAGTAGTTTTTGCTAGGGTTTTTGGTGATTAGGCATGGGAAGCATTATGGGACATTTACATGGAGGAGTTCCTATTGCTCATTGGTATCGGGTCGATGTATTCACATGGTGCTAGGCCCTTTTGATGCACGTCATCTATAATGTGCTTCTTCTTGATACTTCTAGAGTGAGGTTCCCATGGAACCTCCTAGTGATGGTGTAAGACTTTATGGATAGCATCGAGCCCATCATTATGGCTTGGGGAGTGCACTATTAGTGTAACTTTATGATGAGTTGTACAGGATTTAGCAATGGGGTTAGGCTGGAGTTGCTTGTAGCTTGCTCCTATAGATCTGGGGTGGGAGCATATCAGGATAGATCACCCAGTTGTATTACCCTAATATATTACTGCTATAGTTACAAGGGCATAGTGTTATGGGGCTAGGTGGCTATGAGATGTAGAGGAGCGATGGAGTCATCACCATGTAGGGGACTTGGCACACTATGCAGGCTCATTAATGGGTTAAGTTTGAGATATCATTTGGAGGCCTTATGTGGATTGTCCTACTTGGTGAGGTAGATCGATTCTTGGCATGGATGAGGCATGCATCGATGGGTCATCGATCGCAAGGTAGGGTTAAGAAGAGTTCTTCCATTACTCTCTGGTGACTAGGCAGTTTGGGTTCTAGTAGGATATCCCACTGGAGCCTAGTTTTATAGGATGGATCTAGGTAGAGAGGGATCTCCTATGCCTTATGTGATAGATTTAGGAGGTAGAATCCTATTGTAGTTGATATTGGTGTAGTAGATGCTGAGACTATAGAGGTGTACACCTAGTGGTGGGTGATGCATTTATGGTAGGGTGGTGGTAACCTAGGGTGATCTAGGGATGAGGCACTTGAGGAGGATTGATGAGTGATGGGTGCAGGCTAGGATAGAGGAGTGGGGCTAGGCTATCAAGGAGTAGGTAGCATAGAGGAGGAGGAGGTAGCTCTAGAGGAGTAGGAGTCTCCCTTCCATGCTCAGTTATACAATATGGTGGTCAAACTTTAGATCACTCAATGATAGATCCTAGAGTGGGATACCTCTCTCACTATAGCACAGAGTCAGCTTACAGTAGGGTAGGCCACATGGTGAGGATATGAGGAGGAGAGGACCTCTCTATAGACTTGGCTTGATTCAGCATTGACTATGATAGAGCAGCTCACTATGGAGAGAGATGCTCTATGATCATAGGTTGTACCAGCCACTCCAACTACTCAAGGACCAGTAGGTTTAGACTTAGGGGTAGAGGTTAGGTACCTACAGGGGCTCTTAGAGGATTGTGAGGCTCAGATGTTAGTAGATGTTGGGTATATTATCTCTCTATAGCTCTAGATCAGGAGGCTAGGTGGCACTCCTCGAGAGAGGTCTACAGTAGGGGGCTCACACCAGAGTAGGCAGAGTGAGTTAGGGTAGTCTTCAGTGTAGCCTAGCCATAGGATAGGGACTCGAATAGAGAGGACAATGGGTACTAGCTCTAGATAAACTCATAGAGATGGAGTTGAGGGTGAAGGTGAGCCTAGGGGTGTAGTCCTCGTATGATAGCCATGCTATATATGTATCATTTTTTAGTGTAAGGTTTGAGGACCTACACTATTGTAGCTTGAGGGATTTTTGTATACCTCTATGTACTTATGATAGAGACACACACACATATATATATATGATATTATTGTTTGAGACTCATTATGTGTATTATGTGTTTTGCTTTTATGTTATGTTTATGTGATGCACATGGATGTAATGCTTATGATCTTATGCTATATGATGTGATGTATTAATGACATGCACTAGCTAGATGATGGATGTATGATTAGATGTTGTGATCTAGATGTGTAGATAGACTACTATGTATGCATATATGGATGCAATGGTGATTATTAAATGCATGTTTAATTTTGATTTAATTGTTTATGCATTTATTATTGATATGATATGGTGAATGCAATGTATGTAATGCATTATTTACATGATGATGATCTAATGTAAATGAACCTGTATGCTTTAATCACTTAAAACATAAGGAATGAATGTAATATGTGTTTAACAATCTAATGGGTGACACCACAGAATGTATAAAAATCATGAATGTAAATATTAAATCTTATCATAAGAATTAATCATTTAAGCATCCATATGTGATATGAGTTGATGTAAGATGTATGTTTTTCCTTATGAGTTTCTATAAATCAAAATATATACACAAAATAGTCAGTGGTCATCTAAATATCATTGTTGATATCAATCTGGTATCTATCCTACTTCATGAACACCCTTTAATAAACAAAAGTTCACAAGGAAAATTGTGTTTTATTGATGAGATGATTTATTGCTATAAGGGATCTTTGAGGTTTTCCATGAGACTCAAACACCCTAGTTGATTAATCAAAAGTTGTATAATGACCATACAAGACTCTTGAAAGATAAATTTTTTGTTATGAAGACCAAGATATTCATTATCCCTATGTGTGCGAATGAATATATTAGAGAGACATAAGCCTACCCCAATGCCATGCGAGATTCATTCAGCCCATTGTTGTATTGGGGATCACCAAATGCTCATCATGATCCTAAGTTGGACTCAGTTGGATTAGACCATTAGGCGATACAGGACACCTAAAGCTAGCTCTTTTGCAAATTTCTTAGAACTACCCCAATGCCAGGCGGGATTCATTCAGCCCATTGTTGTATTAGGGATCACTCAATGGTTTGGGGAGATTGACCATTCCAGGGATTCAAGCTCTTCACCCCCTTCTTTTCTTCACATTTATTTGGGATACTTGCTCATGCTTAGTGATGAAAATCATTGTTTATTTGATTTCTTTTGAGCAAGGGATTTATGTAGTGATGATAATCACTATTTATTTTGCTTTTGAATTTTGCTTTGTTTTGGGTGAAAGCAAGGGATTTCTTTGGGTAGGGGGAACTTGTCCTTTTTTCAATGATCAAAATCCTAGACCATGCACATCACAAGATGAGCAAGTAAAAACCTTTCACTTAGGATGCCTAGTACCACTTTGTAGTGTTCATATTTCCCTTGTTCCAACTAGGATTTTAGTGTTTTGATTAGTGATAGGATTTTGATATATGCTAGGTACTATCAAAACTAGACCTCATCTTCTGCCAATGAAGATAGCTTTCTACAAAATCTGATAAGATCACTAGGTATGGTTGAATGATCAGAAAACCCTAGTATATTCCTTATAGCAATAGGAAGGGGTTGTGTTGAAAAACATAGTTACTCACATGGGTTATGGATGAATGAAGATTTGAAGATGCATGATTGGCATACAAACATGGTACCATTTGCAATATTGAAAACATAGTCTATCCTAATGTGAATGCAATGGATGCAATATGCCTAATGCAATGCAATTACATGAATGCAAATGCAAAATGTAAGATGCAAATATTTTTGTATTTTAATGTTTTCAATTGTTTTTGTGTTTTTGTTTTTATTTTCAAAGGGCTTAAATACCTTTGGAGCCTTTTGTGAGTTGACCAAAGGGCTTATGATGCCTTTGGAGCTTTTGTGAGTTGACCAAAGGGCTTAATGTGCCTTTGGGGCTTTTGTGAGTTGACCAAAGGGCTTATGATGCCTTTGGGGCTTTTTGTGAGTTGACCAAAGGGCTTATGATGCCTTTGGGGCTTTTGTGAGTTGACCAAAGGGCTTATGATGCCTTTGGGGCTTTTGTGAGTTGACCAAAGGGCTTATGATGCCTTTGGAGCCTTTTGTGAGTTGACCAAAGGGCTTATGATGCCTTTGGAGCCTTTTGAGTTGACCAAAGGGCTTATGATGCCTTTGGTAAGTTGGGTTTTGTTTGGGGTTTAGTTGACCAAAGGGCTTATGATGCCTTTGGGGCTTTTTGATGTTTTCTGATTTGTTTGGAATTTTATGATTTTTTTTTTTTTTGAATTTTGGATTTTGTTGCTTTTATGTGTAAAATACCTTTAGATGAAGAATTTTGAGAGGCTCAGGCTCTTCAACACCTTCTAATGATGTTAGGTGATATGTCCCAGGTCCAATATTCTCTGAGATGATATAAGGACCTATCCAGTTGGTCATAAATTTGTCTCGTAGGTGCGATGGTAGGTTTGAATTCTGTTGGTTCTCTTTGAGCATGAGATCCCCAACCTTAAAGTCTCTCAGGTGGACTTTATTGTTATAAGCTCATGTTAGATGATCTTGGTAAATATGGAGATGCTCAAGAGCATTGATGCGACGTTCATCAAGAAGGGTCAATTGATCAAGGTGAGCTTGTCACGTAGTGTCATCATCGATAAACTCTTTCAATGCGATGCGCAATGTTGGAATTTCTAACTCCAAGGGCATAATGGCCTCAGTGCCATATACAAGTGAAAATGGTGTTGCCCTAGTGGGCATCCACATGCTAGTTCTGTAAGCCCATAATGCAAGAGGTAACTGTAGATGCCAATCCTTATGATTTTCTTTTACCATCTTCTTTAAGATGGCTACGATTGTTTTGTTTGAGGCTTCTGCTTGCCCATTTTCTTGTGGATAATATGGTGTCACAAAACTATGTTGAATGTTATATTTGGATGTTAAAGCCCACATATTTTTATTCTTAAATGAAGGACCATTATCTAAAATTATCTTGAATGGGATCCCAAAGTGATAGATGATATTGTGAAGTATGAACTCTATAATTCATGGTCCTATCATTGATGTTAAGGGGACTACTTCCACCCATTTTGTGAAGTACTCAATGGTTATTAAGATAAATGTGTGTCAGCCTAAATATGGGGGAGAGATATTTCCAATTAGATCAAAACCCCATTGAGAAAATGGCCAAGCTACTTGAATGGGTTGTAAGGCCTATGATGGTAGGTGCATCAGATTTACATGATGCTGACACTTAATGCACTTCTTGACATACTCATAACAATCCTTTTCCATGGTGGGCCAATAATAACCCATTCGAAGGATGCACTTGATGATGGCCATGCTACTAAAATGGCCACCACATGTACCATCATGAGCTTGTGAAATCACCCAAGCTGATTCTTGGGGCTCAAGACAATGAAGGAGGACTCCATCATAGTTTTGATGATACAATATATCTCCTAGAAAGACATATCTTGTCACTTTTTGTTTGAATGCTCATTTTGTGGCATGCAATAATCCCTATGGGATGATTCCAAGCTTAAGGAAATCTTGTAATTGGCATAGCCAATCCTGATAAGCTACAACCTCAATAGACAAGATGACTTGTTCTCTCTATGATTCGATGTGCACAAATGCATATTGAGAAATAACCTTGTGGTGAATGATGGTACCATTCCCCGTAGGACCCTACGAGATCAAAGACCCCCAAGGCACCTTCTTTAGAAAGTCTCTGGCTTTATAGAACCACTCATGGTTTGGTTCTATATGAATCATGTTGACTGATTCTTTGTTGTCAAAAGCCTCACGTTGTATCATTGATTGCGAGAGCATCTTCACATGAATGGTAGTGAAATCAGTAGATGGATTCTGAGGGATCAAGGATCCCAAAGATGCCATAGTGTCTACAAATCTATTGGATGTGCGAGGGATTGCCTCGATGTCGTACCATTCTAGTTGGGCTAGATAAGTGTCAACAAGCTCTTTGTAAGCTTTCAGGATTGGACACCTACATTGAAATATTCCCTTAACTTGGTTAACGATGAGAAGGGAGTCACCAAAGATATTTAGCTTTTTAATCTTCATAGTGATTGTTGTTTGGAGACCCAAGATTAGGGCCTCATATTCAACATTGTTATTTGTGCAAGGGAAGTCTAGCTTAAATGACAAGGGCATTGGAGCACCTTATGGCATGAAAAACACAATCCCTACACCACCCCCTTGCTCACACTTTGAACCATCAAAGAACAAAGTCATGTCAGCTTTATTATCAGGTTCTTCGGGTTTGGGTGCTTTCGATAATACAAAGATTACCTCATCAAGAAGTTCTATGATGAGAGGCCTATTATCCTGAAGAGGCACCTCTACCAGTTGATCAACTATGACTTGTCCCTTGATGGAATTTTGGCTTATGAATTCCAAATCAAATTCTATCAGTAGCATGATCCACTTTGCAGTACGTGTATTATGATATGTCTTGCTCATCATATACTACAAAGGATTTTGTTTTGATATCACATACGTTGTATGGCTCAACATGTAGTGGCACAACTTCTTAGTCATAAAGACCACTACTAAGCATAACTTCTCTACGTATGCGTACCCTAGCTCGTAACTCACCAAGGTGTAGCTGATATAGTATATCACTTGTTCTTTGTCTTGCACATTCTTTTGAGCCAACATGGTGCCCAAAGAAAAATTGGTAGTAGATATATAAAGTAAAAATGGCACATCTAGCCTTGGTGGAGCTAGTACTAGTGGTGTCACTAGGTATTTCTTGATCTCAGCAAAGGCTTGTTGACATTCTTCATCCTAGTGGAATGGGACCCCCTTGTGTAGCAATCGATTCATGGGTCAACATTTATCCGATAGTTGTGCGATGAAACACTTTATGGATGCTACTTTGCCCTATAGGCTTCTCAACTCTTTGATGTTAGTGGGTGGGGCCATTTCTAGGATAGCCTTTACCTTTGCTGGGTCGACTTCGATCCCTCATTTAGAAATGATGAATCCCAAGAGTTTTCTTGAAGTTACACCAAAGATGCATTTCTTGGGATTCAACCTGACATTGTGCTCTATCAGGTGATCGAAGACCTTTCTCAGGACCTCGACATGCTCTTCATGCAAATGACTTGGCTAGTAAGTCATCGATATAATATTCTAGGATCTTATGCATGTAGTCATGGAAAATATATGTCATGGCCCATTGATATGTGGCACCAACATTTTTAAGACCAAATGGCATTACTTTGTAACAAAATGTCCCCCATGGAGTGGTGAACATGGTTTTGTGCTGGTCTTCAGGTTTAATCTGAATCTGATTGTAACTAAAAAATCCATCCATGAGGGAGAGCATCTCATGACCCATAGTTGCATCTACAAGAGCATCTATGTTGGGCAATGGGAATGAATCCTTCGATGTTGCCTTATTGAGATCTCTAAAATCCATGCAAATATGGATCCTTCCATCAAGTTTTCCTATAGGTACCATGTTTGATACCCATTCTAGATAGTCGATGGGGGTAATAAAGACTACATCCAATAGCTTCTATAGCTCATTATTTACCATCAAGGTGATAGTTGGATGCATCTTCCTGAGTTTCTGCTTGATCGATTTCTTTGTGAGATCTAGTGAAAGGTTGTGGACAACCAATTTTGGATCTAAACCTGACATATCCTTGTAGGTCCAAGCAAAGAGATTAGGTCTCTCTTTCAATAGAGGTATGATGGTGGCCTATTCTTCTGGAGATAAGATTTCTCTGAACTTAACTTTCTTTGGATCAGAAGGATCATCGTTGATGTCCACTTCAAAATTTTCCTCTATTGACATGTGTGACCCCTCCTCAAGCTGGTGAGGAGTGGGGATCAAGTGGATGTCATCCATTGGGTTTAAAGGTTCAATTAAATTAGGGTCAAAACTAGTGTGATAAACATCATGTGCACAGCTTGGTGCAAAATGAAATGGTTGTAGCATTTCTTCATTGGGGAAGAAATATTTAGGCTCTAAGGGTGAATCAGCATGATCCCAATCAATAGCATCTAAGTTAAGACACAATGGTTTAGAAGGATCAGCTGGGTTGTGGAGTGGAGTGGTCAAATCAATGGAGATCATGTTGATGGATGGGATGGAATCTCTAGGACCATGTGGGTGTAACTCTGCATTGTTGATTTACCTTCCATACCCAAGATGAGGCTCTAGGGGTATGGGGATCTTAGGATCTGGTCTATGGATAGATGGGAATATGGGATCATTTGGTTGTAGTAGCTCTCTAAATGTAGGAGGATCAGGGAAAACCATATGATAGATTACATCTAAATTGGTCGGTCTTCCCCTGAGGAGGGCTAGGATATACTCTGTGATACATCTCATCTATGTCAAATGGTTCATTGTGATGATGTAAGTGTTGAGGCCCAAGGTAGGCCATCTCGGTCTCATCCTCATAATCATTATCATCTATGAAATATCCATCATTCATACCCATTGGTGCTATGAGGTGACATGAATGTCGAGGCCCTAGATAGGCCAATTTAGTCTCATCCTTAGCCTCACTATGATATATGATGTACTCATTCTCTTCTCACTCATAACCATAGCTTGGTTCATCCTCCCATAGGATAAGTCTTGATGGGCTTGCCTCAAGAGAGAAATTTGGATGATACATAATAGGTGGTTCTATAGTGACCATGGTCACCAACCTATCATCCATGTAGCTTATGTTTGGGTGATAGGGATTCCATTCAATGTCTTCCTTGAACCCTAAGCTCAGCCTATCTAGAGATGTTACTAATGAATCATCATAGCTTTGGATGTGATATCCTAGGCTAGACCTATCAGTAGGTAATTGATATTGTGGTACAATGGGGTTTCATCACCCTTGCTCATATAGACCTAAACCATAGTCATGCCAATGGTTGCATTCAAAGTATCTCAGAGCAAACTCAAGATTGGACAAGTAATGAACATTCATGGTGAATGACTCATCCTCATCCTCTTCAATGTCTGAAGCATCATGGACACAATCCAACCCAACATAAATGAAATTGGTCTAGTTAGGGGGATCCCCAATGGTACCACTATCCCTATGGGTAGGTTTGGGACTCTTGGTCATCCCATGTCTTGTGCAGACTCGATAATTGGAGTGAAAGTAACATTCTACACAAGATATTCACCTAGTCCTATATTAGCTAGGTGAACTATCACCTACGGTGCATATGATGTTGATGATGATGCAGGTGAGGCAGGTTGAGGCACCTCCTCGACTATGTCTTGGGAATATTCCTCCTCCATGGGATTTGGAATTTCTACTATTGCTATGGTTGGGACTTCCTTAGGTCTTTCCTCCACCAAGGGTGCTTTTAGTTTTTGAGAGTCTTTTGCCTTAGATATTGTTGGTTTCTCAAAAGTGCTAGTAGCTTTAGAAGTTGGAGGTGGTACCGATGTGGATGGGTCACCTCACACTGATTTGGATTTGCTTCCTGGTTGTGTGGTAGGGGATGATGGCCTAATGTATAGGTGCATGGATGGAAGGACAAAATCCCTTAGCAATTCAACCTGATGAACATATTTGAATGGCTCTTCATCCGATGGTACCACATGTACCTATCCCTCATGCACATATTTAATACATTGATGCAAGATCGAGGGAATGCACTACATGTCCCTTATCTAGGGATGCCCTAGGAGGATATTATACTGCATGGCCCCCTCCAATACATGACACATCATAGGGATGGTCTTATGCCCCACCTGCATAGGTAGGATGATTGTACCCACTATGGAGCATAGTGCATCATTGAAGGCTCTCAATGTGTAGGAGGTAGGGATGATGTTTGACCTAGGGATCTTCAAGTGCCCTATAGCCTTGGTTGTTATTATGTTAATCGATGAGCCTGTGTCGATTAAAACCCACTTGAAAGGTATGTCATTGATACATGTGATGATGTGCAAAGGTAGGTCTGCTATGGTAGTAGGGACTACCTTTATTTTATGATCATAAAAATGAATCATGGGCTCTTGACACTATTGTACTTGCCCCACAAAGTTTGTAAATGCATCAGGGTTCTAGGGCTATAGCTCAATTGATTTCAAGATTTCCATTAGGGTCTCCCTATGTCTGGGAGACTATTGAATGAGCTCGTATATCGATAACTTAGTCGATATTGTTTGGAGACTCTACATAAGTCTATTTTGGATAGTTATCATAGGTCATGCTGGTGGACCTAGAAGATTATTTTGCACTGGCCTCTATTGAGGTGCAGTTAGGATATGAATAGGAGCCATTGGAGGCTCTAGTTGGTTGTATCATCAATTTCTTGTAACCACATTGACTATGTCGACCATTCCAATGAATCCCTGGGTGGGAGGTTCAACTTGGATTTGATTTACTTGAGCACCCTAATTTCTAGGGGCTTCATGGTTTGGAAATAGGTTTCTAAATATACCCATATCTCTATTGTCGGGTGCTAGTGGATTATCAACTTGCAGCTCACCCTTCTCGATCATATTTTGTACAATATTTTTGAAATCGATGCACACTTTGATATCATGCCCCTATTGTCTATGGTATGGGTAATAATGATCATCCCTATATCCCTTGGGCTTGGGATGGTTAGGGTCAATAAGTTGTACCTCAGGTAGTCTGAGTCTCTGTGCCTCACTCAGTTGATTGAATATTGATGCCATCGATTCTGACAAAGGTGTGAAGTAGCGAGGTGGTCGACATTGCCTATTTTGGCCTTGGTTGTTATTTTGGTTGTAGTTGGCTGGGGGGTTGAGCTTGGTAATTCTATGGTTGCTAGCTATTTCCTCCCTTTGGCACATTTAGTACAACTTGATTGACTAGAGCAGGCTTGGCCTACTATTGTTGATTTTGGTTGTTGTTCCAATATTTCTTGTTGTAGAGCTTAAGATCTCCTTCTTCAACTTTGATATCCTCTATCAGCTTGGCTTGTGCCAAGGCTTCCTCGAATGTTTCATATTGTTGTAGCTACAAGAGCAATGAGATGTGCTTAGCGCAACTCTTAGTGAACATTCGGGTGAGCTCAGTAGTGGGAATAGAAAATGGTAGTTTTACCATTAGTTTTCTCCATCTATTCTCGTAGTCCATGATCGACTCATCATCATATTGCTTTAGATTAGCCAAGTCGAACAAGTTTATTTTCTTCTTGATGCCAAAAGAAAAGTGTTCAAGGAATGCATTCACTAGCTACTCAAAACTGATGATGCTATGTTTGGGTAGTTGATTAAACCACTCAGTTGTTGCACCTGATAATGTCATGATAAATATTCTTAACATCAGGGCATCATTGTGTTGGATCTGGAAGCACGCATTCATGAAATTGGTCACATGCTCTTGCACATCTTCCTCTCCCTTGAATTTATCTAACCTAGGCATCTCGAAGTGTCTAGGATAAGCAGGACTTGGTACCGAAGGGTACAAAGACTGATTGTGTATCTTGCTTAGGGTTGGCTTCTACCCAACCATGTCTTGTTTCTCGAGAGACTTGATTCTCTCGATGAGTATCTTGTATGCCTTCGAAGAGATGATCTCTTGTTCTCAAAGGTTTACTCAGGGTGGTCGAGGAGGTAACTCTACATTTTCCCACTTTGGGCATCTATATTCATCTCCCATGACTATGGATGAGGGTTCAAGATACGTCTATTCTTGATCCTCCATTTTTACCTATTCTTGTTCATGCTCTACCTATTCTAGCTCTAGGTACTGTTGGTGTTTTGAAGCATGTTGTGATGTGCGGTGAGTGCATTCATCTACTTGTTTAGTGTATCTCTCATGTTGAGAAATGACACATCTATTGGATTGGTAATACTCACTACCCATGTGTATATTGGCTCGAGCTAACCTATTTTCTTGTTCCTCATGCTCTATTTTCTCTAGGGTAAGTTGCTCCCTCAAGCACTACTCATTTAGGTACAAATACCTTTTCCTTTGTGCCCATGCTTCCTCCTATTCGAGGATGTCTAGGTGCTCTTGTTCTGCATGCAATACCTCCCTCTTGTCTTGGAGTAATTTTTCTTGATATTGTACATCTTCATACAACCTATGCACATGGTCATATTGATCCACCACTGAAGGTCTATGACTCTGTAACTCTGTACGAGGAGTCCTTATGGAGAGGCCCTTTGGAGGAGCTCCTACTATGCTTTTACCTCTATCTGTCAGGGCAACATGGTCAGTGTACAATGACCTATGTTTAGTATCCCCATGATCAAAAGTAGTGTGCATGCTATGGGGGTACTTTGAAGCTTCCCCCTACTCATTAGTGTACCTCATTATTTTTTGGCTATGTGAACTCTCAGAAATAGAGTGCATAGTAGCATTGCTTCTCTGATTTGGTCTCGAGAAAACTTGATCCAACTCATCAAGTTATCTGGATTTCCATGGCTGATCTCATGGAGTTCCATTGGCACCAATGAGATTGAGGTCTATTGCTATCCTACCACCTTTAGAGTGGCTAGGAGTTGTGGTGGGTCTATGATTGGATGCAACCCTTGTGTTTTACCCCTTAGTGGGTTGATCTTGCCTATGTCTATCATGTGAGGATTGGGGCCTTGAAGCTCCCTCATGTCTATCATGAGAAGAACCTGGATATGGTTCTCTAGCTAGGGTTTCTCGAGGAGTACCCCCATGGGTTGAGTTATCCCCCCTGAGGCTCATTGAACTTCATTTAGTGGTATTCTATGTGGGTGGCTCAACATCATTGTTGTTGTGATTATGGTTGGGTGGAGTGGTAGTTCCCACCTCGGTGTTGGATCGAGGGTGGTTGCTCCATGTGAAGACCATGACAATGTGAAATTATATTTTGTGTAAATTTTAAGACATGCAAACAAAGTAGACAAAATGTTTATCTCTTTTAAATGTTCTTGGTGTTCCTAAAACTGGTCTTGTGTGTTTCATATTTGTTGAAAACTTTAACTATTTCTCATCATGTTTGGAAATATGTTGATGAAATGCTTGTATAGTTTAATGGTTTTCACCTGTATGCTCATAGCTCAACAACCAGAAATGAAATTCATGGTCATGTAAACCCACCAAAGTGTGGAGATGAAGCCCACACCTGGTCAGGGAGCACAGGTCCTACCGATCCTCACCCAGCACATCGTGTGCAGTGATACACCCCTCTGAAGAGAAGTACATGCAAATTTTCTAAGCTAGGATGATTCTTGGATCCGGTATTGGCCAATAGAATGGGTTCATGGGATTTGAGCCAATGGATGGAGATGAAACCCACCATCATTGGACTCTATTAGTGGTTGGGTGTGAATTCCAACTCACTAATGTTTACATGTGATGTGGTGTGTGATTGTTCTTTTTAAATTTGCATAAAAAATAAATGCATCATGAAGCACTCGAATGATTCTCCTATATGCTTAAAAAAAATATTTCACTTTAATAAAATGCACGTCTAAAGAACTACATGATGTTTAGATAATGCAAGTATTACTTATGAAGAAATGGCCTCTAATTGGGCCTCAAGCATGCAAACTCCTACACACAATCTAGACCGCTGGAGACTAGGGCGGATTGCAATCAAAAGTTCGTTGTTCCTAGCAACGACTAGTAGAAAACCTAAGAGAATTTAATCATTTTACCTTAAAATTTCTCTATGTTTTCTAATTAAACAAAATTTCACCTACTGCATTCTGGAAATAAACACAAATAGAGAAGTGAAAAATTGTAGAGAATCCCACCAACCTAGAATCCAAGTCTATTGATGCTCAGGTTGTCTATTGTTGCATGTTTTCTACTAGCCACTATCGCTCAGGGTGGCTCTGACTAGCCACTATCTTCAAAAGTGGCTGAGCTCTACTAGCCATTGTCAATCAGAGTGGTTGTACTTGCATACAAAAAACATGAAAAATAATCATCAAATCAATTTAAAATTTGGGTGTCCCCATCATGATCACCATCTGTACGAAGGTGAAAACCATGCATCTAGACCATTGCAAGCATGTAACAATCTAATAAATAGAAATCAAGTAACCATTTGCACAAATAAAAGATATCCAAGAAAATGGGGTTGCCCTTTTATTAAAAATGATAAATCTCGGTTACAATAGCTCCCTCTTAGGGAGTCACTCAAATTGATACAATGTTTACAATAGTTGAGGCCCCTCAATGGGGAGAGATGCACTCAAAGGGTCTTCACTTCGACACCAATTTGCGTGAGGGCTTACTAGATGCCTCCTTCTCCAATGTTCGGAGGGAATGTTTTGAATGCAGCTTATTCTCGAATAGATCTATTACCTACATGTAAGGAAACAACAAGAAACATTAAAAGCATATGAGGCCTCTCGAGATGAGGCTTATTCCATAGATCTACAAGAAATAGTATGAAAGCATAAAGAAAGCATGAAAAAGCATAAATGGAAGCAAAATACATCTATTACAATGCTTATGAACCATGAAAATATGATAAAATAGTAAATCTAAACTAGGGTAAACTAATGATGCATAAAGGAAGGTAGGTCTACACTAGAAACTAAAGAAACTACATCTCAAACCCTAGCCACTATCACTCAGGGTAGTTGATCTACTAGCCGCTACTTTCATTGGTGGTTGTGCCTATAGGCCACTATCGAAGACAATGGCCACTAACTATGATCTTTGCTCCTCGTATCAGGTTCTATGACTCAAAAATCCCTGGTTGAATTGATGTTCAAGGTTTGTTGGTGTGTCTAAACATGGATTTGTGAGTGAAATCTCTCGGATCTATAGTAGATTGATGGCAAATGGATGATTTGCTTCTCAACCTTGTGGAAGCTCCATTGTTGATGGCATGCTTGGCGATCTACAATCAGGCAGCACTTCGATGCTCCTCACAGGGCTATCAATTTGTTGCTCAATGTGGTAGGGCTTCACTGCATAAAATTTGGGATCCATACTTGTTCCTAGGAGGGTGCATATGTAGGCCTCCCAAATTCCAAATCTTGGCTTCTTGGAGAAGCCAAGATCCATATTTGCATGAAACTAGCCATTGGGGGGAAAGGCCCAGTTCTAGACTTGCATGGGAGTGGTAGTTAGGAGGAACTCTAGGAGATTCACACCCAAAACCACTCGAATCCAATGCAAGTTTAGTTACCATGCATGATTCGGGCCCGCATTTCATGATCGACTTTGTCTCAGTGCTAGCCGCTGTCCACAACAGTGGCTAGCTCGTAGCCACTCTGAGCTTCAGCGGCTGGGTTGGCAGCCACTCTGGTCGATAGTGGCTATGCCTGAATAGGTCAGAACTACCCCTAGTGAGTGGTTAGAACCACTGCTAGCTCTTGGAAAGGTCCAAGATCAGTCATATGGTCTACAGAGGTGCCCATATGAGTAGTCTCCTAAACATGACATGTTTTAGGTGTCTACACCTACTTTTTTAGTTGAGGTATGTTAGAACTAGCACCTACATATTCCCTCCCCTCTAAATTGGTCAATGTTCTCATTGATGAATATCACTGCTCTTGGGTACTCTAGTTATTTTGAGGTTGAGGAATAGGTATAGGTTCTACTCTGAGCTCCTAGATCTATAGCTTTGAGGCCTCAATTTCTCCCTTGAATTGCTTAGCATAATCTTGGTAACATGTCCACTATAAGCCATAGTGATTTTAATTATACTCAAACTTCACTAACCTAGCCTATATCTCAACATCTCTCTTTGCTACTTTAGCATCTTTCTTAGTTGCTTCAACCTCTCTTCTTTTTGTCACTTCTATTTTCTCATCTCCTTTTAGCTATCAATTGATCCTAGTGAGTAATTTATTGCTTCTTTGCCTCAATAAGTTGTTCCCTTATTGCACACTTTAACTTCAACTACCTTATCAACTAATCTTGCTCCTCATGTAATTGATTATTTTCTTCTACCTCATTTATTAGCTCTGCTTCAACATCCTACTACACTTTCTAAAATCATGCTTCCACCATATATACCTAGTTAGCTAATAAAATTTTCCAATCCTATAGCTAACTACTAAATTAGATATGCCAAGAAACTCATTTTGACATATGATTTAACAACTATGATGTAATCCTCACATACTTGACACCTAATTCCTTTCCAATATGGGCCATAAAAATATTTTCATCTACATATACATGTTGGATATCCATAGAGTACTTGAGTTTCTTCTAGCAAGTTCTTCAATCCTAACATCAACTTAACGTTACTAGTTTCTAGCTCCCATGGTTATTTTTGGTGAATCTCAACAAGATTCTTCATGCACACATCATTGCAAACTCAATGCACCATCTTTCCTAATTTGTTCTCCATTATCAACTATCATAGTTTCTAGTCTACCACACATCCAAATTTGAACTTAGTATGTACTTGAAATGATGAAAAATACACTACAACACTTCATTCAATATTATAGAATCTACTGCATTTGTATTAATCATAAAAGGGTTACAAGAGGTGATATCCTTTTATAATATTTCCCTGAAGGCTACAATGGGGTATTCCCATAGGAAACCCTCTCATATGTGGTACAAAGATAGCAATATTTTTCTTTTTGGGTTCCTCGATGTAGGTGGGCTTCTTCCTCATGAGCCACCACTTGTTGGAGATGTTTCCTTGATCTTTTTTGGACCTGTAGAAACCTACAAAATCCTATTAGTGTGTTGGAGGATCTGCCTTAGTCAAAACCCGTATTTATGAAGACAAAAGACTCATAAAAACTAATCAAAACATGAAATAAATTTCTAAAAATAACATATGATAGAAACTTATCTATTCTTACCTGTCCAGATGATTCTGGCACCTGTTGCAGAGGTTTGCACTCCTAGGGTGTGAACTACCAGGTTTGCACCTGTGAGGTGCAAACTGGTCTATTTGAAGTTGGATTGCTCAGATAGGGCCCTTGGATGCTTTTGATTGGTTCTTGATGTATCCTTTGATCGGTAGAACTCCTGAACAACAAATTTTGATGGTGGAATCAACCTATATCACTCACAAAATAGGAATATGCAAGAGATAAACTAATTGTGATGCTCGTATGATGGATGTGAGATGGATGTGTGTTGAGTGCAATGGTTGTGGTGATTTTGGAAAATTTTCGGTATGCAAAAGTAAGTTGTTCTAAAATTGTTAAAATGTCATTTTATTTATAGAGTGGGCCAGGGTGAGAGAAAGGGGATGAGGTGTCCCCTGTGAGGTGGCAATTGTGAGGTGTCCACAAAAGAGGTGTCCCCTGAGGTTTCCTGGGTCATAAATGAAGTTGGGTGAGAGAATCCCTCATCCATACAAAAGTAATTATGATTAGGGATAAATATCAATTTGCAATTAATATTCACCTTTATGGAAATATCTTAGCATTAAACAATCATTTTTATATGCAAAAGTCTCCATCTTGCATTAATGACCCAGGGGTGTGTGATGTGGATAAATATATGGGTGAGATGTGGCAGGGCTAGGATAGGCTAGGCTAGGTGAGGTGGGAGGCTAGGCTAGTCAAATTAGACTAGGTGAGCTAGCAAGCTTAGATTAAATTAGGATTAGATCTAATTAATCATGAAATTAGCCATAGAGCACAATTAGACACAAATGTTGACTTTTTGACCATAAAATGATTTTTGACCATGGTGAAGGTTTCAACATTAATTGAATTGGTATGAGGTAACATGAGGACCTAGGATTAAGCGTAGGAAGGGGCTTAGCTAGCCCAAAGGGGCTAATGGTGATGAATAATATTTTTGGGTCAATTTATGGAATTTTCAATGGTTTTGCACAATTATTAACCATGGAGATGGGGAGAGGGACAATGTGCGACTTTTCGGTGTCTACATTTTGCCCCTTTTTGTACTGGAGTGTGTGAAACATGGTTTAGTACAAAAACTGATGATGTGGATTGATTATTTGTGAGAGATATGCATTGATAAAAAATATTTTTGCAAATTATTTCTTTTGGAGGGAATCATATGATTGCCTTGCACTATGATCACTTTGGAAATGTTTCAATTTTGGACGAAACAAGGTGCTTTTGTTAAATTTTGCTTTCAGTTGATTGATGAACTCTTTTGAAGACATTTGACAAATCATTGGAGCCTAAGGTAGAACTTCAGGATCTTCATTCACAAGTGATCTTATGCCTTCCACTATGATTATTGGAATCCATGCAGTGTCTACAGGTAGAGGCACTTTACAATTTGACAAACATCATGTTGTTGATCTTTGAGATAGTCGTTAGCAAAAATTTTTGTAGGCAAATGTTGAATTCATGATTGGAATTTTTTGATTATTTTATTGTGTGCAAGGTATTTTTAGGTGCGATGGATGATTACCCCCTCAAGCAGTGAATTGGTGATGACGACGAAGGATATCGGTGATGCGACGGTTGATGAAGATGTAGGGCAAATTTGGAAAATTTGGCACAAAATTCGATGTAATTAAGGATTGAATGGATTTTATGATAAAATATGAGGTGGATGGCAAAAATTAAGGGTCGTAATGTTGATTTGCACTTCACATGTGTGAACCATACGATTCAAACCCTAGGGGTGTGAACCTATCGGTTCACACGTGTGGGGTGCGAACCTGCCCAAAATGGCATATATAAGGGAAAAATTGTGAAAATGACATCATTTTTGCATGCGAACGACATTGGAGAGGTGGAGGAGAGAATAAGAAGGGAATGGAGTGCTACCAAAGTGTAGATCCTATGAAATGGGATGGCGAGTGTGTCAGGCAGTACCAAAATGGGGGCATGAACACTCAAGGTAGATGTTTTTCTCATTCTCGGCATGTATGAATTTGGAGAGGATTTTAAAATGAAACTTTTTACTTTTAACACCTTGAAATGAGGGCAGGGGTAAAATATGATGAAAATTTGTATACAATGTGTAAAAATGGCCAAATGGGTATCCATAAATGGTATTTTTTTTTGCTCTACCTTTTTGGTGCATGGGAATGTGTGCATGGAATGTGATGTGGAAAATGAGTGGGGAAATGTGCATGTGGGGGAAAACTGATTTATGGGACATGCTAATGGGCCAAATGGGTATCCAGATCTGGTTTTATTTTTTATTTTGACTTCATTTTGATTACCTCATTTTGTGTGCTTGGGAAGGGTTTTTACATCATTTTTTTGCATTTTTGACACGTGTCTACTTGTTTTTTGGGTGAGTATTTGATACGGCTAGAATCAGCATGAAATTCTGCACCTAGCCATGAAATTTTTGTCAGATTCTAGAGGTTCACAAATGTAGGGTGTGAACCGTACGATTTCCTCGTGTGGGGTGCGAACCGGGTTTTTTTAGAGTTTTTGGATTTTTTGGGATCTGTGTTTGGCTTGGTTTCTGCAAATTCATGGTTTTTTGTCAATTTTTGCATATTTTTGTAGAATTTTTCATGTGTTTTTGGTTTGCATGTGAATGTAAAATGCAATGGAATATAATAAGTGAATGAGAAATGGAAGTAAGCATTTATGTACGAAAATAAAATGTCTATCTAATGATGCTTAGAAATAGTAAAAAACAAATGCATGCATTTATGTTACATTGCGATGTATATGAAATATGCATAAAAATGTGAATGATTTATGACATGTGGTGCGTGTGTAATAGCAGGTGAAGAAAATATTTCCATGCCATCAGCTTCGGACTTGCAAGAAGGACTTGGAGGGGAAGTGGGGGAGTGGATGTGGCATGGTTGAGGAGAGTGGAGTTTTATGGTGTATGGGTGATGCATGAGATTCACGTGAACCACACGTATATGATAGCATTATGTGAGAGGTGGGATCCTAATAGGAACACCTTTCATTTATCGATAGGGAAGATGACGATGATCTTGGAGTATATCTATCAGATATACAAGTTACTGATTGATGGAGTGACAGTGATGGTGGCGGGGAAGGAGGCACAAGATGTCATTCTTGAGAGGGCTTTTGGTGAGTGGTGGTGGTTGGTGGACGTGAAGAAGGTAGTTTATTATATGTACTATTGGAAGAAGGAGTGGCTCCCGTTTCATCATGCGATGGTGATGTTACTGATAGCAAGCCATGCACTACTAGATGCTTTAGGGGTGAAGTTCCCCTGGAACATGATGGGGATTGTTTATGATATGGTGGAGTGGCAATGATGATATGCATGGGAACATGCATTGTTGACACAATTGTATCATGAGTTGCACAAGGTGGTTAGGACAGACAGGATGGGGTTGAGTATTCTTCCCTTGCTACAAATATTGGTGTGGAAGCAAATCATTATCCTGAGGCCTGTATAGTTGTCGTATGAGGCGCATGCACATGAGGGAGATGATATACCCTATGCCATGAGATGGTAGGCAGATATGAAGAAGAATAGGAAGGAGCATAGTGGTGATTTGATGAATCATAGGGAGGAGCTTTGGCGAGTGATGATGGAGCACATCAGTGGAGACCAAGGTGAGGAGGGCCCCGTTGGGATGAGGATGTAGTGCAGTTGGTATGCATTCAGCAAGGGAGATAGGTGGTGGGGAAGTATTCTTTAGAGGTGGAATACTTTTTATTTTCTAGGGTATAGTAGTAGTTTGAATTGGTGCAGGGGCAACCTGAGCCTCCTGTGGTGATTTATAGGGTGAGGGGGATAGGGGGCCATAGCCTATTGTGCCACCACTAGATGTGATTCTTGATGATGTGATTGATGTACCAGATGTGGATAATGTAGGGATGACGATGAATTATGAGGTGTGGTATTTGAGGTAGACATGGGAGCCTAGGCAGGGCATGATGGATGGATGGGTGGAGGTAGCAGGGCTACTTATCGATGTGGGGTTTCTAGGCAGAGTGAGGGTAGCAACAACCAAGGATGTATAAGAGATATCACCAAAGCTAGGAGAGGATGAGGAGGTTGAGTTGGACTGGTTGGTTATGCATGTACCTATACACTAAGATGAGCACAATCATTTTGTGAGTGATGTAGGCATGGGTTCATCGACAGGAGGTGGTGAGGGGAAAATGATTATGGAGGATTTTCCAATGATGGACATGGGGAGGAAATTTCCATATGAGTGGCTATTATGGAGGGAGGTTGGTGCGGGAGGAGGGGGAGTGGTAAGTTTGGAGGATGTTCCAATGATGTATGTGGGGTGTTTTGAGGAGTTAAAATTTGGGGGTGAGCTGCATGGTACGATATCAGTGGAGGGTAAGGTGGAGTGGCTTCGAACAGAGTTGAGGAAGCTACAGGATATTTTGTTTGAGAGGGAGACGAAGTGGGTGACTGAGAACTCAGTTTGGTAGGAGGAGAGGTGAGATGTAGATGAAGACCTAAGGGATACCTTACAAGAGCAAGATGCAACCAAGGTTCTAGTGTAGTATATGGTGAAGGATATGGAGGTAATAAGGATTGAGCATGATTTTCTTAGGCA
The DNA here is from genome assembly GCA_028583015.1 of Wollemia nobilis. Taxonomy (NCBI): domain Eukaryota; kingdom Viridiplantae; phylum Streptophyta; class Pinopsida; order Araucariales; family Araucariaceae; genus Wollemia; species Wollemia nobilis. The sequence continues at coordinate 1,798,033 of JAQPPZ010017013.1, read as the reverse complement.
CGATCATGATACCATCCGAGGGGAGGGATATGATATGGTTGAGACTATAGGGAAATTTTAGTAGTTGTTGTATGAGACAAGGGTGGATACTGAGCCCATGAATGTCTATCATTTAATGCAGGATACAGATATGGAGCAGATTGTGTGAGATGCACAGTAGGTGAGAGAGAGGGTCGAGCAGGATATTTCTTGATTAGGGGATGTAGTACCATAGTTGGAGGTGGCATGAGGAGAGGTGGCATAGATAGGGAGGGTGAATGAGTAGTTTATGGCAATGAACATGAAATAGGCCACCAAGAGGATGATGGCATAGAATAGGTTGATGGTGAAATGGATACCTATTCCAAGCTACTTAGGGTTGATTTCATTATTGTAGACTTAGGCAAAGCAGAGTATGCCCTTGGTTGGTAGGGTGGGTCAGCAGGTAGTGGTACTGATGATGTCATAAGCTCTAATGAGGATGATGCCACTGGCATGGGTGGGGGCAGTGTATATGGTAGAGGAGGGAGACGTCGAGTCTTCATAGGTAGCGATAAGATAAGCCTTAGTGGATGAGGGGGTGGGGGAGACTTCTACAGAGCAGCAGTCATGATGGGGTTGTGTAGGTGGAGCGATTGGTGCATGCTTTTTTAGATTTTTTGTAGGCACTCAGGAGGATCAGATTATTTTTATGGGGAGATGTACCTGATGATGGTGCATTCCTTATTGTATTCGTATGGCAGTATTTTTTGAGATATATATATACATACATATGAGATTCTACAGCATTTGTGTCTAATTGCATTTATGTGTTTGTGGTAGTTTTTCTTCCTATTTGCTTTTGTTTGCTTTTGTTTTATTATTTACAAAATAGGAATGTGATGAATTGATGGGAGGATTAATTGTGTATAAGTACGATGTGGTAATGCATAAGTGACGTAGATATGCTATGATGAATGGATATGAAATGAAAATGCATAACAATATTGAAAATGTATGTGTTTTGCTTAGGGATAGCATTTACATCTTTACATGAATCAGTCGATGTAATCCATTCTATTATTTTAAGGAATTTAGATAGGAGTCATGCCATGTGGTGCTTCAAACACTACAGTTTGTAAATTCAAAACCATTGACTAGCTTAGCGATATTCCTTGAACAGTTTCTAGGCTATCTTGGTAAACAAGACCTCATTGCTAGATTTGTGTGTGTAGAGTGATGTTCATTTAACCATTCTAGAATAGGGTGGGTTATAACTACATGCCAACTTAGCTCGTATGCTAGCTCATTGGTAAATACCTGAGGACTATAGGGATTCAAGCATGTAATACTCTGGAGGCCTTTTCTTTTGTTTTCGGCCTTTTATGATATGCAAATCTCTGTGTGGGTAGTACTTTTTTTTTTTTTTTGGATACTTGTTCAGATTAGATATGGAACAAGGGATTTTTCTTTCTTTTGCAATTTTGGTATACTTGCTTAGATTAGTTGTAGAGCAAGGAATTTTATTTGAGGATGGTAGAATATTGTCCTTTTGTCATTCCTCCAATTCGAGAAAAATCATGTGAATGATTTAATGAGTAGATTAATTTTTTCTAAGCATCAGTGAACATGCAATGTAATCAGCCCCATTTCCAAAATGTTATTAGTGTGTAATACATGCTAGTAATCCAGAATTGAGAACAAGGAAACTAAGGGAAGCCTAGTAGTGCTTTCATAATATGCCAACGTTGGATGGTGGTTGATTATATAATTGTTTATGGGTGAAGCAGTCAAAATAGTTCTCTAATATGGTCTCCTAAAAAGGTGTTTGGGCATCAAACTGTTATGCTAGCATGTGCATTTTAATTTCTCGAGCACGGTATTTATAATGAATACGTATGGATGCAAAGTGGATGCATATAAAATGTGCAATATGATGGTGGATGATATTAAATATTTAGGTGTGAGGGTGCCCCAGTATTATAAACAATGGAAAGAGGCACTAATGCAGACAGAGAAAGTGACGATAAATACAATAATGGAAAGACAATAAGAAGAGAAAAAGAAGAAAAAAATAAGAGAATAAAAGATACTCATCAAAGGTATGTAGCCACTTGAGGCATGACCATATAACATTAAGAAGTACTAATAGATAAATAAGATAATAAAATAAACTTATCAAAGGTATGTAGCTACTTGAAGTGTGACCATACAACATTGAGAAGCACTTATAGAGAAAGAAGAGAAGGAAAAATGAAGAATAAAGAAGAGAATATGAAATGAAAGGTATGTAGCCGCTCGAAGCATGACCATACAACATTCACTATAAAATAATGGGGAGAGGAAAATTAGGAAGGAAAGAAGCAACGTGAAGCAAGAGTAATTATCTTTGCAAGTTTAGATTAATACCACAGAAAAGCATAAGCAATGTGAGTGTCTTTGTGTTTTTGATTGATTTTTTTTTTTGTAGATACAAATGTACAAATGTTGATGAGCCATGATGCCTACATTTAGGCGTAGAATTATTGTAGGTGAATAATGTTTATTGGTTCCAACTTGACAATGCCTTCTAAGTTATCCAGGCGATATGCCCTAGATCCAAATTTTTGAGTAACCATGTATGGGCCTAGCCAATTGGGTGTAAATTTATCATGAAGATGGCATGGTTGGCTAGTGATTTGTTTGTTATATTTGAGGACCAAGTCTCCAAATTGAAATTTATATTGGTGTACCTTTGAACTATAGGCATGTTGAATATGGTCTTGATAAACACACATGTGTTCAATGGCATGAATGCGGAGTTCATCTAAAATGGTCAATTGATCTAATCGAGCTTGAAGAGTCGTGTCATCATAAATGAATTCTTGCATGGAAACCCTTAAAGATGGTATTTCAAGCTCCAAAGGCATGATGGTCTCAGCACCATAGACAAGAGAGAATGGGGTTGCCCTGATTGGAGTTTGAATACTGGTTTGATATACCCATAATGCTAAAGGTATTTGATTATGCCAATCACGGTGTCACTCTACAATAGTTTTGCAAAGAATGGCAATGATGGTTTTGTTGGTTGCTTCAGCTTGACCATTATCCTAGGGGTAGTATGGAGTAGAAAAGTTGTGTTGGATATTAAATTTTTTGTATAAAGTGTGCATATTCTTATTCTTGAATAGTGTACCATTTTCATAGATAATTTTTTATGGGATGCCAAAACGATAAATGATGTGTTGTGTGATAAAGTCAACTATTTTGGCACCTATTTTTTGGACTAATAGGATGGCCTCAACCCATTCTGTAAAGTACTCAGCTGTAGTGATGATGAAATTGTGATTTTTGGATGAGGTGGGAGTGATTTTACCGATAAGGTCAAGGCCCCATTGTGAAAATAGCCAGATAGATTGAATTGGTTGGAGAGCCTGAGAAGGTAAGTGTGTAAGATTGGTGTGATATTGGAATTTGATATAGTTTTTAACATAGCCACAATAGTCATGCTCCATTGTGAGCCAGTAATAACCCATCCATAAAATGCATTTTGTGATAGCCATGCCACTAAAATGGATACCACAAGTACCATCATGATCTTCTTGAGTAATGTGTTGGGCTTCAAAAGGCTCAAGACAGTGTAGTAAGATGCCATTATAACTTTGACTGTATAGGTTATCACCTATAAATGTATAGCTAATGGCACATAATTTAAAATCTTGTTTGTGAGTATGATTTAGATCAGGTGGGAGAATATAGAGCTTGATGTAGTCCTTAACTTAGGAAAACCAGGGGTCATGTGGATGTGCTTCGACAATATTGATGCCATCATCATGAGAAGGCAGATTGGTGGAGATGGCATAATGGAAAAGGGTGTGGATGGACATGTGATTTGTGTTAGAAAGTGATTTTTGTGGAATGAGGGAGCCTAGTGAGGCCATGGTATCAGTAAAATGATTTGTAGATCGTGGAGTAGCGGTGATGTCATACCACTCAAATTGGGCCAATAGATCTTCATAAAATTGTTTGTATTGTTGCAAGATAGGGCAACGATATTACCATTCTCCCTTAATTTGATTAACTATGATGAGGGAGTCACCAAGATGTCCAAACGATGAATGTGCATGAAAAGGGCTTGCTTGATACTAAGGATAAGAGCTTCGTACTCAACATTGTTTTTTTTTTAAGCAAAAAACCTCTTGAGGGGCTGCCTTGGTTTGAGAGACCACGACTAGGGGTTCTATACCATCAAATTCACCCGAGAGTCGCACCCGGCCCTGCCCACACAAACATTATCAATTAGATTTTGGGTACCCAATTCAACTTTTTGGTAGGGTGGAGATTCGAACCAGGGACCTCCCTTGGAGGATTGCCCTCTCCTCTCCAACTCACCTACAACACCTGGGTACTCAACATTGTTATTGATGCAAGGAAAGCCTAATTTGAAGGAAAAGGGGAGAGGCTCCCCATGTGGTGTGAAAAATACTATTCCTGCACCTCCAGCATGAGTGCAATGGGAGCCATTGAAGAACAATTTTAGTTCAACATGGTATTCAGGCGCTCTTGGCTCTTTGGCTTCACTTATGTGAAATACTAAATCATCAGGAAGTTGGATAAGCAATGGCACATCACTAGGTAATGGGGCCTCAGCTAGCTGATCAACAATGACTTGGCCTTAAATGGATTTTTGAATTATGAATTTGAGATCAAATTCCATGAGGAGCATGATCCATTTGGTCATTTGAGTATTATGGTAGCTCCTACCCATAATGTAGTGAAGTGGGTTATCATGTGTGACTACGTAGGTAGTGTGGTTAATCATGTAGTGTCATAAATTTTAAGTAGAAAAGACAATGGCAAGGTAAATTTTTTCCATGTAAGCATACCACATCTCATAATCAATTAATGTACAACTGATATGGTATACAACTTGCTATTTGTCATGTTCATTATTTTGAGGCAAAATCATGCCCAAGGCAACATCGATGGCAGAAATGTATAGGTGGAATAGGCGTTCGATATGGGGTGGAATGAGGACAGATGGATATGTGAGGTAGGATTTGATGGCATCAAATGCAGCTTGGCATTTACTATCCCATTTAAATGGGACCCCATTTTGTAAAATATTATTAAACTATTGAAATTTGTTAGAAATTTGGGTGATGAATCATCAGATAGACTGGATCCTTCCTTGTAAGTCACGTAACTGCTTGAATTTTTAGGGCATAGGTATTTCAAGAATAGTTTGGAATTTGGTGAGATCTACTTCAAAAACCTTTTGTGAAACTATGAAACCCAATATTTTACCAGTGGTAACACCAAAGAAACATTTCTTTGGATTTAATCGGACACTATGTTCCAATAGGCGATCAAAGATGTGATGCAAGTCTTCAAGATGTTGACCACGATTTTTGGATTTTGTGATGAGGTCATCTACGTAGTCCTCAATAGTTTTGTCCATCATATCATGAAATATGTAGGTCATGGCACATTGGTAATTTTCCCCAATGTTTTTGTGGCCGAATGGCATAAGCTTGTAACAAAATGTCCCCCAGGGGTCGTGAAAGAGGTCTTGTGTTGTTTTATCCTGAAAAACCATCCACGAGTGACCGTATTTTGTGTCTAGCTATGGCATCGACCAAAGTGTCGATATTAGGGAGTGGAAAATTTATCTTTGGGATAATATTTGTTAGGGAGTGGAAAATCAGTGCAAATGCAGATAACCCCTTTGGGTTTTCCAACAGGAACCATGTTTGAAACCCATTCAGGGTAATCGATAGGTATGATGAAAGAAACATTAAGGAGTTATTGGGCACTGAATTGCACCAAGTTTTCACTCGATACTGTGGCTATCTATCTTCCTACTTTCTATCCAGGCTTGCACCCAATAGCTGTAGCTCAGCACTCAACATTGGATGGACCAAAATAGGGGTTTTCGATCCAACCTCCAGAGTAGGTTGGTTCCTTGTCAACTTAGCAAGTTGTTGACACAATTATGCTCACTTAGGGTTTGGAGTTTAGGGTAAGAGAAGGTTAGGGCTAGAGAGATGTGGATAATAGTGGATGGATAGGTTAACAACATTGCACTACCATAAAAAGCTCCCAAAAAACCATGCTAAGGACATATACTCAGATCAACATTTATCCCAAAATAGATTGTTTCATATATTAAAGCACAATAGAGAAATGTTGTAGCAAGCAATTTCAATATCCAGGGAATGATAATCCAAATAATAGAATTCACCAAACACCTAGATTTCATAGAAATGTACTTCCTAACCACATAGAACGAATTCAAAAGCAGATTTCAATTACTTATAACAGCTAGTAATCCAAAATTTGGCACAAACTAACCATCAAAGTATTTACAGAAATGCAACTAAGAAATCTGAACCTCTGACATCAAGCATGAGAATGTGAACTTGAGGTGAAGATCAATGTATTGCTCCTTTCATTTAGCTCTTCAGGAATATTTACAATGGTATAGGAAAACACGCTAGAGCCGACCCTTAAAAATGAGGGTTCGACCTCTACTTATAGTTTTCTCATTACAATAAACAAGAAACAATACCAAAGATCTTGTTACAACAGCACAACAAAGATATTTAGCTGGCATTAGCTCATTGGTCCATCCTCCAGGAATTTCGTTGAAGGAAAGTCCACCATGGCAGCTCAGGGTCTCTACAACTTGTTGATCGCTCAGTGGAACTAAAGTTCAGACCGTTAAAGATCATGCATCTCCATCGATCCTTCTTGGGAGTGAATTACCACCACCGATCTGTAACCGCCTCTGGTTCGATCTTCTTGGAAAACCCTCGATGCTTCATCTTCCAGCCGACTGTTACAAATTCTGATGCAGCAATATATTTTAAACCACCAAGATTTGGCAGCTTAACCTCCACCGTTGATTCTCTTCATCACATGATTCAGATTCAATCCGACACAAGCTAAATGCCATTCCACTTTAAAATTGATGATGTCATATTTTAATCAGAAGCAATGAAATCTCCAATCTGGATCTCTGATATCTGAACATCGAATCCACTCTAGGATCTATCATATTCAACATTATATTCTTCAATCCGCATTAGAATATTGATGACGTCACCTCTTTCTTATAGCCTTTGCGATTTCATTCCAGATAGAGCAAACGCTAATCACCAATCTAGGTCCGGAGCTAGTCACATACTTCTTCCATCATGAATCCACACTTTCGTTATTCCACCACCCCATCTTATCTTCATTCTGGAAAGGAAAGACTTGTTCATTCCCCGAATCACCAATCCACACTTTTCTACTAGTGACGTCATCATCTCCTTGAAACTTTTATGGATTTGAAGGTAGCATTAATCCAGAGCCAAAAACAAAAGGACCTTCCCAAAATCGGATATTCAATATACAAATATGCCATTCCACACTTTTCCATCATTGACATCATCGTCTCTTAGGAACTTTTATGGATTTGAGATCTGCCATCATTCCGGAGCCGGAGTGAAATCACCCGAAATCGCTCCAAACATGAAAACTTCACTAACTATTGAGCGGATTCATATCTTCTGACCCGGTTCCACTTCAAAGCATACTGCAAGGTTTGTGGAATGATGATTTTATCACTTAGTCAAAATTATACAAAATTTTACTAAGTATGTGGCCATTTTGGGCCTACATTCTGGCGCCTCCTAGGTGGATTTTCTTGCAAAGCCAATCGAATCCAGAGTCTTATCCATTGGGCCTTAGGAGTCAAAACAATACTTATCTTTGAAGATATGTTTTAAGGAATAATTTCCATACAAACACTACCCTCTGAAAGCTCAAATTCTGCCTAGAGGGTAAAGGTTCATATAGAAACCATGCCAAAAACATCATAGAACTCACTTGTTCAACTAGAGATTGTATCCATAATATCAGTATTACTACTGCCTTCAAAAACTATACACAACTCTACCTCCTTTATAAGGCTTCATTTCAAAAAATGCCTTCACACAAAAATGTTGCGTTGTAGGCTTCATGCCTTTATTGCTTATTTCTGACAATTGTCAGAGTAAAAACAGAAATACAAAACTGATGTATAGAAACACAAAACTTATGTATATGTACAAATAGAAATGAAATGATTTAAGCGTGAGCCCCTCTTGGGCCTGTAGCTGCTCAATATTATCCTCATTCTTCTACAACCTCTTCATCCTCATCTTCTCTTTCCTCTTCTCCCTGTTCTTCTAGAGCATGTACTCTCTAGTTATCCTCATCGGAGGTGTCTCCAAACAACTGGACCATTGATTCCAAAGACTGAAGAGCCTATTTCCATGCTTCCTCAGAGGGATTTGATGTTTCTTTAAGCTACTTATAAACATATTGTAGTTCCCCAACATCCTCATAATTAGCAGCATTCCCTCTAGTCACCAGATCCTCCATGAGATCTCTTAATCGGGTGTAATCCATAATCAGTTTGGCAGCTTGTTCTTGGGATAGTGGCTCTTCTAGTGAATCAATTCTAGCCTCATCCTGTAAGTTATCCTTGATGCTTTTTTGGGCTTCTTCCATAGATAACAAGCTGTGATCCTCCTTCCAGAGTCCTTTGAAACCAACATGAATCATTTCCTTATTTATTTCAATGATGTCTTTAATTCCTCTTTCCATTCTATCAAACAACAGCCAGGCTCTCTGAACTACCCTGTGCTTCTTCACCACTATTTTGGTAGCTACCCCGGCCAGATTCCATTCCCTATTGGAAATTGGTTTAGCAGGATCACTGAGCCTACTTCCAACCAACCTATACATTTGTTCCACCGGAATCACCATAGGTTGTAACTCTCCAGTGATTTGATCTAAATCCTTCTGAATAGTAGAGAGCAACTGGCTGGCATCTTTCAGGTAGTCGATTATGAGTTGAAGACCTAAACATTTTTCTTGAACTTTAGAAAGCAACTCCTACTTTATCCTTTTCAAATCATCTTTGGAAAAACTTGAGGACTTGGCTTTCTCAATCTGAAGTTGATGCTTTAAATTTTGAATTTCTTTTGCCTGATCCTCATTCAGCTTCTTTTGTTCTTCTAACTGGTCTTTCCACTCATTAGCCTTTTGAAACCTTTCCTGCCAACTCTTAGCCTCTTTTCTCAAAGCTTTCTCTATTTCTTTTTTATCATTGAGGCTCCTCTTAAGCTTTTCAACTTGTTGTTTCAGCTTATCTACCTTCTCTTTAGCTATATCAGTTTTCACATAAAAGGTATCTAAGTGAGCCTTGGCAATCCCTAACTCATCCTCAGTAGGAAGCTTGTCAATATCTTCTATGATTTCCTCTGCTCTATAATCTTGAGCAGTCATTTCATTTTTAGGTTTGCTCACTTGCGGAATCATAGACCTTGAAACCCTTTGCCTAGTGATAGGGTTAACATACATACTTTTTCTTGTCACGGCCATCCTGTTGGAAGGTCGGGTAAGCTTCTCTGCCCAATAGTCATTTATGCTCTGAGTGGCTGCCTGTTATTTTGATATAGTAATAGACTTTGAAAAATCAGTAGCCAAAGGAGATAATGGCATCAAAAACATGAGGGTAGACTGACTTGTTGTTGGTGGGGGTGAAGATATATTGACAGCAACCTCTGTTACAATGGTAGACTCTGTGATTACCGTTGCTGTGGATACAGGTAAATTTAGAGAAATAGGAACATAACTGATAGTAGAAGGGGTGGATGAAGTCGGAACACAGTGTCCCATGGATGGTGGTAATGAAATAGATGAGGGTACACTAATGGTGGACATTGAAGTGGACATCTCCAAAGTGGAAGGTGGGTCTTGAGGAGGTTGTGACACAATAGAACTAACTGGTACCTCCATAGCTACTGATGAGATGAGGGAAGAACTGTGAGGTGGAGGAGGTAAATTTACCATATTTTCTTGACTAGAAAGGGAGGGAAATCCTTTTGGGGATTCATGGAGATGAAAATGAGAAGAGGGATTAGAAACCATACCTTCACCTATAGATGTAGGGTGTTCTTGTTCAGCTTCTATCTCCAGTTGTTGTTCTTGTTCAACTAACCCTTCTGTATTAAAAACAACCACCTCTTCAGCAATTTCTTCCATACTCATTTTTTGCTTCTTGGAAACCTCTCTCTCCTCTATTTTTGGGGCCCTCTTAGTCCTCCTATAAACTAATTGAAAAGTAGCCATCTCTCCTTCAAAATTTTCCCCCTCTTCATCTTCTTGTACTACTCTTGAAAGTAGAGACTGCTTAGATACGGGTCGTAATTCAACTGATGTTGTGGGGACGATGGAAAAATGTGGGGATATTATTTCAATTAGCAGAATATTGATAGCTCTTTCTTTGGATAATTGTATTTCATTCACCAATTTAGCCTTCTCAGGAAACTTCTCTACCTGCTTAGAAGTAGGATTGGAGATTTTGAGTACTTCAGCTATGGTCAAAGGAACTTTTTGCATCTCTGTCTAAATATTTTGAATTGTAAGAGGAAGGAGGGACTCAGAATCATTCTAGGGTTTTTCACCGATCAATACTATATTTCTGACATCCTTTGGTCTCCAGGCTTCAACGTTCTTATTATAAATCCTTGAAAATTCCTTATCAATTTTCATTCCAAACTTTGATTTGGGTTTTCCAATTTTGACCCTCATACGCCACCAATCTACAATATTTGTTATCTTCCATGGTCCTTTCTCCTCTGGTCTTCCTCTCTCTACTACCTCTTCTTCAGAAGGAGTGTCCTTCATATCGGTAGATTCAACCCTCACTTTATTAATTGTATCCTTTGTAAGCCGATGGCTGAGCTCATGCTCCGGATTGAAATCCACAACTTGTTCGTAGAAATCCAACCATGGAGGTAACTGATCTATCTTTGAGATGTTCCACTCCAAAAGAGTAGTTTCATCATTATTCCTTCCCTATTCAAAATTAGCCCTGGGCATTTTTTCAAATTTATAGGCCTTGTCTCCATTTAGGGTTTTATTTCTCATAGTGAAAATATCGTTCATGACCATCCATCTCGAGGAATATAAAATAGACCTAATCTATCAAGGTATTGATCAATTTGTTGGCTCTGCCACTCGGATACAATAATATTATCTTTAGTGCGGTAAGTAATTAAAGACTTCTTCTTCCTTCCCGAATCATAGCTTGCATCAATGTACACCACCTGCCTTAGATACTCCAGGGTGAATAGCCTTTCTATGACAAAGTGAGGTAGGAGAAAGGGTTTACCTATGAAACCATATAACCTGATTATTGTGCCCTCTGTTAGTAGATACCAATCTCCTTCCTCAGTGTATTCCTTCCTCAGAATATTCTTAGCTAAGGAGGGCAACCTAGGGCACTCATTGTACATTATTTTTAGGGTAGGTTCCAAAAATTCCAAGTTGAATCTATAATAGGACTCACTGCTCTTCAAAAAATCCATCCAATAATAGACCGGCAAGGGTTCTCCATTACTGGTTTTATCCTTAGCCAGAATCCATGGCATTCTGCTTTTGATAGCTGCGTAGAACATCCACACCAGACTCGAGCAATGTCTAAAACTAGGAGCACCAACACCCTTCTTCATGTTTACCAACTGCTCATGGATCCTCTGAGTGAGAAAAGTTGGCCAGTCAAAGTAAATTACTCTGGTACCCCTCTCTCTCGCATCTTTCTTGTACATCCTCTCATTAGAAATACAATATGCCATGATAATTTTCCAACCATGAACCATCTTGTCAGAGTCCAAACCCTCCATACAAGCCAACATAGAAAATAATTATGGGCTTGCAAATTCATCAATGTGAATTGGGACTTTGGGCATTTCGTCTTGATTCTTTATCCTTATGAAATTAAGATGAAGCCATTTTTCTAGTGCCTCCTTTTTTTCTTCTGAGGCTATCATGTTAGTGTAAGCCCTGTCTAGCTCTGCTATGCTAAATGGTCTGAGATTTGAGGATGGGCCTACCCCTATGATGAATAACTCATAGCAAGTCTCTCTTGTGATGGAAAATAGGGGAGTGCCCTCAGGGGTTCTGACTATTCTATTTTTAGAATCATAGAATTGAATCATAGCAGAGACTAGTTCGGGGCAGTGATGCACATAATCACAGATATAAGAGAACAAAAAGGATTTTATGGCTATCATACCTTGTCATCGCATTGGCTTTCCTTCGAAATATAAAAATTCAAAACCTATCCTGAGGTGGGTCCTTCTCACTCTTGTCATCACTGTATCTGTGACTCGACTGGTCCGATGTACATGAACCTGCAATCTTGTCGCTATCTTTGATGATTCGATGGATGACTTTTTGGGTGCCATCCTGACAGTAGCAAACTTCGTCCTCCCGATTTGTAGTAAATTCTCCAAGGTATCACTGTACTTTTCTACCTTCTTGTAGATGCAAGGGGTTTCCAAATGGATTTTGTGTATGCTTTTCATTACTTCTCTCCTTTGGAGCCCATGTATCTTTCACCATTAATGCAGCTGCTGCACGATATCTTTGTTGGCACACTTTCCAATCCTTTTCATTATTTCTTTGGTGGCTCAAAGGTGGCATCCTATCTTCTTATTGGTCGAATTTTGAAATTGCACTACCAGCTCATCATATCCCTTCGGCTACTCTTTGGTCCATGCGTGAGTTCGTTAGAATTGAATGCGGGAGCACTCTTTAGCCTCCATGTGTCAGATTGGAACTTGTTGTTCGGCTTTGGCCTGATTCCGCTCCGGTGTCTTAAGAACCTTCCGAGTCCACTTTGGTACTTGAAGCTTGCATGCACGACACTCTATCTCGATTCCACTCCGGCTATCTCCAGCTTTGAGAGGTTCTCAGATTAGCATCATTCTTTGTCCTTCTCTATGTGGGATAGAAACTGATAGACCACTCCATGGAAATCCAGATTTAACCATGCGGACTTGAGGGTGGAATGCCATTTCGGAGAGTTTTACACAGCACCATGTGCAGAATGGAACATCACCATGCATTTGGCCAACACTTAGTCATTTCTTGCAAACTTTCTTCTCTCTTTTTTTTTTTAGAATTTCTTTGAAAAGAACTAATTACAAAGTGCAGAAAAGAAATCAAATACAAAGTGTAGAAAGGAAGGGGAAATATTTGTACAATGTATATACATATGTTACAATGAGCTCACTTCTTACATATAGTAGAGCTTGAGGTGGAAACCATTCACCAAAATTGGTTGTATGTTTCCCTCTGGATCCTTCAACTGAAATACATTAGACTCTTTAGCTTCCACTATTTCGAAAGGACCATCCCAAAAGGAATCAAACTTTTCATGCTTGCCTGGTTTTGCCCTGTCAACATTCCATCTGAGAACTGAGTCTCCAACTTGGAGTTTTCTGAACCTGGCCTTTTTATCAAACCATGCTTTAATGTCTGATGAATGCTTTTGAAAATGATCATATGCTTGAGTTCTACTCTCTTCCAATCATAGCAAGTGTGTCAACCTGGTTTTTATTGGATCATCCTCTAATTCTTCTTCTGTACTGACAAGCTTAAGCACTGGGATCTCTAAGTGAATCGGCAATACCACCTCTTTTCCATATACCAGTGCATAAGGAGAAGTTTTGATGGACTTTTTAATAGTAATCCTGTCTGCCCATAGAGCATGGTTGAGCAATAGGTGCCAACTCCTTTTGTTACCTTCTAGAGATTTTCTCAAAATCCTTAATAGGTTTTTGTTGGTAGATTCTGCAAGTCCATTACCTTGTGGGTAATAATTTGAAGTATTTTTAAGAGTGATGCCATACTTGCTGGAAAACTCAATGTACTTGGCTCCTATGAAAGTAGGGCCATTATCACTCACCAAAGCTTTCGGGACTCCAAATATGGAAATCAAATTCTCCATAAAGTTGATCACAACTTCCTGGTCCGCCCTCTTTGTAGGAATGGCCTCCACCCATCTGGTAAGATAGTCTGTAGCTATCAAGATAAACTTATGCTCTGCTAAAGAATTAGGATTTATAACTCCTATGAAATCTAATCCCCATTGTTGAAAAGGCTCCTCAACTTGAATAGGTTTCAGAGGAGATGAAGCATTTCTGGTTCTTCCAACGTACCTCTGACATTTGTCACAAGCCTGGGTAACTTTAAAAGCATCATTGAACACAGAAGGCCAATAATAGCCTACTCTTATTATCTTCAAAGTTGTAACTCTACCCGAGCTATGACCACCTGCTGACCCTCCATGAAATTCTTCTATGACTCTTTTTTGTTGGTCCTCCTTCAAAAATTTTAGGAGAATACCATCCAAGTTTCTTTTGAACAACCCTTCAGGTAGTAATACATATTTTAGAGCATGAATTCTATACCTCCTTCTTTGAGAAGGATTCATATCAGGTGGGCAGATCCCAGTTTGGAAATACCTGGTCATTTGCTCGATCCAATCAGAATCTGGAGTGTGTACAATCTCTATTTGATCCTCTTTTGTTATCTAACAAGCTATCATTTTTGCCAATGCTGAAGCATCTATCAATCCTTGGCACAAGGCTCTACCTCTTACCAGCTTGGTGGGATGTATTTCTACATCATATTCCTAGATCTTAGTAATCCAACCAGCCCTTTTATCACCTAGGTCACCTTGTAAAATAAAACTTCTTACATCTGGATGAACCACATATACCAGGGTTTTGCTCTATACCAGATATTGTCTAAACTTCTTTAGCGACTTTATCATAACGAACACTTGTCTTTCAATAAAGTTATATTTTACCTGATAATCATGTAAAGTCTGACTCCAAAGGAAGGACTTTATCATAACGAACAGTGTTCATCCCCTTGATTATCTCTCTGGGTGAGTACCGAGGCATAACTCTCTTTAGCTCCATAAGCATAGAGAATAAAATATTTAGTGAAATCAGGATTTATCAAGACTTGGGCTGTTGCAATGGATTGCTTGATGACCTCAAAAACTTGCTTCCTAACCTCAGTCCACTTGAACTCTACCTTTTTCTTGAGTAGTTCAGATATAGGCCTCACTTTCTGTGCAAAATCAGAAATGAATTTCCTAACGAAATTGATTTGACCTAGGAAGGACTGCAAGGTCTTCTGATTAGTAGGCAAAGGAATAGCTAGAATTGCTCTAATTATTTTCGGATCTATGGCCATACCTTCCTTTGAGACCACATGGCCTAATAGTTTTCCCTCATGTACTACAAAAAATGACTTCTTAGGATTCAGTGAGATACCAAATTCTCTATATTTTTGAAAAACTTGTTCCAAATGAGATAGATGATCATTTTTATCATGAGAAAACATCGTCATGTCATCTAGGTAAATCAGAATAACTTTGTTTATAAGTGTACCAAAGGCATAGTCCATGGCCCTCTAAAATGTAGCTCCAGCATTAGACAGCCCAAAGGGTATTCTCTGATAGGCAAATGTACCCCATTTTGTGGTGAATGTTGTTTTGTATTGGTCTTCGTCTTTTACCCAAATTTGGTTATATCCATAGTAACCATCCAATAGTGAGAATATTTCTGCTCCATCTACCACTTGTAATATCTAGTCAATCTGAGGGAGGGGGTAGTGATCCTTGAGGGATGCTTGATTCAGATTTCTAAAATCTATGCATAGGCGTATATCCCCATTCTTCTTTCTTATGGGTACCAAATTGGCTACCCAAGTGGAATGTTTTATTGGATATATTATCCTAGCCTTTAGTAGCTTTAAGAGTTCCTCTCTCATAATGGCTTCTATCCTTGGATTGATAGGCCTCTATTTTTGTCGGAATGGTTTAGCATCGGGTTCTAACTCAATAGTATGCTGGATAATCCTTTTTTCATACACCTTAAGGTCTTCATATGACCAAGCCACAATGTCTTGGTATTTTAAGCATAAAGTTTTAATCTCTTCTACTTCCTCAGGTGAACACTGGATCCCAATATTGAGCTTCTTTCCTATTTCGACCTCCACTTATTTATAGATATTTTCACCGACCTTCATGGCTCCAACCTTCTTTCTATCTTCATTATCAAATAGACTTTCAAGGGTGACCAATCCCCTTGGAATATGATTGTTTCTTAGTTGGATAAAGTCTTGTTGATCTATTTCCTCCAAGTCTTCCTCTTGGACAGTTGAGAGGCATGCTTCTCTTATCATAAAATCTAGAATTTGTTCATCACTTTCAAAAACCTACCAGAATATCTGCTTATATGGCACTGCAGGTCTGAAAACCATTTTAATTCCCTTGGTCTTCTTAGTTCCAAAATCTATAGGAGGATTGAAATTATCTCCCTTCGTTGCCAATGAATCTGCCAGGTGATTCTCTTCTCTAGGCATAAAACTTAGATTTAGGGCATCAAATGAATCCATTAGGTCCCATACCCTATTCCTATAAGCTTTTAAGTAATGGTGCTTACTACTGCACTTATTCCTTACCTGATGGACTATCAACTCAGAATCACCATATATGTTCAAAATCTTGATGCCCATGCTTTCTTCTTGCATCAATCCGAGGCACAAAGCCTCGTACTCTATAACATTGTTAGTACATGACCATGTCAGTCTGTAAGCAAAATTCTTTATCCCTTCTAACTGTGATTGTAGAACCACACCAGCCCCTACACCATTTCTACATTTAGCACCATCAAAATGCATAACCCATGTTTCCTTGTTTCTTAGGGATTGATTAGAAATAGCAAGGAGTTTCTTTTCCAATTTAGTTGTGATGTTGTATGTACCCATACTAGTTCCAAATTGACTATAGTCTTCTCTGAAAGGCAACTCATATTCAATGTCTAGCTCCTCAATGTTTTCCACTAGCTCAAATTCCTCCAAAGGATTAAGATTGCACATATCTTCTTCAATATTTTCAATATGATAAGCAACTGGTTTCTCAGGTGTTATCCTTATCCTTTTTCCTTTGAAAGGGATTACCATGCTAGAATAATCCATGTACATACATCCCCCTAGCTTTGTAGTAAATTCTCTTGAGAGGCATAACCCGAAATAGGGTTCTAAGTCCACCACCACTATTTCCTGCACCACCATTACCTCAGGAGCTCTATGCAACCTCATTAGTACATATTTAATAACCCCAACTATCTTGACAGGTGTCCCATCTAGTTGTAACACTCCAGGACAAGACCGGGTATATTCCATACCCATTTCTTCACAGACCACCTTAGGCATAACTATGGTTGATGCTCCTAAATCAATCATACAATTTTGGACTACCCA
Organism: Wollemia nobilis; assembly: GCA_028583015.1. Classification (NCBI taxonomy): domain Eukaryota; kingdom Viridiplantae; phylum Streptophyta; class Pinopsida; order Araucariales; family Araucariaceae; genus Wollemia; species Wollemia nobilis. The sequence goes on along the minus strand of JAQPPZ010017013.1, from coordinate 1,780,930 downwards.
TCCTTCCATTCTTAAGGATATGTAGAAAGGGGAGGTTTGTTTTTTAGAACAGCAGGTGTCATTTCTTTCTTTTATGGTGGTATACTGAGGATGGTGGTGGTTGGTCTGTTCTAGGGATTTTTGCTGAGGGAAGCTTTAAGCAGGTCAATCTGGCTCGAAATGAAAAGAGTGTCATACAGGCTAGCTTTTGATGGAATCCTTTTCATCTCCTCAACAATGTTGTACTCAGACTTGGTCAGGGATAGTCTTTCCAGTCCTCTTTCTGGCTCACCATATTTCCTTTTGTATTTTTGGGTTACCTCTAATATTTGTCTTTTGGTAATAGAGGGGAACCTGAGCCTTTCTTGATCCTCACCCTTGGATCTCATTATGTCTCCTTCTATTTCTCTTTCAAGATTTTTAGGGAGACTATCTATATTCTCCTTTCCTCTAGCTCGAGGAATAGGAAAAGTGTCACTTCTTTGAGGGGGAAGTCAACTTTCTTTTGAGAAGGGACCTAGAATTGTCCCATCTTCTAGGGGTCTACTTGTAAAGCTTTCTTTCCAGACCTTGTCATAACAACAATCGGACTTTCTTCCTCTAACTCTTTTTTGACCATGATCTGATCAGGGTGCCATAACATATTAACCCTCCCCTTCTAATTCCTTTTAGCTTGATCCATAGCTTGTTGAACATGGTGTTGATACATCACACAAGATTGTGAGTCATGGGGGTCATTGCATACCAAACACCAAAAATTTGCAAGAGTGGTATCTGTAGAACACTCCGGCTCCTCATATGTTGCATTCACCCTAACCCTAGTACTATTACTAGGACCAGGCCTTTGATATTTGTTTACATATGGGAATATCCTCTATTGTGACCTTTCCTGATCTCTATTTTCCATCGAATTCATTCTGTTACTCAGATTTTTCATGGTATTTTGTATATCCATAATAGCAAATAATTCTTGAGAAGGTTGAGAAGGAAGGGGAGGAAAAGGAGGTGTGGAGGATATAGGTTTAGACCGAGGAATCATATTCATTTGTGGATATGGAGATGGTAAATAAAGGGGGTCCATGTAGGAGGGATTTATGGATTGCTCATGGCTACTATTGGTTTCTGAGTTATAGGGCAACATGGTTTTTGGGGGAATTCTTCCCACATTGATCAGGATATTTTCAGCATGGATGGCTACATTATAAACTTGGGGGAAGGTTTCTACTCTATATTGTTGTGTTTGCAAACCTAGCTCTGATCCCAGGGCTCGAATATAATACATGTAATCCAAACATATAGATAGTCTAGCAGTGGGGGAATTCTCTTCCATGTTCTGCTAAATCTCAAATTAAAATCTGAGATAGTTTCTTGTTGGGTTTTTTGCATGGCTATAAATTGATTCAGCATAGAAAATGGATCAACAGATTCATTAAATTATTCTATGAATGGCTCAACCAATGATTGCCATGAAGTGATAGAATTATCTTCCAGAGTTCTAAACCAATGCAATATCTTTCCATGAAAGGACAAGGCTAGAATTCTAACAATAATATTTTCCTCTTTTATGTTGTGGATTGCTGTAAGATTCAAGATATCTTGGTAGTGCTCATAAGCTATTTTCCCAAATCCATCATACATGGGGGTTGCCTTAGATATAGCCTAGGGGATGGCATCTATTTGGGCTAATCTAAGGGGTCCATTTGAATCCCAGTTAGGTTACTTTTGTAGTGGCTGATTAGGAACCATACTTTGTGCCATATTTTTGGCTGTAGGTCTTCTTGGGGAAACTATTGGGTTTTCTTCCAGAAGCTCTTCTTCTTAAATAAAATCTTGATCTAAACTTTTGATAACTGCAACCCATATTTGAGGTAACTCACAATGAAAGAAAGAATCAAGATTTTTCCTCTTGAAATACCTGGTATATATGAAAGTGTATTGGTCTACAATACTTTTTGGAGTCTTCTAACCAGGGAGTTGTTAGTCTTACAATGACACTGAGAGGGGGGGATGAATCAGTGTAGCTCTTTTAACTTGAATTTACAGCTCTTAATACAGTAGCAATTAAAACTAATTACTAGATACAACAAGTATAACACAAGAGCATCACACAACACAAGATTTAACGAGGTTCACCAATGTGGCTACTCCTCAAAAATGACTGCTTGGACTACCATCCAAATCCAGCCTTTGCAAAGCACCAACTTTACAATCAATTTACCAACACCCACTGGAAGGAGCACCAACCCCTTATTTATCTACACCAGCAGAAAGGAGCACCAACCCCTGATTTTCCAGCAACTACTGGAAGGAGCACCAACCCCTGATGCCAAGCTACAACCTGGACTTCAATTTTGAATCTATAAGATTGATAAAAAGATACCTTTGTTTTTGCAAGATCCTGACTGGTCTTTCTTCACCTTTGCCCTCTCTGTGCACTCTACTTTCTCTGCGTAATCACTTCGCACACTCTGCTTCGTTACAGTCGACCTTCATGATCATCTTCTCCCTTTCATGCACTCTACTCTCTTCGCACTATGACCGAACTTTGCACACTTCAACAACACTTCAAATCTCCAAACAACCCTCCTTTTATAACATAATTCTTGTGATGAAAACCCTAATCTTAGTCGGCTTTCATGACAATTGTAAACCCTAATTTTAGTCGATTGTCATCGGTCTTCGTCGGCTTCAACTCAACCGTGAAAATACATGGATATCGTGACACTTTTTCTCCTTGCTCTTTTTCTTAGCTTTGGCCCATGAAAATACATGTCGCGATATCGTGACACTTTTTCTCCTTGCTCTTTCTCTTAGCTTTGGCCTACGAAAATACAACATGTCGCGATATCGTGACACTTTTTCTCCTTGCTCTTTCTCTATTCTTTTTGTTGCAAAAATGCAACATGTCGCGATATCGCGACACTTTTGTTATTCTACCTGCCTACCTTTCTTGAGTCATGAAAATGTGACATGTCACGATATCGTGACACTTTTGCTTCTCTGCCTTCCTATCCTTTTTGAGTCATGAAAATGCGACATGTCACGATATCGTGACACTTTTGCTTCTCTGCCTTCTTGTCCTTTTTGAGTCGTGAAAATGCGACATGTCATGAAATCGTGACACTTCTGCTTTCGAAGTCTTGCTTTCTACTTTTGTCATGAAATCGTGACACTTCTGCCTTTGAAGTCTTCTTTTCTTTTGTCATGAAATCGTGACACTTCTACTTCTGTACTTCATTTCTTTGCTATTGTCATGAAATCATGACACTTTTGCCTTTGAAGTCTTCTTCTCTACTTTTGTCATGAAATCATGACACTTTTGCTTTGTACTTTACTTCTTTGCTTTTGTCATGAAATCGTGACACTTCTACTTTGAAGTCTTGCTTTCTACTTTTGTCATGAAATCATGATAGTTCTACTTCCGTACGCTTCCTCTCTTTCTTTTGTCATGAAAATGTGACATGTCACGAAATCGTGACACTTTTCAAACTTGCTTTCTCTCTCCTATTTTAGTCGCAAAAATGCGACATGTCACGAAATCGTGACACTTTTCCAACTTACTTTCTCTCTCCTATTTTAGTCGTGAAAATGCGACATGTCGCAAAATCGTGACACTTTTCTTACTTGTTCTCTTTCTTCAAACTTGTCGCGAAATCGTGACACTTCTTCCTACTTTCTCTTTTTCTTCCAACATGTCACGAAATCATGACAGTTTTTCCACTTGCCTTTTTCTCTTCCAACATGTCACGAAATCGTGACAGTTTTTCCACTTGCCTTTTTCTCTTCCAACATGTCATGAAATCATGATAGTTTTTCCACTTGCCTTTTTCTCTTCCAACATGTCACGAAATCATGACAGTTTTTCCACTTGCCTTTTTCTCTTCCAACATGTCACGAAATCATGACAGTTTTTCCACTTGCCTTTTTCTCTTCCAACATGTCACGAAATCGCGATAGTTTTTCCTACTTTTTCTCTCTTCCAACATGTCACGAAATCATGATAGTTTTTCCTTCTTTTTCTCTCTTCCAACATGTCATGAAATCATGACAGTTTTTCTTGCCTGTTGTATATGTCATGATATCACGACACTTTTCTTACTTGTCTTTTTCTTTGATCTTTTGCATATGGGCCACTTCGGTCTTCTTGGAAAATCACTGTACATACTCTGAGTAACCTTTGAACTCCTGTCTTCTGCATCTGAATAGCTTTTGAACTTCCTGTCCACTGCATCAATAGATCTATCTGACTGTGTTGACAACAATGACAATACTGTTGTTGCACCTTGCTCAACAATCTCCCCCTTTGGAATTGTTGGCAACACATGTGCAATTTCCTGTAACTCTTCTCCCCCTTTGACAATAATACCAAAGGGCTACTGCAGACTCCCCTTGAGTCCATGCACAACATTCTCAGGCACAATTTATTACACTTAGCAAAAATCATGACCACTCCCCCTGAGAATGTGATCCCTATAGCTAGTCAATTCTTGGGAAGTGTGACCACTCCCAATTTATTGCGAAGGTACTCAAAAACTTCCTTGGGCAATGGTTTTGTGAAGATATCCGCTACTTGCTCTGTAGTTGGAACAAAATCCAATTTAACCTCACCTTTCGCAACTTTCTCCTTCAAAAAGTGATACTGGATAGCAATGTGTTTTGTGCGTGAATGCATAACCAGATTCTTGGAGATGTTAATGGCACTTGTGTTATCACACTTAACTGATATTGGCTCACTGAAGCTGATACCAAGATCTTTCAGGGTTTGTTTCATCCACAATACCTATGTACAACATGTTGTCACTGCAATATATTCTGCCTCTACTGTCGATAGAGAAACTGACTCTTGTTTCTTACTGTGCCACGCGACCAATCTGTCTCCAAGATAGAATGCACCTCCATTGGTACTCTTTCTATCATCTACACATCCTGCCCAATCTGCATCTGAATACGAAATGAGGGTGAAGTCTTTACCTTTCGGATACCATAACCCATACTCCATAGTACCCTTGAGGTATCGAAGAATCCTCTTTACTATTGTCACATGAGTCTCCTTGGGATTAGCTTGAAATCGTGCTACCATGCATACTGCCTGCAAAATATCTGGTCTGGTAGCTATCAGGTACAGTAAGCTTCCAATCATAGATCTGTACATGGTTTGATCAACAGGTGGAGATTTGTCATCCTTGCTCAACTTGCAACTTGTCGTCATGGGAGTGCTAACTGGCTTACAATCCTCCATTGTGAATTTTTTCAACATCTCTTTCACATATTTAACTTGACAAATAAATATGCCCTTCTTATTTTGATTAACTTGCAACCCGAGGAAATACGAAAGTTCACCAATCATTGACATTTCAAATTCTTTCTGCATCTTATTTGCTAAATCTTTACATGACTCATCTTTGCTGCTGCCAAATATGATATCATCTACGTATACAACAAGAACAATAAGATGCCCATTTTCTATTTTGACATACAAATTACTATCCACCATACCTTTCTTAAACCTTTGTTGGGTGAGATAGTTGTCTAGCCTTGCATACCATGCTCGGGGTGCCTGTTTTAAGCCATATAATGCTTTCTTCAACTTGCAAACAAGGTTGGGATCATCACCAAGTTGGAAACCATCTGGTTGCTCAATATAAACCTCTTCTTCAAGTTTTCCATTCAAAAACGCTGATTTTACATCCATTTGATAAACTTTGAAATTCTTGTAGACTGCTAAAGCCAAAAACATTCTAATTGCCTCTAGTCTCGCTACTGGTGCAAAAGTTTCCTCAAATTCAATGCCTTCAACTTGTGCATAACCCTTACATACCAATCTTGCTTTGTTTCTAACTACCTGTCCGTCTTCATTCAATTTGTTTCAAAAAACCCATTTAGTCCCGATTATATTTTTATTTGCAGGTCTAGGTACTAACTCCCAAGTTTCGTTTTTCTCGATCTGATCTAATTCTTCATTTATTGCCTTCATCCAACTTTCATCTTTACTTGCGTCAGCAACATTTTTGGGCTCGATGCTGGATAATAGAGAGTAGTTACTTACTACTCTTCTTCTTGTCTGAACACCAACTTTGGGGTCTCCAATTATTTGCTCTCTAGGATGATTTTTCTGCTGTCTGTTTTGAATTTCTTATTTTCTTCCACTTCTGAATCACAACTTAAATCATCTGAGTCAATTTTCTGTATCTTTTCCATTTCGTTTTCCTCATCTCCTTCAATAACCTCTTCATAAATTGGGTAGTTCATTTCATAGCTAATTACTCGTTCTCTACCTTCATCAAATTTAACATCGACACTGTCCACAATTTTCTTTAGCTTCTTGTTATAGCATTTGTAAGCTTTGCTTTTTGATGAATAACCAACAAAAATACCTTCATCCGCTCTATCTTCAAACTTACCAAGATTATCTTCAGTTCTTTTGATGTAGCACTTGCTGCCAAAAACTTTGAGGTATTTTGTTGTTGCCCTTTTACCGAACCACAATTCATAAGGAGTTTTGCTTTCATGTGTTCTCAGCATGTACCTATTTTGGATATACACCATAGTATGGACTGCTTCTTTCCAAAATATGTCTGCTAGTCTGCTTTCAGCTAGCATAGTCCGTGCCATTTCCTGCACTATCCTGTTCTTTCTTTCTACCACTCCATTCTGCTGAGGTGTCCTGGCTACTGAAAACTGTCTCCTAATACCGTATTTTTCACAGTACTCTGTAAACTCTTCTGAAATGAATTCTCCTCCTCTATCTGATCTTAAACATTTGATCCTCTTTCCTATTTCATTCTCAACCTAGTTTTTGAAAATCTTGAACATATCAAAAGCTTCTGATTTATGCTTCAAGAAAAATATCCATGTCATTCTGGAATAGTCATCAATGCACAACATAAAATATTTGTCACCATTTATGCTTTGTGTTCTCATGGGTCCACATAAATCGGTGTGTATTAGTTCCAAAGGTTTGCTTGTGTAGTACTCTTTTGTTTTGAATGTGACTCTAGTTTGCTTCCCCTTTTGGCATGAAGCACAAATGTTGTTTGCAGGTTTGTTGATGGTGGGAATATCTCTCATTGCCCCTTTTGAGGTGATTTTTACTAGATTATCAAAACTGATATGACCGAGTCTCTTATGCCACAACCAATTTTCTTCTTCATGTCCAATAAAACAAGCTCCTTTTGAAGTCTCTGAGAGCGTGTACAGGTTTCCAGATGTCCTTGCTCTAGTTGCTATCAATTTTCCACTATTTGTTTTTTTGACTTCACAACCCTGCTTCATAAAAACTACTTCATGACCTTTATCACAAATCTGACTTACGCTCAACAGGTTATGTTTCAAACCATCCACAAACAAGACTTCCTCTGACTTAATTTTTCCCTCACTAATTTTAACTGAACCTTTGCCAACTATCTTAGCTCCATCATTATTCCCAAACTTTACTGAACCACCTTCATATTTCTGTAACTTCTCAAATTTATGTTTGTCACCTGTCATATGATTGGAGCATCCACTATCAAGTATCCATGGTACATATTTGTTCTATGCTTTAAATGTTGTTTGTACGATTAAGGATTCCTTTTCTTCCTTAAGTCGCTCTTTTCCTTTCCACTCCATTTTGATAGTAGTTTTGGGTTCTTGTTTTGCCTTTCCCTTATCAACAACTTGTGCATGTTTTTCAGGAAGTTTTCTATTTTGTCTCATCTTATTTGGTTGAAATTTTCTTCCCTGAGACTGATTTGATGCAAATGTACTTCTACAGTTTCTTGCAATGTGCCCAAAATTATGATAGTTATAACATTCTACTGTATAATTCATCAGAGGAGAAAAAGCATTTCTACTGGTGAAATTCCTTGGTCTTACATTATATTTGCAATCTGAGATTTTATGTCCATAGCCATTGCATTTAAAATAGAAACCAGAAAAGGGATAATTGAACCTGGGTGAAGGTCTTTGCCATGTTGTCGTAGGAGCCATAGGTCTTCTTCTTCTTTGATGTGTGACATTGGTGAATCCATCATTGTCAATTCTCCTTTCATGCCTGGTATTATTGCTTTCTCTTGCATGAGATGTTTTTCCTTGATCAACCTATTTCTTATCTTTGTTCTTTATGGATTCTACATTTCTGGCCTTTGATCCATTTGATGATTCTCCTTCGATGAAACCTAGACCAAATTTGATGCCTACAGGCCTTTGGTCATTTATGATCTTATCCAGCTTCATAGAACTTACTTCACGTTTGTGATAACAACTGATTTTCTTATTCATCTCTTCTAGCTGCATTCTTAAACCAACAATCTCTTCTTCTAGCTTGCTGCAATCATCTATTTTCATGGTTATTTGCACTTCGAGATCTTCGAAGATTTTCTTGGATTCTTCTATCTGTACTTTCAAACTGGATATGATTTCATTTGCATCCTCAAGCCTTTTTGAAAGTTTCTTATTCTTTTTCTTCTCTATTCTCCACTCTTCAAGTGCAGAGATCAACTCACCTTCTAGATCTACTTCAGCCTCAGGGTTTTCACCACATACTTCTGAGTTCACTCCTTCTTCCTTTTGTGATCTTACTTCTTCAAATGCCATGAAAAGAGCTTCACCTGTTTCCTCTTCAAAAACCTCACCGGAGTTGTCTTCTGATGAACTGGCATTCCTGGAGATGAAACTTTTCTTCTTGAAGTTGCCTTTTCTAAAATTCATTTTCTTCTTCCAGTCACTTCTTTCTTGGTGCGATCCTTCATCATTTTTGTTCTTCTCTTTAAGTGGACATTTAGTCACAAAATGCCCAACGCCTCCACAGTTGAAACATTTAAGCGGTAGCTTTCCTCTGTATTTTCCTTTTCCCCTTTTTAGTTTTCTAACAAAGTTTGCTTCCATTTCATCTAACGTCTCTTCTTCCTCAGACTCTTGTTTTGCATTTTTATCTTTAAGGGCCTTAAAAGCCGCTTCTCTGTCTCATGGGTTTAGATCTTCCTATCCTCATCTCATATGCAGTCAAAGAACCATACATCTCATCTATACTAAAATAATTTAGATTCTTAGCTTCTTCTATCGCTGAGACTTTAGAATCAAACCTTTGAGGAAGAGATCTTAATACCTTTTTCACGATGGCAGAGTCATCGATATCCTCGTCGAGTCCTCTGATCGCATTAATGATTCCATTAACTCTTAACATATATGCCTCAATGTTTTCATTGTCATTCATCTTTAATGCTTCGAACTGAGCTCGATGTGTCTATAACTTGGCCTCCTTGATCTTATCGTCTCCTTCATGAATACTCCTCAGTTTGTCCCATATCTCTTTTGCCATTTTACAACTCATGATCTTTACTAGTTCACTGTCTGCTAATCCGCACATGATAGCATTCTTTGCTTTTGAGTTACTTTCAAATAGTTTCTTTTCGTCAGCCTCTTTTGGAGGAGTGATGGGTATTGTGTAACCACTAACTACTGAATCCCAGATGTCGTATCCCAAAGCACAGAGATATGTCTGCATCCTGATTCTCCAGAACGCGTAATTAGATCCATCAAACAATGGTGCTTTGTTTGATGAGAAACCTTCACCACCTGCCATTGTGTTACTTCCAAGATCACCCTAGCCGGTTAGGCTTGTACAAGAACTTAGCTCTGATACCAATTGTTAGTCTTACAATGACACTGAGAGGGGGGGTGAATCAGTGTAGCTCTTTTAACTTGAATTTACAGCTCTTAATATAGTAGCAATTAAAACTAATTACTAGATACAACAAGTATAACACAAGAGCATCACACAACACAAGATTTAATGAGGTTCACCAATGTGGCTACTCCTCAAAAATGACTGCTTGGACTACCATCCAAATCTAGCCTTTGCAAAGCACCAACTTTACAATCAATTTACCAACACCCATTGGAAGGAGCACCAACCCCTTATTTATCTACACCAGTAGAAAGGAGCACCAACCCCTGATTTTCCAGCAACTACTGGAAGGAGCACCAACCCCTGATGCCAAGCTGCAACCTGGACTTCAATTTTGAATCTATAAGATTGATAGAAAGATACCTTTGTTTTTGCAAGATCCTGACTGGTCTTTCTTCACCTTTGCCCTCTCTACGCACTCTACTTTCTCTGTGCAATCACTTCGCACACTCTGCTTCGATACAGTCGACCTTCACGATCATCTTCTCCCTTTCGTGCACTCTGCTCTCTTCGCACTACGACCGAACTTCGCACACTTCAACAACACTTCAAATCTCCAAACAACCCTCCTTTTATAACAAAATTCTTGTGATGAAAACCCTAATCTTAGTCGGATTTCATGACAATTGTAAACCCTAATTTTAGTCGGCTATCATCGGTCTTCGTCGGCTTCAACTCAACCGTGAAAATACAACATGTCGCGATATCACGACACTTTTTCTCCTTGCTCTTTTTCTTAGCTTTGGCCCATGAAAATACATGTCGCGATATCGTGACACTTTTTCTCCTTGCTCTTTCTCTTAGCTTTGGCCTATAAAAATACAACATGTCATGATATCGTGACACTTTTGCCTCCGTACACTTTCTCTATTCTTTTGTCACGAAAATGCGACATTTCGTGATATCGTGACACTTTTTTATTTCTCTCCCCTTCTTTGTCATGAAAATGCGACATTTCATGATATCATGACACTTTTGTTATTCTGCCTGCCTATCCTTCTTGAGTCATAAAAATGCGACATGTCATGATATCGCGACACTTTTGCTTCTCTACCTTCCTGTCCTTTTTGAGTCGTAAAAATGCGACATGTCACGAAATCGTGACACTTCTGCTTCTGAAGTCTTGCTTTCTACTTTTGTCATGAAATCGTGACACTTCTACCTTCGAAGTCTTCTTCTCTATTTTTAAAAATAGACATTTAATAGTTTTTTCTTCTTTTGTCATGAAATCATGACACTTCTCTAGTACTTCTTTTCTTTTGTCATGAAATCGATGACACTTCTTAAGTCTTGCTTTCACTTTTGTCATGAAATCGTGAATTCTACTTCGTACGCTTCCTCTCTTTCTTTTGTCATGAAAATGCGACATGTCACGAAATCGTGACACTTTTCAAACTTGCTTTCTCTCTCCTATTTTAGTCATGAAAATGCGACATGTCATAAAATCATGACACTTTTCCAACTTACTTTCTCTCTCCTATTTTAGTCGCAAAAATGCGACATGTCACGAAATCATGACACTTTTCTTACTTGTTCTCTTTCTTCGAACTTGTCACGAAATCGCGACACTTCTTCCTGCTTTCTCTTTTTCTTCCAACATGTCATGAAATCGCGATAGTTTTTCCACTTGCCTTTTTCTCTTCCAACATGTCACGAAATCGTGACAGTTTTTCCACTTGCCTTTTTCTCTTCCAACATGTCACGAAATCGCGATAGTTTTTCCACTTGCCTTTTTCTCTTCCAACATGTCGCGAAATCGCGATAGTTTTTCCACTTGCCTTTTTCTCTTCCAACATGTCACGAAATCATGACAGTTTTTCCACTTGCCTTTTTCTCTTCCAACATGTCACAAAATCACGACAGTTTTTCCTACTTTTTCTCTCTTCCAACATGTCACGAAATCATGACAGTTTTTCTTGCTTTTTCTCTCTCTTCCAACATGTCGCGAAATCACGACAGTTTTTCTTGCCTACTGTATATGTCGCGATATCGTGACACTTTTCTTACTTGTCTTTTTCTTTGATCTTTTGCATATGGGCCACTTCGGTCTTCTTGGAAAAACACTGTACATACTCTGAGTAACCTTTGAACTCCTGTCTTCTCGCATCTGAAAAGCTTTTGAACTTCCTGTCCACTGCATCAATAGATCTATCTGACTGTGTTGACAACAATGACAATACTATTGCTGCACCTTGCTCAACAGAGTTGCCAGGTGAAGTTTCTTTTCTCTGCTAATAAGGTCAAGAAAATTCACCAAATATTGATTCCTTCAGGTCGAGATAACAATAACTCTTTATATGAGTTTCGTGTTCCTTGTGAACGGTCCCACTGGGCATGCCAAAAAATTTTGGGCACTAAATTACACAAAGTTTTCACTTGATACTGTAGCTTTCTATCTTCCTACATTCTATCTAGGCTTACACCCGATAGCTGAAGCTCAACACTCAACATTGGATGGACCAAAATAGGGGTTTTCGATCCAACCTCTAGAGTAGGTTGGTTCCTTGTCAACTTAGCAAGTTGTTGACACAATTATGTCACTTAGGGTTTGGATTTTAGGGTAATATAAGGTTAGGGCTATAGATATGTGGATAATAGTGGACAGATAGGTTAATAGTATTACACTACTATAAAAAACTCCCAAAAAACCATGCTAAGGACATATACTCAGATCAATATTTATCCCAAAATAGATTGTTTTATATATTAAAGCACAATAGAGAAATTTTGTAGCAAGCAATTTAAATATCCAATGAATGATAATCCAAATAAAAAAATTCACCAAACACCTAGATTTCACATAAATGTACTTCCTAACCACATAGAAAGAATTCAAAAGTAGATTTCAATTACTTATAATTGCTAGTAATCCAAAATTTGACACAAACAAACCATCAAAGTATTTATAGAAATGTAACTAAGAAATCTGAACCTCTAACATCAAGCATGATAACACAAACTTGAGGTGAAGATCAATGTATTGCTCCTTTCATTTAGCTCTTCAGGAATATTTACAATGGTACAAGCAAACACGCTAGAGCCGATCCTTAAAAATGAGGGTTCGACCTCTACTTATAGTTTTCTCATTACAATAAACAAGAAACAATACCAAAGATCTTGTTATAATAGCACAACAAAGATCGGCTCTAGCGAATTTGCTTGTACCATCGTAAATATTCAAATCTCCAAACAACCCTCCTTTTATAACAAAAATCTTGTGATGAAAACCCTAATCTTAGTCGGCTATAAACCCTAATCTTAGTCGGCTTTCATGAAAATTGTAAACCCTAATATCAGTTAGCTATCATCGGTCTTTGTCGGCTTCAACTCGACCGTGAAAATACAACATGTCGCGATATCGCGACACTTTTTCTCCTTGCTCTTTTTCTTAGCTTTGGCCCATGAAAATACAACATGTCACGATATCATGACACTTTTTCTCCTTGCTCTTTCTCTTAGTTTTGGCCTACAAAAATACAACATGTCACGATATCGCAATGCTTTTGCCTCTATTCACTTTCTCTATTCTTTTTGTCACAAAATGTGACATTGCGTGATATCGCTACACTTTTGTTATTCTGCCTGCCTGCCCTTCTTAAGTCACGAAACTGCGACATGTCATGATATCGTGAAAATTTTACTTCTCTGCCTTCCTATCCTTTTTGAGTCACAAAAATGCGACATGTCATGAAATTGTGACACTTTTTGCTTCTCTACCTTCCTATCATTTTCGAGTTGTGAAAATGCGACATGTCGCGAAATCGCAACACTTCTGCTTTTGAAGTCTTGCTTTCTGCATTTGTCGTGAAATTGTGACACTTCTACCTTCAAAGTCTTCTTCTCTACTTTTGTCACAAAATCATGACACTTCAGCTTCCGTACTTCACTTCTTTGTTATTATCACAAAATTGCAACACTTCTACCTTCAAAGTCTTCTTCTCTGCTTTTTTCGTGAAATCATGACACTTCTGCTTCCATACTTTACTTCTTTGCTTTTGTCACAAAATCATGACACTTTTGCTTCCGAAGTCTTGCTTTCTGCTTTTGTCACAAAATCATGATAGTTCTGCTTCCGTACTCTTCCTCTCTTTCTTTTTTTGTGAAAATGCGACATGTCGCAAAATCGTGACACTTTTCAAACTTGCTTTCTCTCTCCTATTTTAGTCATGAAAATGCGACATGTCGCAAAATCATGACACTTTTCCAACTTACTTTCTCTCTCCTATTTTAGTTGCAAAAATGCGACATGTCACGAAATCGTGACACTTTTCTTACTTGTTCTCTTTCTTCGAACTTGTCGCAAAATCACGACACTTCTTCCTGCTTTCTCTTTTTCTTCCAACATGTCTCGAAATCACAATAGTTTTTCTACTTGCCTTTTTCTCTTCCAACATGTCATGAAATTGTGATAGTTTTTCCACTTGCCTTTTTCTCTTCCAACATGTCGCGAAATTGCGATAGTTTTTCCACTTGCCTTTTTCTCTTCCAACATGTCGCGAAATTGCGACAGTTTTTCCACTTGTCTTTTTCTCTTCCAATATGTCGCGAAATCATGACATTTTTGCCACTTGCTTTTTTTTCTTCCAACATGTCGCAAAATCACGACAATTTCTCCTACTTTTTCTCTCTTCCAACATGTCACGAAATCATGACAGTTTTTCTTGCTTTTTCTCTTTCTTCCAACATGTCGTGAAATCACGACAGTTTTTCTTGCCTGCTGTATATGTCGTCATATCGCGACACTTTTCTTTTTCTTTGATCTTTTGCATATGAGCCACTTCAGTCTTCTTGGAAAAACACTGTACATACTCTGAGTAACATTTAAACTCCTATCTTCTGCATCTAAAAAGCTTTTGAACTTCCTGTCCACTGCATCAATAGATCTATCTGACTGTGTTGACAATAATGACAATACTGTTGCTGCACCCTGCCCAACAGGAGTTTCCAGGTGAAGTTTCTTTTCTCTGCTAATAAGGTCAAGAAAATTCACCAAATCTTGATTCCTTCAGGTCGAGATAACAATAACTCTTTATATGAGTTTCGTGTTCCTTGTGAACGGTCCCACTAGGCATGCCAAAAATTGTTGGGCACTAAATTACATAAAGTTTTCACTTGATACTGTAGCTTTCTATCTTCCTACATTCTATCTAGGCTTACACCCGATAGCTGCAGCTCAACACTCAACATTGGATGGACCAAAATAGGGGTTTTCGATCCAACCTCTAGAGTAGGTTGGTTCCTTGTCAACTTAGCAAGTTGTTGACACAATTATGTCACTTAGGGTTTGGATTTTAGGGTAATATAAGGTTAGGGCTATAGATATGTGGATAATAGTGGACAGATAGGTTAATAGTATTACACTACTATAAAAAAATCCCAAAAAACCATGCTAAGGACATATACTCAGATCAATATTTATCCCAAAATAGATTGTTTTATATATTAAAGCACAATAGAGAAATTTTGTAGCAAGCAATTTCAATATCCAAGGAATGATAATCCAAATAAAAAAATTCACCAAACACCTAGATTTCATAAAAATGTACTTCCTAACCACATAGAAAGAATTCAAAAGTAGATTTCAATTACTTATAATTGCTAGTAATCCAAAATTCGGCACAAACAAACCATCAAAGTATTTATAGAAATGTAACTAAGAAATCTAAACCTCTAACATCAAGCATGATAACACAAACTTGAGGTGAAGATCAATGTATTGCTCCTTTCATTTAGCTCTTCAGGAATATTTACAATGGTACAAGCAAACACGCTAGAGACGATCCTTAAAAATGAGGGTTCGACCTCTACTTATAGTTTTCTCATTACAATAAACAAGAAACAATACCAAAGATCTTGTTATAATAGCACAACAAAGATCGGCTCTAGCGAATTTGCTTGTACCATTGTAAATATTCAAATCTCCAAACAACCCTACTTTTATAACAAAAATCTTGTGATGAAAACCCTAATCTTAGTCGGCTATAAACCCTAATCTTAGTCGGCTTTCATGAAAATTGTAAACCCTAATATCAGTTAGCTATCATCGGTCTTTGTCGGCTTCAACTCGACCGTGAAAATACAACATGTCACGATATCGCGACACTTTTTCTCCTTGCTCTTTTTCTTAGCTTTGGCCCATGAAAATACAACATGTCAAGATATCATGACACTTTTTCTCCTTGCTCTTTCTCTTAGTTTTGGCCTACAAAATTACAACATGTCACGATATCGCAATGCTTTTGCCTCTATTCACTTTCTCTATTCTTTTTGTCACAAAATGTGACATTGCGTGATATCGCTACACTTTTGTTATTCTGCCTGCCTGCCCTTCTTAAGTCACGAAACTGCGACATGTCATGATATCGTGAAAATTTTACTTCTCTGCATTCCTATCCTTTTTGAGTCACAAAAATGCGACATGTCGTGAAATTGTGACACTTTTTGCTTCTCTACCTTCCTATCATTTTCGAGTTGTGAAAATGCGACATGTTGCGAAATCGCAACACTTCTACTTTTGAAGTCTTGCTTTCTGCTTTTGTCGTGAAATTGTGACACTTCTACCTTCAAAGTCTTCTTCTCTACTTTTGTCGCAAAATCATAACACTTCTACTTCCGTACTTCACTTCTTTGTTATTATCACAAAATTGCAACACTTCTACCTTCAAAGTCTTCTTCTCTGCTTTTGTCGTGAAATCGTGACACTTCTACTTCCATACTTTACTTCTTTGTTTTTGTCACAAAATCATGACACTTTTTCTTCCGAAGTCTTGCTTTCTGCTTTTGTCACAAAATCATGACAGTTCTGCTTCCGTACTCTTCCTCTCTTTCTTTTTTCGTGAAAATGCAACATGTCGCAAAATCGTGACACTTTTCAAACTTGCTTTCTCTCTCCTATTTTAGTCACGAAAATGCGACATGTCGCAAAATCATGACACTTTTCCAAATTACTTTCTCTCTCCTATTTTAGTTGCAAAAATGCGACATGTCGCGAAATCGTGACACTTTTCTTACTTGTTCTCTTTCTTCGAACTTGTCGCAAAATCACGACACTTCTTGCTTTCTCTTTTTCTTCCAACATGTCTCGAAATCATGATAGTTTTTCTACTTGCCTTTTTCTCTTCCAACATGTCACGAAATTGTGACAGTTTTTCCACTTGCCTTTTTCTCTTCCAACATGTCACGAAATTGCGATAGTTTTTCCACTTGCCTTTTTCTCTTCCAACATGTCGCGAAATTGTGACAGTTTTTCCACTTGCCTTTTTCTCTGCCAATATGTCGCAAAATCATGACATTTTTGCCACTTGCTTTTTTTTCTTCCAACATGTCGCAAAATCATGACAATTTCTCCTACTTTTTCTCTCTTCCAACATGTCACGAAATCATGACAGTTTTTCTTGCTTTATCTCTCTCTTCCAACATGTCATGAAATCACGACAGTTTTTCTTGTTTGCTGTATATGTCGTCATATCACGACACTTTTCTTACTTGTCTTTTTCTTTGATCTTTTGCATATGAGCCACTTCAGTCTTCTTGGAAAAACACTGTACATACTCAGAGTAACATTTAAACTCCTATCTTCTGCATCTAAAAATCTTTTGAACTTCCTATCCACTGCATCAATAGATCTATCTGACTGTGTTGACAATAATGACAATACTATTGCTGCACCCTGACCAACAGGAGTTGCCAGGTGAAGTTTCTTTTCTCTGCTAATAAGGTCAAGAAAATTCACCAAATCTTGATTCCTTCAGGTCGAGATAACAATAACTCTTTATATGAGTTTCGTGTTCCTTGTGAACGGTCCCACTGGGCATGCCAAAAATTGTTGGGCACTAAATTACACAAAGTTTTCACTTGATACTATAGCTTTCTATCTTCCTACATTCTATATAGGCTTACACCCGATAGCTGCAGCTCAACACTCAACATTGTATGGACCAAAATAGGGGTTTTCGATCCAACCTCTAGAGTAGGTTGGTTCCTTGTCAACTTAGCAAGTTGTTGACACAATTATGTCACTTAGGGTTTGGATTTTAGGGTAATATAAGGTTAGGGCTATAGATATGTGGATAATAGTGGACAGATAGGTTAATAGTATTACACTACTATAAAAAACTCCCAAAAAACCATGCTAAGGACATATACTCAGATCAATATTTATCCTAAAATAGATTGTTTTATATATTAAAGCACAATAGAGAAATTTTGTAGCAAGCAATTTCAATATCCAAGGAATGATAATCCAAATAAAAAAATTCACCAAACACCTAGATTTCATAGAAATGTACTTCCTAACCACATAGAAAGAATTCAAAAGTATATTTCAATTACTTATAATTGCTAGTAATCCAAAATTCGGCACAAACAACCATCAAAGTATTTATAGAAATGTAACTAAGAAATCTGAACCTCTAACATCAAGCATGATAACACAAACTTGAGGTGAAGATCAATGTATTGCTCCTTTCATTTAGCTCTTTAGGAATATTTACAATGGTACAAGCAAACACGCTAGAGCCGACCCTTAAAAATGAGGGTTCGACCTCTACTTATAGTTTTCTCATTACAATAAACAAGAAACAATACCAAAGATCTTGTTATAATAGCACAACAAAGATCGGCTCTAGCGAATTTGCTTGTACCATTGTAAATATTCAAATCTCCAAACAACCCTCCTTTTATAACAAAAATCTTGTGATGAAAACCCTAATCTTAGTCGGCTATAAACCCTAATCTTAGTCGGCTTTCATGAAAATTGTAAACCCTAATATCAGTTAGCTATCATCGGTCTTTGTGAGCTTCAACTCGACCATGAAAATACAACATGTCGCGATATCGCGACACTTTTTCTCCTTGCTCTTTTTCTTAGCTTTGGCCCATGAAAATACAACATGTCACGATATCATGACACTTTTTCTCCTTGCTCTTTCTCTTAGTTTTGGCCTACAAAAATACAACATGTCACGATATCGCAATGCTTTTGCCTCTATTCACTTTCTCTATTCTTTTTGTCACAAAATGTGACATTGCGTGATATCGCTACACTTTTGTTATTCTGCCTGCCTGCCCTTCTTAAGTCACGAAACTGCGACATGTCATGATATCATGAAAATTTTACTTCTCTGCCTTCCTATCCTTTTTTAGTCACAAAAATGCGACATGTCATGAAATTGTGACACTTTTTGCTTCTCTACCTTCCTATCATTTTCGAGTTGTGAAAATGCGACATGTCACGAAATCGCAACACTTCTGCTTTTGAAGTCTTGCTTTCTACTTTTGTCGTGAAATTGTGACACTTCTACCTTCAAAGTCTTCTTCTCTACTTTTGTCACAAAATCATGACACTTCAGCTTCCGTACTTCACTTCTTTGTTATTATCACAAAATTGCAACACTTCTACCTTCAAAGTCTTCTTCTCTGCTTTTTTCGTGAAATCATGACACTTCTGCTTCCATACTTTACTTCTTTGCTTTTGTCACAAAATCATGACACTTTTGCTTCCGAAGTCTTGCTTTTTGCTTTTGTCACAAAATCATGACAGTTCTGCTTCCGTACTCTTCCTCTCTTTCTTTTTTCGTGAAAATGCGACATGTCGCAAAATCGTGACACTTTTCAAACTTGCTTTCTCTCTCCTATTTTAGTCATGAAAATGCGACATGTCGCAAAATCATGACACTTTTCCAAATTACTTTCTCTCTCCTATTTTAGTTGCAAAAATGCGACATGTCGTGAAATCGTGACACTTTTCTTACTTGTTCTCTTTCTTCGAACTTGTCGCAAAATCACGACACTTCTTCCTGCTTTCTCTTTTTCTTCCAACATGTCTCGAAATCACGATAGTTTTTCTACTTGCCTTTTTCTCTTCCAACATGTCACGAAATTGTGACAGTTTTTCCACTTGCCTTTTTCTCTTCCAACATGTCACGAAATTGCGATAGTTTTTCCACTTGCCTTTTTCTCTTCCAACATGTCGCGAAATTACGACAGTTTTTCCAGTTGCCTTTTTCTCTTCCAATATGTTGCGAAATCATGACATTTTTGCCACTTGCTTTTTTTTTTTCCAACATGTCGCAAAATCACGACAATTTCTCCTACTTTTTCTCTCTTCCAACATGTCACGAAATCATGACAGTTTTTCTTGCTTTTTCTCTCTCTTCCAACATGTGAAATCACGACAGTTTTTCTTGCCTGTTGTATATGTCGTCATATCGCGACACTTTTCTTACTTGTCTTTTTCTTTGATCTTTTGCATATGAGCCACTTCAGTCTTCTTGGAAAAACACTGTACATACTCTGAGTAACATTTAAACTCCTATCTTCTGCATCTAAAAAGCTTTTGAACTTCCTGTCCACTGCATCAATAGATCTATCTCGATCGTGTTGACAATAATGACAATATCGTTGCTGCACCCCCGCCCAACAGAGTTGCCGGTGAAGTTTCTTTTCTCTCGCTAATAAGGTCAAGAAAATTCACCAAATCCTGATTCCTTCAGTGTGAGATAACAATAACTCTTTATATGGGTTTTGTGTTCCTTGTGAACGGTCCCATCGGGCATGCCAAAAATTGTTGGGCACTAAATTACACAAAGTTTTCACTTGATACTGTAGCTTTTTATCTTCCTACTTTCTATCTAGGCTTACACCCGATAGCTGCGACTCAACACTCAACATTGGATGGACCAAAATAGGGGTTTTCGATCCAACCTCTAGAGTAGGTTGGTTCCTTGTCAACTTAGCAAGTTGTTGACACAATTATGTCACTTAGGGTTTGGATTTTAGGGTAATATAAGGTTAGGGCTATAGATATGTGGATAATAGTGGACATATATGTTAATAGTATTACATTACTATAAAAAACTCCCAAAAAACCATGCTAAGGACATATACTCAGATCAATATTTATCCCAAAATAGATTGTTTTATATATTAAAGCACAATAGAGAAATTTTGTAGCAAGCAATTTCAATATCCAAGGAATGATAATCCAAATAAAAAAATTCACCAAACACCTAGATTTCACAGAAATGTACTTCCTAACCACATAGAAAGAATTCAAAAGTAGATTTCAATTACTTATAATTGCTAGTAATCCAAAATTTGGCACAAACAAACCATCAAAGTATTTATAGAAATGTAACTAAGAAATCTGAACCTCTAACATCAAGCATGATAACACAAACTTGAGGTGAAGATCAATGTATTGCTCCTTTCATTTAGCTCTTCAGGAATATTTACAATGGTACAAGCAAACACGATAGAGCCGATCCTTAAAAATGAAGGTTCGACCTCTACTTATAGTTTTCTCATTACAATAAACAAGAAACAATACCAAAGATCTTGTTATAATAGCACAACAAAGATATTTAGTTGGCATTATCTCATTGGTCTGTCCTCCGAGAATTCTACTAAAGAAAAGTCCACCATGGAAGCTTGGGGTCTTTGCAACTTGTTGATCGCTCAATGGAACTAAAGTTCATACCATTAAAGATCATGTGTCTTCGTCGATCCTTATTGGGAGTGAATTACCATCATCGATCTGTAATTGCCTCTGGTTTGATCTTCTTGGAAAACTCTCAATGCTTCATCTTCCAGTCAACTATCACAAATTCTGATGCAGTAATATCTTTTAAACCACTAAGATTTGGCATCTTAACCTCCACCATTGATTATCTTCATCACATGATTTAGATTCAATTTGACACAAGCTAAACGCCATTCTATTTTAAAATTTATGATGTCATATTTTAATCAGAAGCAGTGGAATCTCCAATCTGGATCTATGATATCTGAACATCGAATCTGCTTTGGGATCTATCATATTCAAAATTATATTCTTCAATACACATTAGAATATTGATGATGTCACCTCTTTCTTATAGCCTTTGTGGATTTAATTTCAGATAGAGCAAAGACTAATCACCAATCTAGGTCTGGAGCTAGTCACATACTTCTTCCATCATGAATTTGCACTTTTGTTATTCCATCGCCCCATTTTATCTTCATTCCAAAAAATAAAGACTTGTTCATTCCCTGAATCACCAATCCACACTTTTCTACTAGTGACATCATCATTAATCCAGAGCCAAAAATAAAAGGACATTCCCAAAATTGGATATTCAATATAAAAAGATGTCATCCCGCATTTTTCCACTACTGATGTCATCATCTCTTAGGAACTTTTGTGGATTTGAGATTTGCCATCATTCTAGAGCCAAAGTGAAATCACCCAAAATTGCTCCAAACATGAAAACTTCACTAACTATTGAGTGGATTCATATCTTCTAACCCAGTTCTACTTCAAATCATACTACAAGGTTTGTGGAATGATGATTTTATCACTTAGTCAAAATTATACAAAATTTTACTAAGTATGTAACCATTTTGGGCGTAGAGGAGTTTTTGTAACTCCTATTTAATAATAAGAGCAATGGTGGGATGCATGTGATGCAACTTTTA
This sequence comes from Wollemia nobilis, assembly GCA_028583015.1. Classification (NCBI taxonomy): domain Eukaryota; kingdom Viridiplantae; phylum Streptophyta; class Pinopsida; order Araucariales; family Araucariaceae; genus Wollemia; species Wollemia nobilis. Next base: position 1,758,828 of record JAQPPZ010017013.1, on the reverse strand, counting down.
TCAGACAGGTTTGGTAGTGTCATCCAGGATAAGGTTGTGTATGACTCATGATGGGTCAAGGCTAGGCATATCTATATAGGACCATGCAAACACCTTAATGTAGGACCTAAGAAAATTGGTTTAAAGGACACACTCGTCTTCGAATAAACTAGCAGTGAGGTAGATGATGTGAGGGTGTTCCAGATCAATGTCAATGTCCACTTCAATGGTATCCTCAAAAAGCATGTGAGAATCATCATAAAGTTGGGCGGGTGTAGGGATGAGGTGGAGCTCATTGATGGATTTAGGAAGCTAGAATTCATCATCTAGATAAAAATTTGTATGATTGATCTAGGGAATATGAGGTGGGATAGTAGGTAAAGGTGCATTGGTAGAGTGGAGCATGTGGGATGTGGGGATGAATTCAATAGCAATGGGGGTTTTAGAGATATCATAAATAGTGATGAAATTAGGGACAAGATGTGGGATGTAAGTAGGATGGTGTGGATATCATAGCGAAGCATACAAGTCAACGAAGATCATGTTGACTGAAGCACTAGATATAGGAGATGTGGGTGATGAGGGCTGGGATGAATCATATGAGGATAACAATGAATCTAGAAAAGGTTGATTACACCCTGGGTTTAACACCATAGGTGGTGATGGGGAACAAGAACATGGGCCAAAATGTAGCGGTAAGTCTCAAACGAGGAAGAATGGAATAGAGGGTGGTGGTGAAGAAGGGGATCTTTGGGTGAAGGTGGATCTGCTATAAGCGATGGATCGAGGGATAGGGAGTGGAAGTGGTGAGCAAGGGTTTCAACTTCATGGGGAGAGAGTGGCTCATGCGGTGGGGATGGTGGAAATAATGTGGAAGGAAGATAAATTTTGGAATGTGGGGAAGAGTTGCATGTTGAAGGATTAAGTTCAAATTCCTCATCAGGCAAGAGGTTGATATGATCAAGATTCAAATGCTAAAATTCATGCTCAAGTGTACTGATTGTTGGAGAATGGTAACCAATACCAGATCAGTCAGTAGGTTTGTGCGAGGAGGATGAATGTAGGTGCAACACCCTTGTTCATATTTCCTGAGGCCATACCCATGCCAGTTATACATACATAAATAGTGCTAGGCAAAATATGGATTGGACATGCGGTCAAAGTTATCGCAGAAGTGGGTTTGTGGTGGTGTAGGTGTTAGAGGATCTACGAATGAGTCAAGTCCCCCATATAAAAAATTTGTGCCATTATCAAGAGGACCTAAAGGAACCACTACCCCAATAGTCAAGGGCACATTATGAGGATGGCCAAAGTCATGGGTGGATTAGATGTTGAACAAAAGGACCCATGCATTGCTTACGTTATACTCACCAGGACTTGGTATGGTCATGAGCATGGAGAAATTACGAGGGGTCATATGCTCAAGTGGAGGGAATGACCCCCTGTGTGGTGTAGGAGTTGATGGAATTAGTGTTTATAGATTGATGGTGGAAGGGGTGGAAGTGGAAGTATTATATTGAGCTAACATGTCATCCATGCAAGAGGCACGTTGTGTCCACTCATAGATTTCAATAGGTGTCCTAGTAATAAGGTGGTTGGCATGAGTGAATTGGGATGTTAGGATGGAAGCAATGGTGGGTGAGTTGGAAATTACCCGTGTTCACACCGAGCAGGGCACAAAGCAAAAAAAATAGGTCGAAGGTGTAGGAATAATGGGGGGATTACGATATGAAGATGGAATGGAAGGTGTAGCTAAAAAGGTAAATGGAGGAAATGGCATGAAAAGTGAGGAGGGGTGATGAGAAAAATTGGGCATTGGTTGCATGAAGTAAGGTGGAGGTGGATTGGAGGAAGAGGAGGCAATGTTACTTGGATCAGGAGATGAAGTAAGAGATTGTGAAGTGGATGGATATGTGTTATCAAGGGACTGGTGTGGAGTGGGGATGAATTGAGTGGATGATAATGTTAGACCAAGTGGAAGGGTGATGATATTGTAAAATTCAAATGGATCACTGTCAGTGGGGATGTAGCGGACTAGGTCATTATGGACATATTAGATATAATGATGGAGCGTGGAAGGGACACATTGCGTGTCTCAAATACAAGGGCATCCTAATAGAATTTTATACTACATCTCACCTTTGATAACATGGAAGAGAGTGGAAATTATTTTGGCACTTGCCTTTATGGGAAAGACAATAGTACCAACGGTAGGTCGCATAGAACCATCAAAGGCTCGAAGGTCCATGGATGGAGTGACAAGGTGGTAAGGGGGAAGGTGAAGGTGGTTCACGGTGGCTGTAGAAATGATGTTGATGGATGAACCGATGTCAATGAAAACACACTTATAGGTGATGGCATTGATGGAGGCTTGAATATGTAATGGAGGATCCGCTCCCTCACCTACAACTTCTATAATTTCATGGTCATGGAAGCTAATAGAAGGTTAGAGTTATCTCTGAACATTTCCAAAAAAAATGGCAAAGGCATCTACGTTAGTAGTCTCGAGATCAAGAGAGCAAAGGATAGAATCAAGGGCTTTGCGATGAGGTTAGGATTGCTGTAGGAGGTCATAAATGGATAACCTTACAGACGTAGTATGAAGCTGGTGAGAAAGACTACCATGGATGGTAATGATATTTCATGGAGATGGTGTGGGGATTTGTGGTGTGATGATTGACATTGTGACCGGTGGGGGTTGTGAGGTGGAAGGTTGATGAACAACTACAGGAGGTGGATAGCATTGATTATGGGTGGTGATATTGATCATACCCACAAATCCCTACTGAGAAGGATCTTGATTAACATGATTAACCTGGTGTGGATCATTTTGAGGTGGATTACCCCCATGCTCGGGTAAGGGATTTTTATATATCCCCAAGTTTTGATTTTGTGGTGCAAGGGGGTTGGAGACCTGAATAGTGCCTTGATCGATAAGGTCTTGGATGACATGGCAAAATGTGTGGCATGAGTCAATGGTGTGGCCATGTTTTCAATGATAATAATAGAAGGCTTGTGGATTTTAGTCCCATGGGAGAGGATGATTTGGATCAATATGTTGGACATTTGGAAATTGGATGAGGCCCCCCTCAATTAATCAATGAAATAGAGTTGACATGGGCTCAGATAAAGGCATCCAATTGCATGGAGGGTGAGGTGGATGTGGATTGCAACCTTGGTATGGATTGGATTATGGTGGGGGGTTGTTTTTTTGTGGAGTGGGAAGAAGTGGAGGATTGGCTTGATACTGATTTTTAGGAGATCATGGGGGAGTGGGTTGTGGAGCTTGTGTAGATGTCGCTTGTGCTGGTAGATATGGAGAATTGAGAATAACCTAATTGGTTTGAGGTGGTCGTGTGGTAGGTGCAACATATAGAGGATGATTGTAACTTTAATTGTTGGGGTAGGGTGGTTTCTGATGCAACTTGATTTTTCTCGTGTGGACCTTGATGTCCTTGATGACTTTATCTTCGAAAATGGCTTCCTCACATGTCCAACTTCGATGTATCTACAATTTTTGGGATATTTTTTTATGAAAACTCTTGGAAAAGAGTTTGACGAGATTTGAAGGTGGGAGAGGGAAGGCGAAATCATGAAGGACCACTCTCCAATAGGCAAAAAAATTAGTAATAGGCTCATCGTCCCACTGATGTAAAGCATACACATTGGACAAGGTAAGCTTAGTTTTGATGTTGATGGTGAAATTTTCAAGAAAAATATTGACCAACTACTCAAATGTATACAAGCTATGGTGAGGTAAATGGTTGTACCAATCTAATTCTTGACCTGCAAGCGACATGGCAAAAGTACAAAGCATAAGGGGATCTCTTCCATGAAATTGATAACAGACAAAAATAATAATTGTTTAGGTGCTCTCTAGGATCATCCTTACTTTTAAATTTGTCAAATTTAGGAATCTCAAATCTGTAAGGATAAGGATAGATAGGAATAGATGGGTGGATTGGTTCATTGCACAACTCATCATATGTGGGTTTTTGAGGCCCATAACTAGTTTTACGTGGATCCAAAGCATGTAGTTACTCCTACATAGCTTGAAACTTGTTAGAGAGCACAGTAGTGGTTTGAGGAGGAGCGGGAAATATAGGGAGTGATGCGGATGTAGTAGGTGGCTATGATGAGACATGCATGTAATCCAAATGTGGTGGATACTTTAGTTGTTGTTCCTCCCACTACTGATAGTAAGGATCCTGCTATGGAGTAGGTGTTTACGTCGAGTGGTATCATGGGATAGAAACCTAATATGGATGAGGTGAAATGTATGAAGCATGGTACATAGGTGGTGGTTGTTGTGATGGATCATAATATCTTGGGGTTGATGGACTAGGAATGGGTGTTGTTGTTGTACATCATAGAAAGTAAGAGGTGACTGGCCAGGCATGGGCATCTGCTTTCACTGTTGTGCATACTAAAAAGTAGGTTATGCATGAATAGTAGTGGTAGAGGACCATGTGGGTGGTGAGGTGAAGATAGCAAGTGGTGTAGAAGCTGGAGGTGGAAGGGATCCGGGTGTGGTGAACGTGGACTGGTGGAAAGATGGAGGTGGAAATGATGAAGATGGAGGGGGTACTATGGGAATGGCAAGGAGGGACTCTAGCTAAACCAAATACCTAGGTGGATGACCTTGATAAGTAGGTTTCAACAACAGTGGTAAAAAAGAAGGTAGGGATGGTAAGCGAAAGGATGATGAGGGAGTCGATGGAGGTCCATAGGGGGAGAATGGTGGGTAGCTAGTAGGGAGATAAGAAGTGAACTATGGTGTGCCTGGAGGGGGTTGTGATGAGGAAGATGCCTGTTGTGGATGAAGTTGCATCAAGGGGTGAGATAAATCAGGGGATGTCAGTTGGTAATACTGAGATGGATGTGAATGGTTCTATGGAGGGAGTGAAAAATATGGTTGGGATGAAGGCTGGTTACTTGATGAAGCCTACTGAGATGGTAGGATGTGGGAGGAAGGTGTAGCAGGAGCACCCATGGATGAATGGGGTGTGGATATCATACCAACTATCAGTATAGTGGTGACAACATCAAGAATGATTTGGGAGACAACTAGATCAGAATAATCTCCCAAAAGTGGATAGAAGGAATTCTCAAGGAATGGATGGGTAGTAGAAGGTGAGGTAGGTGGAGTGAACTCATCCATCACCATAGTTGGTATGGGATGTCCAAGAGTGGTATAGATGACATATTAGAAATATGTGGATGGGGTATTGGGAGGGGAGAGATCTTCCAAAGTAGGGTTCTCTTTGAAGGTCTCATCCAAGAGGTGGGATGGAGTGGAAGAAGCCATTTGGGACATGGAACTAGTAGTAGGGGTGGAAGGTCCAGTAAAAATGTCAAGAGGACCCACTATAGTAACTCGATTAGACTCAAAATATGGATCAATGGTGAGAAGCACCTATCATCATGATTGTTCCCTGAGTAGCCTCAGTGGCACGATGAAGGGCTTCATGCATCTAAATACACATAACTGGCATGGTAATATGTGGAAAATGTATGTTAACAATCAACAGGTGTAAAATCTAAACTCAAGGAATATCTACGACTAACTAGGATAATCTCTGGTGACAGAAACATAGGTTTGAAATCTAGGGGTGTAGACCAAATTGGTTCACACTCTAGGGGTGTGGACCACCCAAAGTGAAAAATAGAAGGCCAAAATGTGTAGTATGTGTCTTTGTGTATTGTATGTGTAACCTGGAACCTAAAAAATAGGTTCACACTCTAGGGGTGCAGACTAAAAATGTTTGCACTCTAGGGGTGTGGACAACCCAAAAGTGCAGCAGAGGGTGAAATCTGTGTTGTGTGTACCCTCTTTGTGCTATGTAGACCTGTGTGAATCAGTATGGTAGCTTGAATGCTATATTTTTGCACAAAATCATGTGAAATAATGTTGTGTGTAGGATGATCATGTTGGGGGGTAGAAATCACCTAAAAACAAGTTGTGCAATGAAAATATTGGTAATGAAATTGTGGAACAATATTTAAGTGAGTTAGAGCATGTTTTATGTGTTGTTTTAACCACTTTTCTTGAGACTTAACAAAAAGCAAAAGTTCTTTCTTTTTGGTTTTTCTGTGTGTTTTAATGATAAAATATACGACCTAGTAGCAAAATCTAGGTAATGGGTGATCTTCTAATATGAATCAAGTATGTCGTAGCACAAAACCTTTTGCAATACCCAAAAGCACACAAAATAGAACTATGTTTCCAATAGGAAAATGACAACCTAGATGTAGACAGTATAGTAAAATGATATCCAAAGTGGGGAGACTAAAAATGCTCTAATAATTCAAATAAACTCCCATGAAGAAAGGTCATGCTATCAATGTGGTGCTACCGGCATACCCATGCTTTCACTTAACCCTCACATTTAAGGCATCCACAGTAATGATCAGTTACATCCACTAATTATTTTAAAAGCCCTATGGTAAAGGGGCTTTCTAAAACTACCCACTCTAAAGGTACCTTCTAGTGATGAATTCTGGATAACCAACACTCAAAGTGGGAAGGACCGATCGGGTATTAATGCTGAAATGATCCACTTGGGGGGAAACTATGGTGACTAATCTAGAGGTGAGATAGTAGAGAGTAATCCCAGACCTCACTGAACTTTGGTGTTGAATTGGTGATGAAATCCAATTTGGGTTGGAGATGAAACCTAATGCATTACACTGTTTAAATGGAATGTGAGTGTGTGGTGTTTATTTGTGCGGTACTATTTTAGAAGCAAATCTAGATTAAGTGCCTTTTCTAAATAAACTATGTTATGATGCCTTTTTGAAGTAAATCTATTTACTTGGTCAGGGTGCAAAAACAACTTTAATCTATTGATGTTCGAAATGGAAATCTATCTATGTGGTTTACACAAAACAAAAGTTACTCTATTGATTTTCAAAAGGTAAATCTAGTTAATTGCTTTTAAAGGGAAATGACTCAGAAATAAATGACTAGAATTTGAAGCTATACTAAAAAGTGACTAAAAATTCTAGCTAAAGCAAACAAGAATGTGTGATGCTTGTGGAACTTGTAGCTCAACATGTTATATTAGCTTTAGAATAGAGATAAATTTAAGAATTTCACACAAAACCTGCATCCAGGTGAGTGTAAACGTATCCACGATGCTCTTTGGTCCAAGACTATGTAAATTTGGGAGGTTCACAATCCTCGAGTGCAAACCTGTCTTCTGATGAGGAGTTCGCACTCCTACCATGTGAACTAGGATTCGAAGATAGAGCTAACTAGTTTTCGGGTCCTGGTGATGATTTTGATGTCCCTAGAGTATTTTGGGTACAGGTACCTACACAGAATATTCCAAAAACCCAATTCAAGTGTAGCAAGACAACCAAAAATGTAGGTCCAGCATTAGACAGCCCAAAGGGCATTCTTTGATAGGCAAATGTACCCCATTTTGTGGTGAATTTTGTTTTGTATTGGTCTTCATATTTTACCTAAATTTGGTTATATCCATATTAACCATCCAATAGTGAGAATATTTCTACTCTAGCTACCACTTGTAAGATCTAGTCAATATGAGGGAGGGGGTAGTGATCCTTTAGGGATGCTTGATTCAGATTTCTAAAATCTATGCATAGGCGTATATCCCCATTCTTCTTTCTTATAGGTACCAAATTGGCTACCCAAATGGAATGTTTTATTGGATATATTATCCTAGTCTTTAGTAGCTTTAAGAGTTCCTCTCTCATAATGGCCTCTATCCTCGGATTGACAGGCCTCTATTTTTGTCGAAATGGTTTAGCATCAGGCTCTATCTCAATAGTATGTTGGATAATCCTTTTTTATACACCTTAAGGTCTTCATATGACCAAGCCACAATGTCTTGGTATTTTAAGCATAAAGTTTTAATATCTTCTGCTTCCTTAGATGAACATTGGATCCCAATATTGAGCTTATTTCCTATTCTAACCTCCACTTATTTATAGATATTTTCACCAACCTTCATGGCTCCAACCTTATTTCTATCTTAATTTTCAAATAGACTTTCATGGGTGACCAATCCCCTTGGAATATGATTGTTTCTTAGTTGGATAAACTCTTGTTGATCTATTTCCTCCAAGTCTTCCTCTTGGATAGTTGAGAGGTATGCTCTTATCATAAAATCCATAACTTGTTCATCACTTTCAAAAACCTACCAAAATATCTTCTTGTCTGGCACTGCAGGTCTGAAAACCATCTTAATTACCTTGGTCTTCTTAGTTCCAAAATCTACAAGAGGATTGAAATTAGCTCCTTTCATTGCCAATGAATCTGCCAGGTTATTCTCGTCTCTAGACATAAAACTTAGATTCAAGGCATCAAATAAATCCATTAGGTCTCATACCCTATTCCTGTAAGCTTTTAAGTAATGGTGCTTACTGTTGTACTTATTCCTTACCTGATGGACTATCAACTCAAAATCACCATATATGTTCAAAATCTTGATGTATATGCTTTCTGCTTGCATCAATCCAAGGCACAAAGCCTCGTACTCTATAGCATTGTTAGTACATGACCATGTCAATTTGTAAGAAAAATTATTTATCCCTTCCGACTATGATTGTAGAACCACACCAACCCCTACACCATTTCTACATTTAGCACCATCAAAATGCATAACCCATGTTTCCTTGTTTCTTAGAGATTGATCAAAAATAGCAAGGAGTTTCTTTTCCAATTTAGTTGTGATTTTGTATGTACCCATACCAATTCCAAATTGATTATAGTCTTCTCTAAAAGGTAACTCATCTTCAATTTCTACCTCAATGTTTTCCACTAGCTCAAATTCCTCCAAAGGATTAAGATTGCACATATCTTCTTCAATATTTTTAATATGATAAACAACTAGTTTCTCAGGTGTTATCCTTATCCTTTTTCCTTTGAAAGGGATTACCATGCTATAATAATCCATGTACATACATCCCCCTAGCTTTGTATTAAATTCTCTTGAGAGGCATAACCCAAAATAGGGTTCTAAGTCCACCACCACTATTTCTTGCACCATCGTTACCTCAAGAGATTTATGCAACCTCATCAGTACATATTTAATAACCCCAACTATCTTGACAAGTGTCCCATCTATTTGCAACACTCTAGGACAAGACCGGGTATATTCCATACCCATTTCTTCATAGACCATCCTAGGCATAACTATGGTTGATGCTCCTAAATCAATCATACAATTTTGGACTACCCATCCTTCCATTATTAAGGATATGTATAAAGGGGGAGGTTTGTTTCTTAGAATAGCAGGTGTCATTTATTTCTTTTCTAGTGGTATACTAAGGATGGTGGTGGTTGGTCTATTTTGGGGATTTTTTTTAGGGAAGCTTTAAGCAGGTCAATCTGGCCTAGAATGAAAAGAGTGTCATATAGGCTAGCTTTTGATGGAATATTTTCATCTCCTCAACAATGTTGTACTCAGACTTGGTCAGGGATAGTCTTTCTAGTCCTCTATCTGGCTCACCATATTTTCTTTTATATTTTTGGGTTGCCTCTAATATTTGTCTCTTTATAATAGAGGGTAACCTGAGCCTTTCTTGATCCTCAGCCTTGGATCTCATTATGTCTCCTTTTGTTTCTCTTTCAAGATTTTTAGGGAGTCTGTCTATCTTCTCCTTCCCTCTAGCTTGAGGAATAGGAAAAGTGTCACTGCTTTGAGGGGGGAAGTCAAATTTCTTTTGAGAAGGGACCTGGAATTGTCCCATATTCTAGGGGTCTACTTGTAAAGCTTTCTTTCCAGACCTTGTCATAATAGCAATCAAACTTTCTTCCTATAACTCTTTTTCGACCATGATCTTATCGGGGTGCCATAACATATTAACCCTCACCTTTTGATTCCTTTCATCTTGATCCATATCTTGTTAAACATTGTGTTGATACATCACACAATATTGTGAGTCATGGGGGTCATTACATACCAAACACCAAACATTTGAAAGAGTGGTATCTACAGAATACTCTGGCTCCTCATATGTTGCATCCACCTTGACCCCAGTACTATTACTAATACTAGGTCTTTAATATTTGTTTACATATGGGAATATCCTCTATTTTGACCTTTCCTAATATATCTTTTCCATTGAATTCATTATGTTACTCAGATTTTTCATGGTATTTTGTATATCCAAAATAACAGATAATTCTTGAGAAGGTTGAGAAGGAAGGGGAGGAAAAGGAGGTGTGGAGGATAAAGTTTTAGACCAAGGAATCATATTAATTTGTAGATATGGAGATGATAAAGAAAGGGGGTCCATGTAGGAGGACTTTGTGGATTGCTCATGGCTGCTATTGGTTTTTGAGTTATAGGGCAACATGATTTTGGGGGGAATTCTTCCCACGTTGATCAGGATATTTTTAGCATGGTCGGCTACATTATAAACTTGGAGGAAGGTTTATACTCCATATTGTTGTGTTTGTAAATCTAGCTCTGATCCCAGGGCTCGAATATAATACATGCAAACATACAACTGGTCTAGCAGTTGTGGGAATTCACTTCCATGTTCAGCTAAATCTCAAATTAAAATCTGAGATAGTTTCTTGTTGGGTTTTTCGCATGGTTGTAAACTGATTTAGTATAGAAAAGGGATCAATAGATTCATTAAATTCTTCAATGAATGACTCATCCAATTATTTCCATGAAGTGATAGAATTATCTTCCAAAGTTCTAAATCAATGCAATATCTTTCCACGAAAGGATAGGGCTAGAATTATGACAATAATATTTTCCTCTTTTATGTTGTGGATTACTTCCAGATTCAAGATATCTTGGTAGTGCTCATAAGCTATTTTCCAAAATCCATCATACATGGGGGTTGCCTTAGTTATAGCCTGGGGGATGGCATCCATTTGGGCTAATCTAAGGGGCCCAGTTGAATCCCAATTAGGGTAATTTTGCAGTGGTTGATTAGGAACCACATTTTGTGTCATATTTTTGGCTATAGGTCTTCTTGGGGGAAATATTGGGTTATCTTCTAGAAGCTCTTCTTCTTCAATAAAATCTTGATCTAAACTTCTGATAACAACAACCCCTTTTTGAGGTAACTCACAATGAAAGAAAGAATCAGGGTTGTTCCTCTTGAAAGACTTGGTATACATGAAAGGGTACTGGTCTACAATACTTTTTTTGGGTATTCTGACCAGGGAGTCACCAGGTGAACTTTATTTTCTCTTATAATAAGGTCAAGACAATACACCAAATCTTGACTCCTTCGGGTTTAGATAATAATAACTCTTTAGATGGGTTTCATGTTCCTTGTGAACGGTCCCATCGAGCATGCCAAAAACTGTTGGGCACTAAATTGCACAAAGTTTTCACTTGATACTATAGATGTCTATCTTCCTACTTTCTGTCCAGGCTTGCACCCGATAGTTGCAGCTCAACACTCAACATTGGATGGACCAAAATAGGGGTTTGTGATCCAACCTCTAGAGTAGGCTAGTTCCTTGTCAACTTAGCAAGTTGTTGACACAATTATGCTCAGTTAGGATTTGGATTTTAGGGTAATATAATGTTAGGGCTAGAGAGATATGGATAATAGTAGACAGATAGGTTAACAACATTGCACTACCATAAAAATATCCCAAAAAACCATGCTAAGGACATATACTCAGATCAACATTTATCTCAAAATAGATTGTTTCATATATTAAAGCACAATAGAGAAATGTTGTAGCAAGCAATTTCAATATCCAGGGAATGATAATCCAAATAACAAAATTCACCAAACACCTAGATTTCATAGAAATGTACTTCCTAACCACATAGAATGAATTCAAAAGTAGATTTCAATTACTTATAATAGCTAGTAATCCAAAATTTGGCATAAACTAACCATCAAAATATTTATAGAAATGCAACTAAGAAATTTGAACCTCTGAAATCAAACATGAGAATGTGAACTTGAGGCAAATATCAATGTATTGCTCCTTTCATTTAGCTCTTTAGTAATATTTACAATGGTACAGGAAAACACGCTAGAGCCAACCCTTAAAAATGAGGGTTCGACCTCTACTTATAGTTTCTCATTACAATAAACAAGAAACAATACCAAAGATCTTGTTACAATAGCACAACAAAGATATTTAGCTGGCATTAGCTCATTGGTCCGTCCTCCAAGAATTATGTTGAAGGAAAGTCCGCCATGGTAGCTCGGGGTCTCTACAACTTACTAATCACTCATTGGAACTAAATTTTATACCGTTAAAGATCATGCATCTTCGTAGATCCTTCTTGGGAGTGAATTACCACCATTGATCTATAATCACTTTAGGTTCGATATTCTTGGAAAACCCTCGATAAGGTTGGGATTGTTGTAGGAGTTCATAAATGGATAACCTTGCAAGGTCAATACAAATCTGGTGAGAAATACTACCATGGATGGTGATGATATTCCATGGAGAGGGTGTGGGGATTGGTGGTGTGATGATTGACGTTGTGACCGATGGGGGTTGTCAGGTGGAATGTTGATGAGCGGTTGCAGAGTGTGGATAGAATTGATTGTGGGTGGTGATATTGATCATACCCACAAACCCCTACTAAGAAGGATCTTGATTGACATGATTAATCTAGTGTGGATCATTTTGAGGTGGATTACCCCCATTATTGATTAAGGGATTTGTATATATCCCCAAGTTTTGATTTTTTGGTGCAAGGGGGTTGGAGACTTGAATAGCGCCTCGATCGATAAGGTCTTGGATGACATGGCAAAATATGCAAAATGAGTCAATGGTGTGGCCATATTGTTAATGATAATCACAAAAGGCATGTAGATTATAGTCTCATGGGAGAGGATGATTTTTATCAAGAGGTTGGACATTTGGAAAGTTTATGAGACCCCCCTCAGTTAATCGATGAAATAGATTTGGCATGGGCTCAAATAAAGGCATCCAATTGCATGGAGGGCAAGGTGGATGTGGATTACGACCTTGGTATGGATTGGATTATGGTGGGGGGTTGTTTTTTTTTGGATTGGGAAGAAGTGAAGAATTGGCTTGATACTGATTTTGAGGAGATCATGTGGGAGTGGGTTGTGGAGCTTGCATAGATGCCACTTGCATTTGTAGATATGGAGAATTGAGAAGAACCTGATTGGTTTGAGGTGGTTGTGTGGTAGGTGGTACATATGGAAGATGATTATAATGATAATTGGTGGGGTAGGGTGGTTTATGATGCAACTTGATTTTTCTCATGTGGACCTTGATGTCCTCGATGACTTTGGCTTGGGAAATGGATTCCTCACATGTCCAACTATGATGTATCTACTATGTTTGGGAGATTTTTTTATGACAACTCTTGGAAAAGAGTTTGACAAGATTTGAAGGTGGGAGAGGGAAGGCAAGATCATGAAGGACCACTCTCCAACATGCGATAAAATTAGTAATAGGCTCATCGTCCCACTGATGTAAAGCATACACATTGGACAAGGTAAGCTTAGTTTTGATGTTTATGGTGAAATGTTCAAGAAAAATATTGGCCAACTACTCAAATGTATACAAGCTATGGTGAGGTAAATGGTTTTACCAATCTAATTCTTGACCTCCAAGTGACATGGCAAAAGTAAGAATCATAAGGGGATTGTTTCCATGCAATTGATAACAGGTGAAACAATAAATGTTTAGGTGCTCTCTAGGATCATCCTTACTTTTAAATTTGTCAAATTTAGGAATCTCAAATTTGTAAGTATAAGGATGGATGGGAATAGATGGGTGGATTGGTTCATTGCACAACTCATCATATGTGGGTTTTTTAGGCCCATAACTAGTTGTACATAGATCCAAAGCACGTAGCTACTCCTACATAGCTTGAAACTTGTTAGATAGCATAATAGTGATGTGAGGAGGAGCAAGAAATGGAGGGAGTGGTTCAGATGTAGGAGGTTCCTATGATAAGGCCTACGCGTAATCCAAATGTGGTGGATACTATAGTTTTTTTTCCTCCCACTACTTATAGTAAGCATCCTGCTATGGAGTAGGTGCTGACATTGAGTGGTACTATGGGACAAAAACTTGAGATGGATGAGGTGAAATATATGAAGCATGGTACATAGGTGGTGGCTCATGTGATGGATCATAATATCCTGTGTGTGATGGACCAAGAATGGGTGTTGCATTGCTATGCATCATAGTAAGCAAGAGATGACTGGCCAGGCATGGGCATCTACTACTAAAGTTACACATACTAAAAATTAGGTTATGCTTGAATAGTATTTGTAGAGGACCATGTGGGTGGTGAGATGAAGATAGTGGATGGTGTAGAAGCTGGAGGTGAAAGGGATCCAAGTGTGGTGAACATGGATTGGTGGAAATATGGAGGTGGAAATGATGAATATGGAGGGGGTACTATGGGAATGGTGAGGAGGGACTCCATTTGAACTAAATACGTAGGTGGATGACTATGATAAGCAGGGTTCAATGGTAGTGGAAAAAAATAATGTGGGGGTGGTAAGCGAAAGTATTATGAGAGAGTCGATGGAGGTCCATAGGAGGAGAATGGTGGGTAGCTAGTAGGGATATAAGAAGTGAAATATGGTGTGCATGGAGGGTTTTGTGATGAGGAAGATGCCTACTATGGATGAATTTGCATTAAGGGGTGAGATAAATCAGGGGATGTCAACTGGTAAAACTAATATGGGTGTGAATAGTGCTATGGAGGGAGTGAGGAACATGGCTGGGATGAAGGTTGGTGACTTGATGAAGCCTACTAATATGGTGAGGTGTGGGAGGAAGGTGCATTAGGAGGACCCATGGATGAAGGGGGTGTGTATATCATACCAAATATCATTATAGTGGTGACAACATCAAGGATGATCTAAGAGACAACTAGATCAGAATCATCTCCCAAAAATGCATAGGAGGAATGATCGAGGAATGGATGGATAGCAAAAGGTGAGGTAGGTGGGGTGAACTCATCCATCACCATTACTAGTATGGGGTGGCTAGGAGTGGTATATATGACATGTTGGAAATATGTAGATGGGGGATTAGAAAGGGAGAGATCTTCCAAAGGAGGGGTCTCCTCGAAGGTCTCATCCAAGAGGTGGGATGGAGTGGAAGAAGCTATATGGTAAATGGAACTAGTAGTAGGGGTGGAAGGCCCAATAAAAAGGTTAGGAGGACCCACTGTAGTAACTCAGTCAGACTCGAAAGATGTATCAATGGTCTAATAACTAGAATCACCTATCACCATGACTGTCCGTTGAGTAGCCTTAGTGGCAGGATTAAGGGCTTCATGCATCTGAATACACATAATTGGCATGGTAATATGTGGAAAATGTATGTTAATAGTCAACATGTGTAAAATCTAAACTCAAGGAATGTCTACGACTAACTAGGATAATCTCTGGTGATAGAAACATAGGTTTGCAATCTAGGGGTACGAACCAAATTGGTTTACACTCTAGGGATGCGGACCACCCAAAGTAAAAAATAGAATGCCAAAATGTGCAGTATGTGTCTTTGTGTACTATATGTGTAACCTGTAACATGAAAAATAGTTTCACACTCTAGGTGTGCAGACCAAAAAGGTTCACACTCTAGGGGTGCGGACCATCCAAAAGTGTAGTAGAGGGTGAAATTTGTGTTGTGTACCCTCTATGTGCTATGTAGACCTGTGTGAATTAGTATGCTAGCCTGAATGCTAGATTTTTGCACAAAATCATGTGAAATAAGGTTGTGTGTAGGATGATCACGCTGGGTGATGGAAATCACCTAAAAACAAGTTGTGCAATGAAAATATTGGTAATGAAATTGTGTAAAAATATTTAAGTGAGTTAGAGCACGTTTTATGTGTTGTTGTAACCACTTTTCTTGAGACTCAAAAAAAAGCAAAAGTTCTTTCTTTTTGGTTTTTTCTATGTGTTTTGATGATAAAATATATGACCTGGTAGCAAAATCTAGGTAATGGGTGATATTCTAATATGAATCAGGTATGTCGTAGCACAGAACCTTTTGCAATGCCCAAAAGCACACAAAAATAGAACTATGTTTCCAATAGGCAAATGGCAACCTAGATGTAGATGATATATTAAAATGATATCCAAATGGGGGAGACTCAAAATTCTCTAATAATTCAAATAAACTCTCACGAAGAAAGGTCACGCTATCAATATGGTGCTACCGACATACCCATGATTTCACTTAACCCTCATGTTTAAGGCATGCATAGTAATGATCAGCTACGTCCACTAATTATTTGAAAAACCCTATGGTAAAGGGGCTTTCTAAAACTACCCACTTTGAAGGTACCTTCCAGTGATGAATTCTAGATAACCAACACTCAAAGTGGGAAGGACCGGTCGGGTATTAATGCTAGAATGATCCACTTGGGGGAAAACTATGGTGACTAATCCGGAGGTGAGCTAGTGGAGAGTAATCCCAGACCTCACTAAACTTTGGTGTTGAGTTGGTGATGAAATCCAATTTGGGCTAGAGATGAAACCTAGTGCCTTACACCGTTTAAATGGAATGTGAGTGTGTGGTGTTTGTTTGTGTGATACTGTTTTAGAAGCAAATCTAGATTAAGTGCCTTTTATAAATAAATTATGTTATGATGCCTTTTTGAATTAAATCTATTTACTTGGTCAGGGTGCAAAAACAAATTTAATCTATTTATTTTCAAAATGGAAATCTAACTATGTGGTTTGCACAAAAATAAAGTTACTCTATTGATTTTCAAAAGGTAAATCTAGTTAATTTTTTTTAAATGGAAATGACTCAGAAATAAATGATTGGAATTTGAAGCTATACTAAAAAGTGACTAAAAATTCTAGCTAAAGCAAATAGGAATGTGCGATGCTTGTGTAACTTGTAGCTCAATGTGTTAGATTAGCTTTAGAATAGAGATAAATTTAAGAATTTCAAACAAAACCTGCA
The DNA here is from genome assembly GCA_028583015.1 of Wollemia nobilis. Lineage (NCBI taxonomy): Eukaryota > Viridiplantae > Streptophyta > Pinopsida > Araucariales > Araucariaceae > Wollemia > Wollemia nobilis. The sequence continues at coordinate 1,741,964 of JAQPPZ010017013.1, read as the reverse complement.
TCCAGGTGAGTGTAAACGTATCCATGATGCTCTTTGGTCCAATATTGTGTAAATTTGGGAGGTTCACACTCCTTGAGTGTGAACCTATCTTTTGTTGAGGATTTCGCACTCCTACCGTGTGAACCGGTATCCGAAGATAGAGCTAAATGGTTTTGGGGTCCTAGTGATGATTTTGATGTCCTTGGAGTATTTTGAGTACAGGTACCTGCACAGAAGATTCCAAAAACCCAATTTGAGTGTAGAAAGACAACCAAAAAAACAAATATTTCATAAATTCCTTTGGTAAAGAAATGACAAAAAGTAAATTAGCTACTGATTTGGTGTCAAAAGATACAAGGATGCTTTAACCTTGCATATGTCATGGCAAGAGACAATTTGTGGTCTAGGTATGAGGGCACACAATCCCTGATAACATGAGGATCTTAACCTCCCCTTACTTACCTTTTCATTGGTTTTGGGTTTCTAAACCAATACCTGGGTATCAAGTAGTATTTTGAGGTAGTTTGAGGAATTCACACGCCCAAGTGTGTACTCAGTACTCTCTTTGTAAGCTCACTGGTGCACCAGTGAACCTTTTTTGGTTTGGCCTGAGGTTTCTTTTAGGTCATTTTTTGTTTGTGGTGTTCTTCAAAGATGACAACTACTTGCCATACACAAAAAACCATAATTTTTGTTAGAAGGCGATTAAACTTATGCTTGGTGGAGGTCCCATCGGGCATGCCAGAATGAAACGATCAAAAAGACACTACAAAACTTCATTCAATATTATAGAATCTACTGCATTTGTATTAATAATCATAAAAGTATTACAAGAGGTGATATCCTTTTACAATATTGCCTTGAAGGCTACAATAGGGATTTCCCATAGAAAACCCTCTCATATGTGGTACAAAGACAAAAAAATTTGTCTTTTTGGGTTCCTCGATGTAGGTGGGATTCTTGCTCGTGAGCCACCGCTTATTGGAGATGTTTCCTTGAGCTTTTTTGGACCTGTAGAAACTTGCAAAATCCTATTAGTGCATTTGGGGGTCTACCTCAGTCAATCCTCATAGTTATGAAGACAAAAGACTCATAAAAACTAATAAAAATATGAAATAAACTTCTAAAAACAACATATGACAAAAAACTAATCTATTCTTACCTTTCCAGGTGGTTCTGGCACCTATTGAAGAGGTTCACACTCCTAGGTGAGAACCACTAGGTTTGCACGTGTGAGGTGTGAGCCAGCCTATTTGAAGTTGGATTGCTCAGATGGGATCCCTAGATGCTTCTGATTGATTCTTGATGTACCCTTTGATCGGTAGAACTCCTGAACAACAAATTCTAATGGTGGAATCAACCTGTATCACTGACAAAATGGGAATATGCAAGAGATAAACTGATTGTGATGCTCGTATGATGGATGTGAGATGGATGTGTGTTGATTGCAATGGTTGTGGTGATTTTGGCAGAGTTTTGATATGTAAAATTGAGTTGTTCTAAAATGGTTAAAATGGACTTCTATTTATAGAGTGGGCCAAGGTGAGAGAAATGGGATGAGGTGTCCCCTATGAGGTGGCAATGGTGAGGTGTCCGCAAAATAGGTGTCCCCTAAGGTATCCTGGGTCATAAATGAAGTTGGATGAGAGAATCCCTCACCCATCCAAAAGTAATGATGATTAGGGATAAATATCAATTTTCAATTAATATTCACCTTTATAGAAATATCTTAGCATTAAACAATCATTTTTATGTGCAAAAGTCTCCATCTTGCATTAATGACCCAGGGGTGTGTGATGTGGAGAAATATCTAGGTGAGAGGTGGCAGGGCTAGGATAGGCTAGGCTAGGTGAGGTGGGAGGCTAGGCTAGTCAAAGTAGACTAGGTGAGGTGGTAAGCTTAGATTAAATTAGGATTAGATCTAATTAATCATGAAATTAGCCATAAAGCACAATTAGACCAAAATTTTGACTTTTTGACCATAAAGTGGTTTTTGACCATGGCAAAAGTTTCAACCTTATTTGAATTGGCATGAGGTCACATGAGGACCTAGGGTTAAGTGTAGGAAGGGGCTTAGCTAGCCCAAAGGGGCTAATGGTGATGAATAATGTTTTTGGGTCAATTTATGCAATTTTCAATGGTTTTGCACATTAATTAACTGTGGATATGGGGAGAGGGACAATGTGCAACTTTTTGGTGTCTACAGTACTTTCTCTAACATTCCATTTAGCTTATAAAAAAATGTATCAACCTACTTACTTATGTTTCCTTATAAAACTACTTGGTATCCTCAAATTTATCACTTTAAGGATGAAATTTTCACTAGTCTCCTCTACGAATTATATGTCAATATCATCTTTGATGGTAGTTTCCTCCACATCCTCCCCACCATGACTTGTTAGGTTGATTTTTTATTTGGTTGTCTTGCCCTACTAAATTATTTTGTTTGCATCAATAGTCCTTGTTGCCTCTTCAACTATCCCCTATCTCTTTTTTTATTCTTACTTTAATGATTGGCTACTTTCACCCTTCTACCAAACTCTAAACTCTAATTTGTCCCATTTTCCCTTGTCTCCAATTTTATTAAATGTAAATTAATTTATTTTTGTGGATTGTGTTTTTGTATATTTTATCTCTATATGTGCTCCCTCATCCAACAAAGGTAATCGACATGGATCCATAGCTTTTGTAAATTTTATTGTGAAGAACACAGGCTTATACTGAGAGGATGGGTGAACAGTATAAGATCAAATTTTACTTTTCTTTACTAAATAATATTATCCAATATTATAAATGGTAATATCAAAAATAGTAATCAAAGTAATGCACAAATCATTACACACAATAGAGACACCAATTTAACATGGTTTACCCAATGTGGGCTACTCCACGGAGAAAATATTTCCACTAAAATTTTCTCAATAAATCTCTTGGGAATCACTTCCCTATTACAATATTTATGGACCTTTGTCCAAAGGATACACCAATCCCCTAATGCTCTTATTTGTGGATCTATATCCACATGAGAACTCTTTCCCCTTTTTTGGTTCATGGAACTTGACCCAAGAGAACTCTTTCTCCTCAACCGGTTCGTGGATATCTCTCCATATATGAACTCTATATTTCGAGATGGTTCATATATCACACTCCATAGGAGAAATATTTCCCCTCTGCTTTGGTTCATGGAGCTCTATCCACAGGAGAAATATTTCCCCTCTACTCTGGTTCATGGAACTCTATCCACAGGAGAACTCTTTCCCCTCTACTTTGGTTAATGATATTCTAGAATACTTCTACCCCAACTACTCTATCTTATGGATATCTCTCCATAGCAGATCTATGTCCTCACTACCTTGGATCATGGATCTCTATCCATTGGAGACTATTTTCCTCTTATCTATCACCTCCAGATCTTGCTCTCAACTCTATCTCAGATCTGCACCAAAATATGTCTCAAGTGGAGTATAAATCTACTCATAAATATCTATCTCAAATCTATCCTCAAGCCTTAACACAAAGCTTGATCCAATCATAAATCAAATTTGCTTAGATTTACCCCAAGCCTTAACACAAAGCTTGAATAAATAAATAAATTAACTATGCATAAATCTGCCTCCAAGCCTTCTCAAAGACTTGCTTAAATATACCTTCAAGCCTTCTCAAATACTTTCTCAAATCTATCCTCAAGTCCTCTCAATAACTTGCTCAAATATTCTCTCAAGCCTTCACAAAGACTTGCTCAAATCTACCTTCAATTCCTCCTCAAAGAACTTTCTTAATTCTTCTCTCAAGCCTTCACCAAGGCTTGCTCAAATCTTCCTTCAAGTCCTCTCAAGAACTTGCTCAAATTTGCTCTCAAGTCTTCACAAAGACTTGCTAAAATATTCTCAAACACATGCTCAAAATATCTCACAAGATATGCTCAATCAATCTCAAATCTTGCACACAATGCTATCAAATGTTTTGTCTAATCTTCAAAGTGATTCCTTTAACTTGAAGTGGTTTAGACATATTTTATTCAAAATTCACTTAACCTCTAGAACATATAGATAATGATGTACTCTATCAAAAATTCAATATGTTCTACTCAATCATTAATTCTGTCACTTTCACAAATCTGATTTCTAATATTTGCACATTCACTTTCAATATCACTCAAAACCAATGCTCAAAAATTTCACTCAATCATTCAACCAATGAAACACAACTTGCCCATAAACCCTAAAAAAGTGTTTTCATACTTCCATAATTTGTGTCTCAAACCCTAACTCAAATAATTTTTAATCTATATTTCAAATGTTCTCTAAACGTTCACCAATGAAGCATATAAAAACTCACTCAAATATTTCCAATAATGCTTATCAAACAATCCTTTTCACTCCACCTTATATTTCACAACATTCATTCCAATCACTCTAAAAAAAATATGATGTGCTCATACCTTTTTGTTGTGATGGATGTATGTCTTCAAAACCTATTTTACTCACAACCAATTTCTTTTGCCAATTCAAGGTTAGATAGCAACAATCTATCTCAAAATATTCACAAGAATATTCACCTCAATAAATATTTCTCCATACAATGCCAAATCACTTATACACCTTATTACTCCTATCTTAAAAATAAATTTCATCAACAAGAGTTACTAATAACATAAGCAAAAATTATCACATCCACCTTATAACTCGTTTTTAACAATAAAGCGATTACTCACTAACCCTTATGACTCCCAACTATGATCATACACAATAATATTTATTTAACCCTCATAAATTTCAAATCATGGTAAAAAAAACTTTATCAAAACTTTATAACTCCCAACTATGGCAACTAATAAAAATTTATTTAAATCTTTTAACACCCAACTATGGCAAATGCACATACCTTAATTCAAAAAATCAAATGTTGTTATCATCACTCAAACCTGTGGCCTCCTAGCCCATGTGCCCTAACAAAAGGTCCACTACCACATGGGCTATGCTACCCCATGTTAACCAAGGAGCATGTGCTCCTTAATTTCCTTCTCCACTGGTGTAAAAGCCAAAATATCTGCACCCAAAACACAACCTTCATGTGGTTCAAACTTTAAACCTTGCTACTCCCAATGCACCGCGTAAGCCAACTCAGCTACCACATCACTTTGGTGGGGACAAGCACCTTCCATAGTTTGAACTTCCACTCACTTAAAAAATTGTAAACACCTATGCCTTCCTTCCTCTACCGCGTGTGAAAAATAAAACGTCAATAGGAGAATATGCCCATACCTTTTTTATGCCAAGAAGTTGTTCACAAAGTCTGCCACACTCAACAAAAATTTCCTTTCTAATATTAATAAGGGTTAGTGGACTTCAAATAATAATCACAAGAGAAAGTATAACTCAATTTACACATTTTTACTCCAACTCAACAATCACATCCACCAAAGTCTTGCTAGAGAAAAACCCTCTAAAAATAATAATCAATAATCCATTATTCAATTTCCACAAATTCTACTTCATTCAAAACCCTTATTTCTCCTAAAATAATGCTCTCAAAAATTCAAATCAATATCATAAGGCTCAAATAATCATATATGGTTTTTACCAATAAAATAATTATTTAACTTTTTAAACACAACAAAAGTTTACAAAAATAAAATATTTCCTAACCCTTATCACTCCAAACTTTAGAGCATTAATTAAATTTTAATCAAAAATTTGCATACCTCCTTAATGGGTTTTGACCCCTTGACCTGCCATCACCGTGAGTGCCTTAGCCATGGCTAAGGTAGCCAAACGAGCTACCCATTCATTCGCAATGCAAAAGAGGCACGACTTCCCTTTATTTGCTATAGGCCCACTTACCTCAAATAAACCATGCGCCCTTGGCACTTCCACCACCAAGCACAACGAACTAACCTTGCCAAAATCGAACCTTGCCAACAGGCCACACCACCCAAGGTAACTTGGGTTTTGCGTGTTGTCCAATTTATTTGTTGCTTCCACCACTAAAACCTTTTTTTTGCATGAGCTCTATTCGCTTTCCAACAATCACATTAACAACAAGAGCAAGGATGATTAATCTTCAAACATTTAATGGTATATATATATATGCCTTCCATTAGCTTGGAAACATCAGCACTTTTGAACCTTCCTTTATGACATTGGCGAATATTCTTTTAATTTAATTTTAAAATTTAAATTTAAATTTTAAATAAATTAAAATTTAAACCAAATATTTGAAATTAAATATCTCCATCATCGGGACACATTTTTCGATGAAAAAAAATCCAACTTGGGTTCTAAGAAAAACCCATTTCAAATTTACCATCCATGGTTTTAAATAAAACCTTTGAAATTAAATTTCTTCGTCATCGGGGCACCTTTTTTGATGAAATAAAAAGCCAACTTGGGTTTTAATAAAAACCCATTTCAAATCTGCCATCCATGGTTTTAAATAAAAACCTTTTGCTAAGCTTACCTTGAAGCTCCTTTTAGAACAAAATGCCATGCATCCCTTCTTGAACCTTTGATCAAAACCTTTGCTTCTACACAAACATAGTGTTAGCTTACATAGATTATTTTGACATCAATGACAACTCTTATCTTAGGAACTCAAAATTTCCAACAATCTCCCCTTTTGTCATTGATGGCAACCCATATACTTTTACTAAAATTTGACCTTCTTTTTTGCTCCCCCTGGGACTTTGCTCCCCCTGGCTCAAAGCTTTCTCAAATATCAAATCTCTCCCCATATCAAAAATTTCCTCAATATACACAAATTTCTCCCCCTTTGTCATCAATGGCAAAGGGTCACCTTTGGGGCTCGGGGCTAAGAATGATCCTCTTAGTTTAGCCCCTCCCCCACCTCCTCATGAGGTGGTTAATTCTAGGGTGGGATTATTTCTACTCCCTAAAAGCATTGCTCTTTACCTTTATCTTTATCTCTTCCTTTCTGAGTTTTCTGAATCCTCTCACTATTTCTTTCCAAGCCACCATCCCTGTTTTTGTTATCATTTATGTTTTTATTCTTGTTCTTGTTCTTGTTCCTATTCTCATCCATGTTCCTATTATTATTCCTAATCCTGTTCTCATCCATGTTTCTATTCATGTTCTTATTCCTGCTTTCATCCATGTTCCTGTTCCTGTTCATACCTGCTTCTGGAATATTTGCTCTACACCATCTTGTTGTGTGTCCATAATTATTGCAGTTATAACACTTAAATGTTATTATTCCTTAGAGGTGCAAATGTCTTAGGATACCTCCTAGTGAATCCATATCCTCTTCTTCCATGAACCCTATAATTCATTTCTTTGTGACCATACTCATTTCATGAATAGCAATAACCATGGAAAAGTTTCCCTTCCCATATTCATGTCTTTCATATGACCTGCACTGTGAAGCCATGTGCCCAAACCTATGACATGAGAAGCATATCCCATTGAATTTTCCTTGCCTAGACCTCATTGGTCTCCTGTTCTAATTGTTGATCCATCTATATCTTCTTTGTGCATTATTCCTATCTTTTTTTAACTCTCTATTGTCCAACTCATCCTCTGATGTCTCATTCCTACTGACACTGTCATCTTATGAAGTATCTTCTTCCAAAGTTCATTCTTCTTAAATACTTGAAGTAGACTTTTCTTCCCATTCATGTTGAACCTATTTGGAACTAAGACCTATCTTTTTTGTTGCTCCTATTTGTATCTTAATTATTTTATCTACACTCTTTTCACTGTTTACATACTTGTACAACTTTTTCTTGGAATCCTCTAAATATTCCTTTAGTAGTGCCACTTCTTGTGTTAATTTTTTACACTCCAAAATATTTGCTTCTAACTTGTCCTTGAACTTACTTGCCTTAGCCTTTGACTTCTCTAAGTCCTCTATGAGCAATAATATTTCTTCATCACATTCTTGAAACTAACTTTTACGCTTAGACTATTGTTTTTTTACCTTCTTTACTGTGTCAAGGGCATAGATAAGTTCTCCCTTGAGATCATAACCATTCTCTATTGATTAATCCTCTATTTTTTTGCCTTTGTCCTTATCATTACTTCCTTTTGGCTTGTCTTCTATAGGATCACTTACTTCATCTTCTAGAGCCATTAGAATATTCTCATCTGGTATTTCAAGTGCATCTTCAAAACCATCATCACTAAAACTATAGCCATCCCTAGTGCAATCATCTTCAACATGTCTAAATTTACCACATCTAAAACATTTGAGAATAACTGGAGTCCTTTTCTCTCTAACCATAAATAGGACTGCATCTCTATCATTGTCTAAAAAACTAGCATCACTATCAATTGAGTACTTACTTGCATTATCTGCATAGTAGCTTTTCTTTTGCATTTGGAAGATTTTATTTCCTTGTATATTTTGTCCATCCTTGCCTTTCTTTTGGTACTTGTGTCTTTCTGATTACCTATACCTATGATCCTATTTTTCATCATCACTGTTGTACTTTGGCTCTTTGCACTTTTTTGCATAGTGTCCATACTTTCCACAGTTGAAGCACTTAATAGATCTTATATCTATGGATCTTTTGGAACCTTCATCTCTTCTACCATTGTTATATTCTTCATCACTAGATGACTCACTGCTTGATTTTGTATTTTTACCCTTTTTCTTTTTGTCTACTTTGAATGCAGCTTCTTTCAGAGGAATATGATCTTTTATTCTTATCTCAAAAGTAGTAATCATACCAAGCAAAGAATTCCTTATCAAATAATCACTATCAATTGATGTTTCTATAGCATAAACCTTTTCACTATACCTTTTTGGAAGAGTTCTCAAGATCTTATCACAAGCATCAGATTCATCAACCTTCATTCCAAGATGTAGCACCCTAAAATTGGCGCAGTTAAACCCTTAGTAAAAAGATAAAAATTTGAATTTTAACCCCGAAACCACCCGTTAACCGCTCACCCCATTTTTCGTGCCATTTTTAGGAGTTGTTTTGACCGTTGGACGATATCATCGCGATCAGACGAAATCATCCCAGATCGGATGAATTCATCTGGAACAGAACGTCCGGACGATTTCGTCCCAAAACCAAATTTTCATAATTAGCTTCTGTTTCAACAGCCTCTCCAACTTGGGCAGAAGCGTGTCTACGTAGTTGGAGATTCCTCCATTGGAGATCTCCCAGATTGGGATGATCCCCAACCTCCTAACCTCCCCCTAATTCTATATAAACTAGGATTTTCTCAGTTTATCCCCCTGGCTCTCCTCCTGACTCTCTCCCTGGTTGATTTTCCCTACCATTTAGCTTTGCTGTGTTAAGACGTCCTATCCACCATTGTTTGCACTCGTAGTTTTAAGTTTTCATTGCAGGATTTCACTGTGCTTCAGCTGGAGGAAGCTCGGATCATCGCAGGTGATTCCACATGATTTCGGATGATCCTATCGAAGATCGATGATGATCTCGTACGATTGGAGGTGATCTCGACTGTAGTTCAGATTGGGGGCAATCAGAGCCCTGAGTTTGCATTTCTCATCTTCCTTCCTTATTTTATTATGCATTAGCTTGATTTATTTTCATTTTGCATCCTGGAGTTCACCTCATTTAGCATAAATGCATGATAAAGTTAAAATAAGTTATTAAAACAATGCATTTCCTTTAATATGCTATCTAGATTTATCAGTTAAGCATTTATACTATCATTTCTATCATTTTGCATTATTCTTGCAGTTGCATTTTTGGTTTTTGGTGTCTGTTTCTGTGATTGCAGGTTTCTAACGAATTCGTCTAATGAATTCATCAGATCGATGATGATCTTGTCTGATTTTAGATGATCGCCTATGATCTGGGATGATTCTGTACAATTGCAGATGATCCTATCATATTCGGGATGATCTGGACTCCTACAAGCTTCAGAATCTTCATCAGACATCCGAAATCAGGTGCATTCTTTCTCATTTAACATATTCCTTGTATTTAGGATTCATTCATGCTTTTTGTATTCATATAAATCGGCATTTTCATATAGAATAGCTTAGATTCATTTTGGCCAACCTAGGAATATGAATGATTGAGTATAAAATGAACACATCAAACCCATTCTCAACCTAGGCATGGAAACTACCACTCAAAGTTTCCTGGTGAACCCCACCATCCATCAAAAATTCACCCTTATACCCCTCCCCCGAGAGGCGCGACCTTCAAAGGGCCTCTCGGTCCGAGGTATTGTCCCATCCTTCTCGCATCCCCCTTTCGGGCATGGATCCTTTAGCCTGAAGGTAAGGGCACAAAAAATTTGGGTCAGTACATTTTGGTGAACCCGACGTGAAACTAAAAGCCTTTTGAAAACAAAAAAATATAAATATAAATATAAATGCATTATTAAGAACATCTAGAATCATTAGAAAATTGTTAAAATTGCATATCAGACTTAGATGGTAGATTATAATAAAAGACGAGTTGTCACCATAAATGTTGAAAATCAATTAACAGCCATAGAGATTACTTCTATGCTTAGAGTACCTCAAACAAATAGGGTCCAACCTTTGTGGGATGAACTTGATAGGAGATTGGGTATCATTGAATCTAGATCTACAGAACTTAGGCAAATTAAGAGGTTTGTCCTAGATAGAATCCTGGATCCTGATCAGGTGACTTTGTACCATGAACTTCAGAGAGCTTGCCATAGGTGGTTAGCCGATAAGAGAGCACTTGTGTCTTCTAAATTATACACCTTTGAGGAATACCTCGAGAACGCAGTTGTAGTACACAAATTTCTATCTCGTATAGAGGATCAAGAAGTCGTTCTTACGGATAGAAAGAGATGGAATAGAGTTCCTAGAGTTGTGTTATATCGAGAGTATTGCCATGAACTTTATTTCTACAGGTCAGAGTCCAAAACAGATCATATTACTATAGCACACTTTGTCAAATTCTTGAAAAACCATTTCCAATTTGAAGAGGAGCATTTCATGACTCTCGATGAACTTGATCCTATTAATGATATCCATAAACTATTTATAGAAAACTAAGTCATTCTTTTTACTATTGTTATTTTTTTTGCAACTAGAATGCTATTTGTTATCTTTATAATAATATTATAAAACACAAAAACAAAAACAAAAACAAAAAATCAAAACATTTCCTTTTTATAGTAGGTATATAATTAAAATATATACCTCTCAAACCTATCGCATATATATATAAGTATATATATTTGCTGAAATCTAAGTTTAAGCACAATGCCTAGACTTAGGAATGGAAAACAGACTGAAGAAGAAGAAGATTGGTTAGGAAAACCATTAAATAACCCAGATGTCCTTCCTGAAGATCAAGTTCAGGAAGAAGAAATCCTAGACCAACAAGAAGAAGAGCTTGCTGTAAGAAATGAACAAGAAGAAAATGTTAGAGAGGAAGGATCCTCATCCCCTAAAATGTCTCCGGGAGGAGTTGTTACTTTTGAGAACATGGAACAATTTTGGAAGTTCATCAATACTAATATTGGTGTTCTTAATAGAGCAGTCCATATGGACAAGGATCGAATTAGTGACACTCAAGCAACTCTAGAAGACGTATTTCACACACGCACTAATCCCTTGTCCTTTATTGATCAAGAGAGTGATCAAGCTGGACCATCCAATTTGGATATGGCAGCTATGATCCAGAACATGCAACAACAACAGGTTACCCAACCATCTAAAGTGCCTGTTAGCAAGCCTAGGGTTATTCCCGCACAAAAGAAACCATCATTTACTGCTCTATTTCGCCAAGCTATTGATCAACATACCTCAAATCAACAAAAACCCAAAACAAAACCAAACACCAATTACCAACAATCTGGGATACAACATAATACTACTACAAATCCTCTTCATAATACTCTTCCTACCAACACTTTACATAATAGCAATATAGCATCTAATCCTTATGTCACACCATCATACACCCATAAATCCCATGCCTATGTCCCACCGAACCAATATGGTGGACAAACTAGTAATCTTGAAGCCATGGTGAAACAGTTAGTTTCCCGCATGGACCAGATAGATCCCTACCGTCCCTCGTATAATTATCGAGAGATGTGTAGTCAGCCTTTAGATCCTATAGTCGTAGCACAACCATATCCTAAACATTTTCCTATGCCTGTCCTGCCCATATATAAAGGAACCGAAGATCCCATAGAGCATCTTCGTATGTTTAGGATAGCATGTCATGATATATCACATGATGACTTATTATTGCTAAAAATGTTCCCAAAAAGTTTAGGAGGAATGGCATTAGAGTGGTATTATCAATTACCCACTAATTCTTTGAGGAATTTCGAAGAAACATTCGAGTCTTTTGTTCATCAATTTAGTGCCTACATCGAAAGGCATGTGACCATTAAAGACTTGTACAACTTAAAACAAGACAAAGATGAATGTTTTGCTGATTTCCTAGCTAGGTGGAGACAGTTGATAGGAAAATTGCACTTTGTGTTACCTTATAGGGAGATGTTGGACATCTTTATTAATAATTTACAAGACCAACTATCCTACGAGTTATCAACTGCTACCTTGACCACCTTCGATCAGGCTATAGACTTAGCCAGACGAGTGGAAGATGCTCTCATTAGGAGAGGTCAGCTTAAAAAGAAAGACGATGAGAAAACATCCAGAAATCAATATAAAAATAAACAAGTTGTGGGTGATGGAGTCACTGATAGTAGAAATATTGCTACTGTTAATGTTGCGAAGACAACAGAGAAGTTTATACTGAAACCTCTCGATAAACCTCCTCGAGAATTTACTAGGTTAAATCAACCTTTATCAACCATTCTACCACAATTATTAGAATGAGGTTTGATTCAATTACCAAATATCCGGGAACCTGATCCAACTATACCCGGATACAGAGCTGATTTACATTGTGACTTCCATAGAGGACCTGGACACACTACCAACTCTTGTAAAATATTAAAACATAAAATACAGGACTTGATTGATAACAATGAGATGGAGGTACAAGCCTTTCAACCTAAGAAAAATCCTCCTAATAATGCTCAAAAGAACATCCCCCAAAACTAGAATCAGAATGCCAATCAGTCATTGGACATATTTCAACATCCTTTACCAAAACATGGCAAGGAAGTGGCTAATCAAATTGAACATCATAATGTTCCCCCTCCTACCCGATATGTAGGGACTATTAGTGGGCATTTACCTATTCATGATTTGGAAATATTTGACACAACTTTATCCATGGTTACAACCAGGCCTCTATATAATATTTAGATACCTGATCTTAGTGATACAGAATATGAGACTGAGAGTGATATGGAAATCACATCAAATCAATCGAATAGTTATGAAGATGAATCGGATACTATTCACCCTATCACAAGTTCTATGGTTCTGGAAGAACCATTTCCAAGAAGAGTCACTACTAGACCATCCTCTCACCAATTACTTTCTAATGAGCAAGCCATAAATGCTAGACCAAGACCCATTCATCATCCGTAGAATAATATTATGGGTACCATCGAAGCTGTTACTAGACAACAGGCTCAAAACTCTCAACAAGATCAAATGCAGAATGATGGATCAACTCCATTTGTTTTGAAAGTTCCTAATAAATGGAATCAGGCACCTAATGTTCAACCTAAACCTCCTTATAATATTAATGAACAATTATCAAATATTATAACTAGAATTTCTCTTTTGGACCTTTTAAGATCTTCTCCTACACATAGAGATGAATTAATGCTCACATTAAGCTAGATGATGGTACCACAAGACATTCAACCTGAAGCCATGGCTAATACTATAATAACTCATGAAGTTGATTGTATTGACTTCTGGATAGAGACATACCTCAACATAGTTTACATAAGGATAACCCCTTATATATTACTGCCTTAATTGGAGATGTAGCAGTTAAACGAGTCTTGATTGATAATGGTTCATCTTTAAACATCTGCACTTTTGACTTCTACCAAAGATTTGGGTTTAGAAGTGATGAAATGAAAAGAACTGATATGATCATAAAAGCCTTCAATGACGAAACACAAGAAACATGTGGAGTTATTACCATCCCATTGCAGGTTGGTCCGAGAACCTTGGATACGACCGTGTTTATTGTACATTGCCCTGCATCGTACAATATACTCTTGGGTCACCCTTGGATCAACGCGATGCGAGCCATTCCCTCAACTTTACATCAATGTGTTAAATTCAAATTTAAGAATCGAGTTGGTTACCATTCATGGTGATCCTAGACCCTTTGATATGTGTGCTTTGGCAGAACCTGTTGGAGTTCAATTTTGCCCTGCTCTGTCATCCACACATCCTAATTCTCATTACCCATCTAAACATGTGAAACACACACCCACAATGTCATCTACTTCTTCTCCATCAGTTCCACCCCTACATACAACTCAACCATCCTCTAAACAAACCACATTAGGACCTCAAAAAGATCCTAATCCCACAACCAATGCCTCTTGTTCTACTCCTATAACTTCTATACCTATAATAGACCCATCCATCGACATCTCTACAACATCTACATCCACCAAAGGCATAGTTTCCACATCAGAAGATGTAGGAAATGTTCCTTCTACCTCTTATGCTCTTACTGACGAGCTCTTACCCGATTTATCTAAAATTCTTATATCAGAGAAAATGAATGCTTCTATGCAAGATTCCCTTATTTTAAATAATTTGCCACCATCTCCTCGTACCTTGGGCCTCCCACAGCCTATGGGAAGTATTTACCAAGTCGGGAGCTATGCTTTTATTTATAAGGGATATGACTAGGGTAGAATACCCAGAAACATCAAGACTCATTATGATGGATATGCTCGATGTTATTTTACTAATGAGTATGTTAAAGCCAAATCTATAATGCTTAAATTGGGATATAAAGGGAAAGGTTTGGGACCTTTCCAAAATGGTATGAAAGAACCCTTTGAGGTAGAATCGTGGCCTGCCCGATGTGGTGTGGGCCTATTTCCTAGTAAGGGTCAGCCCTTCCCATTTGAGGATGATGACCATCTCATATGTTACCAAGATTATTTGGATGAGCGTGATGCTTTGCATTTAATGAATAAGCCATTTACATGTAATATGCTATCTATAGCTTACCCTGAGATGATCGCTGAATCCGACGATGAGTTGGAGGGAGATATCTTCCATGATGTCTCCATTGAGGAATTATTACATAATGAATTTTATTTTGATGGCTCTATACCTAGTATAGCCCAGCTTGAGGCCACGACTCCTCAAGATGAATTATCCAAGCTAACCTTGGCAGAATTACAAGAATTGGGCGTTTCACCCACCCCACCTAATTTTGAGAAAGATCTACACATGGAAGTAGAAAATGTCATAAAAATTAACATTGGAACCGAGGATAATCCTCACATAATCAACATTGGATCAGAATTGAGTCAAGAAAAATAGGATAAATACATTGCATTTCTTAAAGAATATGAAGATGTCTTTGCTTGGACATATGAAGATATGCCAGGTTTAGACCCTTCTGTAGTTATGCATCACCTAGTAGTCCATCCGGATGCTAAACCTGTTAAACAGAAACTTAGAAAAATGCATCCTAAAGTGGCCTTACTAGTCAAAGGGGAGTTAGAAAAACTCCTGAATGTTATTTTTATACAAGCCATTGATTATGTTGAATGGATCTCGAATGTAGTTCCAAAGTAACTAAGAAAGAAGCTACTAAGGTTAGGGTTTGTACAGACTTTAGAGATATTAATGTTGCATGCCCTAAAGATGATTTTCCTCTTCCCAATATGGATCAGATCATTGATTTTACTGTTGGGAGTGGAATGATATCCTTAATGGATGGATTTTCTGGTTATAATCAGATCAGGATAGCTCCTGAAGATCAGGCTAAAATAACCTTTATTACCCCTTGGGGGACCTTTTGTTGGAAAGTGATGCCATTTGGTTTGAAGAATGCAGGTGCAACATATCAATGAGCCATGACTTATATCTTTCATGATATGATGCATGATATACTACATGATTATGTAGATGACATTATAGCTCATTCTATTAACGAAGATGACCATTTAGATGACTTGAGAAAAGTATTTGATCGGTTAAGGGAATATCTTATCCGATTGAATCTAGCCAAATGTATATTCAGAGTTAAGTCCGATAAATTATTGGGGGTTATAGTTTCTTTATGTGGCATCAAAATTGACCCTCTCAAGATTGTGGCTATCACTGATATGCCCGCACCCACAAATATATCTGAATTACGGAGTTTACAAGGTAAGCTTCAAGCTATCCGTCGCTTCATCGATAAGCTAGCAGATAAAACCGGACCCTTTCTTAAGCTTCTTAAGAAGGATGTCTCTTTCCATTGGGACAACGAATGTCAGAGAGCATTTGAACTCCTCAAACAATATCTTCTTAACCCACCTATGCTTTCACCACCTAGACCTGATCGCCCATTTATCTTGTATATTTTTGCTTCAGATTTTGCCTTAGGAGCTATGTTAGCTCAACTGGATGATGAGAAAAGAGAGCATGCTAATTATTATATTAGTAGAACATTAATCAGTTATGAAACCCGCTACACAACATTAGAAAAGTTATGTCTAACAGTCATATTTTCTACATAGAAACTATGCCACTATATGCTCAGTCAGAAAACGTATGTTATTGCTAAATCCGATCCCTTGTGGTATCTCATGAGTCGACCTTATTTATCTGGTCGCACAACAAAGTGGGTTCTTGCTCTAAGCGAGTTTGAACTCACGTTTATAGGACAGAAGTCTGTTAAGGGTCAAATCATAGCAGATCAATTAGTTGTTGCACCCTTAGAGTCTACCCATCCCCTCATCATTGAGTTTCCTGACGAATGCCTTAAACTAGAGGTAGACCATCCAGAGCAATGGTCCTTATACTTTGACGGAGCTCGATGCATGAGTGGGGATGGTGCAGGTATTATTCTAATATCTCCATAGAAACATCTTATACCTTTGTCCTTTAAATTAATGTTTGCTTGTACTAATAATACTACTGAATATGAAGCTCTAATCCTTGGCTTACGAGCTGCCTTGGCACTAAAAATTAAAAATCTATTAGTTTTTGATGATTCTCAACTTGTTATAAATCAAATTAATGATGTTTATCAGACCAGAGATGATAAATTGCATCCATATAAAGCATATGTATTACAATTAATATCTTTATTTGATCAAGTTACCTTGGAAGCTATTCCTAGAACTAGCAATCGTGCGACTGATGCTATGGCTGCAATTGCATCTCTTTTACCCTTGGAGTTAGATGACGAATATGCTACCATCATTATTCATCGACTCCAGGAACCCGCTTCAAATAAATCATGCTTAGAACCTTTGGATGTGTTTCTAATCAATGAAACTACTCCTAAACTTTGGTACACTGATATATTCAATTTTCTTCAAAATGGGACCTTCCCTGAAGGTTTTAATAGAAACCAATGTCGGTTATTACGTAGACGAGCAAGTCACTTCGTAATAATTGGCAATACATTATATAGGAGATCTTTTGAAGGTATCCTACTGAGATGTTTGAATCTAGAAGAATCTAGATCAGCTTTGAGTGAAGCCCATGATGGATCTTGTGGGGGACACTTTAGTGGTAGCACCATTGCTAAGAAGCTCCTTAGGATAGGATATTTTTGGCCTACCATGGAGAATGATGCACATGATTACGTGTGCCATTGCGACAAGTGCCAGAAACATGCTGACCTTGTCCATGCACCTGCACAAGAACTGCAGGCTATTTCATCTCCTTGGCCCTTTTCAAAATGGGGCTTAGACATCATTGGAAAAATCAATCTTGTGTCATCTGATGGACACAAATTCATCATAACCACCATCGAGTATTTCACGAAGTGGGTTGAAGCTATGCCCTTAGCTTCTTGCACTAGAACCCAAGTTTCCAAATTTATTTTTAATCAAATTATTTGTAGGTTCGGAATTCCTGCAAATCTCATCTCGGATAATGGAACTTGTTTCAAAAATAAATATGTCAAGAAATTATGTCAAAAATATAAAATTCAACATCGTTGGTCCACTCCCTATTATCCTCAGGGTAATGGCCAAGCAGAAGCATCTAATAAAACATTAATTAAAATCCTCAAAAGATTGGTCAATAAATCTGGCCGAGATTGGCACATTCAATTATATCCTGCTTTGTGGGCTTATCGAACTAGCGTTCGTACTCCCACGGGCACTTCACCTTTTGTTTTGGTTTATGGCACTGAAGTAGTTTTTCCCTTTGAATTAGAAGTTCCTTCTTTGGCTCTACTACTTCAAGATACTAAAGTAGGAGATGAATATCGTGCTAGCATATTTAGTCAGCTGGAACTCCTAGATGAGAAGCGCATCAATGCTTTGGAACATCTTCGAGCCTACCAGAACAAGCTTAAACGAGCATACCTCAAGAAAGTTCATCATCGATCCTTTGAGATCGGTGACCTTGTCTTAAAAGAAAATCAAAAAAATACTAATGCAACTAAAGATCTTAAAGGTAAATTCGAGCCCAACTGGCTTGGACCATATATTATCACTGCCAAATTTGGCTCGGGAGCATACAGATTAGCTACCTTAGATGGTAAAGATCTTAAAGAACCTATGAACATTATGCATCTTAAATGCTATTATGCATAAATATGGTCATTTCATCATTGTATATATTGTTATTTTGCATATTGTTTCATTTTAGTAATTCATATAAAAATTTCAAAAATAGTAATATTATTTATTCTTTCAATTCATAAATTAAAACCAAAATATAAAAAACATCAAAATCATCAAAATCTTCAAAAACATTTTCTATTTTTGCACCTATCAATTCTTGAAGTATTGCAGTCATATTTTCAATTATTTTGGATAAATTAGCATTTATTTGGAATCCCGCACTTTCACACTCACATGAATAAATATCTTGATTTTATTTGGTATGATTATTAATCTCTCTTATATCAAAGTCCACAGTTGAATTAAATAAAGTTTTGAGCATAGAGAATTGATCTTGTTATTTACTTGAACCAAGTATATCTCTTCACATTAAAATGATTTCATTGCAAAATTCAATACGATGCTACATAGTAGAAGTGGTCTCTTGAGCGAAAAGTTTCCCTTGCTATCCTATCATGCACATGGTCTAGAATCTTTGAGAATTGACAAAAGGACAAGCTCACCCCTGCCCAGAATAAAAATCCCTTGCTCTACAGCCAATCCGAGCAAGTATCCCTAGTATAGGAAGAAAAATAAAAGTCAAAGAAAATGAGAAAAAGAAAAATATCATTTTGTACCATCGCAGCAATATTTCAGCATTATCTCAGTTCCAAGCAAAAATACAAAAAAAAAAGAAGAAAAAGAAAAGCAAAAGCAAAAAGCAATAAAATCCTTTTCCCTACCCCTTGAAAAGAAAAGAAGGGTGAATGAGCTTGAATCCCTGGAATTCTCAATTATTCAAAAACCGTGAGGTAAGCCCCATAACAAGTGGTTTGTGCCCAACCCGCTTGGCCTTGGGTAACTCCTAGCATGGTGATATGTCTGTCACATTAGCGACCTTCTTTTGTATAGACCTATGTCTGCTTATGGATCAGCTAGCTCTTGATGACCCGACTTACATAGTAGTCTGGTATGGTTACATGCATATAAATCATGGTCAATGAACACTTATTTGGTTAATTCAAATTACTTGTATCAAATTATCTTGCTCAAAATTGGTAAATGAACAATACAATTGCACACACATTTGTATTTGAGAGATTTTGTATCATTATGATAAATCAAGATCGGCAATGAACTCACATATGCACATGAGGGTTCCTTATAAATCTACATTTTGTCTTTGAGATAATTTAAAATATTTATGCAAATATTTTGGAATAATTTCATCTTCTTATTTGAGAACATCTGTTTAGTATAAAAACAATTACATACATTTTTTTCAAAAATCCAAAATTTCTTTCAAAACATACAATAAAGTCATGTTTATATATACTTTCGACTTCCACAACGATGGTATAGTTCCTAAAACCTAAACTGGAATTTTATGCCTAGCGCAAGTCCTCATCTTATATATTTTCTGTTTATCTCAAAATCAAAAATCAATTATGCAAATTATTTTTGGATTTCGCGATGATGGTATAAGTCTATACCTATAATTCTATGCCTAGCACAAACCATTGTTCTAATTTTATTTCCCATTTATTTAATTCATAAAAACATATGGCTTACATCATTATGTTACACAATTTGTGCTTTAAAAAGAACGAACACCTTTTTCTATTTCATTTCATTATGTCAACATTCAATTTTGCAACGATGGTATAATTCCTAGGGAATTGTTCAAAATATTATCACACTTAGGAATTTTATGCCTAACAAAAATCATATTTTTAATATTTCATGCATAATATTTTCATGAAAATCTGAAAACAAATCATCACCATCATCATTTTTCATCATCACAACACAAAGTCTTAAGACAGTCTCTTAAGTACTCTTTTACTTTTTGGTAAGTAGTGTTTGTATTTACCGCGGGTTTTAACAAGGATCCCAAAACCTGATTACATAAGCAATGGGCCTAGGGCATCAATCCCTTGAAACTGAACACCAAAACAAAAATCCCGCCCAGCGGTAACAGTAAGCATGAAACAATCTCTCTCGATGGGAAACAAACAAATAAGAAAGAAAGTAGTTTTGGAGATCCCGCCCAGCGGGGAGTAGCCAAAAACCACCATCGAGAAGATCCCACCCAGCAGGAAGCAAAGAAAAACCGTTACAATAAAATCCCACCTCGCAGGAAGTAGTCAAAACCACCACAAATAGTACCGCCTAGCGGGAAGCAATAGGGAAATCTCGCCATCCGGGAAACCAGCAGAAAAGAAAGGATCTCGCCTCGCGAGAAAACCGACAGATTTGGCGGATCCCGCCCTGTGGAGAAACCATCCCGCCCACCGAGAAAACATTTCGTTCAGCGAGAGCCATCCTACAGGAAGCCGACAGCCAGCACAGAGAGGATCCATCCCATCAAAAAGTGACCAGAGAGTTTCACCACAAGGAACCCACCTCGGGAAAACAGAAGAGGATCCTAGCAGCAGGGACCAAGAATCCCGTCCAAGCACAGAGCTCGTCAAGGATTCACAAGAAAAAGTGGGAAGTTGTCCAAACCCTAAACCGTCACCTCCATCGCACCGAGAAACGTAGGGGACCATATCCACGTGAATAACCTGCAAAAAACACCATGGAGAAGCCTAAGGTAAAAAGGGAAGGGATCCCCAACCAAAAAGGGATCCCTGGGAAGCACCAGTCCAAAAAAACAACCAAGGAAACCCTAGCCGACCAGGAGGGGCA
This sequence comes from Wollemia nobilis, assembly GCA_028583015.1. Classification (NCBI taxonomy): domain Eukaryota; kingdom Viridiplantae; phylum Streptophyta; class Pinopsida; order Araucariales; family Araucariaceae; genus Wollemia; species Wollemia nobilis. The sequence continues at coordinate 1,720,674 of JAQPPZ010017013.1, read as the reverse complement.
CAGATAGTGGAGAAGGATCTCCCCCCAGGAGATCATCTGCAAACAACCACTCCCCGGGAGGGATGACCTAGGTTGAGCTAGGGACTGGGCAGGAACCAAGAGCCATGGGAGGGGGAGCAGGGGAGGGACCAGAGCCCTCCCCTCTCTACTTTCTTCCCTCTCCAGTCCAAGTACTCTTTTACTTTTAGCAATATTTCTATATTGGGATTAGCTTGACGACCTAGCGAGCGGCGACTCCATGAAATGGTCATATAATAATGACAATGTCCTTTGAAATTATTGTTAGAATTCCCTTTATTTTTTATCAAATCATACCACAACAACCATTTTGTTTACATCAGATTATTTCATTTTACAACATGACATAAAATTATACTATTTCCAACGATATAATTACATGAATAATCAATCAACAATTCAAAATTTAAAGCATCATAAAACATATGGACAAGTCATATCACAAAAGATCATATATATATATATATATATATATATATATATATATATATATATATATATATATATATATATATATATATATATATATATATACAAAATATATGTACATCATAACAAAATTGGATTGGTATGCCACAATCTATACCTTGGCATACTCAATCCTCTCAAATATACAGTCTATAGTCAAAGAGCAACTAGTCTCGAGAAGCCCTTGAGCTCTCAACCTCATCTCCTCTCCCACCCTAAGGTGGATGAGGTGGTCCCATCGAAGTCCGTGCTATATCTCGGGTCCTTGACATCGATCATGAGGATGTATTTGATGACCCCATCATGATCGACTTTGTAATGCTAGCTAGCAGTGGTATCCTCTGCTCCTCTGGAACCACATGATAATAAAATCCCTGGTAGAATGTGATCTAAGCAATAGCCCACTCTAGATCTCGAGTGCTCACCCCTCCGCTTCGAGTCCTGAGTCATGTAGCCTCATCTTGTAGTGTCTGCACCTAAGCCTAGAGGTGGGCATTCTTTTCTCGAAGAGCCACCATCTCGGTGCTCTCCCCCACCTTGACACCCTTGCCCTTATTGTGTGATGGTGGCCTATCCTTCTACTGAGAAGGGAGTCCCTCCTCCCTCCTCTCTTGCTATTGTGGTCTCTTTGGAGCTTGTGGCACTCTCTGGAATCTCTCCTAAGGATACCGTCACTGCTCCCACCCTCTATGACTCCTTGCTACATTAATGGTAGTCTGGCACTACCTCCCAATCCATCACACCATAGCGTGCATCGAACCTTATGCCCTTGTCATCCTAGGAGGGCAGATACCTACGTACCAGGCATCATACCCGTCTATGACCCCATCATCATCCTTATACACTGGCTAAATGGGGGCATTGTCAACATCCTAACTCTAGAATCACTACATATCTAAAGCCCCACTCAGTGTAGTATTATCCTAGATAGTTCGGGAGTATTCGTAGTCTCTAAGAGAAGGTATCCCCTACTGTAGACCAAACTGTCTCAAAACTTGGTCATAGCGATGGAGCTCTACCTCTCCCCACTCCATCCTTAGCTAGAAGACTCGCCAGATGTGAGCCAACTCTTATCCATCCTCTCCCCACCTTGGATGCTCTCTCCATGGCCTCCAGGTGATCTGGTCAAGGATGAGGTTGTCTAGTAACCTTTGAGACATCAACATATTTATCCACCACTGTGACCCTCTCTGGAGCCACCAATAGAAAACCTGGGGTCTCTCCCAATCAACCCCTATCATTGGAAGCCCTATCAGCCTCCATATCATAATGTGCTCCTAGAACCAAACCTGTAGTAGCGATGTCAGTACCAGACATCACCCTCCCTTGTATACGACCCCGTAGAGGATCTTATACAAGTTGCATAGTACAAAGCTACCCTAAGCAAACCTATAGCCATGGTATCTCATGTCGCAGACCACATTTGAAAGGAGCCATGGTAACCTACATCCACTCTGGTGGCATAGTAGTAGGCCACCCACTACCCCTACCAAAACCTGATTCAATCGAGACGCCCCAGGCATCTGCCTCAATGTCTTGATGTTCACTTCACCCTTCTTCAAGGCGAAGCTAGGGTCTTCGCACTGTCACATCATGGCATGGCCCTGATTGGCCATAGGAGTCATCAACCACCCATGTATAGGGATCCTCAAGATACTCCATACATCGTCTATAGTGGAAGCCATCTCCCCTATTAGTATCCAGAAGTAGGATGACCCTAGATACCACCTCTCTGCTAGGGTTGTCAGTAGCCCCATGTCTGTAGGTATTTGTGGCATCTCTGCCACATGTTGTAGCCCAACCTCTGATAGTCAGTCTCGCTCTGCCTGATCGAGTGTGGCTACATCATCTCTTAGACCCCCGTATTTCCACTCTCAACTTTTTAGTAATCCCCTTTGCAAAATAAACAATAAAACAACAAAAATCATTAATAGATAATCATTAAAATTAGTTAAATCAATTTCATCTTATAAAAAAATGATATCATCCATTATTGGACGATATCGTACTAAATTAAGTCAAATCATCCTTGGTAGGACGAAATCATCCTTGGTAGGACGAAATCGTCTCTGATTTCTCAACTTGGGGATCGCCCCTTGTTGGACGGAATCACCCCTATTTCATCGATTTTACCCCTAGACGAAATCGGCGATCTAGGGACGATTTCGTCTCGACGTCGTCGACGGCCTAAAAATAGCTACGATGCCCCAAAAATAGTCAAAATTTAAATTAAAAATCACACAAATAAAATTAAAAACATAATGCATCAAGTTTAGATCCCTACCCGCAACCCGCGTCGGACCTATGTCGATCTGTGTGTCATTTCCACCATTTTTGCCTACAGAGCTCTAAAATAGCAAAAGTGAATAGTAACAATGAATTAGGGTTTTACCCTATTTTTTTAATTTTATTTAAAAACAACTTTTTTTTTTAATTTTGCTTTTTCGCGCTTTTACCTCAAACATTTGATTTGGGTAAAATCTCAAAGGGAGCACCATAGTAAGCAGTCATACGATTCGATCTAGAATCATCGTCTAAAAAATGGAATAAATTTTTGCTTTCTCGTAAAGCGGGAAGAACTCATCTTTAATGCATTTTCTTAAAAAAATTTGCTAAATAGGGGGAAAAATGTAGCACCCTAAAATTGGCATAGTTAAACCCTTAGTAAAAAGATAAAAATTTGAATTTTAACCTCAAAACCGCCCGTTAACTGCTCACCCCATTTTTTGCACCATTTTTAGGAGTTGTTTTGACTGTTGGACGATATCGTCGTCGATCAGATGAAATCATCCCAGATCAGATGAATTCATCTAGAACAGAACGTCTAGACGATTTCATATCAAAACCAAATTTTCATAATTAGCTTCTATTTCAACAGCCTCTCCAACTTGGGCAGAAGCATGTCTGCACAGTTGGATATTCCTTCATTAGAGATCTCCCATATTGGGATGATCCCCAACATCCTAACCTCCCCCTAATTCTATATAAACTAGGATTTTCTCAGTTTATCCCCTTGGCTCTCCTCCTAACTCTCTCCCTGGTTGATTTTCCTTGCCATTTAGCTTTGTTGTGTTAAGACGTCCTATCCACCATTGTTTGCACTTGTAGTTTCAAGTTTTCATTGCAAGATTTCACTGTACTTTAGCTGGAGGAAGCTCGGATCATCGTAGGCGATTCCACATGATTTCGGATGATCTTGTCGAATATCAGTGATGATATCGTACGATTGGAGGCGATCTCAACTTTAGTTCAGATTGGGGGCAATCAGAGCCCTGAGTTTGCATTTCTCATCTTCCTTCCTTATTTTATTATGCATTAGCTTAATTTATTTTCATTATGCATCCTGGATTTCACCTCATTTAGCATAAATGCATGATAAAGTTAAAATAAGTTATTAAAACAATGCATTTCCTTTAATCTACTATCTAGATTTATCAGTTAAGCATTTATACTGTCATTTCTATCATTTTGCATTATTCTTCCAGTTGCATTTTTGGTTTTTGGTGTCTGTTTCTTTGATTGCATGTTTCTAAAGAATTCATCTAACGAATTCGTCAGATCGACGATGATCTTTTTTTATTTTAGATGATCGCCTATGATCTGGGATGATTCTATACAATTACAGATGATCCTGTCATATTCGGGATGATCTGGACTCCTACAAGCTTTAGAATCATCATTAGACATCCAAAATTAGGTGCATTCTTTCTCATTTAACGTATTCCTAGTATTTAGGATTCATTCATGCTTTCTATATTCATATAAATTGGCATTTTCATATAGAATAGCTTAGATTCATTTTGGCCAACCTAGGAATATGAATGTTTGAGTATAAAATGAACACATCAAACCCATTCTCAACCAAGGCGTGGAAACTCACTCAAATTTTCCTGGTGAACCCCACCATCTATCAAAAATTCACCCTTATACCCCTCCCCCAAGAGGCGTAACCTTCAAAGGGCCTCTCAGACCGAGGTATTGTCCCATCCTTCTTGCATCCCCCTTCCAGGCAAGGATCCTTTAGCCTAAAGGTAAGGGCACAAAAAAATTGGGTCAGTACACAAGACCTCTCATCTCATGTACAAGCTCATCAATATTATTGAGATAATCATAAATATTTTCATCATCTCTCATTCTTAAGTTCTCAAATTCTCCTTTGAGATTTTTTATCTTAGCTTTCCTAACACCTTTATCACCCTCATATATGTCATGCAATAGATCCCACATATCTTTTGTTGTTTTACAATCCATAACCTTCATAGATTCTGATCTACCCAATACTTTTATAATTGCATTCATAGCTCTTGAATTTGCATGCATTAGAATCTTACCTTCCTTATCTATAGGAGGATTGACTGTTGAATCATATCCAAGTTCCACTACATCCCAAACTTCATTTCCAAGTGCCATCAGGTAAAATCTCATCAGCATACACCAATACAAGAAGTCACTTCCATCAAATATTGGTACTACATTATTGAATGACCCATCCTTTTGATCCTTGTGATCCATTGTGTTCTTAGACCACTTTTCCTTCAAGTTGTCAAACTCTTTTGAAGGAACCCGCTCTGATACCAATTGAAGAACACAAGCTTATACTGAGAGGGGGGGTGAACAGTATAAGACCACTTTTTACTTTTCTTTTCAATTCAATATTATGCAGTGTATAGATAGCAGTATCAATAGCAATAATCAAAGCAATGCACAAAACACCATCCACAAAAGTGACACAACAATTTACGTGGTTCACCCAATGCGGGCTACTCCACGGAGAAAATATTTTGCTAAAACTTTCTCAATCAATCTCTTGGGAATCCTTCCCAATTACAATGTTTATGGACCTCTGTCCAAAGGAGATGTTGATCCCCTAAATCTCAAGTTCATGGATCTCTTCCATAGGAGAACTCTTTCCCCTTCTACTCTGGCTAGTGATCTTCTAGAAGACTCTGTCTCTCTACTGCACTGACTTGTGGATCTCTCTCCACTTGAAGACTCCTCACTCAGATCTATCTTCAATTGTCCTGGCTACTGGATCTCTATCCACTGAGACTCTATCCTCTATACTCTATCACCTCCAAATCTCTGTCAATAGGTTCACTTAGAACCTCTTCAAATATTCTCAATAGGCTCACTCAGAACCTGCTCAAATCTTCTCAATAGGCTCACTCAGAACCTGCTCAAATATTCTCAATAGGCTCACTCAGAACCTGCTCAAATCTGCTCAACAAGCTCACTCAGAACTTGTCCAAATTGCTCAACAAGCTCACTCAGAACTTGTCCAAATATGCTCAATAAGTCCTCTCTAGGACTTGCTCAAATCTCAATCAATAAGTCCTCTCTAGGACTTGCTCAAATATTCATAGCAAGCCTTCACAAAATCTTACTCAAAATCAGTCCACAAGCCTTCTCAAAGACTTACCTCAAACAAATCTCAACTCAATCTCATAGAAGCATAAAGAGAATTGTTAGAGACTCAATATGTTCTATACTCAAATCCCAATCTCAACTCAAATCAATCTCAACTCAGCAATCTCATAGAAGCATAAAGAGAATTGTTAGAGACTCAATATGTTCTATACTCAAATCCCAATCTCAACTCAAATCAATCTCAACTCAGCAATCTCATAGAAGCATAAAGAGAATTGTTAGAGACTCAATATGTTCTATACTCAAATCCAATTTCTTTCTCAACTCAACTCAAATCAGAATATAGAATAGTTTGTTTTATGGAACTTGAACAACCACTTCACACAATCACTTGACTAGGCTCAAACAACTCTACTCAACCAATCACCACAAGGAACAACTCTTTCTCACAAACCCTAGTCCAAGCATGAATCAACCAACTCAAAATGTCTTCAACAACACTCAACAACAACTCTTACATAACAATGATACTCATGTTCTTTTCAGCTCAAGTTCAAGTTCTTTGCACAACAACTTACTTCAACAACAATGCTTATAAAACAAGGTTTTAATCACAACTCTCAAACCAAAAAACCTTGAAGCATTAAACCAACCATTTTTTAATAGGAAACCACAATCAATCCTTTTCACTCCAATGATATTTCAGAAATCAACCACCATAACAATCAATAGGAGAATGTGCCCATACCTTTTTGATGCCAAGAAGTTGTTCACAAAGTCTGCCACACTCAACAAAACTTTCCTTTCCAATATTAATAAGGGTTAGTGGACTTCAAATAATAATCACAAGATAAAGTATAACTCAATTTACACCTTTTTACTCCAACTCAATAATCACATCCACCAAAGTCCTTCTAGAGAAAAACCCTCTAAAAATAATAATCAATAATCCATTATTCAATTTCCACAAATTCTACTTCATTCAAAACCCTTATTTCTCCTAAAATAATGCTCTCAAAAATTCAAATCAATATCATAAGGCTCAAATAATCATCTATGGTTTTCACCAACAAAATAATTATTTAACCTTTTAAACACAACAAAGGTTTACAAAAATAAAATATTTCCTAACCCTTATCACTCCAAACTTTAGAGCATTAATTAAATTTTAATCAAAAATTTGCATACCTCCTTAATGGGTTTCGACCCCTCGACCTGCCCTCACCGCGAGCGCCTTAGCCATGGCTAAGGTAGCCAAATGAGCTACCCGCTCATTCGCAATGCAAAAGGGGCACGACTTCCCTTTATTTGCTACAGGCCCACGTGCCTCAAATAAACCGTGCGCCCTTGGCGCTTCCACCACAAAGCACAACGAATGAACCTTGCCAAAATTGAACGCATGACCTCGTGCTACCAAATGCCTTTGCACTGCCCGAGTTGCCAATAGGCCACACTACCCAAGGTGACTTGGGTTTCACATGTCATCCGATTTATTCGTTGCTTCCACCACTAAAACCTTTTTTCGCACGAGCTCTATTCGCTTTCCAACAATCGCATTAACAACAAGAGCAAGGATGATTAATATTCAAACATTTAATGGCATATATATATGCCTTCCCTTAGCTTGGAAACGTCGGCGCTTTTGAACCTTCCTTTATGACGTCGGCGAATATTCTTTTTATTTTAATTTTAAAATTTAAATTTAAATTTTAAATAAATTAAAATTTAAACCAAATCTTTGAAATTAAATATCTCCATCATCGGGGCACCTTTTTCGATGAAACAAAAATCCAACTTGGGTTTTAAGAAAAACCCATTTCAAATCTGCCATCCATGGTTTTAAATAAAACCTTTGAAATTAAATTTCTTCATCATCGGGGCACCTTTTTCGATGAAACGAAAAGCCAACTTGGGTTTTAAGAAAAACCCATTTCAAATCTGCCATCCATGGTTTTAAATAAAAACCTTTTGCTAAGCTTCCCTTGAAGCTCCTTTTAGAACCAAATGCCATGCATCCCTTCTTGAACCTTTGATCAAAACCTTTGCTTCTACACAAACATAGTGTTAGCTTACATAGATCCTTTTGACATCAATGACAACTCTTAGCTTAGGAACTCAAAATGTCCAACAATCTCCCCCTTTGTCATTGATGGCAACCCATATCCTTTTACTAAAATCTGACCTTCTTTTTTGCTCCCCCTGGGACTTTGCTCCCCCTGGCTCAAAGCTTTCTCAAATATCAAATCTCTCCCCATATCAAAACTTTCCTCAATATACACAAATCTCTCCCCCTTTGTCATCAATGGCAAAGGGTCACCTTTGGGGCTCGGGGCTAAGAATGAGCCTCTTAGCTTAGCCCCTCCCCCACCTCCTCATGAGGTGGTTAATTCTGGGGTGGGAGTATTTCTACTCCCTGAAAGCACTTCTCTTTACCTTTATCTTTCTCTCTTCCTTTCTGAGTTTTTTGAATCCTCTCATTGTTTCTTTCCAAGCCATCATCCCTGTTTCTGTTATCATTTTTGTTTCTATTCTTGTTCCTATTCCTATTCTCATCCATGTTCTTGTTCTTTCCTATTCTGTTCTCATCCATGTTCCTATTCCTGTTCTTGTTCCTGTTCTCATCCATGTTCCTATTCCTGTTCATACCTACTTCTGGAATATTTGCTCTACACCATCTTGTTGTGTGTCCATCATTATTGCACTTATAACACTTAATGTTATTATTCCTTGGAGGTGCAAATGTCTTAGGATACCTCCTAGTGAAGCCATATCCTCTTCTACCATGAACCCTGCAATTCATTGCTTTGTGACCATACTCATTGCATGAGTAGCAATACCCATGGAAAAGTTGTCCTTTCCCATATTCCTGTCTTTCATATGACCTGCACTATGAAGCCATGTGCCCAAACCTGTGACATGAGAAGCATCTCCCATTGAAGCTTCCTTGCCTAGACCTCATTGGTCTCCTATTCTGATTGTTGTTCCATATGTATCTTCTTTGTGCATTATTCCTATCTTTGTTGAACTCTCTGTTGTCCAACTCATCCTCTGATGTCTCATTCCTACTTACACTGTCATCTTCTGAAGTATCTTCTTCCGAAGTTCCTTCTTCTTCAAGACTTGAAGTAGACTTTTCTTCCCATTCCTTTTGAACCTGTTTGGAACCAAGACTTGTCTTGTTTGTTGCTCCTCTTTGTATCTTAATTATTTTATCTACACTCTTTGCACTGTTTACATACTTGTACAACTTTTTCTTGGAATCCTCTAAATCTTCCTTTAGTAGTGCCACTTCTTGTGTTAATTTTTCACACTCCAAAATATTTGCTTCTAACTTGTCCTTGAACTTACTTGCCTTAGCCTTTGACTTCTCTAAGTCCTCTATGAGCAATAATATTTCTTCATCACATTCTTGAAACTGACTTTCAAGCTTAGAGTGTTGCTTTCTTACCTTCTTTACTGTGTCAAGGGCATAGATAAGTTCTCCCTTGAGATCATAACCATTCTCTATTGAGTAATCCTCTATTTTTTTGCCTTTTTCCTTATCATTACTTCCTTTTGGCTTGTCTTCTATAGGATCACTTACTTCATCTTCTAGAGCCATTAGAAGATTCTCATCTGGTCTTTCAAGTGCATCTTCAAAACCATCATCACTGAAACTATAGCCATCCCTAGTGCAATCATCTTCAAGATGTCCAAATTTACCACATCTAAAATATTTGAGAATAATTGGAGTCCTTTTCTCTCTAACCATAAATAGGACTTCATCTCTATCATTGTCTAAAAAACTAGCATCACTATCAATTGAGTACTTACTTGCATTATCTGCATAGTAGCTTTTCTTTTGCCTTTGGAAGAACTTCTTTCCTTGTCTATTTTGTCCATCCTTGCCTTTCTTCTAGTACCTGTGTCTTTCTGATTCCTTGTACCTGTGATCCTATTTTCCTTCATCACTATTGTACTTTGGCTCTTTGCACTCTGTTGCATAGTGTCCATACTTTCCACAATTGAAGCACTTAATAGATCTTATATCTATGGATATTTTGGAACCTTTATCTCTTCTACCATAGTTAGCTTCTTCATCACTAGATGACTCACTGCTTGATTCTATCTTTTTACCCTTTTTCTTTTTGTCCACTTTGAATGCAACTTCTTTCGGAGGAATAGGATCTTTTGTTCTTATCTCAAAAGTAGTAAGCATGCCAAGCAAAGAATTCCTTGTCAAAGAATCACTATCAATTGATGTTTCTATAGCAGAAACCTTTTCACTATACCTTTTTGGAAGAGTTCTCAAGATCTTATCACAAGCATCAGATTCATCAACCTTCATTCCAAGACCTCTCATCTCATGTACAAGCTCATCAATCTTACTGAGATAATCACGAATATTTTCATCATCTCTCATTCTTAAGTTCTCAAATTCTCCTTTGAGATTTTTGATCTTAGCTTTCCTGACACCTTTATCACCCTCATATATGTCATGCAGTAGATCCCACATATCTTTTGTTGTTTTACAATCCATAACCTTCATAGATTCTGATCTACCCAATCCTTTTATAATTGCATTCATAGCTCTTGAATTTGCATGCATTAGAAGCTTACCTTCCTTATCTGTAGGAGGATTGACTATTGAATCATATCCAAGTTCCACTGCATCCCAAACTTCATTTCCAAGTGCCATCAGGTAAAATCTCATCAACATACACCAATACAAGAAGTCACTTCCATCAAATACTGGTACTGCATTATTGAATGACCCATCCTTTTGATCCTTGTGATCCATTATGTTCTTAGACCACTTTTCCTTCAAGTTGTCAAACTCTTCTGAAGGAACCCACTCTGATACCAATTGAAGAACACAAGCTTATACTGAGAGGGGGGTGAATAGTATAAGACCACTTTTTACTTTTCTTTTCAATTCAATATTATGTAGTGTATAGATAGCAGTATCAATAGCAATAATCAAAGTAATGCACAAAACACCATCCACAAAAGTGACACAATAATTTACGTGGTTCACCCAATGCAGGCTACTCCACGGAGAAAATATTTTGCTAAAACTTTCTCAATCAATATCTTGGGAATCCTTCCCAATTACAATGTTTATGGACCTCTATCCAAAGGAGATGTTGATCCCCTAAATCTCAAGTTCATGGATCTCTTCCATAGGAGAACTCTTTCCCCTTCTGCTCTAGCTAGTGATCTTCTAGAAGACTCTGTCTCTCTATTGCACTGACTTGTGGATCTCTCTCCACTTGAAGACTCCTCACTCAGATCTGTCTTCAATTGTCCTAGCTATTGGATCTCTATCCATTGAGACTCTATCCTCTATACTCTATCACCTCCAAAGCTCTATCAATAGGTTCACTTAGAACCTCTTCAAATATGCTCAATAGGCTCACTCAGAACCTGCTCAAATATTCTCAATAGGCTCACTCAGAACCTTCTCAAATCTTCTCAATAAGCTCACTCAGAACCTGCTCAAATCTGCTCAATAAGCTCACTCAGAACTTGTCCAAATCTGCTCAATAAGCTCACTCAAAACTTGTCCAAATCTGCTCAATAAGTCCTCTCTAGGACTTGCTCAAATCTGCATAGCAAGCTTCACAAAATCTTACTCAAAATCAGTCCACAAGCCTTCTCAAAGACTTGCCTCAAATCATCTCAACAAAATCTCAACTCAATCTCATAGAAGCATAAAGAGAATTGTTAGAGACTCAATATGTTCTATACTCAAATCCCAATCTCAACTCAAATCAATCTCATTCAGTAATCTCATAGAAGCATAAAGAGAATTGTTAGAGACTCAATATGTTCTATACTCAAATCCAATTTCTTTCTCAACTCAACTCAAATCAGAATATAGAATAGTTTGTTTTATGGAACTTGAACAACCACTTCACACAATCACTTGACTAGGCTCAAACAACTCTACTCAACCAATCACCACAAGGAACAACTCTTTCTCATAAACCCTAGTCCAAGCATGAATCAACCAACTCAAAATGTCTTCAACAACACTCAACAACAACTCTTACATAACAATGATACTCATGTTCTTTTCCAGCTCAAGTTCAAGTTCTTTGCACAACAACTTACTTCAACAACAATGCTTATAAAACAAGGTTTTAATCACAACTCTCAAACCAGAAAACCTTGAAGCATTAAACCAACCATTTTCGAATAGGAAACCACAATCAATCCTTTTCACTCCAATGATATTTCAGAAATCAACCACCATAACAATCAATAGGAGAATGTGCCCATACCTTTTTGATGCCAAGAAGTTGTTCACAAAGTCTGCCACACTCAACAAAACTTTCCTTTCCAATATTAATAAGGGTTAGTGGACTTCAAATAATAATCACAAGATAAAGTATAACTCAATTTACACCTTTTTACTCCAACTCAATAATCACATCCACCAAAGTCCTTCTAGAGAAAAACCCTCTAAAAATAATAATCAATAATCCATTATTCAATTTCCACAAATTCTACTTCATTCAAAACCCTTATTTCTCCTAAAATAATGCTCTCAAAAATTCAAATCAATATCATAAGGCTCAAATAATCATCTATGGTTTTCACCAACAAAATAATTATTTAACCTTTTAAACACAACAAAGGTTTACAAAAATAAAATATTTCCTAACCCTTATCACTCCAAACTTTAGAGCATTAATTAAATTTTAATCAAAAATTCGCATACCTCCTTAATGGGTTTCGACCCCTCGACCTGCCCTCACCGCGAGCGCCTTAGCCATGGCTAAGGTAGCCAAATGAGCTACCCACTCGTTCACAATGCAAAAGGGGCACGACTTCCCTTTATTTGCTACAGGCCCACGTGCCTCAAATAAATCGTGCGCCCTTGGCGCTTCCACCACAAAGCACAACGAACGAACCTTGCCAAAATCGAATGCACGACCTCATGCTACCAAATGCCTTTGCACTGCCCGAGTTGCCAACAGGCCACACTACCCAAGGTGACTTGGGTTTCGCATGCCGTCCGATTTATTCATTGCTTCCACCACTAAAACCTTTTTTTGCACGAGCTCTATTCGCTTTCCAACAATCGCATTAACAACAAGAGCAAGGATGATTAATCTTCAAACATTTAATGGCATATATATATGCCTTCCCTTAGCTTGGAAACGTCGACGCTTTTGAACCTTCCTTTATGACGTCGACGAATATTCTTTTTATTTTAATTTTAAAATTAAAATTTAAATTTTAAATAAATTAAAATTTAAACCAAATCTTTGAAATTAAATATCTCCATCACCGGGGCACCTTTTTCGATGAAACAAAAAGCCAACTTGGGTTTTAAGAAAAACCCATTTCAAATATGCCATCCATGGTTTTAAATAAAACCTTTGAAATTAAATTTCTTCATCACCGGGGCACCTTTTTTGATGAAACGAAAAGCCAACTTGGGTTTTAAGAAAAACCCATTTCAAATCTGCCATCCATGGTTTTAAATAAAAACCTTTTGCTAAGCTTCCCTTGAAGCTCCTTTTAGAACCAAATGCCATGCATCCCTTCTTGAACCTTTGATCAAAACCTTTGCTTCTACACAAACATAGTGTTAGCTTACATAGATCCTTTTGACATCAATGCCAACTCTTAGCTTAGGAACTCAAAATGTCCAACAACCACAAACCCTACAATACCACCAATATCCTATCCATCATCAACCCCCACCTCAATATCCCCAACCATCAACTTCACCATATCATCACTCACCCCCCACATATTATCACTCCCAACACACCTCTCATCAACCACCAATTCAACAATATCATCAACCCCTTCATCCAACTTATCAACCTCCACACTCATTAAATCAACTTCAACTATCAAATCAACCATATTCATCACAAAAAATACCTACTTACACTCAATAATATCCCACTTACAATCAATCATCACCTACATATCATCACACCCCCCTTCATATCAACCCCCACCAACTCATCCATACCAACATACCCCTAATCCATCACAACCATCCTCTCCATATTATCCACAATCCACTTCCCAACCATCTTACACTCCTACCCACATCCCTACCACATCATATCACACACATCACATTCTACCACAAGCCTCCCAAGCACCTCTCACCACTTCACACCAATATTATCCATATTTCCAACTTTAATCACCTCCGTTGTAGCATTCATACCTCTCGCACCAACCTCAACAACCTCATACCTCTTCACATAAACCTTCATATTTACCCCAACCTCCAAAATATCAAGCTACACCTCCTCCCACTCAATGTACCAACCAACCTACTTTCCCTGCCACACACATTCCTCCTTAGCCCCAACATCACATCACAGCTCTTGCAGAGCCTTTATCATCCATTTTTAAAAAATTTCTTGAGGTGCGAGTACTCTTCTTACCCCACCTAGGCCTGCATGATACACATAACCCCACATCTCTAGGGTCTCATACCAATAAATTTTATGTCTACCATCATGAATGTGGTCATGATATCAATAATTTTCAATCATTTTAGTATCATGTATGAGATCTAATTGACCAAGGTTTATGGGTCTAATCCATCATGACCATAATACTCTTGCCTCACCCACCCTTTCTACCACACCATAAGAGCCTCCATACATATTCGTATCCATAACTACCCAAGTTATTGCACCCCCTTCTCCTTCAACTTCATCTTCTAATATACTCCACCTACTCCTTCTCCACCTATTTGTAGACACCTAAAAGTCACACATAGCTACCTCTACGTACTTGTAGATCCTTTTGGACACTTGTAGGTTTACATAGGCCATCCTAGACACCTCTAGGCTATTGTAGACTAGCGTAGACTATTGTAGATCCCTCTAGACCTATGTAGACTATTGTAGACATGCATAGACATGTGTAGACTACTGTAGACATGCGTAGACTAGCGTAGATCACTCTAGATTAGCGTAGCATATCGTAGACTTACATAGACCACTTCACTAGTTTATAGGTACAAAACCCTATTAAACTACTCAATCCATATCATAACCACCTTGCATCCATCAAAGGATCACTCATCAATCACCTAAGGCCACTTAAGCCCTTCCTAGACTTAATTAGGACCCCACGGGACTATTAGTTCCCAAAAAGTCTTAATTAAAGTTAATTCAAATTCTAATTTTAAAGTGACTTCACTTAAAGTGCACTTTTTGGATTAAAAAGGTTAATTAGGTTCCTAAACCCTAATTAGTCCTAATTATTCCCTCCCACATGTGTGTGCACAAAGTTGGTTAGGATATTTCTTAGGAAACCCTAACCTAACCCTAATCTAACCTTAGAGTTGACTAATCCTAGTTAACCCTAATCTCTCCTCACACATGTGTGAGGATGAGATATTTCCTTAGGGAATGTGGGGATGACACCTCACAAACCCTAACCTAACCACCATAGAACCTGACCTTAGGGTTTAGTTCTCCTAACCACACCCCCTACACCTTAGGTTTATCTATAAATAGTGGACCTAATCCCTCATTCTACCTCTCTCTCTCCTTTTAGCCAAAGTACAGAAACTCTATCAAAATGCAACCAGAAGTGCAAGCAAGGACATCTGATCCATACCAGCAACATTATAACACCTGAGGAGCCCATCCATGCAAGGATTTCCATCAAAAAGCACTTATAGCTGAATTCACCCCTCCAATTGTGAATCGGCACCAATTCACCCCTGGCCTATGAGTTGGGTCTACAGGACTCAAATCACCCCAAATTTGTTAGGTAAGCATCATTTCATGTTTTTATGATGTTTCCCATAGTTTTTAATGCATTTTAGTACAATTTTATTTCCTATTTTTATCATATTTCATCAATATGGGGCCTGACCAAGGCAAGCCCCCAAACACTCTAACCCTATTTTTTAGGTCATAAAATAGGTGATAAAGCATCCACATCAACAACAATGGTGGCCCACATACGCAGGAAGCCCACCTACATCGAGGAACCCAAGAGCAACTATCAATCTATTTGATGTTCATTATGAAAGGATTCCTTATAATCCTTATTGTAACCTATGAATTCCATTTCAAATGAATAAAGAACAATTTTCTGGACATGTGCATTTACTTTGTATTTATGTTTGAGCAAATAGCATCTTTTGTACATTTCATTCTGGCATGCTCGGTGGGACCCCCACATAGGATTGTGTTAGAATAGTTTTATCATGAATCTAACTCAATCTATTATTTTTGTGTTGTTGCAGGTACCAATCTAGACATCTCAGAGACCCTTGAAGCCCTGACAACCCCCTCAAACCTTCAGAATAGGGATTTCAGGCCTCTAGATCTGATTCACCCCTCGACCTATGAATCTAGATCCAATTCACCCCCTCTACGAATTGGTCCTACAAGCCTCAAAAACCCTCAAACTTGTAGGGGTGAGCAGTAGAGAAGCAAAGAAGACCACTTATAGCATCAAAAACTAGGTATTCCCCAAAATTTCTCTGTTCTAACATTTATGTGCGAAGAAATATTTACTAGTAAATGCATCGATACACTGGGTAAATTTCCTTTTTCTTACGCATCCATCATGCTAGAAATGTTTACTTTAGTTGTAGAAACCTACACAAAACTAGAAAGTTCGATTTCATTTATTTTTGAGAAATTTTTAATTTCTTTTTGCAAATCGCATGTTGCATAAGTTTTGCATTTATTTCTTGTCCTTTCACATCAATTCCCCTTTACAAGCATTTCAGATTTTAGTTCTAATAGTCAGATTTAGAATTAGAGTTTTGCAAATCCCTTTTGCACATTTCTCTTGAAGCAATTTTGAATTTCTTTGTTGTACAAAAATCAAAGTCAAATTTCTTTCATGCATTTAAGAATTAGGATTTTTCAAATTTCTTTTTGCATATTTCATTAAAGAATTTTATATTCCTTTTTGTAAATACAAATTTTAGATTCCTTCTATTGTTATTAAATTAGGATTTCCCATTTCTTTCACAAATCCCTCGGGTAAATCATAATTGTTATATTTCTTTCTACATATTTAGTTTAAGATTGCCTATTTATCTTTGTATAAATCCTTCTTACATTTCTTTCATGTTCCAAAATTAGGGTTCCATAAACCCCTTTTCTCACATGTGTTACATTGCTTGTTTACACGCTTTATAGAATATGTCTTAGTTTCCTTTCCAAAAAGGCACATAGGATTAGATTTATTTTACAAAATGCATCTTACTTTAGCCTTTTGCTTCCAAAAAGTGCATCTAGGGCTAGTTTTCATTTCAAAAGAGCATTTAGTTAGATTTATTGCTTTATACATCATCGTTAGAAAACTCAAACCCACACACACATGTGGTTCAAAACAAGTGGTGAGATTGGACTTCATCCCCAATCCATCACTCGAGACTGGTGTGGTAGGAGTAGTACCCTCCACCATCTCACCTCCTTAGACACCTAGTAGCCATACGAGTGGTTTTCTAGACTTCATCACCAGAAAACCCCCACTTTTGAGACTGGGCTCCTGGATTTCATCACCAGAAGTTACCTTTAGAGTGGGATAGGATTAGATACCTTCGTCCACAAGGCTCACATAATTCATGGACACGGTAACTATCATTCTTGACTAAGCCCACTCGAGGGTGAAGTGAAAGCATGGGGTTGTTGACCATGCCTAGCAGGTCTTAGATAGTGCCACCTCTTCTCATGAGAGGATATAGTGAGCTCATTCTAGCATATTGAGTTCTCCCCTTTTAGGTTATCATTTTACTACACCTTCCATACAGGTCACCATTCACACATCATGATATTGTTCTATTCTGTGCATATTTGGGTGTTGTAGGAGGTTCGATATTGATGACACTCTTGATATTCTAGAGTATTCACTCCACTACCTATGATTCTACCTAGGAAGTATCAACATCAAAACACACTAAAATGAATAAAACACTTTATTTCTTGCATTTAGAACTGATTCTAGTTTTGCATTGTTTGCATGATCACAAACTGGTTTCAGCACATCACACCATGTAACACTTTGTTTTTTAGCTCCACATAGCTTGTCACTTTAGTTTGAGTCCACACTTCATAGGGTTGTTCACATCCCCTTCACACATCATATAGAACCATAGATTCTAGTTTTTGTGTGATTCTAAAACTTCATGATGACACACATCATCATGCCTATTTTTACCCATAGTCATGCATGTGAGCAAGTGTACCCTATAGAGGAGGCACCTAGCACCCCTTCTAGTCAGGCCATCCCTCCTCCTTTGATCATGAAGGGGAAGTCCACATACACACATGATCCACTCATAGAGTTTGATCCATGCTATACACACACGATGGCTCATGGTGAGACATCCACTTTGAGTGAAGCCCTCACCACTTCACTTATAGAATATTATCCACTCATTTTCCCTATATCATCACCTAATCCACCTACCATATTCTATGATCATGTGATCTACTATGAAATGACTTCTTCCCTATTGAACTACACTCACCTCGAGGTTGCATCATTTTCCCTACTATAGGGATGATCTCAGACCCTTCCTCCTCTACCATAGGTACCTAGATGCCATCATTCCAAACCATACAATAACAACCCTCTTTGTAGGAGCAACAAGCCACCCCAAACATCACATCCATACTCTTCTCAAGAGTCCCAACCATCATCATCCCAACAACCATTTTTTATAATTTTTGAGGACCTATCATAGCCACCTCTCCAAACCCAAACCATGCAATATCAACAACAACAACTAGCTACTCACACCCAATCAGGAGTGGACACATTCCTCACTCTAGCTTCCCAAGATCCTACCCTAGAAGCTTACCCTCCTTCCTCCTCATCATTCCCACCTCCATATCAGGTGTCTAGAATGTACCCTACCCAATCCTTTGCTCAACCTTCATCTACATCGACATTTAGGTTACCTCCTCCTCCTCCTTTTAGGCCCCAACTACTAGTCTTCTTCCCACCTATGGATCAAGACCCATAACCTACACTCCTACCTCTCTAGGCTACTCTACATAGTTTAGTTTTACCACCTCCCATCCTTTAGGATAGAGATAGGTCCCATCCTTTGACACCTTATCTTGACCACCCCTAGCACTAGTAGCCTTGATACCTCCACCATTACCTACTAGATCTACATTATTTATGCCTCCCCCTTTATGGTCATCATCACCTATGACCCAACCATTACAATAGGCTCCTACCTAGTAGGTACCCATGCCACAACAACACATCCCATAATCACAATACTACTATCCCCAACAAACACCTATTCCATAGCCTAGTGTCCCACTAGCCATGACATCATACGTCACCCAACACCCATCCTACCAGGACCAGTTGCAATAATTCCCCCCTTAGTACTAGGAAGAACAACAACTCCAATACCCACCACATTCCCAAGCTCAACCCACCTTAGCATAGTCCTCCATGCCCTTAACACCTGAGATTTAGCTCCTACGAGATGAATTCAAGATGTTAAACCTATGCATGACTAGTTATGGACCACAAAAACCAACATATGATGAACTCTATAGTGAGCCAGTTCATCCATCAGTTCCTATCCCACCTTACCCCTATCACTTTGAGATCCCAAAGTTTGATAAGTACAAAGGTAAGGAAGATCCTAGAGAACACATCAGTAACTATCACTCAACTTGCTACCAACTTCATAGTAGCAACCCCCTTATGTTACGTACCTTCTCCCTCTCACTTGTAGGACAAGCCTTAGATTGGTATAACATGCTTCCATGCCATAGCCTGTATACCTTTGAATAATTGGCCAACTCCTTCCTGGAACACTTTTCCATAAATATTAAGAAGAAGACTAACTTCTCAGATATCTATGCCTTACGATAGGTTGATGATGAACCCATCATCAAATTTGTGTCGATATGGAGATCGATCATCCATGATCTCACCCATAGCCTCCCTACCATTGAGCTAGTGACACTCTTCTCCAAGAGTTGCCACAAACACATTTCCACCTCCCTATAACTTCATCAAAGTTGTACCTTTGAAGAAGCTATTGCCCAAGCCAAAGTAATTGAGGACATCAAGGTCTAGTCAGGAAAAATCAAGTTAAGATAGAAGCCCAACTACAATTCTAACTTCTATTTTAATATAAATACTCCCAACCAACCCTTCCCTCGATCACCACAAGCCAATCAAGTGGTAGCTACTACCTTAGCACCCACACTAGTTTCACAACCCCCTCTTCCTCAATGACAAATATTTCAAACCAATGCACCTCCCCCTCCTAGGCCTCAGTAGCCTCATGGCATGCACCCATAGGCCCAACACAATCTCACCCCACTTTCTAAACCTTTTCTAGCCCTCTTCTAGAGGTTATATGAGGGAGGTCACATCATCCTACCTGAGATCCAACCATTGGATCCAAACCTACCTAAGCCTCATGGATACAATGAGCAAGCCTTCTACCAATACCATCGATAGCGTGACCATGATATCGATTCTTGTCACTCTTTCCATGGTCAAGTCCAAGACCTAATTGATAGGGGTACCATCCAGGTTTCAAACCCCCTTGCCCCACAAAATCAAAACCTAGGGATCTTCCAGAACCCCTTACCTGACCATAGGGGAACTAACCCCCAAAGACCACCATTCAATCCTCCAGGGCCACCTAGGTAAGTAAATAATGTCCAGCGTGATCCCCCATCATGTGATGTAGTGGGTATGATCAACCTTACTACACGCAACCAATGATACCCATCATGCCAAACAACACCTATTGTTTCCCTATCGATCCAATTCACATCACCATAGTCCTCCATGACTCCTAGCACCATACCACCTCCACCACAAAATATCATTACAATCCATGGTAGCCTTACCCACCAATTATATAATACCCCCACTCGACTATCCATTTTTGACCTCTTACAACAATATCAACCCCATCATGAGGCATTGAATGACATCCTACACTCCATCGATCTAGAGACACATGACATGAATGCCTTCATAAACTTTGTAGGGAACATCCCATGATGCCTTCAACCCTCCATTAGTTTCCATGATCATGAGATTATAGAACTGGTAGGAGAAGGAGCAGATACTCCCCTCCATATTCAAGAAACCATCAACAACATCACCTAAAAATGTGTCCTCATTGATACTGGTTCTTCCATTAGTATTATCTCTATAATGGCATTGCATCACTTGCATATCCCACCAACCCATTTTTCCACTCCATCTCTCGACCTTCATGCATTTGATGGTTCCATGAGACCCATAGTAGGATCCATCATCTTACCCATCTGAGTAGGTATTCATACCATCTCCATCCTTTTTCACATCATCCAAGGTGAGATGCAGTATAATATCCTCCTTGGTCACCCATGGATTAGGGACATGCAGTGTGTCCCTTCCACACTACATCATTACATTAAATATGTCCATGATGGACTTGTCCATTGCATTCCTACCGATGGGGATCCCTTCAAATTTTACAACATCATAGATCTCCCACCTACACCTTCCTTTTCTTCCATACAACTCTTTCTTATCTCTTCCCATCAATCTATTGGAGCATCGACATCTTCCCCAACATCCACTTCACTACCACAATCCTCATCAAGGACACACACCTCGATGTCAGCACCATTAGCACCACCTTCTGTAGCACCTAACCCTACTACCATACCTTTCTCACCACCATCCTTATGGCCACCACCACCATCATAGCCATCATCATCCATAATTCCACCCATGATACCACAACCATCATCACCTTCTTCCTCATGCCCTATTACTCCACCTCACCCATATTCCCCTATGAGAAACCCTATCCTCCCTATACCACAAACACCTCCCCTTCCCTTTCACCCATGACCTAGGTCATTCACCTCCCATGTAGTCCAATTTGCACCCTCTCCTCCTCCTTCATAGTTCCCATAGGTAAACCACCCTATCCTAGCTACTATAGTTGAATGCCATGAGTGGGAGCAATGAGCTTCTCACCTTGATGACCAACTATTACACCCTTCTCTACCACTATAAGAGAATCTCATATTGCACCATCATCTTCTGATTTAGATTCACCACCTCATTCACCATCATGTACATCACCACATATTTCTATTTTTATGATAAATTTAGGCCTAAGGGATTACAATGTGCATGATGCCCATATACGTCCACCTATCATCTAGTCCATATGAGACTTCGATCATCCCTCAGCCTCGATTTTGACCATCAAAACTATTATACAATTAGGATCCCTCGATAATCATACCAACTTTGTCTATGTAGGATTTGATTCCTCACTCCCACCTGTAGTCCCTCCACCACCATAATCTAGCTTTTGTGGTACACTTGATCACCTGGCTAATCCTTATTTCACCTTATGCTACCTTCGATATTTCCATTGGTATAGATTTGGATTAGGCCACTATGAACAAGGGTTGCGTACACCCATTAACCCTCATGTACAATTACCTATGGATAAATCTAGATTAGGTTATCATCCCACTACCATCCACACACTTGAGGATGAGTTACAGGATCTCTCCCTACATCCTTCCCCTCTTCCAACACACACCTTGGAAGAATACATTGACATGGACATCCTAGAGTACAATCCATCACCTCACTCTACCATCATAGTTCCATGTGATTTCTTCCAAGAATCCCCTTTTTTCACACCACATCATCATGTTGTGTCGATGAATTGATAAGCCAATTTGCTGCCCTATCCTTAAATGCTCATCACCTAGAGCATGACATGACATATCCACCACCATCACCAATATATTTAGCCATATTCCTACCTATACATCGATAACTCCATCGATCTGCTACTCGACCATGTTCTCCATCGGTTATCTTGCACCCTCCATTGAGCCTCTTAGGATGCTCATAGGTTATTGAGTCATCATCATCAGACTCTTCACCACCCACATCTCCCACCATTGGTTAATATGGTCGATGTGGATCTCTTCTCCCCACTTTGATACACACACCAGCCAACCCATGATGACACACCAAACCCTAATTTCATCGATCTCATACACATCTCACCCATATCGGTACCTCAATATTTCCTACTTTCACCTCATGTCTTGCATGCTACAAATGCTCCTTCATCCTCTACACCACCTCACATACCGTAGGTGCACCACATAGACATCTATCTAGATGATGAGTATGACATTATTGAGGCCATCGATGACCTCCACCTCATTCTAGTTCTAGAATAATTGCGTGATGGTTCTCACATGCTCATAGAAGAAACCATCGATGTAGATATCGGTGATGACCTTAAAAATCCCCACATCATTAAACTAGCCATAAGCCTTTCACTGGAAGAGTATATTTTATTCACTACTTTCCTTTGAAAGTATATTAGAGTCTTTGCATGGTCCTACAAAGATATGCTAGGCCTCGATCCCACCCTTGTAGTCCACAACCTCATGCTAGACAAAGATGCTAAACTTGTAAGACAAAAACTATGATGCATGCACCCAATAGTTGCATTACTCATCAAAACTGAGCTACAAAAGCTCCTCGATATAGATTTTATAGTACCCATAGATTACCTCGAATGGGTCTCCAACATGGTTCCAGTACCAAAACTATCCGATGAAGTTTATGTTTGCACTAACTTTCATGATTTAAACAAAGCTTATCCCAAAGACAACTTCCCACTACCTAACATTGACTCACTCATCGATTCTATCATAGGCCATGAGATGATCTCCCTTATGGATGGATTCTCTGGTTACAACCAAATCAAGATCAACCCCATTGATCAACACAAGACATCATTCACAACCTACTGGGGGACCTTTTGCTATAAGGTCATGCCTTTTGGCCTTAAAAATGTTGGGGCAACCTACCAGCATGCCATGACTTATATCTTTCATGATTACATGCACAAAAGCATGGAATATTATGTAGATGACCTCATCATGAAGTCTAAGAAATGCTCGCAACACCTAGATGATCTTCGCCAGATCTTTGACCATTTATTAGAACATAATGTCCACCTTAACCCAAAGAAGTGTGTCTTTGGAGTTACCTCAGGAAAAATATTAGGGTTCATTATCACCCAACATGGCATTGAGGTAGACCCTAACAAAGTAAAGGCCATCATCGAGATGCCCCCACCTACTACCTTAAAACAACTACGCAGCCTCCAGGGCAAGATAACCTCCATTCATCACTTCATTGCACAACTATCAGACAAGTGCAAACCATTCAACCATATCTTACAAAAGGGAGTCAATTTTAAATGGGATGATAACTACCAATAGGCCTTTGATGCTATCAAAACTTACCTCACTTCCCCACCAGTTATGTCTCCCCCACACCCATAACTACCACTAATTTTGTACATCTCAGCCATAGATTTTGTGCTAGGTACATTTCTAGCTCAAAATAATGTACTCGACAAAGAGCAAGCCATATATTACATAAGTCGTATGCTAGTCAGCTATGAAGTTAGATATGGGTACATGGAAAAGCTATGCCTAGCTGTAGTCTTTGCCACCCAGAAACTTTACCATTATATGTTAAATCACACAACCTTTGTCATCACTCGAGACAATCCCCTTCGGTACATGATGAACAAAAGCTATCACAACTCTCAAATAACAAAATGGATCATGCTCCTAACTAAATTTGACCTAGAATTCATTTCACAAAAATCCATTAAAGGATAGGTCATCATAGACCAACTTGTAGAAGCTCCCTTGCTTGATGATCAACCTCTCCTCATTTAGCTTCCTGATGATTCCATATTCCACATAATAGAAGTTGAAGAGTATGTCGAGCCTAAATCATCAGCTGATTTAACCCTATTCTTTGATGGCTCTCGATGCACTCATGTTGGGGGTGCAGGTATTGTTTTCTTCACACTCGAAGGGGAACCACTCCCCTTCTCATTTAAATTGGACTTCCCTTGTACAAAAATAATGTAGAATATGAAGCCTTGATCCTAGGATTAAAATAGGCCCATGCCATGCATATCAAATGCCTCCACATCATAGGTGATTCCCTCTTGATAGTGAACCAAGTGAAAGAGATCTGGCAATGTCATTGTCCAGTTCTCCAACAATACAAATAGATTGCACAATAACTTCTTTCTTAATTTGAGTGGTATGATATCGAAGCCACTCCATGATCATCAAACCATTTTGTGGATACAATGGCCTCCTTAGGATCATTAATACTATAAAACCCATCATCAGACACTACATCTGTATCCATTCATACACTCACCCAATCTTCCATATCACCTATATCTCCTATAGATGATGGTGGCATTCATGTGGTCGATATCGAACCACATGACCCTTGGTTTGCATAGATAAAATATTATATCAAGTTAGGATTCCTACCATGTGACTTACCACATGCTCATCATCGAGCATTCAAACAATGAGTGATTCACTATACATTGTTGGGGGACATCCTCTATCATCGTAGCTATGATGGCATCCTCTTGCATTGCCTAGAACCCCATGAATCTCAGTGGGTTGTACAAGAAACCCATGATGGTACTTGTGGTGGCCACTTTAGTGGCATGGCAATCACAAAATGCATCCTTCACATGGGATATTATTAGCCAAATATGGAGCATGATTGTTGTGAATATGTGAGGTATTGTGTCAAGTGCCAACAACATGCAAACCTCACACACCTTCCATCTCAAGCGCTCCAACCTATCCAATCCATGTGGCATTTTTCTCAATGGGACCTCGACCTTATTGGACAAATCACACCTACTTCATCAAGCAATCACAAATTCATCATTACAACCATAGAATATTTTACAAAGTGGGTCGAAGCCATCCCACTTGTCCAAACCATAGGAGCTAAGATCATAATATTTATCATAGACCATATCATATGTCACTTTAGAATTCCTTCCCAAATCATCTCTGATAATGGGAAATCCTTCAAGAATAAAATTGTTCATGCCCTCTGCACCAAATTCAATATCCATCATAGTTTCTCTACCCCATACTACCCACAGGGTAATGGCTAGGTAGAAGCTACAAATAAAATAATCTATTCCATACTTCATAAAATAGTAGTAGAATCTCATCATGATTGGCATAACCAAATACCCTTAGCTTTGTGGGCTTACCATATGAGCATACGTACTCCCACTAGGGCAACCCCTTTCTCACTGGTCTATGGCATTGAAGCCATCATGCCCCTTGAACTCGAGATACCTTCCTTGTGGGTATCTATGAAGGAATTTATTGATGATGACATCACTCATCAAGCCCACCTTGATCAACTAACACTCCTCGATGAGCATCGTATCCATGCCATCGAGCACACATATGTCTACCAAGATCACCTTCATCATGCCTACAATAGTAAGGTACATCAATATGAATTCCAAATTGGTGATCTAGTTCTCAAAGAGAACCAATAAATCACAAGTCAACCTCACCAACAACAAGACAAGTTTACCCCAAAGTAGTTGGGCCCCTTCATAATTACAGATAGATTCGATTGAGGTGCCTACCATTTGGCTAATATTGAGGGTCTCATTAAACCTAAACCTATTAATATCCTTCACCTTCATGCATTCAATGCCTAGCCCACATAGGCATTCACTATCACAAATAGTACACATTACTATTCACACACACATCACCCACTATGCACATCATGATACATGCATACCTTTTATTTTATAGTTGCATTATACATGTACTTTTGCTTTTTATGTCATTTATATGTTGTTGGTATCTATTTATTTTTTAAGATTCACATCATCTACCGCTACACCATCAGTAGAGATACATGATCATACACACTTGCTACTAGCATCCTAACATCCCACCATGCAGGACCATCCAACACCACCCCTAGTATCGATTACATTGACTGATCTAGCTAGACCACCCATTACTCTTTAGACTAGATAGTCTTCACCTTCCTCTCATTTAGACCATCACACTCCACCTTGATGCCTCTCACCTCATCTTAGAGGGTCATCCTACTCACCTCATTCAGGAGATAGTCAGGTCTCCCTATCCTCCTTTGATGAAAAGGAGGAAAGCTCCCATATTCACACCTAAGGGTCTCCTCCACCTCCACCTGAGGATGCAAGGAACCCCTACTCACCATCCTCTTCCCCTCACCATCTTTTAGGAACCTACCACCCTCCCAATCGAGGATACACACCTCATCCTACATGTCCTTCATGCCTACCTCCCCCACTTCTGAGTGGGATGTCTCCCTATGCTCAAGCCCTTCAGTCACATGCTTCCCAAGCTACTTCTATGTGCATACCTCCATCCCACACATTCTTATCCATAGCCATCTCCTATGCCACCCATCCTCTAGATGCCACCTTCACCACTTTGTGGCCTACCATTCTAGCCAACCTCACAATCTATGAATTTATTCCACTCACCCCCATTGTCACCTCATGCAAACTCCACTTCACACCCATACTTCACCCCTTATCCATTGGAGTCTCACTCTCCACCTTCTCTGATCCTGTCACCTCCACATCTTGATATCCAACACATCTTAGCTCGACTCGATGCTCTCGAGTTACATTTGAGCCATTGTCATTGCCTCACATCTACTCACCAGTCCATCATACCTCATACATCTTCACCTCCACCTAGGTCCATTCCTCATCCTAGGGTTTATCCCATATCTGAATCTTGACCCACTCCTCCACCATTTGACCTCACTCCATCTACTTCCTACACACCTCCTATGGATCCCTACATCTACCCCATGCCTATCCCATCCTCACCATTATCTAAAATGTTTCACCATCTCCTTCACCAAGGCCTCCTGGTATTACCTAAAATTAGGCCTATTGACCCATCATATCCCAAACTATGAAATTACCATGAACATCAGTTTTGTATATACCATCGATAACTAGGTCATGACATTGATGCCTATCATACATTTGAAACCTTGGTAGATAACATGTTGATTGGTGATCACATCCCATCATCTGAGCATTCCCATTCATCCACCCAACTTTAGAGTCCCCCACATCACATTATCCCTCAAACTTTGCCATCATATGAATCTTTGATAGTGCCATCCCACTACATTCACCATATGTCCAACTACACAAACCATCAAAGCCCAAGCAGCATCATCGCTTCACCTCCTCACTCATGACCTGACCCATGTCACTTCACCCATCAGTAGTTTCTCTTCATCTTCCTCCTTACCTCTTCTTCTACTTCTTCTTACTTCCTTGCATAGTTGTATGGTCATGCTTCGAGTGGCTACATACCTACGTTGATCTACTTTCTTTCTTCTATCTTCATTTGTCTTTGGTAATCCCCTCATCTTGTTGGTTACCAATGCCTATTTCTTCTCATTTCTTCTATTTGTAAATCCCACCTTCTCATCCTTCCTCTTTTTGTCATTACTACATGCATTCCCATAGGTCATAGTTTACTCACCTATTACACACACACCCCACATGTTGGGGCAACCATTATCACATCATCTCACTTTTGTCATGATGATACACCATACTCATCTGTAGATAAGTTTTCCAAACTTCTCCCTCTACACTTCATGAGCTTCCTCTTGTAGATATTGCATTCCCCACTTGCATCATTTACATTACACCCATTGCATATATCCATATGTTTTTCATTATAATTTCATTTCAAGTTTGTATATTCTTCCCCCAAAAATGCACCTTCAATAGGAGTAACATATGCACTTGTTAGCATCACCACCTGGATGTCCATTCCCCCTTTTTAGGATTAGGGTATACATAGGTGTCTTGTTAAGCTTTGACCACTCACTAGTTCAGTCAATCAAATGTCACCTCTAGCTGATAGGTTTTACACACTCCTTATAGTTCTTTAGGTTGGTTCAACTTCTCTCATGGACCATTCACACAGGTTACACATTAAACAAGTTTTGAGTCTAGGGAAGATAACACCTTGCGTAGATATCACCATCTAGCAAATGGTTTCCCCTACTCATCCTATCACTTGCATGGTCAACATACGACCTAGGGATAAACAAAGGGATAAGCATAAGCAAAAATAAGACAAATAGGTAGAAAACAAAAGCCAATGCCCATACAAAAAAAAAAAGAAAAGAAAGAAAAAGAGCACCACAAAACATACACAAGCAATAAATGAGGGGTAGAAAACAAAAGGAAAAGCCTCCAGATATCACCATTGTTATGCTTCATCACCTTTGGTCCTTAGGTTCAACATAACATCATGGGATGATTTCCATCGCTAGCAATAGGCTCCAAGAGCCTGCCTACTAGTGGAATAGTCTTACAAGTGGTGACATATCTATCACATTAGCGACCTTCTTTTGTATAGATCATTGTTCACTTATGGATGAGCTAGCTAGTTTGGCCATGTCTACAATGGGTTAATCCTACCTCCCTCAAAATGGATAAATGAACCTCACTCATTTACACACATAGGTCCATGATAGACTTTGAACCAGTCATATTAGTTATGAGTTGTCACAAATACTTGCATAGTTTTGGGTCTGAGATTTGATTACCAAAACTACATTGGTCAAAGCCATTACATATACCTTATACCATCCTACATCCCTGAGATTATGGAATGGATCACATTCACATAGGTACATGCAATGATACAAGTGCTTCCTTTGCACATTTTAGTCCTCTCATACATGCATCTATGCATCTATGTTACATGCATTTACTAAAAATTTCATCACATCACATCATATTGCATTGCATTTAACATACAATCCTTCACATCATTCTATAGTATATCTACACTACAGTATGATCATATATCTACACCCTACCACATATGTATATCCATGCATTATACATTTACTCACAAATTATACTATGCTATCTATGCAAACACAATTCAAACACATTCAAATCAACATCATAACACATGTATATATAATAGCTAAAACAAAAGGTATATATATATGTAGTCCATCAAAAATACTCATAGGCTACAACCTAGGACCATGCCCATCATACATAATCTAAAATTTCCTATAGGCTACAATGATAATCAACCTAACTACCACTAGGAGCCTCTCCACTCCCCTCATGGCTTACCCTCCCTGGTGCTATCCCACATGTCATTGTAGCCCTACTAGACTCTACCCTCTCTCTTGATCCTTGAGCCCCTATAGGAGATAACACCACTCTCAAACTAGCAGCCACATCTCTACCTGATGCCACATCTTGTACCTCAGTCCTCGTGCCTCTCTAACCCACTAATGCTACACTCTGATGACTCCATTGAGACTATGTATATACACATGTCTGTGTCCTAGACTATGACACCACCTAGTCATAATTAGGGAGTGGGATCCCATGCATCCCTAGAGAATACTCACAAGCTATTCGTCTTGCTACCTCTATAGCCATCCCTCTCCCAAACTCAATACCACTCTATAGCTGCTCTAACTCTACTCTTAGAGTAACCACATTATTTGGAACCTCCCCTACTACCTAGGCTCCCTCAACTCCTCTCTTTCCTACTGCTACCTCACCATCTCACTTGTAGCTCTGCAATATCTACATCTAAGCACCAATATAGATCAATCTCTCTCCTTTCTTCATATCCTACCATCTTAGCACATCTATCCTCAAGGGCCTTCTAAGTAGTATCACTAGTAGTCTCTAAGGATATCAACCTCTCCTCTAAATCTATCATCTCTCCAGCCTATCCTCTCACTCTCATGGAGCTCTCCCTCTAACTATCGTACTCGATCATGTAATAATAATACCTCCTCCTCTACCTCCTACATCTCTTACTACTCGATAGGAATCTCCTCCATCCCATCAAAGAAACCCATCTCCATGGTGTCATCAAATCCACCCATAGCCATACCCCCACCTAACTCCTCCATGGTCACTCTCTCCTCCATAGGCTATGCTCCACCACTCATAGGAACCTCCTCCACTCTCTCTATAGATGAACTTGAGGCACCACCCAATCATCACCTCGATCATCATAGAGGTACCTCTATCTCACTACCAGATCTATCCTATGACCTCACTCGAGTACCTCTCACTACCCTCCCCTCTATTGTAGGTACCCCACCACCAGGTGGTACCCATCGATCAACTACACCAACACCTGGCTCCCAGCTCTACATCACCCACTAGGCATCAAACTCTGGTGTCATCCCTACATTACTCACATCTAGGATCACCATCGGTGGGTCCCTCTCACCGATCCATGGTAAAACTATAGGTGGCTACCCCTATCACCCCATCACCTATAGTATACAACAAGTACCTCTAGAATATCCTATCATAACCCAAACTATCGCATGACTCAATCAAACTAAAATAACTTGACCTATCGAGTATATCATCCCACCAACCACCTCCCTTGATGAATGGCCCCTAACTACTCATCATCCTTCTCCCATGTCACCCCACCCATCCAAGGCCTCCACTCAATGTCATTAGGCATCAACTCCCCAAACTTGACCCTCCAAAATAGAGGATCACCCTCATGTGGCCTCTTAACGCCCTTCTCCTCATTAGTCCTCCATCTTAGAGCATAAGGTAAATGTGTTCATCCCTCCACATGCGCCTTATAAGGCAACAATGATGGCCTCTCAATAGATATATGCTCCCATGCCCATACTTGTAATAAAGGAGTCCAACTCAACCCCTTTCGCCTAACATGCACCACATCGTGCAACTCCTTGTATACCTGGGCCAACAATGTAGGTGCCCATGCAAACACAATATTATGCTCCACCATATCACTCACCATATCCAACATATTCTAGGTAAATAATACCTCAAAAGTGTCAAGCAATGCATATGTGGAGATCATCATCATCGCACACTAGCGCTTAGATATCATCTTATTGTTCCATAATAACTCATAATCCATCTTCTTTATATCCACTTCTCTCCACCTATCACCAAAGAATCACTCCATCATAGCTTCCTTACTATCATCTGGTGCTGCCCTCACTGGCACACCCTCGATAGGCAATTTGTATATCCTATATACATCTTCCAGGGTGATAGTCATCTCACCCATTGGAAAATGGAAAGTGTTGCGATCTACATCCCATCACTCACACAAAGTAGATATATATGCCTTATTGGCATGAATGCTCTTGCATTCCCACACACCTCTAAACCATACTGCATCCAACCACTTCTCATCATCCTCATTCTTCATCAGCTTATCCAACTCACCTTTCATCGTACGAACATGATGATGTGGCTCGATCATCTTCACCTATTCATACACAAAAACAACAACAAAAACTCACATCAGTTCAATACACAATCCTCCAATTAAATAAAATTCAATTTTATTTAAAACACATTTCACACACAAATTAATTTATTTTAATTTGTCATGCACTTCGAGACATAAAACATACACAATCCACATATCACAACAAATCAAAAACACAGTCACATATTTGGATACCCATTTTGCCATTTCATGGTAAAAGTTCAAACAGATGCAAAAAATAGTACATATTTGGCTCCCAACAACCAAATTTAAAATTATCCACATACTCACTATGGCACGAAATTCAAAACCACATCAATCTACCAGACATACAAAAACAAAATACATTTTTGAACACCCATTTGCCCACTTCACGGTGAAAGTGTCGACAAGTTTCAAAAATAGTATACAAATATGCACAAAGTTTGAGGTTAAAGTCACCACAACCCCACCAAAATAGTGCACATGCCAAATCACACAACATCAAAAACATAGTCACATTTTTGAACACCCATTTGGCCACTTCACGGTGAAAGTTCAAACAAAAATAAAAAATAGTACATATCGGGCTCCCAACAACCAATTTTAAATTCAACCCTATCTACATCATGGCACGTAATTCAAACATACACCAAATGCAATCATATACCAAAACAAATCATATTTTTGGATACCCATTTCACCCTCCTATAATGAAAGTGTCAACGGTTTCCAAAAATAGTATACCATTGAATTAACTTCAACTATCCACTCAACCAAATTCATCACAAAAACTACCCACTTACACTCAGTCATCTCCCACTTACAATCAATCACGACCTCATATCATCACATCCCCCTTCATATCAATCCCCACCAACTTATCCATACAAATATACCCATAATCCATCACAACCATCCTCTCAATGTTATCCATAGTCCACTTCCCAACCATCTTATACTCCTACTCACATCCCTACCATATCATATCAAACACATCCCATTCTTCCACAAACCTCCCAAGCACCTCTTACCACTTCACACCAATATTACCCATATTTCCAACTTCAATCACCTCCATTGTAGCATTCATACCTCTCGCACCAACCTCAACAACCTCACCCCTCTTCACAACAACCTTCATATTTATCCCAACCTCCAACATATCAAGCTACACCTCCTCCCACTCAATTTCAAAACCAACCTACTTTCCCTACCACACACATTCCTCCTTAGCCCCAACATCACTTCATGCCTCTTGCAGAGCCTTTATCATCCATTTTTTAGAAACTTCTTGAGGTGTGAGTACTCTTCTTACCCCACCTAGGCCTGCATGATACACATCACCCCACATATCTAGGGTCTCATATCGATCAATTTTGTGTCTACCATTGCCAACATGATCATGATATCAATAATTGTCAATCATTTCATAATCTTGTACAAGATCTGATTGACCAAGTCTATGGGCCTAATCCATCATGACCATATTACTCCTGTCACATCCACCCTTTTGGCCACACCACAAGAGCCTCCATCCCTAGTCGTATCCACCACTACCCAAGTTATTACACCCCATTCTCCTTCAAATTCATCTTCTAATATACTCCACCTACTCCACCTATTTGTAGATACCCAAAGGTACATATAGCTATCTCTACATACTTGTAGATCCTTTTGGACACTTTTAGGTTTACGTAGGCCATCCTAGATACCTCTAGGCTATTTTATACTGGTGTAGACTATTGTATATCTCTCTAGACTTGTGTAGACTATTGTGGATATGCATATACATATGTAGACTACTGTAGACATACGTAGACTAGCGTAGATCGCTCTATATTAGTGTAGCATATCATAGACTTATATAGACCACTTCACTAGTTCATAGGTAAAAAAACCTATTAAACTACTCAATCCACATCATAAACACCTTGCATCTATCAAAGAACAATTCATCAATCACCTAAGGCCACTTAAGCCCTTTTAGACTTAATTAGGACCCCACGGGACTATTAGTTCCCAAAAAGTCTTAATTAAAGGTAATTCTAATTCTAATTTTAAAGTGGCTTCACTTAAAGTGCACTTTTTGGATTAAAAAGGTTAATTAGGTTTCTAAACCCTAATTATTCCTAATTATTCCCTCCCACATGTGTGTGCACTAGGTTGGTTAGGATATTTCTTAGGAAACCCTAACCTAACCCTAATCTAACCTTAGAGGTAACTAATCCTAGTTAACCCTAATCTCTCCTCACACATGTGTGAGGATGATATATTTCCTTAAGGAATGTGGGGATGACACCTTAGAAACCATAACCTAAACACCATGGAATCTAACCTTAGGGTTTAGTTCTCCTAACCACACCCCCTACACCTTAGGTTTATCTATAAATAGTGGACCTAATCCCTCATTCTACTTCTCTCTCTCCTTTTATTTTAAGTACAAAAACTCTATAAAAATGCAAAAAAAAGTACAAGAAAGGACATATGATCCATCCCAACAATATTACAGCACCTGAGGAGCCCATCTGTGCAAGGATTTCCAATAGAAACCATTTATAGCTGAATTCACCCCTCGATCTACAAATTCAGCACCAATTCACCCCTCGACCTACAATTTGGGTCTATAGGACTCAAATCACCCCAAATTTGTTATGTAAGCATTATTTCATTATTTTATGATGTTTCCCATGGTTTTTAATGTATTTTAGTTAGTTTGATTTCCTATTTTTATCATATTTTATCAATACGATACTTGACCAAGGAAAGCCCCCAAACACTCTAACCCTATTTTTAGGTCACAAAATAGGTGACAAAGCATCCACATCAACACCATAGGTGGCCCACATACGTAGGAATCCCACCTACATTGAGGAATCTCAAGAGCAGCTATCAGTCTATTTGATGTTCATTATGAAAGGATTCCCTATGATCCTTATTGTAAGCTATGAATTCCATTTCAAATGAATAAAAACAATTTTATAAACATTTACATTTACTTTGTATTTATGTTTGATCAAATGGTAGATTTTGTACCTTTCACTATTATCACATCACCTTCTCCACCTACTCCATCCAACCTCCCTTCCATTTTATCACCCTCACAATATACACCACCATGCTCGTCCTCCCCATATCACTCAATCAACCCCCTCAAAGCTCCTTTGCCCGACCTCATTGATTTTGAGGAAAGTGATGATAAATTTATTGATCCTCCACCCTCTCAACCTTTGCTAGATGACTTTTTTCAAGTCATCCCCTCCCATCCCCTTTCCTCTAACACCTTCAAGGATACCCAAACCACACACACAACTAAAGTCACATCAACTTATTTAAATGTGACTCCCCCTACCATACCACATCACCTCAATAAACATTGATACCTTGCATGACCAATTTCCAATAATTCCTCCTTCCACTTCTTCTTCATCCCAAAAACATACATATACCCTTGCACTCCTTTAATTACTAGAAGCCATATAGAATCACCCCTTTACTCCTAGTCCTACCACTCCTACTTCTCAAGAAGAAGAGGATCCCCATGACTTACCCCACACTTCAATTGACTCTTCATCTTCATCACAAGATGCTTCCCCTAACACTATTCCTCAATTTACCTCATTTGATCCTATTTCCTCATCCGAGGATATTCCTACCATCTTTATAATTCCTTATTCACTTCCCTCCACAATCCCACACATTACTATACGTGTGACTAACCCTACTATAGGTGAATACCTTGTACATAATGTAACTATTAACAACCTACCTCATGTACAATCTATCAAATATTTTGATAAACCCCAAGATAAGACTTTTTCTATAGGCACTATTGTATCCTTAGGATCACCCCCTAACCACACCAATTTTTTTTATGTGGGACTCAATACACCTACATTCTTGTTTCCCTCATTTTCCTTCCAAGGTCATTGATATGCTAATATTAATTACCTCTCCAAGACATCCTATGTCCTACGCTATTTCCAAAATACCATTGGCAAGGTTTTGTCTTAGTACAACATGAGAAAGGCACCCATACCCTCATTGATATTCCAAGATAATTATCCAATACCCAAATAGGTCTAGGCAGATCCATATGGTCTCTTTCTCCATTACCCTCACCCAAAACTCTATCCAACCATCCTTCCTCTTGCACTTTAACTCAATGCACCATGATACTTTGCAGACTTGGCTACCACCCCACATTGCACTATTTTGCACTTTCATCACCTCCTAGGGTATTTCATTTTAACATTTTCCTCCTTAGGCACCCTTTTTCACATCACCTCCTTAGGCATTTCCTTTTTTGCATTACCTCCTTGGGCACCCCTTTTACACTTGCCCCCTTGGGCTATACACTTTTCACTAGCCTCCTTAGGCTACACACCTTTTGTTTACCTTTTTCTCTTTTTTTATATAGTGCACATGTGGTCCCTTCCTATTTGGGTATGCTCTTTTCTTATGGTTGCATTATATCCCTTTTTCCCCACCACATACTTCTACTTGTACTTTCCTTTACCTCCACAACCAAAGCCCTTTCCATTCATGAAGAGAATTAGGAGGAGGTAGACCACTCTATTATCTCACCTTCACCACTACCTCCCATTAAAAACCATCCTATGTTAACACACCCCTCTAATCCTATCAACTCTTTGTCACCATCTCCCCAATATAAATTAGCTCATGATTTAACTATTTATGCCATTGTTCCTTTGGGTCCTATATCTACCCATACCAATTTTGTGTCTAGGGGACTCGACACTTTTGTTAATTTTGAATCTCTCACTCTAGACCTTGAGGAGGATGATGAAGCAAAATCAAAACAAATTTCCATATCTTCTGACCTTCATCCACCTCCATACTCTAATATCTCACCTTTGCACTTGGAATAGAGTTCCATCACTCCTGATCATCCATCCCCTCAACATTTGATAGTTAAATCTTCTCAAAATACCCTCATCCATACCCTTTCCTCTAACATCCCCAATGACAAGAAAATGCATCCTTCACTTGAAATCCCTCCAAATTGTCTTGAGGAGACTCTGCCTACCTTATCACATACCCTATCCACACCTCTCCATTATCCTTCCCCTCATGAGATGGATTATTCTTCAAGGAACTCACCTTCTATACAAACCCATCAAACCCCTCCAACTAGGTCATTCGCATGTGGTCATAAAAATATCATGTGTAATTATTCACACCAATCCTCATCATATTTACCATCTCTTCTTCCAACTCCTCTTCCACCTCTTCTCCCAACTACTTCTTTACTACCTCTCCTCCCAACACCCTCTTTTCCACCCCTTCTTGCAATACCTTCTCTACCACCTCTTCTTCCAAGACCTTCTCTAGCACCTCTTCTTCTAACACCTTTTCTTCCAACACCCTCTCTAACACATTTTCTTCCAACACCCTATTCACTATCCCATGCCCCTCACATGGCTCGATGCTCACAAATCTACCATTCATCCTATCTCTTTCCTCCATCTCCCCCATATTCTTGTCCCTCTCCCTATCA
Source organism: Wollemia nobilis (assembly GCA_028583015.1). NCBI lineage: Eukaryota > Viridiplantae > Streptophyta > Pinopsida > Araucariales > Araucariaceae > Wollemia > Wollemia nobilis. The sequence goes on along the minus strand of JAQPPZ010017013.1, from coordinate 1,683,111 downwards.
CCTTGCTCATATTCCAACATCACCTTGCTCATTCTCTTCTACAACATCTTCCTCCACTTCACTCCTTTATAATAAATCTTGTACACCTTGTACACCTCTATTGCCTCACTCAAATGCCACTTCATCCCTATACATCCATCCTTGACCACATCATTTATCTCATTGCTCCTCAATTTCACCCTTCCCACTCCTTCCTCCTCCACTAGCTCGAGGACTAGTTTACCATTCCCCACAAATTTTGGCTAGGGGATTTCACCCTCTAGTACATCTTCTTCCTACCTTCCCCTTGGTCTGGGGGAGCATCATACCTTCCTTTGCATCTACTTCTTTGCCTATGGGTCTTTATGCATAACATATATATCCCCTACAATCCTTGTACATACCTTTTTCTTCTCTCTACTATTGATAAATATATACCTATTGCTACATTTCACCACCCTTTTTTTATGCATGGAAGGTGCTTATCTCATTAACCATTCACCTTTCCTTTCATATGCAAGGGTATATATGTGTCTTTCACAATCCTCTTTCTTCTTGCATCTTTTGACTCCTTCTTATCTATTTCTTCGTATCCCATGAATATTCCCATCACTCAGCCATACCTAGTAACCTCCTCAAGTGTGCAAATATCCCATTCAAAGCCATGATTATTTGGAGCTTTTCTTTGTGACCTATTAAGACATCCTAGAACCTGCACATTACACACATAATTAATATTATTTTTATTAGGTAATGATGACATCATGATTAGTCCTAATGTCTATTCTAGCTCATCATGCATCCTTTAGCGGTCCAAAACCCAAGGGTTCCTACTTTGTCAAAAATAAAGAATGAAAATAATGATGAAAAATAATGAAAAATAATAATATAGTCTGAATCCTTGGTTGTACTAGATGACTCCATAAGGGATATATATGCATGGATGGTAGTGGAGTGACATTTATGGATTGTGTGCTATCTCCATTAGGCCAATAGATTTCTGACTGGTAATGGAGTATACCTTCATAATGAGCTATATTTTTCTCATTAGAACTATGATTGGTTAAGTCTAAACCTATTAAAAATCTTGTTAATGAACCCACTACACACACAGTGGTTCTAGGATATTTTGATATGTCTCAAGGGACCCCTAATCCTAATGGCTTTTGCATGGGCATCTCACCACTTGAGAGGAACACTAGGGTGTTTGAGTCTCGTGAAATCTCCTACGGATACTATCCTCCCTCATTTTCTTCCATTCCTCTCTCCCCTTTTTCCCATGGACATTATATCCCCTTGTGTATTTAAGGAAATATTTTTTATTAATGAGGTAAGCATTTTCCTCTATCCATTATCGATCCATTTTTCTTGTTCTATATTACCCTTTTATCATCATTGTTATCCATCCTATACTCCTTTTATTTATCCTATACTACCTTTTTCTTGTGCTTGTTTGGGCTCCTCATATCTCTCAATCATGCATATCCCACCAATGCACTCCAACCCTATCCCCTTTTGAAACTGGAGCACTCGTCTAGTGATAGATAGCAATCCTAAAACAACACTCCTACTTTGCACCCAATCCAGTCTCCTAGTACATTACCTCATCCATGACTCATTTAATTTTCCTCCATTCCATCAACTACCTCACCCCCTTGGGCTATACACTTTTTTACTTTTCACACCCGATTCACCATGATACTTTTTATACTTGTAAATACCTCAATATTACACTGTATTTATCTTTATAGTTTGCCCCCTTGGGCACCCTTTTTACACTTCGTCCCCTTGGACACCCTTTTACACTTTATCCCCTTGGGAACCCTTTTTTTTACACTTTACCTCCTTGGTAACACTTGTGCACTTTTCCTCCTTGGGCATACATTTTTTTTCATGTTGCCTCCTTAGGCACCTCTTTTATACTCACCCCTTGGGCTATATACTTTAGCATACCTCCTTAGGCTACACACTTTTTTAACTTTTTACCCAATTTTTATGTAGTGCACATGTGGTCCCTTCCTGTCCGGGTCTACTCTTTTTCATGGTTGCATTATAATTCCTTGCATATCCTTGACAACCTCCTTCCTTATCCCTCATTTTCTTACCCCCTCTCTTTCCTCCCCCTATATCCTCCTATCCTTCCTTATCCCCCACCTTTTTCACTTGCCCCCTTGGGCATTTTCTTTTACACTTGCCTCCTTGACCATCTCTTTTACACTTACCCCCTTCCACACCCCTTTTTTATTCACCTCATTGGGCTATACACTTTTCATATTTCCTCCTTGGACACCCCTTGTACACTCACCCCCTTGGGCTTCACATTTTTTGCTAGCCTCCTTAGGCTATACAACTTTTCTTCTTTCACACTTTCTGTGTGGATCAATACTATATATATATGATGCTCTACCATGGGTGCATCTCTTCCCCACCATTTAATTTTTTTCATTCACCTCCTTGAGACATACGCTTTTCACATTACCTCCTTGGGCACCCCTTCTACACTCACCCCCTTGGGCTTCACATTTTTTTCTAGTCTCCTTAGGCTATACACTTTTCCTTCTTTCGCATTGCCTATGTGGTTTCGATACTATCTAGATCTAATGCTCTACCATAGGTTCATCTCTTGCCCACCATTTAATTTTTTTCAAGTGGCTTGTACTTGGCCTCATAACCCTGCCTACACACTCGCCACTTGAGGGGATTGCCAAATATACTCCCACTGGGATAATAATTTCACTAGAGCAATAAAAACAAAATTTTGACACAAGTTTTTGCACTATGTTGTTCTTACAAACAACACATTGCAAAAAGGGGCATTTGTAGACATCAAAAATTGGCAATTTTGATAACATAATAAATTAAAAATAAACATACCTAAATAAGCCTTGCACAATTAAAATTAACCTAAAATTCCTAATATTTCCTAATAAAACTTTAGAAGCATACCACAAAAATTAAACATAAATAATATAATCAAAACACATTTCCTATACCCACAAAAATAACAAAACACTAATATAAAAATAACCATAATTCCTAATCATTTCCATATGCCATTAGAAATTAATTAAAACATGTATTATTCTAATTAATCATAATTTACATCACCATCATGAGCCCTATTTATTACCTCCCCTGCATAGAAAACAACAAAATAAATAAAATAATAATAATCCTAATTAGAATTAGTAAATATACTACTTAATGTCCCTAAATCATAATTATGACATATTCTAGGCACCACATTAAATATGCAATCTAGAAGCCTAGAAATCTCCCCTTTTTGAGAATTTAAAATTTACCCCTAATTTAATATGCCACCTCATTGGTACTCCCCCTCCATGACATAAAAGGAATTAAAATTTTAAATATAGTGCCAAGTCAAAATTGCATTAATGCCACTTGGTCCAAGGACATGCCACATAATCATCCTCATAATTTTTAATTCCCTTCCATTTCTCCATAACCCAATTTTAAATTAATATCCCATCCCCCTAGGATACTACTCCTAAGGCTATTAAATGTGTCACCTCCCCCTATGCACACCTCACCTTTTATTTAATTTAAAATTCCCTCCACAATCCCCCATGCATCTAGTAACTTAATTTAAAAATATTTTTCATCTTTCTAGACCCCTTCCCTTCCCCAAGGTAAATGAATGAGACCTTCCACCTCACCTCCTCTAAACCCTTCTCCCAACTACCCCTACCCATGTGGAGCTTATGTGGAGTCCACATGGCATCCTACTCACTCAAGCTAATTTTACCTATAAATACACCCTCCCTTGGTAAAATTTAGGGAGCCAAGTTATGCTAGCCACATATTGCCAAAATTTACCTAGGATTTTGCCTTAGCTATTTTCCCACTTACCCTCAAGCACCCTTAGATGCTAACAATATCTCATGACTTTATTAACCTTTCTTCAATATATCAACCCCCTTTCTTTCATTATTTCTAGGTATAGTCTTGAAACCGTCTTCCTAGAGATGGTATTGCTTATCTGCAACCATCTCCATAGAGACGATCTTAGACCTGTTACCAAAATAGCAATAGCAGTTCACCCCGATGACTGTTTCAAGCATATATAGGTATACATCACTACTGGAGCAGCCCTTGAGGAGATAGTACAAACACACACACATACCCACATTACAAATCTATTGTGAAGAGGAAACACATACACCATTTTAAATTATAAAAAAATCCCATTGTGGCTTTATTGTATTGTAAAAAGACAAAGGATTTCATATTTTGAATTGTAAAAGTCTACATTTCATAATAAAATTTGCATATTTATTGTATTTCCTTTGTCTTGCATTTCACATTGCACATGATGGTTTCATTCTTCCATAGATGATTTTTTCATTAGTGCTTTCTATAGATGAGAAGTTTAGAAGATGGGTATGAAGAGTGATTTTCTTCTTGAGTTGTACTTTTTCTTGAATGGGCCTACTCATTTGATTTTTTTTCCTAAGAATTTCTTGTACGGGACTAAGTTAAGTAGGCACCTCATGCTTAGTATGATATGTTTTATTCTTAGTTATAAATTTTGATGTTGTGACACAAATAATTATATTTACATCAAGCATCATGATTATAATATCATTATTAAATTGTATGTTGATGATCATCTCATCATAAGAAGCTATGCTGGCTTTTAAGCTAAACTATCTCAAACTATCTTAGGCCTTATTCACTATCTTATAGAGAATGTAGGTGATCTAAACCAATAATAATCTACTACCAACACTATATTTCATCTTGGTTTGGACTAGTCTCTTGGTTTTGTCATCAATAATGGATACTATATCTCAAACTTTCATGGAGGATAAATATTTTATTTAATAGTTTTTTCTCAATGATTTTACATAGGCTTTTATGAGGGATCCTAATCCCTTTATATGGAGTGGGGTTTGAACCTTGGAAAACTCAAAGGGAGGCCAAATCCCTTACCACTACATTAAGCTTGAAACTCCATGAGGGCAAAATATTATGCTACTAATGATATCATCAAATATATATGATGGATTTTGATGATTTTTAAGTAATTGGAACTTCCTTAATAGTAGCCTATTACTTTTTTTTATGATAACTAGACCTCCATAAAGCTTATTCCCAATAATTTTTCACTTATGAATGAAGCACATTAAGGTATGGATGCATTATGTTCATTGGCTTCATGCTTGTGGAATTCTTGAGCTAGTTTATATACCTTCAATGGAATAGTATGCAAACACCCTAGTCAATGTTATATTAGGGGTGACATTTAGAAATTATAGGAGCATCATAATATAAAAGAGCATTTCTTAGGGGGGATGAGTGATAAGGGTTTTTATCCATGTCTCTTGTTTATATTAAGGGATGATGTTGAAATAAGTGATGTTAATATTTTCTTCCCAGTTATAGGTTTTGATGTTGTGATGTAAAGAATGACATCAAGCATCATAATGGACATATTCTTGTTATTGTATCATATGTTGGTGATAATTTCATCACAAGAAGCTCAATCTTCTTGATCTAGGATATGAAGCTAAAACTTCAAAAATATTTAAGATGATATATTTGCGTCTTCTTCACTATATTTTTGGGATGTAAGTGATCTAAACTAGCAATAATAAACTATTGGAAATAAATTTCATCTTGGTTTGGATTAGTCTCTTGGTGTTTTCATTGGATATTATATCTCAATATTCCATGAATTCTAAATATTGTGCTACTAATTATATCATCAAACATATTTTGTGGATACTAGTGGTTTTTAAGCAATTGGAACTTAATAGTTTCTTGTTACTTTCTTTTATGATAACTAGACCTCCATAAATCTTGTTTCCAACCATCATTTCACTAATTAATAAAGCACATTAAGGCATGGATGCATTGTGTTCATTGGATTCATGCTTGTGGGATGCTTGAACTATTTTATATATATTCAATAAAATAGTATGCAAACACCTTAACCAAGGTTGCACTAGGGGTGACCTTTGGAAAATCTATAAGCATCCTCATGTATAATTTTGGCTTTTATGCCTTACTACCATAAAATATCATAGGTCCTTCAATAAATAATCCATAATATTAAAGTTCAAACTATCAATGATAAAGATTATAATTATATATGAGCAATTTAATATGTATACCATAACCAATATAATAATATAAATAACATTCACTTATAATATCAAATATGAATGTAAATGGCCTAAATAATTCATGACCATGCATGAATAAAACTTACAATATTAATTTCTCAAAATCTGTATACAAGATTTATTCACTTTCCAATATCTTCCTTTTAAAATAAGATACCAAATTTCTATATTTATTATGGAGTATTATCTCCATAATATAACCATAGCAAAGTGAATCTTCAAGCACTTAACTATTGCTCTCTATATGACAAGTCCCATGACCTTTGTCTTATTATATTACGACTTGCATACTAGACTCTTCACTCTCCTACATGCACTCCTAATACAAGATACTTGTGCACATTATCATTTTACATATTTGCACAGTTGCATACATGACACTTGTCCATTTCCTACACATTACATTCTTACATGACACTTTTGCATTTCCAACACATTGACACTTACATAAAAGGTAAATATAAATCACTCACCTAAACTATAGACTCAACCCTATTCTATTACATATTTACATTTGTACCATGAAGGTACCATGGGGGTACATTAGCATGTACTAAATAATGTAATATTCCTCAACACCCCCATGTATTACATTATTTGGTTATTGAAGACTTTAGTCTTCAATCTTGGTCTTCATATTTATCTTCAATATTTAAGTGACCTTGCATTTTTCATGAACCTATGGTTGAGATTTATCTTCAACTTCATGCTTGAATTCTATTCCGAGTTCTCCTTTATCTTCATTCTTTGAATATTCAATCTGTGTATCTTCATTATCTAGTTAACAAACTATTTGAGCTTCTTATTTGATATTTGATATACATGCTTCATATCTAATTACTCTGCAACACAAATTTGCACATTATTTGATCCATTTCCCTTTTTTTTTTTCCAAACACTTCATCATTAATTTATTCCTTAAGATTAAATGTTTTTCCTTCAATTTTGTCTTGCATTTCAAAAATAGAACACTTTGCTCTATTGTTAGAAGTTGCTTCAAAAATAAGCTTTTGAAGAAAGTTGTCTAATTTGAATAATAACATTCTTTCAAATATCCCATAATATTTTCTTTTGTACCAACAAAATGTTGGAGAATTATATTTTCTTCCATAATATTTACATGGATAAATATTCTAGCAATTAGCTTTTTCATGCCCAATTCTATTGCAATAACTACACTTCAACTGAATGCAATGTTATTTCTTTGATTTATATTTCCTTGTTAGTAATTTAAGTTCTTCTATTTTATTAAGAAACAACATAGCCATTTATGCACAACTAAGGCCATTCTTCATTTATTTTCTTTATAATTGAGTTGTATGTTTTTGCAATTTATAGTATTTTGAGTAGTTATAGATTCTAGTATAGACTATTTTTGTTCAATTATTATATTATTATATTGTAGTAATAAAATCTATATTTTAATCCTTATGTGTATCTTTGATACATTCTAGTATCTTCTTTCCATCAAGATCATCTATCAAGTTTTGAGAATCAAATTTTAGCTTGTTCACCATTTCTTCATTATCTTCATTGAATGCATTTCTAATAATTTCTTCCATAATAATCAATTATTCAAATTGATGTTTTAATTCCTTTGAATTAGTAAACCTTATATATCCCAAGTTAAAAATAATCACTCAAATATGAAATTTGTAAATTTTAAAAATTTCCTAAACCTTTAAAGTAAAAATTCTTTTAACTCCCTAATACAAGAAATTTGCAAACTTTCAAAAAACTTCTAATTTCAAATTTTCTCAAAAATTGAACTTCAAGAAAATCTTTAATCACTTTAAAAACTTGAAAATATATCTTCTAACTTAAATTTCTTCAAATATCAAAAACTTGGAAAATTAAATCAAATAAACCTTAAAAACTATTTGAAGTAGAAAACCTTAATTGAAATAATAATTTCAAGTTATCAAAAAATGTATATCTCCTAAAAAACTTAAAACTCCATATAGGTCTTAATTTTATAATTACTCCAACTAATTAACTTATAATATTCATATAATTCCTTCTACTTTATATAAAATCCATTATTCTAATTTAAATCACTCCTTATTACTCCAATTAAAGATATCTAAATTTAGGGCATTAATTTTTCACCAAGGTAATAGAGCTTACCTTATAGGCTTGCATATTTAATCTCACTTGCACGTTCATCTATTCCACTATGATAATGTCTCTATAATATGGTGTTCTAGTATTCCAATTGAGGCTCTAAATAACATTCAAATATGTTCCTTGTTCATCATAACTTCAATGTGTAAATATATATGATGGTTAGAAACGTTAGCAATAAACATTTCAACAAGCGTTGTTTGGCAATGAAATGTTTGGCTTCTAACTTGTTGCTTCTCCATGAAATGTTGGCTTTAGAATGTATATTGGATTCTTTTAAATACAAGATTCTCTAACACTTGAGTATCCTGAACACAATATTGCTCAAAGACTTTTAAAGTCTTTGGAATTGTTGTTGTGTCTCTAATTCTAACTAGTGCATTGCTAGCTTTATCACTTGTTGTGAGGATGTTTCTCCTCTTGGTTTCTCTCGCTACTCCTTTGCTTTTCTATTTTGGTTTTTTGGATGATTCTATGACTACTATGAGTCTATAACTACACTTCACAATCTAGGAAGACATTCTCTTAGTCTATCACTTATGTTGACATTTGAATGGCTTCTTGTAATTTCTCTTCATGTTCTATGAAGACAATCATCTAAATCTTACTCTCCTAGATTTTATATGAGATAAGCATGTTACCTACGTCAATGTTTGAATGGATTCTTGTAATTGCTCTTCATGTTCTATGAAGACACTCATCTAGATCTTGCTCTCCTAGATTCTATATGAGCTAAGACTATAACTTAAGTCAATGTCTAATTGTCTTCAAATGACACCCATATTATTACTTAGAAGTATACTCGATTCAAATTTGCATAGTTCTCATATTATTATGGATGTTGCTTACCTTGTTCGTTGGTAGTATTTTTTGCTGCACACCTTTCCTTTTTTAACTTTTCAACTTATGTTGCTCGTTCTTACTCTTGCCTCTTCTCTACTGGCATTTTCAATCAATTTTATCTTTGTATTTCATGTTGATTTAAGCTTTGCAAGCTACATAGACTGATGTTCTACTATTGTATTCTTGGGTCTCTTCCACTTTACTTGCCTATTTAGAATTCATCTTCTTATGTTGGCCACTTAGGCCACTTCTATGCTTAACTACTTAGACTTCACTTGAATATTTATCTTGTTACTAAGGGAATTTTTTAATCTCTTAGGACAATATATATTCTAATGATGGTATGAATACTTGTTTAGTATTCTCTTGATAGTTCTCTCTAACTTTGTGTAGTAATAGCTCTTACTTAGTGGATAGCTTTATCTTTTTGGTTCTTATATTTTACTAAATCAAAGACCAATATTGAAATATATGTATTATTTCTAGTTAGCCTTGTTTTAACCAAAATTCCTTCTATGACTCTTTATTCAAAAAGCTACAATGCTTCTCTATCATTATAGTAAGATTTAAATGCTTCTCGATCTATTGTAGTCTTCTAAAAATGTGTAAAATATTTTTGTAATGTCTATGATGCTTCTCTATCTCTTGAAGTTATCTCCAATATATGAATCTATCTCTAATATCTTAGGTTGAACCTAAGAATAAAATATGATTCTCCTCTTTTCTAGAGAACCCAATATCAATGACTATGAATTTCCTTGAATGACCAACTTCCTCCTAAGTTGGTTTTCTTAATTAATGTCCATATTTATTTTGAGTTGGTTCTCTCTATCAATGTCCAACTATATCTTGAGTTGGCCCTCAATCTATCATAGTTGAGTCCTAGTCTTTACTATTTTTCCTTCAACCAAGTGGAAAGACTTTAGCATCCAAATCAAGGTGACTTATCCTTGTCTCCTCAATATCTACTTAATAAGACCTTTAAAAATAGATTCCAAGTCTTCATTATCTTCAAATTGGATGACTCTAACTTAATTCTATCAAGAATGACATAGTTAAATGATGATGATGGTGACTAATAAAATAACTCTATTAAAAATAGATAAAGTAAAGTGGTAGCTTTGATACCATTATTGGATTTTAAGCCTTACTACCACAAAATATCATAGGTATCTCAATAAATAAGCCACAATATTAAATGTTAAAATATCAATAAAAAATATCATAGGTCCAAAAATTTCTAAATTTATCAATGTTTACAAAACCCTTCCTATGGATAGATCTTGTAAATTATCTACCAGTTTCTCTCGACTTAGTGAGATCTCTTCTATTCTTGACTACATGTTGCATCTTCCTATCATCATGTGCTTTGTGGATCCTGAATCGCTTGTAATTGAACCAGTGGTAGAAGCTATCCTTAGTGCTAGAGGATTTATGCCATTCCTAAAGCAATTTTTAGGATGGGACTAGAATATCAACCTGGCATTTACATCCACTTGGGAGAAGGTAATCATCATCATACATGGATTCAAGTTTCATGTGGATGTTAATATTCTTTCTAAGATCACAGGGCAACCACAAGTGGGAAGAACAGTGTGCAAGGACAAGCACAACTAGGACATTGAACTCAATAAATTTTAGCCAAAGTCACCTATGAGGAGGATTATCAAGCTGGGGATGGTTCATTATGACTTACCCACTCCTTGGAAAGATGTGATGAAGCTCGTAATGGAATACATCATAGTGGATGATCCTAGTTCCCAGCTAAAGAGCTTTTATATCTCATTCATAAACCACTTTAGGGAGGTCAAGCCACTAAATATTCCTGAATTCCTTTACTTTTCAATGGATTACTCCATCACAACAACATGCTCAAATAAGAAATAAGAATGGCCCTCTCACCAGGGGCTTTTCAAAGTCATGTATGCTTATATTTTGGAGAATTTTCCTAAATAAAATGGTTTTCCTTAGGACCATCATGTAGAGAACACGAAGGAGGATACATCCTCAACTCCTATATCCAAGGGTCACAGCTCTAAAAGAAATAATTTGGATGAAGATCACCAGAATGTTGATTTCTTTCCAAGAAAGAAGAGTAAAGTGGAGGCTACCCCAATGAGGATTTCTCAACACCTTAAGAATAAGGAATTCAAAATCAAGGAAATGCGTAGAGTGTGGTTGAAGAATATCTTGATGATCCCACAGAGAAGATTCTCCAATTATATGTAGTCAAGACTACCACTAGCACAATTATTTATCTAGAAAGTGCCATGGATGCAATTTTTGGGGCAATTACCCAAATGAAGGAGCGTAGGAATGCTCTGAACCTTTTGTTTTTCTATGATAACTTTGTAGAGGATACTCCTATCAAGTCTACTATTGAAGCCAAACCAGAGGTCAAGGATGATGATGTTATAAAAATAGAAAAGGAAGTATTCAAGTATGTCCCTAAGGATGCTCCAAAAGATGTAAAAAAGGATGACATCAAAGACTCTATAATTGCCTAAAATGTTATTCTCTTGTGGTCTTACATTTTTATCTGGTCTGGGCTTCTCCTAGTTTCATGTTGGTTTATTTACATTTTCCTTTAAGTTTTTAGGTTTTCAAGGATGCTTCGTAGTTTTTTGAGAATTATGCATCCTTTTCTCCAGATATTGTACTAAGGCATTTGGGAACCTTGCAAATGCCCTCTTCAATACAATTTTTAACTATCAAAAAATATATATCAATAATAAAAAGTAGAATTATATATGAGTAATCTAATATTTTTATCAATACCAATATAAAAATATAAATAACATTTACTTATAATATCAAATATGAATGTAAATTTCCTAAATCATTCATGAACATGCATGAAGAAAACTTACAATATTAATTGCTCAAAATTTGTATACAAGTGTGCTTTATTATCTTCCTTTTACAATAAAATACCAAATTGCTATATCTATTATGGACCATTATCTCCATAATATTACCATAGTAGAGTGACTTTTCAAGTACTTGACTATTGCTCTCCATATGACAAGTTCCATGATCTTTGTCTTATCATATTGCCACTTGCATACTAGACTCTTTACTCTCCTCCATGAACTCCTAATACAAGACATTTGTGTACATCCTTACTTTATATATTTGCACACTTACATATATGGTACTTGTACACATTCTCTCAATACACACTTGTACTCTAACTTGCATGACACTTGTGAATTTCCTATGCATTGACACTTAAATAAAAGGTAAATATAAATCACTCATCTAAACTATAAACTCAACCCTATTCTATTACATATTTACATTTGTACCATGAAGGTACCATTGGGAGTACATTAGCATGTAAAAAATAATGTAATATTCCTAAATATAAAAGAGCATTACTTAGGGGGGATGCATGATAAGGGTTCTTATCTATATCCCTTGTTTAGCCTAAGGAAAGATGATGAAATAAGTGATATAAGTAAAGTAAATATTCATTTAATATTTTTTTGACCTTGTATTGTAATCATTTGTATGTTGATCTATGAGCCTATGAGCATCTTAATAGGTGATCTTATTGTATTATTTTATTATTATTCATTAGTTTAGTTCTTTAACCTTGACCATGGATTAAATGTATTATTGTGTTCATATCCCATATTGTCTAATCATTTTATCATTAGTTAGAGATTACAATTTTAGTATTGGTTTTTAAGGGAAGCTTTCACATCTTTGATGTATTTATATGCACTTTAACTTTTTTCTAAGTAATGTACTAATTTTATTTATTATTGAATATATCATAAATTTTAACATGTGTAAGTGGTAAGCTAACTAATTATTATAAATATGAATAGGTTGTGAGGTCCTTGACAAGTGTATTTTGATATGTAGTCAATCAACTATTATTTTAAATTTGATTGCAACTAATTTGGATCTAGTTCTAAAAGATGTTATGCACCTATAGGTTCAAGTAAACATGGAATGTATAGCAAGATGAGATTATTCCACCCTTGGAGGAACTATTTGATATGACAAATTTAAAATTTTTTCTATGACTACATTCATCTCAATAATCAACACTTGAGTATATGAATAGGAATGTCTATCCTATTCCATACTACTAACTCAAGATACAAGCTTATCTCTCCACACTGTATGGTAATTTTAGTACAGTGATCCCATGTATGGAAATGATTGTATGATATAGGTTGTACAAAAATATAAATATGGTAATTCTTGTATGGTGGTTTCAATATATGTTAACTTCATTGTATGAAAACTCTTGTACTATTACTTCAACCTTACATATAGAACTTGGAGGGAACAACTACATATGTATCTACTGTAGCAATATGATGATGACACATAGGAAAAATACAATCGCAATAAAGGAAGGTCAAATATGAGTAGGTATTATATTATATAATGCATGCAAGATGGAATATGTATGGCACTTGTCTTATATTCATAGTCTATGATCATGAGAAAATTCTCTCCTCTTCTATGTAAATGTATCTACTCTCTCTATAGTACTTAGTTACAATATGATACATGGTCCATGGTACGATACTCACTCAAATTAATGAGGGGTACTCTTTATATTTGAATGTTGGTATTAAAATGCAACTACCACCCTGGACACCTCACCTCTAACTAGTTGATGACTACCCTACATTTGTACACATCACATGACTAAATACATTTCATCATACAACTTTACACATTATAAAATTTGAAATATAAAAATTGTTTACATCACAACTTATGGCATAACAAAAAATACTATAAAATTGCTTTGCATTTCTTACACTTAGTATAGACACCCAAAATGTGTCAATTTTGTTTGATTGTGTAAAATCTTCAAAATCTACCAAAAGCCCCAAATTCTTCCAATTATCCTAATTCCCTCTTAAATTTATTTAATTTTGTCTATTTCTTCTATTTCATCTCTAGTTTCCTCAACTTCTTTCAATTTTTCCAATCTCCCACATAAATCCCCAAAATATTAAATAATAATAATAATAATACCAAGGAATAATAATAAATAAATAAAATTCCACCTTTGTGCACAATTAAACTTTATAAAATTAAAATAATAATACTAATAATAAATTAAATAATAAATAATTTCTAGCCTCCCCTCCCACTCGCCACATGTGCACACCTTTCCACCACTTCACTTGCCACATCTCCCACATTCTCCACTTCACTCTCACTTCCCTTTGGTGATTATTCTAATGAATGCACACCCTTGGTGATAATTCTAATATGTGTACATCCTTGGTGATAATTTCAATATGTGCATACCCTTGGTGATAATTCCAATGCATGCACATCCCTTGGTGATAATTCCAATGTGTGCACATCTATGGATAATTCCAATACATGCACATCCCTTGGTGATAATTCCAATGTGTGCACATTCATAGATAAATCCAATGCATGTACATCCTTGGGTGATAACTCCAATGTGTACAATTTTGTTGACAATTCCAAATAGAAAACTCCAAATTACACCACTTAACTAGACAAGTCATCCCCCTCACCAATTCACCAAAAATTCTATAAATGAATCATCATTTTCCTCCATTTAGAGAGAGAATCTAAAGAAACCATTGTGAAGAATTTCTGAAATTCCATTGAATCCCTCTTATGTCCTCTTTGAGATTGCTAAAACCATGAATGTGAATACCTTCATCGAGAGCTCAACACCACCATCGAAATGGAGTTTTCTTGGAAGATGCACTTTATTTTTGCAATTTTTCCCACCTCAAATGACAAAATAACATTGAAATTGCACTAAAAGCTCAAAATATTGCTAGAAATACTCTCACCAGATATCGAAGCCACTACAGCCACACAAGAGCTAGATAGAGACCCCAAAATGACAAATAGATATCCAAAGGTAAGTAGGAGGATTTCTAAATATTTTATCTTGTTTTAATCAATTTTTTTTTGTACTAAGTTAAATGTATCTCATATTAGATTTAGATATAGTTTTAAATGCATTAGATATAGTTAGAATTGTATTAGATCTAGTTATAAATGCATTAGATCTAGTTAGAACTACATTAGATCTAGTTAGAACTACATTAGATCTGGTTATATATGCATTATATTTAGTTATAAATGCATTAGATCTAGTTAGATATACATTAAATCATTTTTTATTTGCTTTGTATTTTTATGAATCAGGTTCTAACTTTGGTAGACCCAAACAAATGTTGCTAAAGTCTATCATAGATTTGTGTGCAGGTATTTGGAGTAGCATGAGATCTAAGGTAGTCAATCAAATCAAGCCACAAACTTATTTGTGACTCTTGAGTGTGATTGAGGAGATCATTTGAGGTGCCATTGAACTTTACTTCAAAGAAAACCCTCCCTCTTAAGAGATCCATTGTGATCAAAGTGATATTTTATAATCAAAAGGAATAAATTTATACATCAATATTAAAGCTTTCTTTTGTTACTACTATATTTACATTTTTTATGGTGTTTTTCTTAGGTCACATGAATGGTTATCATGACGGGATCCTTTGCCCTTAACACATTCAATACTTGATTTGTTGCATGAGCTTTGGATCTTGCATCTGGCATAACATGTCTTTTTTATTTTGCTTAGGGTTTCTCATGCTTTCTTTCTTTTTTTGCATGCTTTATTAACTTTCTATTTTATATCTCTATCATAGGTACCTCATAGTTAAAAATATACAATCACATCACTTAAAATAGGCATAATTCTTGTAATATCTACCCACTCAAATATAGACATATAAAACCACCTAAAGTGGCCACACAAATACAAACAACCACCCAAGGCGATCACATAGACATAGAAAACTACCTAGAGCCACCAACAGACACAAACAACTATCTAGAGGGGTCACCTAGATAGAAAACTACCTATATCGATCACATAAACATAGAAAACCATCCAAAGTAGCCACATAGACATAGGGAACCACCTAGGATGATCACACAGACATAGAGACAAAGATACAATAGGCTCAATTCATTTCATTTCTAACACAAGCTCATAGGTAAGTAGCTTATATGCTTTAAGTTTTTGCACAGAGACTCATTTCACAATCTATTTCTTTATCATTTCTTGTTTGACCACTTAATTGCTTTCTAGTTCTTCCCTTAGTTTTCCATAGGTATTCCTCTTAGCATAGATCTCATTCTTCCTTAAACCCCCTATAAGATTTTCCTCTTTGAATTAGTTGCTCATCAAAGTTTCTTTAGTTTAGAAGATATGTTATTCATAGTCTAAGCCTTTCTCTCTTCTTCTTTAGATTTTTGATAGCCTATCATAGTTGCTTTATAATTTTTGGCACAAGGATTCAAGACTCATTAGTTTAGTTATAATTTACTTTCAAGATTCATTAGTTTAGTTGTCATTTGCTTTCAAGGCTCATTAGCTTAGTTGTTATTATTTTTATTGGCTCATTAGATTAAGTTTTCTTTTCCTAGCACATTAGCTTAGTTGGCATTGCTTTCATTGTATCATTAAATTAAATTTTACTTTTTATATCTCATTATTCTAATTTTTATTGCTTTCAAGGCTCATTAGCATAGGTTCCTTTTCTTGCTTTAGGGTAAGTTGCATTATTTAGACTAGTTGCATTCCCTCTTCAAAATCATCTTAAGAATAGAGCTTACTTTATTTTTCATTTTGCATATTTAGGGTTAGCCTTAGTTTTGCATAGTAAACACTCATCTTTATTATCCAAAAAAAACAAAGTAAAACAAAAAAACATCTACAACCATGGAAGAATCATACTCACATTTGCTAAAAACATTGGCATTCCATCTAATAATGTTGCTAAAGCCAGAGCACTATACCAAGGGCTTTCAATTATGGATGGCCTAAGTATTGATCACCTCATCATTGAAGGTGACTCACTAAATATCATTAATTACCTAAAAGGAATTAAAAATTTAACCTAGAAGGTTTGCAATATCATTGGTGAATCCAGACAGTTCTTTTACAAATACAAAAATATGGTAATCCAACATGTGAACAAGGAAGGAAACAAAGTCATTTATGTTCTTGTAAACTTAGGCATGGATGAATATTTCCTTCATGTGTGGTGTGCTAATATTCCCCAAAGTCTCCATATTCCTAACAATCAAGAAGGAATTTATTTACTATAATTCCATCTTAATATCGGGGTGGTTTTTCAAACAACCTCATATTGACACTAATATGATTGGCCTCTTTTATCTTTGTCCCTATTAGCATAATTGTCAGCTCGCATCTAGGGTGACACTCTCACCATGAGTAACTATCTACATCATCGTGACTATCAGTTTGAGAAGGCTCACTTGCCCAAGCCTAGTTCTTAGCTCCAAAACTTTTGTTTGGCTTCAAGTTAAATCCTCATAAGCTTATGTGGCAATCCAATTCTAAATAGCATGGAAATAAAAGTAAGCATAGTAAGAATATGTGTCAATCCAATTCCATGAATTATTATTTTGAAAGTAAGCCCTTATATTCCCATAAGCATATGTGGTAATTCAATTCCAAGCAGCATGGCAAGCAAAGCAAATAGAGCAAGTGGTGCAAGCATAAGTGGAAATCCAAACCAAAGTAGCATGGCAAACAGAGCAAGTAGATGTGGTAATCCATTTTCATGAATAATTTTATTAAAATTGGGTCTTTCTATCCTAGCAATCATTTCCAAAATTATGAATGGACCATTTCTTCTAATTATAAAATTTCTGGACCCACTTCCCAAAATTATACTTCTAGCTTCAAGAAGGATTGTTTCAAAAGTTGACCACCCCATGTCAGTAATCATACTCGAATCAATGAAGATACTAAATGCACCATCTTCCCCAATGTCATTTCTAACTATGATAGATTGTATTTCAAATGTATCTTCATCATCATTGGTTGTGAGAACTTGGCTCACATGCCAAAGATCACCTGGTACCATCAATGACCTTAGAGCAATGAGTTCTCTAAAACTAGTAGCATGCACATCCAAGACGTTATAGTCATTTTGGATTTCTGAATTCATGATAAACTAAACATGCACAAGGGTGATGGTAAATATAATTTATCCCCAAATCCATCTACAAAATTTGATAGTGTTGTAATGGCACTACTCAAACCAAAATCATTGCAATTGGATGCTAATATTGAAGAAATTTTAAAGAACCATGGGTTCGTGCCCTTTATACAAATTTTTTGTGGGAATGGCCTTGAATTATACCTCAAATTCACTAATTCTTGGGATGAAGGTTGTGTCTATGTCTGAGGGCTCAAATTCAAAGTGAATACATGGTTACTTGAGGTAACAAAGCTCCCCAATGATAGGGAATTCACTCACCATGATAGATTCTATTTGTAATGGAAACTATATTATTTCAAAGAAAAGAGCAAGAAGCTTACAAAAGAGAAGGGAGAGATTATTAGAGAGGGGGTTTTGGTGCCCAATAATAGAATTGGGATTTTTATTATGCAATATTTCACTGTAGATAAAATCGATGTCCCTCTTAGAATCTTTCACCTAGCTTTCATGAATAACTTAAGGGACATTAAATATATCAATGTTATTGAATACTTGCTAATATCAATAGAGCTATTAGTGGAGAGCATTAGAGATAGCTCTTTGACCCACTCAAAGCACCAGGGGCTTCATATAATTTTGTACAAGCATACATTGTAGAAAGAGGTCCAAAATGCTACCATCACTACTATTGGTAATCTTGGTGATCCCCCCACATTTGGTCCTATTCAATACATTCATCCAAGGATCCCTTTGAGTGATGAAGAAATTAATGATAAGGCTTCCATTAATATCGATAAATCAAAAGGAAATTTTTTTCTGATCTCCACCCCACCTTCTGTTAAAATAGAATCTAGGTGACACTCATCCAGATTCAAGGGATCAGCTAGCAAATAGGTTAAGTGTGACTAGGTATCTTTTGATGACGAATCTCCCATAAAATTAAAAAACCAAAGATTGAGGGACGTCCCATTAGGTCTCTTTACCTAAAGGAGGATGATACCCAAATGAAGTTCAACTTTGATCCATAAGTAATCTTAGTGAATATGTTGGATAATATGTCCATGGATTTTGACACAACTTGGACCATCCTTCAATAAGTTGTAAAGATAGCCAATGCAATCAAGACAAACAAGAATATTATTGATGACATATTTGCAAGTGCTAGTGATCAGAATCATACTAAAACATATGAGTAATTGGGGCCTTCTAGATACTCCTTTTTTGTAGTCCTTCAAGGACTCTTCATCCCCTATTCTCGTATGCCCTATTGTCTCTCTTCAGTGTTTCCTAGACAAGATCTTTGGAGTTGTAGGTTTTCTACTTGGAAGTTTATATTACATTTCAATGTAATATAAATGGTTTAGGTTACCTTTCAAAACCCTTTTCTATCAATAAATAAAATCCAAAAAATATAAAAATAAATCAAAACAATCACACACAT
Source organism: Wollemia nobilis (assembly GCA_028583015.1). NCBI lineage: Eukaryota > Viridiplantae > Streptophyta > Pinopsida > Araucariales > Araucariaceae > Wollemia > Wollemia nobilis. Next base: position 1,663,573 of record JAQPPZ010017013.1, on the reverse strand, counting down.
ACATATTACATTTCAAAAGGATTTTTATGAGGAAAACCACCTAGTGACATTGTATTTCATCCCCAACCGCTGACTGAGCCCTTAGACACACCATAGTTATATCACATATTTTATTGGACTTCATCACTGGGAAACTAGTTACCCTTGGGACTGGCCTGGGGTAATCTAAGGCTAGATACGCCTTTGTTCATAGGATCTAATAATTTGTGAACTTGCAAATATAATTATTTTCCAAGTCTGACTAATGGTGAATTGAAATATCGATTGGACCAGTATTAGTACTTAGAGAATGTGGCCTCTCTTAGGAGATTCATTTTGTCCCCTTAGGATACCTAAAGAAGCAACCACCATCCTAGGAAGCCTTTTCAATCATTTTTATACCACTTTTCATAAGTAATATAAGCATAAACACACCCCTACATATTCCATTGCACCACCCCTTGTAGTTCTTAGGATTAGGATACATCAAATACACCAAATAAAATTAAATTACAACAATTACCAACAAAAATCCAAAAATAACAAAAGCAAAAAAAAAGAATTGAACAAAAATAAAACATCAAAAACTAGAATTTGTTTGTTTTGGGTGTTTGCATTTTGGTTTGTATAGATAGTGTGTTTTGTCAAAAAATAGAAAACTACTACAAATGCCATAATCATCATTACCAAAACCATCAATTCACATCCTACTCCATTCCTGATAGCTTATGGTATTGATCCACAATCAAGCCAAAACCCAAGCCCAAGCCCAATTCTAAGCATCCATGGACCATTTCGGCCAATCCTCCTATCCTTTAACTATTCCCCTAAATTTTCAAGGGGATGTGTTGCAATTTCCCTTGGGTAACCTATCTAGTGAAGCCAACCGTCACATCCCCTACCGCTTGAGACACATCACAATAGATCTAACCTAGGCACGATGCACCATGCCACCCATACCAGCCTTCCTAAAACCCTTCGTACTAAGACTCCATCTCCAACAAATCCCAACATCACATATATATATATATCCTAACTATACCTTCTTTATCCACACCACCACTTCATCCTACCCTTCCCAACTACCCTCTTCTAGCCAATATCCCTCTTCATACCATCTTCCACCACCTAACTCACTATGACCATATTTACCCCCACTGCACATTCTTCTCCATACTGTCCCCCGCTTTTCTAAGTGCAAGTATATAATTTCTATCATCCTCCATTGCCCCCCACATATTCTACTAGTCTGCACCCCACCTCAAGTGTGATAATTTTTGAAATACTACCAGAGTTCTTCCCACTTGAGGAAAATAATCTCACACCCATCAACAAATAGTAGGCCTAATATCAATGGCCATTGATCTAAACCATCCATATTCCAACCATGTTTCTTCATCACACTCTCATTTTTATTCTACACCACCCTCCTATACCAATCATGATCACCACCAACATCACCAAGGACAATTTTATGTTGCTTCATATATACATGCATATATTCCTCCTCATTTTCAATTTTTTAGCCCACCACAGCAACACACTTCTCTCAATGCCACTTTATCTTTTACGAACTACCATTTTTCCACCACCATCCATGTTTTTGGCACACATGCTACACATATTTCTACCTCCTATTTCTCTTATGATCCTTAATCTCATGATTCCCTTATAACTCCTAATTATTCTTCTTCATAGCAAGTTCCCACCAATGACTTCCAACATCATACAAATTGTTCATAAAATACCCACATTTCTCAATAACCACCATAGATCCCAAATCCACCACCTTCTACATTCGTCCAAGGATCCTTCTTTTCCCAAGCTCTAGCATGGACCTCCTATATACCCACCATTCACATGATACATTCCCATCCCCAATATTCTCATCAGTGTCCATCGACACAACCATAAAACCCTCCCGTAAGTCATTTTCAACCATCACATAATTAATACCAATCCTCTTTCGATCAATACCAATCCCCTCCTTATCAATACCAACACCTCACTCATAAACATCAACAACAACCACCCCCAAATAAACCCTTGGTTGATCCAAACCAATACTAGCCTACCTTGCACCAATACCAACCCCATATAAACCAACACCAACACCATTTGGCCCTTGAACAACCCCCACAAGATCACAAAATGGATGCTCAATTTCCATCCAATCAATAATACCAACATCCTACACAATATCAGTCATCATATACTCAACCCCAAAAACCCCCTACATATAATCAAGATCCAAATCACCAACTACCATAAAATCCCACAAATACCTACCACTAATATCATCAACCACATCAGTATCTTCCTTCAACTTCTCAAGTTTCTCGAGCACCATACCATGATCTAAACCTACATCACTATTCTAAACCTCATACACATCATGCATATCCCACTTATAAATCATATTAGTTTACTCCTCATGTTGCACCTTACTCAACCCCCCAAGCCTCTTTGGATGCATTCCAATTATTGACCAATAGGATCAATATATTATAATTGCAAGCCACTAGCATTATCTATCAAAAACCAACTCTGATACAACTCCAAAATCATCCTATACATCCTTTAGTACCTACACCACCATACCCTCCCCTATTTTACATGCCTAAATTTGATAATTTAAAAGGAAAAGAGAACCTTGAAGAACACTTGAGCACTTTCATTAATGTCTATTATCTTATTAATGAGATAAATCCACTCATGCTCTACACTTTTTTATTATCCCTTAGAGAAGGAGCTCTAGATTGGTACAATCACTTTGCCCAGGCATAGCCTTTACAATTTTGAACAATTGACCAATCTCTTCCTAGAGTGCTTTGCTCTAAATGTAAAAAATAAAACCACATTGATAGATCTCACCAATATCTACCAATTTGAATATGAATCTATTCTTGATAATGGCAATTGATGGATATTTGTATTAACTTATTTACCATTATCCATCCCTATAATTGAGCAAACTCGAATGTTCACTTAGATTTTTTTAAAACCCATATTTTTATTATTGCAACTCCAACAATATCAAACTCTTGAGGAAGCTTTGACGCAGACCAAAATAATCAAATATATTAAAATTCAAGAAGGAGAGATCAAACTGAGGAAGAATGAATGGCCAAACAATAATTTTAAGGGTAAAAACAATGATAACCAATCTAGGCCCACTCAAGTCAATAAAGTAGTTTTGAGTAGTCCAACCATTCAACCTAAATGATATCAATACCCACCTTAGCAACACCAATATCCACCTTAGTAGCCCCAATATGCACCCTAATATCCTCATCATCAACCACAAAAACCCTCATATCCACTGCCACAAGTCACATACAATTCTATGCCACCTCCCACTCAACTTCACAATTTCAACCAACCCACCTATCATCCCAAGTGTAATCAATGATCTCCATGAAACTTCATACCTCTTTTGGAGTCCTTATCAATTGTATTTCAAAAAATTATGGAGGCACAACTAGTTTCCTTACCTGAAATAAGATTCAAATATCCAAATAAACCCAAAGGTAGAGGGTATAGAGAAGATAATTGTTGTGTTTTCCATTGATAGAAGGGCCATGATATCAATGGTTGCATTCACTTTAAGGATGTAGTATAGGATATGATCAAACAAGGATCTATTATTATTGATAATTCTCTTGCCCACCCAACAAAACCTTGATATTTATAAAAATCTATTACTACAAAATGGGACAACACAACTAAATAATGGAGCCTCAACTTTTATAACTTAGCCAAATCAAGTTAATCATGTCAACAATATCCCATATTACCAAGGTTTTATCGGTATGATTCATGTTATCACCAAAAATAAATGGTATCCTAATCAACCAGCACCACCAAATAGCCCTTCTAATACACTTTCTTCATCCACTTTTCCACCTACCCTAGTGTAAGCTATGATATCTCAACCTTGACCAATCCTCCATCTTAAAATTAGGCTCACTCATATCCTAAAAATGGCATTGGCAAAGCCTTTGATTTATGAATTAATTTAGAAATCACCTCCACACCAAGAGGTACTAATGGACATACTTAAGTCCATAAATCTACAAAATGATGAACCCAATACTTTTTCTAATTTTTTTGGTAACTTTCAAACTTGCATGTCATCAACCATCACTTTTTATGATCATGAAATCAAAACCATTTTGATAAAAGGACTAGATCCACCCTTACATATTGTGGCTTACATTAATGGAATTTTTTTTAAACATATTTTGGTTGACACAAGCTCATAAATAAACATCATTACATCTATTGCACTCAAATACCTCAATCTTCCACCCACACATATATTTGATTCCATATTCACTTTATGGACCTTCAATAATGCACTATTTTCAATTCTTGGAACAATCATTCTCCCTATTGAAGTAGAGGCAAGAACCATACACACCTTGTGTCATATCTTGGATGGATAAATGCAATATAATGTGCTCCTTGGCATCCACACATAATGTGTTTCTTTGTAGACCCTCAATATCGCATCATTATCTCAAATATACCCATAAGGGTCGCATACACTGTATTTTAACTAATGAAGAACCTTTCAAATTTTATCACATGGTCTCTCATCCATGTGAGTCACACTTACTTTTCACATATTTCTACCTCACCCATATTCCATCCACATTATATTCCCAACCAATTCTATCTCATCCTACCTCATCTACATCAATTGCACCTACTATGTAGCTAGCATACTCAACATCGACTGCACCTAACCCATAGCCTACCTATGCAATTCAACCCAACCTGACCCTGCCTTCCTCTTCATCAGGGTCCAATCACGCTATTCATACCATCCCAAATAAAACTCATACAACTATTTCATATTCCTCACATTCCTCTCCCCATCATTATCAACTTTTCTCTTCCTACACCTAGCCTATTCACACAAATCATACTCTCCCATATTCAATCCATGCTTCTCCCAATGCTCACACATATTTCCCTTATTCTAATTCCCAAGCCTTCTATCCTTCTTTCCACACTCATGTCACTCACCCTCCTCCTCAATATTTCTATTCCCCACATCCTTCTCATAACCCATCCTCATCTATAGTCACTTAACATCCATATTTGACCCCTTCTCTTCTATCCACACTACCTTGTCCTCACCTTCATCCCTCTTCAACCCCTATTATCCATCATCCTAGGTCAACTACCTCTTAACCACTTATTTATATTCCCTTCTGTAATCCTAATACCTACCCAATGACCCCTATCTCTACCTCTTTGACCTCCATAATTGGATAGGTTACCACCATTTCCATTTCTACCACCACTATCATTCCTATATCCACATAATCTTCCCAAATCACATTCTCTTCCATGGTGCTTGAACCACCCCTACCTCTAGACATGTCAAACGTGAACCCTTTAATTCTTGAAAATACTCATGGGATGTGCATATATTCATCCACACCCTTGTCCCCCTTAGTGGACATCATTGAATCTCCATCTCCATCTGCCTCTCAAATGCATCCATCCCAACCCACTAATATCATTGTATATATGACAAATCCTAGTATAGGCAAGCATATTGTACATAGTGTAGCATTTATGCCTCCTTTTATAGAGTCAGTTAGGAATTTTGGTTATCCTACCCATACTCCCTTAACCAATAGTGCTATCATCCCCATTAAATCCTCTTCTAATTAAACCAATTTTATGTATGGGGGAGTTGATTCATTGTCTGAAAAAATACCTGATAAAGCACCTGAAACATCATTTTGTAGGAATACCAATTTTTTTCCAATCCATCATTTACCTTGAGGTATTTTCAAAACTTTAATTAGCAAGGATGTGGTATTGGTCACTATGAATAGGGAACTCTCACAATTTTAGAGACTCATTATCAGTCCCCTAAAGATAAATTTGGTCTAGGATATGATAAGCATTCTTTGGTTGATCTCCTTGAAGATGATCTTTGACACATCACCCTTGGCCTTGACGAAGATAGTTATGATGAGTACATTGATCTCAAATATGCTCACCTATCACCAAATTACTTTTTCCAAGTTTCCAATTACTCAAGTGTCTTACCTTACTTTTGTATTATGTAGTAAGCATTATATAAAATGATGCAAATGATGATTAGCTCTTTGTTATCCTCCTTTCAATGATCTTGTATTGAGTTTATGCAACCCTAATGGTGGTTCACTTAACTTCACCAAAGCTCCTTCGATGGTGATTCTCTTCCTCAACTATGTTCTCAACTGAATGGTGGTGGTGCTCTAGGTAACCTTCTTTGATGATGGTGGTAGCTCCTCTACATTGGCTTGGTGGTTCTTCCACTTCTTTGGTGGTTACTCAACTTGGCATCGATTGGTTTATTTCTATTGGTGGTGCTCTTACCTCTTTGTTCAATAGTTGGCTTGCTTGGCACTTTGCTACATAAATGGCACTACTTCTGGGTGCTTAAATTCAATAGAGCTTTGTGCTCCTTTGCTGTAACATATTATTTACTATTGTACATAGCTTTAGAGAGATACTAGCTCATGTATTTCTATTGCTTGCTCCCCTATACTTTCAGTCCTTAAACAGTTACACTTTCTTGAAATGGTGGCTTTCTTATCCAATATGGTGGTGCCTCTTCTCTTTTCCAAGACTTGGTAATGGTGGTTTTCTTCCATGATAGCTTCTCCTTATTGGATACTCTTCCATAACAACTCCTCCTCATCTCTATGCTTGGTGGTTTCTTCTTTGGTGACTATAGACACAAAAATTTGACCCACTTTAGTTGTAAATGTTACTTGAGCCCTCTGGGAGACCCCTTAGATGTGCTTAGGGCAAGGGTAAGGCTTCACCCCCCATATTTTTCTTTTTTTATCTCTCTATGCAATATCATAGTTGCCATTGATGGGGTGCAACTTTGCATAGGCAAAATCACGGTCGGCATTGATGGGGTGTGATTTCACATTTTTAGGGTTTGTTCTAATAAAACCCTAATTTTTTGGGTTTGGCATGTTTTACATCGGCCATCCTTGGTTTTCTCACATTTCTTACCTTAAAATACACTATATAAGGAGAGTTTGAATTCACTTTTCACACATGATATAATTCAAAATTATTGCATGCTAACATTTGATGATTTATTATTTCTCACAAAGTGTTCTTATTCAATCTGCATCATTTTTCTTCATTCATAAGAAAATTAACTTTGGAGTGTGAAATCTGATTGGTTTTCTACTGCATTGAATTTTTTAATTTTTTTGCCTTGCTCTTGGTGGGTTTGTGTAGCATCCTAAAATTGGCGCAGTTAAACCATCAGTAAAAAGTAGAAATTTGAATTTTAACCCCGAAACCGCCCGTTAATCGCTTGCCTTATTTTTCATGCCATTTTTAGAGGTTGTTGTGACCGTTGGACGATATCTTCGTCGATCTGATGATATCATCGTCGATCTGATGATATCATCCCAAATCGGATGAATTCATCTGGAAAAAAATGTCCAGATGATTTCGTCCCAAAACTAAATTTTTGCAATTAGCTTATGTTCCAAAAACCTCTCCAACTTGGGCAAAAGTGTGTCTGCATGGTTGGATATTCCCACATTGAGGATATCCTAGATTGGGATGATCCCCAACCTCCTAACCTCCCCCTAATCCTATATAAACTAGGATTTTTCCAGTTTATCCCCCTGACTCCCTAACTCCCTCCCTGATCTCCCATCATTCACACTTGTGTTTTCAAGTTTTGTTGTAAGATTTCACTATGTTTTAGCCAGAGGTATCTCGGATCGTCACAGGCGATTCAACTACAATTCTAGATGATCCTGTCAATATCGGCGATGATCTTGTATGATTACATACGATCCGGTCTGCAATTCAGCTTGGGGGCAATCAGAGCCCTGAGTTTGCATTCTCTATCTCATTTTCCTTATTTATTGGTGCATTAAATTAATTTACTTCTGTTTTGCATCTTAGAGTTCATCTCATTTAGCATAATTGCATGATAAAATTCAAAATAAGTTTCCAAAATAGTGCATCTCATTTAATTTGATATCTGGATTTATCATTCAAACATCTATATGCTTATTTCTATCATTTTGCATCATTCTTGCAATTGTATTTTTGGTTTTTGGTGTCTGTTTCCTTGATTGCAGGTTTCTGAAAAATTTGTCTAATGAATTCGTCAGGTCATTGACGATCTTAGATGATATCAAATGATATTCTATGATTTAAGATGATTTTGTACAATTACAGATGATATTGTCATATCCGAGACGATCTGGCCTCCTACAAGCTTCAAAATCTTCATCAGACATTAGAAATTAGGTGTACTCTTCTCCATTTTATATATTCTCTGTATTCAATCATATTAGGATTCATTTATGTCTTCTATATTCATATAAATCAAAATCTTCATATAGAATAGCTTAGCTTCATTTTGGCCAACCTAGGAATCTGAATTATTGAACATAAAATGAATAAATCAAACCCCCTTTCAAACCTAGGCATGGAAACTGCCACTCAAAGTTTCTTGGTGAACCCCACCATCCGTCAAAAATTCACCTTTATACCCCTCCCCCAAGAGGCACGACCTTCAAAGGGCCTCTCCTTCTGAGGTATTGTTCCATCCTTTTCTCACCCCCCTTCCGGGTATGGATCCTTTAGCCTAAAGGTAAGGGTGCGAAAAACTTGGGCGATACATTTTGGTGAACCCGACGTGAAACTAAAAACACCTTTTGAAAAAAATCCAAAAAAAAAAAAAAACACATTATTAAGAACATCTAGAATCATTAGAAAACTGTTAAATTTGCATATCATATTTAGATGGTAGATTATAATAGAAGACGAGTTGTATCCATAAATGTTGAAAATCAATTAATGGCCATAGAGATTACTTTTGTGCTTAGAGTACCTCAAACATATAAAGCCCAACCTTTGTGGGATGAACTTGATAGTAGATTGGGTATTATTGAATCTAGATCTGTAGAACTTAGGCAAATTAAGAGGTTTGTCCTAGATAGAATCCTAGATCCTGATCAGATGACTTTGTATCATGAACTTCAGAGAGCTTGTCTGTTACACTCCAAATATAATATACGTCGGCTATGACGTCCAAGCATGTACATTTAATATATATGGATTCACAAATAGTTAAATGAAAATCATCTTATATCTTTTATATTCTTCATCTGCGTTTGCGCAAGGGTGTGCCCACCTTAAGTGGCCATTGATTTATTTTTATCCTTTTGTTATTAAATTCCATCTTCGGTTTATTGAATGCGTTATTCTGTGCCAATTTATCAGTGTGTAAATCTGAATTGTGCCGAAGGATAGTTTGATCCTTCCAAGTGGTATCAGTCTAGCCGATCCCGGGAGCGCTTGCGTATTTGGAGTAAACAAATATTACTGCCACCGTTCGTCTCTCTGTCCCTGTTCTTTCGTTTCGTTCCCTCTTCGTATCCGTTCGCCTTTGTCTCCGTCCGCTCGTTCTCGCACGCAGCAGGTTAACACAGCAGTTGGCCGAATATCAGTTATCCTTCACAGTAAACAAATATTACTGCCGTCGTTCATCTCTCTGTCCCTGCTCTTTCGTTTCGTTCCCTCTTCGTATCCGTTCGCCTTCGTCTCCGTCCACTCGTTCTCACACACAGCAGGTTAACACAACAGTTGGCCGAATATCAGTTATCCTTCGCAGACAGATCCAAAGCCAGGACTCCTGGTCGTTACCACAGCATTGTCCAGGGTCGTAGATCCTCCGACGTAGCCCAAATCCAAACGCACGCAGAGTAAAATGCACGCATTCCAGCCAAACTATAGCCAGCGTCGTCAACCAATCATAAAATAGCAATTAAAAATTTTAAAGAGGGAAGCTAAGGTTTTTTGCGATTAATTTTTTGCTGACGTCATCCGTCGGGTTTTCGTTTTGTGGTATTTATCCCACATTCGGGATACGGGGTGCAAAACGCGGTTTAAATAGCAATTGCCACACCTTATACGGTGTGACCTCGATCACATACTAGTTGCTCCTTCGCATGGTGTCTTGGCGTCTGTTCCTCTTGTGGTTCTGTCGTGTCATCTTGGCATCTTTCCTTCTTACTGTCTGGTTTGGTTCGTGTCTTGCTGTCAGGTTCGGTTTGGTTCGTGTCTTGTTGTCCTGTTCATAGTGTTGCGTGTCTCCAGCGTGTCCTGTCCATCGTGTTGTGCGTCCGTGCTGTTCAATTTCAGTTCATCGTGTCCTCTAGTCATCGGGTAGCGACTCGTGTGTCTCACGTCCTCCCACGTGTCCTATCCATCATGTCGCCTTGTGTCCATGCCATTCGAGGTCTGTCCATCCGTTCGAGGTCTGTCCGTCATGTAGTGAGTCGTGTTCCCCGCGTCCTCGTCCCTGGTCGTAGTCCTTACGTAGTGTTGTGTCACGTGTTGCTCGGGTCGTATCCATTGAGTCTCGGTCTTACGAGTCGTGTCTAGTGTCCTCGGAGCACACAACATCCAATTCCGTGCCACAGTTGGAGTGGCAATTAAGGCGGAATCAACACCAAATTTTTTACCAAAAGATAACCAAATTTTGCAGATCAAGGATTACTAATCCGGAAGGTTTAAACAGTGCATGAGTAAAAGCTGGACCAAAGGACCTGACGGTCGATTATCAAGCTCGGAGACGACCAATAACAACACAAGAAGACCAAATCGAAGCCCAGGTACAAAAAATTCTCCTTCTCCTTTTAAAATTGGTAGTTATAATCCACATCATCCACTAGTAGATCCGATGGCTACTAATCCTTCCCCAACTCACGAAAACATCACACAAGGAACCTCAAGTAAATCAGCCATTTCCAATGATGCTTCTCTTCACCTCCTACTAGAGGGTATGAACGAAGTTAGTCTTCTCCTAAAAGACCTAGTCAAAGCACAAAAACAGCCTAATCCCAATACTAATCCCCAAAATCACTCCCATGCCCAAAGGAATGAAGAAAATATCGATCCTAATGATGATTGGCAACAACAACGAGGTGATTCGGATAATTACAAGGATCCCTATCAAAGACAGTGGTATAACCAAAATCAAGAAAGGGACACGGGTTATCACCAACCAAGAGGCCCTAATAATAATTTTCCACGAATTGATATGCCCACTTTTGAAGGTCATGATCCTCGTGGTTGGTTAGCCAAAATGGAAGGCATCCTTGACTTATATCAAATTAAGGAAATTGATAGAGTTCCTTTCGCTGCATCAAAACTAGGCACTGAGGCCTACCAATGGTTTGTATGGCTTAAACGAGAGAATGAAGCTACTATTAATTGGAGAAAATTCACTACCTCTTTTTTAGAAAGATTTGACGACGGAGCTACATCATCATACACAGTAAGATTGTTATCTCTTAAACAAGAAGGGTCAGTTAGTGAATTCGTTTCGGAGTTTACCAGTTTACTACCATACACTTTAGACCTTAGTCCCGACACAGTGGTAGGAGCCTTTCGCAATGGTTTGAAAGAAAGTATTCGAGTGGAGGTAGACATGCACGATCCAACCTTGTTGAACAGTTGTATAAGAATAGCCAAGTTGGCCGAGAAGAGACATCAGTTGTCTGCACGGCGGGAAACGTATAGTCGTCCCTCATATCGCAACAACTCCTTTCGTAGAAATGATCAACCATCAAGATATTTTTGCTATAAATGTCGCACTCATCACCCCAGGGAACAAGCATGTGCCCAAAAACAAAACTTTCATATTGAAGGTGATCAATGTGAAGGAGAAGAGGATGAACCTTACCAATCCGAAGAACCTATGCCAGAAGACCTACCATGTACTATAGATGAAAAAGAAGAGGATACAATGGCGATTTCAGTGCATGCTCTCATGGGTTTAACCGCCCACCATACCATCAAGGTACCAGGATTTCTCCGCCAGAAAAAGGTGAATGTGCTAATTGATTCTGGTAGCACCCACAATTTTATCGACATCAAAACAGCAAAAGCTTTGAATTTATTCATTAACTCTTCCAACAAAGACAAATTCCAGGTTCTAGTGGCCAACGGGGTGAACGCACAATGTGTTGGTCGCACATCTCAAGTTTCCATAAAAATGGGAACTTATACTTGGTTAGGATCCCTTTTCGTCATGAATTTAGGGAACTCGGATGTCATTTTGGGAGTTGAATGGTTGGAAACATTAGACACAGTTAGCTTCAACTTCAAAAAATTATTTGTGGAATGGAAGGAAAATGGACGAGTCATTCGCTTACAAGGCATTACTACTCCTCCAACACAAATGGTGAGCTCTCATAGTATGGAGAAGATGTTAAAAAAGGGTGGATATGGGTTTATAGCTCAAATTAATTGTTTGGAAAAACAATCTTCAGCAACTTCGGATATTATTGCACCCGAGTTACAAGATATCATAACACATTACGAAGAGGTTTTCCAAGAACCTCAAGGATTACCACCTAAACGATCTCATGATCATGCCATCCATTTGATTCCAAGGAGTGTCCCACCTAACAGTCGTCCTTATCGCTATCCTCAGCCACAAAAGACAGAAATCGAACAGATCGTTCAGGATTTGTTGGATCATGGAGTCATTCGTCACAGCACTAGTCCTTATTCCTCACCCGTAGTCTTTGCTAGACGAAAATATAACTCTTGGCGTATGTGTCCCGACTTTCGTTCTCTCAATAAACTCACTATCAAGGACAAATTTCCTATCCCCGTCATAGATGACCTATTAGATGAGTTGCATGGTGCAAAATTTTTTACAAAATTAGACCTTCGCTCTGGCTTTCACCAAATCCGTGTTAGAGAAGAAGATATTCCCAAAACGGCCTTTCGTACTCATGAAGGTCATTACGAATTTTTGGTCATGCCTTTTGGTCTCACTAATGCACCATCTACATTCCAAAGTCTCATGAACCAAGTGTTTCGTCCACTCCTCCGTAAGTTTGTGTTAGTTTTTTTTGATGATATTCTCATATACAACAAAACATGGACGGACCATTTACATCATGTGGATAAAGCCCTTCACATTTTACACAAAGAAAAATTATTTGTTAAACGTTCCAAATGTTCATTTGGTGTTCAAGAAGTCGAGTATCTTGGTCATATAGTTTCACATGAGGGTGTCAAAGTCGATCCCAATAAGATTAAGGCAATTCAAGAGTGGCCCTTACCTCAAACCATCAAGAAACTTCGTGGTTTTCTGGGTCTCACCGGCTACTATCGCAAGTTTGTACAAAATTATGGTAAGATTGCAGCACCTCTCACCGCACTTACAAAGAAGGATGCCTTTCGTTGGTCAGAAGAGGCCACTCAAGCCTTTGAAGCTCTTAAGAAAGCCATGTGTACAACTCCAGTATTAGCGACTCCCAATTTTCACAAACCATTTATTATTGAATGTGATGCATCCGGAACAGGAATTGGGGCTATATTAATGCAAGAAGGTCATCCATTGGCATTTGAAAGTAAACAGCTTTCCGAAAAAAATTTGGGAAGATCAACATATGAAAAAGAAATGTTGGCTATTCTTCATGCAGTAGAAAAATGGAGACACTACCTAATCAGTAGCCGCTTCATTATAAAAACAGATCATAGTAGCCTCAAGCATTTTTTGGAGCAAAGGTTTTCTTATCCGAAACAAAATAAGTGGTTAACCAAACTGTTGGGCTATGATTTCGTTATCGAATACAAGAAAGGGAAGGAAAATATAGTCGCCGATGCGCTGTCCAGAAAATATGAAGATGAAGTAGTCATTAATGCTATTTCAGGTCCTTGCTCCCAATGGGTAAATCAATTACAAGATGAATGGTTGTCCAATAGTGAAACTGCCCAGATAATTCATGAATTATCTATAGGGTCCTCCAAACACCCTTTGTTCTCTTATGAAGATAAAATCCTCAGGAAGAAGAACCGCATTTACATTCCACATAATTCAGAACTCAAATCAAAGATCCTCGACGAATCACACGCTTCTCCATCAGCAGGACATTCGGGATTTTTGAAGACATATTTAAGGGTCAAACAATCATTTTGTTGGAAAGGATTAAAAGCAGAAGTCAAACAATGGGTAGCAGAATGTGAAGTTTGCCAGCGCAATAAAGGAGAAACAGTCAAATCACCAGGATTGTTACAACCATTACCCATCCCTGAACGACAGTGGGAACATATATCCATGGATTTTATTGAAGGTCTTCCAAAATCAGAAGGCAGGACAGTAATCTTCGTCGTCGTAGACCGGTTATCCAAATACGCTCACTTTCAGGCTTTACAACATCCATTTTCCGCAAGCAAGGTGGCAAAGGTATTTATGGATTCAATTTTCAAATTACATGGTATGCCAAAAAATATTGTAAGTGATAGAGATCCCATTTTTACTAGTAACTTTTGGAGGGAGTTATTTCGCCTTAGTGGTACCAAATTGAACATGTCTTCAGCTTACCATCCACAGACAGATGGTCAAACGAAGTAGTTAACAAATGTTTGGGTACGTACTTAAGATGTTTTGCTCAAGATAAACAATACCAATGGAGCCATTGGTTAGCATTGGCAGAATGGTGGTACAACACTTCTTACCATTATTCAATTAAGATGTCTCCATTTGAAGCTTTGTATGGCACCAAACCTCCAGCAATCGCAGATTATGTACAGGGATCCGCCAAAGTAGCCAAAGTGGATGATTGGTTCCAACAAAGGCAGTCTACACTCACCATCCTCAAAGAGAATTTAGTCCAAGCACATAATCGTATGAAACAACAACAAGACTTGCACCGATCAGAGAGAACTTTTAATATAGGTGATTGGGTGTTCCTAAAGTTGCAACCCTACAAACAATCCTCGTTAAGGATAAAGTCAAGCCAAAAGTTGGCTCCACGATTTTATGGTCCCTACAAAATTATGCGCCGCATTGGAGAAGTAGCTTATCAATTAGAGCTACCTACATCATCACGAATACACCCGGTATTTCATGTTTCATGTCTTAAAAAAGTAATTGGCCAGAAAGTACAAAGTCAATCGGACTTACCAAGTGCTCGATGAGGAAGGACGCATACATCTCCAACCTGAAGATATACTACAACATAGAACCCGAAGACTGAGATCACGTCAGATTCAAGAATTTCTCATTAAATGGCAAGATTTACCAGAGGAAGATGCCACATGGGAACCTGAAAGTATTTTCCAGACATTTCCAGCTTTGAGGACAAAGCTTTCCGAGGAGGGGAGTCATGTTACACTCCAAATATAATATACGTCGGCTATGACGTCCAAGCATGTTACATTTAATATATATGGATTCACAAATAGTTAAATGAAAATCATCTTATATCTTTTATATTCTTCATCTGCGTTTGCGCAAGGGTGTGCCCACCTTAAGTGGCCATTGATTTATTATTATCCTTTTGCTATTAATTCCATCTTCGGTTTATTGAATGCGTTATTCTGTGCCAATTTATCAGTGTGTAAATTTGAATTGTGCCGAAGGATAAGTTTGATCCTTCCAAGAAAATTAAGAGGTTTGTCCTAGATAGAATCCTGGATCCTGATCAAGTGACTTTGTATCATGAACTTCAGAGAGCTTGTCATAGGTAGTTAGCCGATAAAAGAGCACTCGTGTCTTCTAAATTATACACCTTTGAGAAATACCTTGAGAAAGTAGTTGTAGTACATAAATTTCTATCTCATGTAGAGGATCAAGAAGTCGTTCTTACGGATAGAAAGAGATGGAATAGAGTTCCTAGAGCTGTGTTGTATCGAGAGTATTTCCATGAACTTTATTTTTACATGTCAGAGTCTAAAATAGATCATATTACCATAGCACACTTTGTCAAGTTCTTGAAAAACAACTTCCAATTTGAAGAGGAGCATTTCATGACTCCTGATGAACTTGACCCTATCAATGATATCCATAAACTATTCATAGAAAGCTAAGTGATTCTTTCTACTATTGTTTCTTACAACTAGCATGTTGTTTATTATTTTTATTCTCGTAAAATAATAATATAATAAAATCACACAAAAAAAAAACAAAAAAATAACAAAACATTTCCTTTTAAATATTATAGTAGGTATATAGTTAAAATATATACCTCTCAACCCTATCGCATATATATATATAAGTATATATATTTGCTAAAACCTAAGTTTAGCATAATGCCTAGACTCAGGAATGGAAAACAAACCAAAGAAGATGAAGATTGGTTAGGAAGACCATTAACTGACCAAAATGTCCCTCCTGAGGACCAAGTTCAGGAAGAAGAAACCCTAGACCAACAAGAAGAAGAGCTTGCTGTAGGAAATGAACAAGAAGAAACTATTAGAGAGGAAGGATCCTCATCCCCTAAAATGTCTCCGGGAGGAGCTATCACTTTTGAGAACATGGAACAATTCTGGAAGTTCATTAACACTAATATTGGTGTTTTTAATAGAGCAGCCCATATGGACAAGGATCGAATTAGTGACACTCAAGAAACTCTAGAAGAAGTATTTCAAACACACACTAATCCCTTGTCCTTTATTGACCAAGAGAGTGATCAAGCTGGACCATCCAATTTGGATATAGTAGCTACGATCTAGAGCATGCAACAACAGCAGGTTACCCAACGATCTAAAGTGCCTATTAACAAGCCTAGAGTCATTCCCACACAAAAGAAACCATCATTTACTACTCTATTTCGCCAAGCTCTTGATCAACATACCTTAAATCAACAAAAACCCAAAACAAAACCGAACACCAATTACCAACAATCTAAGGTACAACATAATACTATTACAAATCCCCTTCATAATACTCTTCCTACCAACACTTTGCATAATAGCAATATAACATCTAATCCTTGTGTCACACCATCATACGCTCATAGATCCCATACCTATGTGCCACCGAACCAATATGGTGGACAAACTAGCAATCTGGAAGCCGTGGTGAAACAGTTAGTTTCCCGCATGGACCAGATAGATCCCTACCATCCCTCGTACAATTATCGAGAGATGTGTAGTCAGCATTTAGATCCTATAGTCGTAGCACAATCGTATCCTAAACATTTTCCTATGCCTGTTCTTCCCATATATAAAGGAACCAAATATCCCATAGAGCATCTTCGTATGTTTAGGATAGCATGTCATGATATATCACATGATGACTTGTTATTACTAAAAATGTTCTCAAAAATCTTGGGAGGAATGGCATTAGAGTGGTATTATCAATTACCCACTAATTCTTTGAGGAATTTCGAAGAAACTGCCGAGTCTTTTGTTCATCAATTTAGTGCCTACATCGAAAGAGATGTGACCATTAAAGATTTGTATAACTTAAAACAGGGCAAAGATGAATGCTTTGCTGATTTCCTAGCTAGGTGGAGATAGTTGATAGGAAAATTGCACTTTGTGTTACCTTATAGGGAGATGTTGGACATCTTTATTAATAATTTGCAAGAGCAACTATCTTACAAATTATCAACTGCTACTTTGACCACCTTCGATCAGGCTATAGACTTAGCCCGAAGAGTGGAAGATGCTCTCATTAGGAGAGGCCAGCTTAAAAAGAGAGACGATGAGAAAACATCCAAAAATCAATATAAGAATAAACAAGTTGTGGGTGATGGAGTCACCGATAGCAAAAATATTGCTAATGTTAATGCTGCGAAGACAATAGAGAAGTTTGTACTGAAACCTCCTGATAGACCTCCTCGAGAATTTACTAGGTTAAATCAACCTTTATCAACTATTCTACCACAATTATTAGAACGAGGTTTGATTCAATTACCAAATATTCAGGAACCTGATCCAACTATACCCGGATACAGAGCATATTTACACTATGACTTCCATAGAGGACCTGGACACACTACCAACTCTTGTAAAATATTAAAACATAAAATACAGGACTTGATTGATAACAATGAGATGGAGGTGCAAGCCTTTCAACCTAAGCAAAATCCTCCTAATAATGTTCAAAATAACACCCCACAAAACCAGAATCAGAATGCCAATCAGTCATTGGACATATTTCAACATCCCTTACCAAAACATGGTAAGGAGGTGGCTAATCAAATTGAACATCATAATGTCCCTCCTCCTACCCGATATGTAGGAACTATTAGTGGGCATTTACCTATTCATGATCTGGAAATATTTGACACAACTTTATCCATGGTTACAACCAGGCCTCTATATAATATTCAGATACCTGATCTTAGTGATACAGAATATGAGACTGAGAGTGATATGGAAATCACATCAAATCAATCGAATAGTTCTAAAGATGAATCGGATCCTATTCACCCTATCACAAGTTATATGGTTCCAGAAGAGCCATTTCCAAGAAGAGTCACTACTAGACCATCATCTCACCGATTACTTTCTAATGAGCTAGCTATAAATGCTAGACCAAGACCCATTCATCATCCGCAGAATAATATTGTGGGTACCATCGGAGCTGTTACTAGACAACAGGCTCAAAATTCTCAACAAGATCAAATTCAGAATGGTGGATCAGCTCCATTTGTTTTGAAGGTTCCTAATAAAGGGAATCATTCACCTAATGTTCAACCTAAACCTCCTTATAATATTAATGAACAATTATCAAATATTACAACTAGAATTTCTCTCTTGGACCTTTTAAGATCTTCTCCTACACATAGAGATGAATTAATGCTCACATTAAGTCAGATGATGGTACCACAAGACATTCAACCTGAAGCCATGGCCGATACTATAATAACTCGTGAAGTTGATTGTATTGACTTTCGGGATAGAGACATACCGCAACATAGTTTACATAAAGATAACCCCTTGTATATTATTGCCTTAATTGGAGATGTAGCAATCAAACGAGTTTTGATTGATAATGGTTCATCTTTAAATATCTGCACTTTTGACTTCTACCAAATATTTGGGTTTAGAAGTGATGAAATGAAAAGAACTGATATGATCATAAAATCTTTCAATGACGAAACACAAGAAACATGTGGAGTTATTACCATTCCATTGCAGAGTTGGTCCAAGAACCTTGGATACGATCGTGTTTATTGTACATTGCCCTGCATCGTACAATATACTCTTGGGTCATCCTTGGATCAACGCGATGCGAGCTGTTCCCTCAACTTTACATCAATGTGTTAAGTTCGAATTTAAGAATCAGTTGGTTACCATTCATGGTGATCCAAGACCCTTTGATATGTGTGCTTTGGCAGAACCTATTGGAGTTCAATTTTGCCCCGCTCTGTCATCCACACATCCTAATTCTCATTATCCATCTAAACGTGTGAAACTCACACCCACAACGTCATCTACTTCTTCTCCATCAGTTGCACCTCCACATATAGCTCAACCATCTTCTGAACAAACCGCATTAGGACCTAAGAAAGATCCTAATCCCACAACCAATGTCTCTTGTTCTACTCCTATAACTTCCATACCTTTAATAGACCCATCTATCGACACCTCTACACCGTCTACATCCACCAAATTCATATTTTCCGCATCGAAAGATGTAGGGAATGTTCCTTCTACCTCTTATGCTCTTACTGACGAGCTCTTACCCGATCTATCTAAAATTCTTATATCAAAATAAACGAATGCTTCTATGCAAGATTCCCTTATTTTAAATAATTTGCCACCATCTCCTCATACCTTGGGCCTCCCACAGCCTATGGGAAGTATTTACCAAGTCGGGAGTTGTGCCTTTATTTATAAGGGATATGACTAGGGTAGAATACCTAGAAACCTCAGAACTCATTATGATGGATATGCTCGATGTTATTTTACTAATGAGTATATTAAAGCCAAACCTATAATGCTTAAATTGGGATATAAAGGGAAAGGTTTGGGACCTTTCCATAATGGTATGAAAGAACCTTTTGAGGTAGAAGCGTGGCCCGCCCGATGTGGTGTGGGCCTATTTTCTAGTAAGGGTCAGCCATTCCCATTTGAGGATGATGACCATCTTATATGTTACCAAGATTATTTAGATGAACGCGATACTTTGCATTTAATGAATAAGACATTCACATGTAATATGCTATCTATAGCTTATCCTGAGATGATCGCTGAATCCGACGATGAGTTGGAGGGAGATATCTTTCACGATGTCTCCGTTGAGGAATTATTACATAATGGATTTTATTTTGATGGCTCTATACCTAGTATAGCCCAGCTTGAGGCCACGACTCCTCAAGACGAATTATCCAAGCTAACCTTGGAAGAATTACAAGAATTGGGCGTTTCACCCGCCCCACCTAATTTTGAGAAAGATCTACACATGGAAGTAGAAAATGTCATAAAAATTAACATTGGAACCAACAATAACCCTCACATAATCAACATTGGATCAGAATTGAGTCAAGAAAAATAGGATAAATACATTGCATTTCTTAAAGAATATGAAGATGTTTTTGCTTGGACATATGAAGATATGCCAGGTTTAGACCCTTCTGTAGTTATGCATCACCTAGTAGTGCATCCGGATGCTAAACCCGTTAAGCAGAAGCTTAGAAAAATGCATCCTAAAGTGGCCTTACTAGTCAAAGGGGAGTTAGAAAAACTCCTGAATGTTATTTTTATACAAGCCATTGATTATGTTGAATGGATCTCGAATGTAGTTCCAGTAACTAAGAAAGAAGCTACTAAGATTAGGGTTTGTACAGACTTTAGAGATATTAATGTTGCATGCCCTAAAGACTGATTTTCCCCTTCCCAATATGGATCAGATCATTGATTTTACTCATTGGGAGTGGAATGATATCCTTAATGGATGGATTTTTTGGTTATAATCAGATCAGGATAGCTCCTGAAGATCAGGCTAAAACAACCTTTATTACCCCTTGGGGAATTTTTGTTGGAAAGTGATGCCATTCGGTTTGAAGAATGCAAGTGCAACCTATCAATGAGCCATGACTTATATCTTTCATGATATGATGCATGATATACTACATGATTATGTAGATGACATTATAGCTCGTTCTATTGAAGAAGATGACCATTTAGATGACTTGAGAAAAGTATTTGATCGATTAAGGGAATATCTTATCCGATTGAATCCAGCCAAATGTATATTCGGAGTCAAGTCAGGTAAATTATTGGGGGTTATAGTTTCTTTACGTGGCATCAAAATTGACCCTCTCAAGATTATGGCTATCACTGATATGCCCGCACCTACAAATATATCTGAATTACGGAGTCTACAAGGTAAGCTTCAAGCTATCCGTCGCTTCATCGATAAGCCGGCGGATAAAACTGGACCCTTTCTTAAGCTTCTTAAGAAGGATGTCTCTTTCCATTGGGACGATGAATGTAAGGAAGCATTTGAACTCCTCAAACAATATCTTCTTAACCCACCTGTACTTTCACCACCTAAACCTCGATCGCCCATTTATCTTGTATATTTTTGCTTCAGATTTTGCTTTAGGAGCTATGTTAGCTCAACTTGATGATGAGAAAAGAGAGCGTGCTAATTATTACATTAGCAGAACATTAATTAGTTATGAAACCCGCTACACAACATTAGAGAAGTTATGTCTAGCAGTCATATTTTCTACATAGAAACTACGCCATTATATGCTCAGTCAAAAAACATACGTTATTGCTAAATCCGATCCCTTGCGGTATCTCATGAGTCGACCTTATTTATCTGGTCGCACAACAAAGTGGGTTCTTGCTCTAAGTGAGTTTGAACTCACGTTTATAGGACAGAAGTCTGTTAAGGGTCAAATCATAGCAGATCAATTAGTTGTTGCACCCTTAGAGTCCACCCATCCCCTCATCATTGAGTTTCCTGATGAATGCCTTAACCTAGAGGTGGATCATTCAGAGCAATGGTCCCTATACTTTGATGGAGCCCGATGCATGAGTGGGGCTGGTGCAGGTATTATTTTAATATCTCCATAGAAACATCTCATACCTCTATCCTTTAAATTAACGTTTGCCTGTACTAATAACACTATTGAATATGAGGCTCTAATCCTTGGATTACGAGCTGCCCTGGCACTAAAAATTAAAAATCTATTAGTTTTCGATGATTCTCAACTTGTTATAAATCAAATTAACGATGTTTATCAGACCAGAGATGATAAATTGCACCCATATAAAGCATATGTATTACAATTAATATCTTTATTTAATCAAGTTACCTTGGAAGCTATTCCTAGAACTAGCAATCGTGCGGCTGACGCTATGGCCGCAACTGCATCTCTTTTACCCTTGGAGTTAGATGACGAATATGCTACCATCATTATTCATCGACTCCAGGAACCCGCTTCAACTAAATCATGCTTGGAACCTTTGGACGTGTTTCTAATCAATGAAACTATTCCTGAACTTTGGTACACTGACATCCTCAATTTTCTTCAAAATGGGACCTTCCCCGAAGGTTTTAATAGAAACCAAGACTCGGTTATTACGTAGACGAGCAAGTCGCTTCGTAATAATTGGCAATACGTTATATAGGAGATCTTTTGAAGGTATCCTATTAAGATGTTTGAATCTAGAAGAGTCTAGATCAGCTTTGAGTGAAGCCCATGATGGATCTTGTGGGGGACACTTTAGTGGTAGCGCCATTGCTAAGAAGCTCCTTAGGATAGGATATTTTTGGCCTACCATGGAGAATGATGCACATGATTACGTGCGCCATTGCGACAAGTGCCAGAAACACGCTGACCTTGTCCATGCGCCTGCACAAGAACTACAGGCTATTTCATCTCCTTGGCCCTTTTCAAAATGGGGCTTAGACATCATCAAAAAAATCAATCCTGTGTCATCTGATGGACACAAATTCATCATAACCGCCATCGAGTATTTTACGAAGTGGGTCGAAGCTATGCCCTTAGCTTCTTGCACTAGAACGCAAGTTTCCAAGTTTATTCTTAATCAAATTATTTGTAGGTTCGAAATTCCTGCAAATCTCATCTCGAATAATGGAACTTGTTTCAAAAACAAATATGTAAAGAAACTATGTCAAAAATATAAAATTCAACATCGTTGGTCCACTCCCTATTATCCTCAGGGTAATGGCCAAGCAGAAGCATCTAATAAAACATTAATTAAAATCCTCAAGAGACTAGTCAATAAATCTGGCCATGATTGGCACATTCAATTATATCCTACTTTGTGGGCTTATCGAACTAGCATTCGTACTCCCACGGGCACTTCACCTTTTGTTTTGGTTTATGGCGCTGAAGTTGTTTTTCCCTTTGAACTAGAAGTTCCTTCTTTGGCTCTGCTACTTCAAGATACCGAAGTAGGAGATGAATATCATGCTGGAAGATTTAGTCACTGGAACTCCTAGATGAGAAGCGCATTAATGCTTTGGAGCATCTTCGTGCCTACCAGAACAAGCTCAAACGAGCATATCTCAAGAAAGTTCATAATCGATCCTTTGAGATCGGCGACCTCGTCTTAAAAGAAAATCAAAAAAATACTAATGCAACTAAAGACCTTAAAGGCAAATTCGAGCCTAACTGGCTTGGGCCATATATTATCACTGCTAAATTTGGATCGGGAGCATACAGATTAGCTACCTTAGATGGTAAATATCTTAAAGAACCTATGAACATTATGCATCTTAAGCGCTATTATGCATAAATCTGGTAATTTCATCACTGTATATATTATACATATTGTCTCATATTAGTAATTCATATAAAAATTTCAAAAACAATAATATTATGTATTCTCTCAATTCATAAATTAAAAATCAAAATATAAAAAAATCAAAATCATCAAAATCCTCAAAAACATCTTCTATTTTGCACCTATCAATTCTTGAAGTATTGCAGTTATATTTTCAGTTATTTTGGATAAATTAGCATTTATCTGGAATCCCTCACTTTCACACTCACATGAATAAATATCTTGATCTTATTTGGTATGATTATTAATCTCTCTTATATCGAAGTCCACAGTTGAATTAAATAAAGTTTTGAGCATAGAGAACTGATCTTGTTATTTACTTGAACCAAGTACACCTTTTCACATTAAAATGATTTCATTGCAAATTCAAAATGATGCTACACAGTAGAAGTGGTCTCTTGAGCGAAAAGTTTCCCCTGCTATCCTATCATGCACATGGTCTAGAATCTTTGAGAATTGACAAAAGGACAAGCTCACCCCTGCCCAGAATAAAAATCCCTTGCTCTACAGCCAATCCGAGCAAGTATCCCTAGTATAGGAAGAAAAAGAAAAAGAAAAAGAAAATCAAGAAAAATCATGAGAAAAAGAGAAATTATTCAGAAGCACTATTGCAGTATCATTTTGTACCATCTCAGCAATATTTCAGCATTATCTCAGTGTCAAGCAAAATACAAAATACAAAAAAAAAAAATCAGAAAGAGAAAGAAAAGAGAATAAGAAAAAGCAATAAAATTCCCTCCTACCCTTTGAAAGAAAAGAAGGGTGAATGAGCTTGAATCCCTGGAATTCTCAATTATTCGAAAACTATGAGGTAAGCCCCATAACAGGTGGTTTGTGCCCAACCTGCTTGGCCTTGGGTAATTCCTTTTTGCATGGTGACATGTCTGTCACATTAGCGACCTTCTTTTGTACAGACCTATGTCCGCTTATGGATCAGCTAGCTCTTGATGACCCGACTTACATAGTAGTCTGGTACGGTTACATGCATATAAATCATGGTCAACGAACACTCATTTGGTTAATTCAAATTACTTGTATCAAATTATCTTGCTCAAAATCGGTAAATGAACATTACAATTGCACACACATTTGTGTTTGAGAGATTTTGTATCATTATGATAGATCAAGATCGGCAATGAACTCACGTATGCACACGGGGTTCCTTATAAATCTAAATTTTGTCTTTGAAATAATTTAAAATATTTATTCAAATCTTCTGGAATAATTTGACTTTCTTACCTGAGAATATCTGCTTAGCGTAAAATCAATTAAATACATTTTTTTCAAAAATCCAAAATTTTCTTGCAAAACATGTTCACAAATCTAGCAATAAAGTCACATTTATATATTTTTGACTTTCGCAACGATGGTATAGTTCCTAAACCTAAATTGGAATTTTATGCCTAGTGCAAGTCCTCATTTGTATATTTTTTGTTTATCTCAAAATCAAAAAACAACTATGCAATAAAACTATTATATCAATTTCTTCTTTGGATTTCGCGATGATGGTATAAGTCTATACCTAAAATTCTATGCCTAGCGCAAACCATCGTTCTAATTTTATTTCCCATTTATTTAATCCATAAAAGCATATGGCTTAAATCATTATGTTACACAATTGTGCTTTAAAAAGAACGAAAACTTTCCTATTTCATTTCATTATGTCAACATTCATTTTTTTTGTGACGATGGTATAATTCCTAGGGAATTGTTCAAATTTCTATCATACTTAGGAATTTTATGCCTAGAAAAAATCATATTTTTAATATTTCATGCATAATATTTTCATGGAAATCTGAAAACAAATCATCACTATTTTTCATCATCACAACACAAAGTCTTAAGAAAGTCTCTTAAGCACCCTTTTACTTTTAGCAATATTTCTCTCATACTGGGATTAGCTTGATGACCTAGCGAGCGGCGACTCCATGAAATGGTCATGTAACAACGACAATGTCCTTTGAAATTATTGTTAGAAGACACTTTATTTTCATCAAAACACACCACAACAACCAGTTTGTTTACATCATATTATTTCATTTAATTTTATAGCATGACATAAAATTATAATATTTTCAATGACATAATTACATGAATAGTCAATCAACAATTAAAATATTAAAGCATCATAAAACATATGCACAAGTCATATCACAAAAAGAACATCATATATATATCAAGAAGTATATACATCATATCAAAATGGATTGGTATGCCACAATCTATACCCTGGCATACTCAATCATCTCAAAAATAGTCTATGTACAATATGCATCTAGCCTCGAGAAGACCTCGAGCTCTCAGCCTCATCTCCTCTCCCACCCTGAGGTGGAGGAGGTGGTCCCATCGAAGCCCGTCCTGTGTCATGGGTCCTCGACGTCGATCGTGATGATGTCCTCGATGACCCCATCCTGATCGGCTCCGCAATGTCGATTGGCAACTGTATCCTCTAGCCCTCTGGAACCAGCTGGTAGTACACTCCCTGATAGAATGCGGTCTGAGCAACCGATCACGCCAGCTCCAGAATGCTCGCCCCTCTGCTCCGAGCCCTGAGCCATGTAGCCTCATCCTACAGAGTCTGCACCTGAGCTCGTAGGTGGGCATTCTCCACTCGAAGAGCTGCCATCTCGCTGCTCTCCCCCACCTCGACACCCTTGCCCCTATCGGGTGATGGTGGCCTATCCCTCTACTGAGGAGGGAGTCTCTCTCTCCTCTCCTCTCCTCCCTCCTCTCTGGCTATTGTCTCTCTAGAGCCTGTGGTGCTCTTTGACGTCTCTCCTGAGGAGGCCATCATTGATCCCTCCCTCTATGACCCCTCATTGCATCGATGGTAGCCTGGTGCCACCTCTCCATCTATTGCACTACAGCATGCATCGGACCCTGTGCCCTCATCATCCGAGGAGGGCGAATGCCTACATACCAGGCATCATATCCGTCTACTACCCCCATATCATCCCCATCCACTAGCTGAATGGGGGCATCATCAACATCCTGACTCTAGAACCTCTGCATGTCTGGAGCCCCACTCAGTGTGGTACTATCCCACACAGTCTGGGAGTACTCATAATCCCTAAGACTAGGGATCCCCTACTGTAGACCGAACTACCTCAAAACTCGGTCGTAGCGATGGAGCTCTACCTCTCCCCACTCTGTCCTCAACCATATGACTCGCCTGATGCGAGCCAACTCCTGTCCATCCTCTACCCACCCTGGATGCTCTCTCCATGGTCTCTAGGTGATCCGATCTAGGGTGAGGTCATCCAACAACCTCCGAGACGTCGACAGATCTATCCATCACTGTGACCCTCTCTGGAGCCACCAGTAGAAAACTCGGGGTCTCTCCCGATCAACTCCTATTAGTGGAAGCCCTATCGGCCTCCGCACCACAATGTGCTCCCAACACCAAACCTGTAGAAGCGATGTCAGCACCAGACATCGACCCCCCTTGTATACGACCCCGTAAAGGATCCTATACAAGCAGCATAGTACAAAGCTACCCCAAGCAAACCTGTATCCGTGGTCTCTCATGTCACAGACCACATCTGATAGTAGCCATGGTAATCTGCATCCACTCTGGTGGCATAGAAGAAGGCCACCCACCACCCCTACCAAAACCCGGGTCAACCGAGATGCCCCAGGCATCCGCCTCAATGCCTCGATGTTCACTCCGCCCTTCTCCAGGGTGAAGCTCGGGTCCGCACACAATCTCATCATGGCATGGCCCTGATTGGCCGAAGGCATCATGAATCGACCATGTATGGGGATCCTCAAGATCCTCCATACATCCTCTAGAGTGGGAGTCATCTCCCCTGTCGGTAGCTAGAAGCAGGACGACTCCGGATACCATCTCTCTGCTAGGGCTGTCAGTAGCCCCATGTCTGTAGGAATTTGTGGCATCTCTGCCACATGCTGCAGTCCTACCTCTACCAATCTATCTCGCTCGGCCTGATCGAGCACGGCCAAATCATCTCTTAGACCTTCGTATTTCCACTCCCGACTCTTTAGCAATCCCCTCTGCAAAATAAGCAATAAAACAACAAAAATCATTAGTACATAATCATTAAAAAAAAATCAATTAAAATCAAAGTTGATATCGCCCATTATTGGATGATATCGTACCAAATTGAGATAAATCATCCTTAATAGGATCGCCCCTTATTGGACGGGATCGCCCAATAAGGGACGAAATCGTCTCACTTCTTCAATTTGGGGATCGCCCCTTATTGGACGGGATCGCCTCTATTTCTTCGATTTCGTCCCTAGACGAAATTGGCAATATAGAGACGATTTCGTCGCCGGCCTAAAAACGGCCGCGACGCCCAAAAAAATTAAAATTCAAGTCAAAAAATTAAGTAAATCAAGTTAAAAACATAGTAAAACTAGGTTTAGATCCTTACCCGCAACCCGCGTCGGATCTCTATCGATCTGTGTGTCGTCTCCACCATTTCGCCTACAGATCTCTGAAACAATGAAAGTGAACAGTAAAAATGAATTAGGGTTTTACCCTATTTTTCTTATTTTTATTCAAAAAAATGACATTTTTTTTAATTTTTGCTTTTCCATGCTTTTACCTCAAACGTTCGATTTGGGTAAAAACTCGGAGGGGGCACCATAGTAAATAGTCGTACGATTCGACCTAGAATCGTCGTCTAAAAAATGGAATAAATTTTTGCTTTCTCGTAAAGCGTGAAGAACTCGTCTTTAACGCATTTTTTTCAAAAAATGCGCTAAAGAGGGGGAAAATGTAGCACCCTAAAATTGGCGCAGTTAAACCATCAGTAAAAAGTAGAAATTTGAATTTTAACCCCGAAACCGCCCGTTAACCGCTTACCTCATTTTTCGTGCCATTTTTAGAGGTTGTTGTGACCGTTGGACGATATCGTCATCGATCTGACGATATCATCGTCGATCTGACGATATCATCCCAAATCGAACGAATTCATCTGGAACAGAACGTCCAGACGATTTCGTCCCAAAACCAAATTTTTGCAATTAGCTTCTGTTCCAACGACCTCTCCAACTTGGGCAGAAGCGTGTCTACGCGGTTGGAGATTCCCACATTGAGGATCTCCCAGATTGGGATGATCCCCAACCTCCTAACCTCCCCCTAATCCTATATAAACTAGGATTTTTCTAGTTTATCCCCCTGACTCCCTGACTCCCTCCCTGATCTCCCATCATTCGCACTTGTGTTTTCAAGTTTTGTTGTAGGATTTCACTGTGTTTCAGCCGGAGGTAGCTCGGATCATCGTAGGCGATTCAACTACAATTCTAGATGATCCTGTCAAGATCGGCGATGATCTTGTATGATTACAGATGATCCGGTATGCAATTCAGCTTGGGGGCAATCGTAGCCCTGAGTTTGCATTCTCTATCTCATTTTCCTTATTTATTGGTGCATTAGATTAATTTACTTCTATTTTGCATCTTGGAGTTCACCTCATTTAGCATAATTGCATGATAAAATTCAAAATAAGTTTCCAAAATAGTGC
The DNA here is from genome assembly GCA_028583015.1 of Wollemia nobilis. Taxonomy (NCBI): domain Eukaryota; kingdom Viridiplantae; phylum Streptophyta; class Pinopsida; order Araucariales; family Araucariaceae; genus Wollemia; species Wollemia nobilis. The sequence goes on along the minus strand of JAQPPZ010017013.1, from coordinate 1,634,510 downwards.
ATCTCATTTAATTTGATATCTAGATTTATCATTCAAACATCTATACTCTTATTTCTATCATTTTGCATCATTCTTGCAATTGTATTTTTGGTTTTTGGTGTCTGTTTCCTTGATTGCAGGTTTCTAATGAATTCATCAAGTCGCTGACGATCTTGGGTGATCTCGGATGATCTCCTATGATTTGGGATGATTCTGTACAATTACAGATGATCCTGTCATATCCGGGATGATCTGGACTCCTACAAGCTTCAGAATCTTCATCAGACATCAAAAATCAGGTGTACTCTTCTCCATTTTATATATTCTCTGTATTCAATCATATTAGGATTCATTTATGTCTTCTGTCTTCATATAAATCAGAATCTTCATATAGAATAGCTTAGCTTCATTTTGGCCAACCTAGGAATCTGAATGATTGAACATAAAACGAACAAATCAAACCCCTTTTCAAACCTAGGCGTGGAAACTGCCACTCAAAGTTTCCTGGTGAACCCCACCATCCGTCAAAAATTCACCTTTATACCCCTCCCCCGAGAGGCGCGACCTTCAAAGGGCCTCTCCGTCCGAGGTATTGTTCCATCCTTTTCTCACCCCCCTTTCGGGTACGGATCCTTTAGCCTGAAGGTAAGGGTGCGAAAAATTTGGGCGATATAGTTTGTGTTGAAGCCCTAAGGAGAGATCAACTATCTAGCGGTCTCAACCCTTCTTCCTGCTTTCTCACTCTCTTCTAGGTTAAATTGTTCTACTGCATGTTTGTTTTCAGTCACTATACTTAATATTTATTATTTTAATTTGATTCGAGATATTTTGTCTCACTTTTACGAAATCATGTCTAGGTCTCTACAGGGTGTGATTCTACTTGAACGAAGTCATGGTCACCTGTTATAAGGTGCAATCTCACCTACATAGTATCTGGGGAAAAGCTACTATTCTAGAATTCACCATTGCATATTAGGCTTTTAGAACTTTATACTACATTATGTTATGTGATTCTATCATTTTATTATGTTGTATTGTATTATGTTTGTTTTCTTCCAAAGTTCAATTTCTACTTTTATTTATCAAAGGTCAGCTAAAATAACCTAGGGGGCTTGACAACTATACCTCTAAGAACTACTATATAGTGCCCTAAGTAGGCCTCCTAACACTAATCATATTTTTTAAGTGTTTATCAAGTTATCTTGCAGGAATAGGAATTGTTGATAGCATTGGATAAAGGGATAAAGGCAAAGATAAATCACTGGATAAGCTAAGTGTTTTGATTAGTATTTAGGTTGTTTTTTGAGTGCTTTACATTTTTGTTGTAATAAGAAATATATTTAATTAATTTCTATGCATTTTAAATATAAACAACATATAGTGTGCACTGAGTTAATTTTGTTTGTGCATCTCTTCTTGATCCCTTGCTTAAAGGTTGCTTGTTTAGAACCCTAGGATTATAAACCATTAAAGGAAGAATCATTCTAGGGTTAGCTCTTGTTTTCTTGCATTCTATATTGCTACATTGTTCTTCATCTTTTATAGCATAGATCTAGAAAGGCCAAATCCAGGTGTTTGTCTTGAATCGAATACATCAAACATTCTAAAAAACTAGAGGACTTGGAGCAAGTCCTTAAACCATTCTTGGTGAACCCTTCCCCCTATAACCGAGTGTAGATAACAAAATACCCCTATGGTTCATCCCAAGGCTCTCTCTCTTACATATCTAGCTTTTGGAAATTGTACTCGATAGGGCAGTTTTCCCTCTCTACATATTTGGTGAACCCTATGTGAACACCTCCTTTATTTTAAAATATTTTAAGCAAGATCATTAATATTTTTAAAAAAAAAAAAATTTCTTTTGTCAGCATTCTCTTCTATCCTTTCGCTCTTCTAATGGCTTCTTTTCTTAGAATTCAGTGGAAGCACCTTGAATCTAATTATGTTCCTCCTAAATATGATCAAATTGATAGAGAGGATACTAACATAGATACAGAAGAACAAGATAATATGGAAACTAAAATGAATTTTGATCCTTATGATGGACCTAATGATTTTTAGAGTAATATTCCATTACTTGGGATAATTACCATTTACTCCACTAGGTAAAATAAGCTAGTGTATTGCATTACACTACTTAGGATTTATTTCTACATTTACTGTTTTACTTTCTACCATATAGATATTTACTGTCCTAAATATCTAATGGTAACTAGCCTAAATATCCTAGGGTAGTCAATCCTAAACCTAACTCTCTACCTAGCCTAACGCGTTTGTTAGCTTGGTTAGTGGGGAATTAGTTAGGTTTACTATTTCATTGTATTATATAAACATTAGTCTTAAACCTAATGTTTAGTTAGATTAATTTAATAATTATTTCTTCAGACTTACCTTGCATCATTGGCATCAGAGCTGGAGGGAGGTGGAGGGAGGAAGCGCATCGGGACACCTTCGTTCCACTGGAGAAGGCGAAGGCGATCGCGCAGGAGGAAGCACCAATTGGTGACTTTAATTAATTTTCTTCCTCCCTCAGTTCCTAAGTTCCTATAAGTTTGATAGTTGATTTTTTTTATTTAATTAATCCTACTAAGCCCGGAGGTAGAGGAGCCAGGCACTCTGGAATTTTTTTTCTAGGCCCTCCCCGACCCCACCTCAATAGGCAGTGGGGCCCGTAAGCGATTGACCAGGAAAGGACTCTGTCCACTAGCGATCGCAGCCGATCGACCAAGCAAGACGATCGTAGTCGATCGACCAAGAAAGACTCAGTCTGTCGATGACCGCGAGAGCCCAAGCGTGAAGAGGACGGGGCCTTCTCGAGGCTCCCGCCCATAGGGACACAAACCCCATGGCTATGCCAACGAAGAGCTTTGAGGGCATGAACGCACACTCCCCTATGACATAGCCAACCAGGAGTGCATTGAGGGTAGGAGCGCCCTCACACTCCCGGCCTAGCGCACCAGGCACTGACGAAGACCTAACCTCACATTGGTGACACGTGGGATGATCTAAGACCTAAACTATCCACCTAGATCTAACTCATCTACACATAGGCACAGAACCTGACTCGCATCTTGATGACACCTGGCATGAGTAGACAGGGTGACACCTGGCACGAACCGAGAGGTGACACGTGGCTAGACCTGAGAAGTGACACGTGGCACGAGACCAAGGTGAGAGAGGTGACACGTGGCTAGACCTGAGAAGTGACACCTGGCACGAGCAGACAAGGTAGAGGTGACACGTGGCTAGACCTGAGAAGTGACACCTGGCGTGCAGACAGGGTATAGATGGGTGACTAAAGGTTGGGCAACATCATGACACGTGGCCACATCTGGTTAGGAGGGGAGGTTACACGTGGCGAGGGGAGAGAAGCAAAGCGGCCTACGTGATTGCCATCAGGAAATCACGTGCTTAATAGCGTGACCAGGTTTTTAAAGTCTCGATCCATCCCTTTCGGGATGAATGTGGGATAAAAATCCCACAGCACTTAAAGGTCCCCGCCCTTTCTTCAAATACTAGCACACGGGGCTAGCTTTCAAAGCCGCCCCCACAGTGCAGTGGTCAAGCTTAAACTTGACGAGCGTGAGGTCGCTAGATCGACCCCCGCACGCTCCAATTTTAACCTGAAGGTGCAATTTTTGATAAAGTTGGCTATAGTACTAATTTTTTTTTTAATTTTCTTTGCTTAAATTAAATAACTTTTTAGCTCCATTTTAATAATTTTACATATTTTTTTATTTAAATAATCAGTTTTTATCATCATTAATTGATTATTTTTGTTAAAAAAAAAATGTTTTATTATTAGAAATTAAGAGTCTTTAAATTTATTTTTTTTAGCATTCAAATTAGAAAACTTTAAAAGCCAATTTACTTGCAACTACAACAATTCTATTTCTTTTGTTTTCTCCACACTTGGGGATAAAGAGACAAAGAAACAAACAATTTTGTTGCAAAACATCAAACCATCAAACTTGGAATTGTGCATTTGTTTTCTCCAAGAGGGGATATAAGACATAAAATTGCACATTTTTCTTGCAAACTTGAGAAGAAATTGTAACCTTGGGTTCATCAAAACTAAGTCGTGTGTCGACTAGTTCTGGAAGCCTTTCAAAAGCGGGTCGTGTGTCGACTTGTCTTGAAAGGAGTGCTCTTAAATTCTACATTTTGTAAACATTAAGGGGGGATAGAATTCATTTTTTTTTATTGATTCTATTGTTTGCAAAATTGTAAAGAAAAAGGGGGGATATTTCAGTATAAGAAAGGTGCATTTTCGATTTTACTCGACACCTTCTCTTCAAAATTGCTTGTGCTAGGTGCATTTTCGGTTGCATCCGACACCTAGAGTGATACAAATTTGGGTTGCTCTTATGTTTTTTGATTATTGCACTAAACACTCATGATTTTTGTGTGCAATTAAAAAGTCAAATATAAAAATTACAAGAAGCATTTCACAAAACCCCAACTTCACTCAAAAACCATGCTAAAACTTTGCATAGGTTCAAACAAGTAATTTCTCCCCAATCAAAAGGTCAAAACTTCAAATCACCTTGATTCACTCTCTTTGTTTGGCTTAATTACCTCAAATTTTTCATCCTTCTTTCAAGGGTGTTAAAGCAGGTGCCATTAAATATCCTAGAGGGCAAAATCAAAAGTTTTACAAACCTACCCCTGTTTCATTTGCTCTATTTGGTTTGGCTTAAAATTCCTCAAACTTTTCATCCCTTGGAACGGGTGTTAAAGCAGGTGCCATTAAATATCTTCTAGAAGCAAATTGAAATAATTTACATATACTCTTTTAAGGGTATAGTGCAAGATATCAACATCTTAGTCATATCAAATTTGAAACCTAAACCATGGCCATGATACACAAGTATCTCACTGAGAGCCAACTGCTCAAAGGTTCAAATTATTCAGCTTGGAAGACTAAGATGAAATCTATCTTAACTGTAGAGGAATTGTGGTCAATAGTGGATGGAAGTGTCACTAGACCTCAATCACTATGACAAGATCAAAGAGACTTTGATAAAAAGGATAAAAAGCTATCCTTAATGATCTTGCTAGCTATTACTAATGATATCCAACCTCATATAAGTGTAGCTAAAACTGGAAAGGAGGCATGGGATGCCTTAACTACCATCTTTGAGGGAAAGAATCAATCAACGATTCTTAACCTTCAAACACAGCTTCATACACTTCACATGAAATCTGGAGAAACAGTAGAGCTATTCCTCTATAGAGTGGCCGATTTGAAAACAAAACTGCAAGCCCTAGGAGAAACTGTGGAAGACAAAGTCTTAATCTCAATTATTTTGAGAGCTCTTCCAGACTCCTATCGAATTTTGATTACATCCCTTCAAGTCTCTGGTAGGACAGTGACTTTTGTAGAGTTGGTGAACATGCTTCAAACTAAAGAAGCTAATCAATTCCAAAGAGATGATGCATCCAACAATGCACTTTTCTCACATAAACAACAAGGAAAGAAAAAGTGGAATCAACAACAAGGCTCTTCTTCTAACAAAAACAAAGGTCAAGGCCTAGACACTAAGAAGAAGAAGAAGTATTGTAAAATCTATGACAAAGACACTCATCAAACCAAGCGATGTTGGTTTAAGAACAAGCCTCCCAAAGAGAAAGGTCAAAAGAAAAACCAAGGCAATGTTGCAAATGAGATGTCTAATACAGATTCTGATTCTGGTTCAGAGAAAGCACATAGAGTGCTAATTGCTAGAACGGTTTTGTAGAAGGAAAACACATGTGTCCCTTGGGCAAAAGCACCATTTTCTCTCTCTCCTCTTTTTGGCTTCATAAATAGCATAAGTATTTTGTTTGAAGACCTTCCAAATAAGGGGTGCTTGTACCTCTTTTAGGCTTCATAAATAGCAAATTCTAGGTGTTTGAAGTACTTGTAACAAGAGGAGCGACTTTTTGTGATGTAAAATTGCCTAGGAGGCAATATTTGTAAAATCCTTCACAACACTCTTTAGTTGCACACTTTTTTGCAATTGAGGGGGGACATAAATTTCTTTTCTTCACAATTTTTTGTAAAGAGGGAAGAAGGCTTATAAGGGTGCATTTTCGGCTTCGACCGACACCTTAGCTACACTTCCTTCAGAAATTACTTACACTATGTTTTGCAACGAGAAGGGGGGAACTTATAAGGGTGCATTTTTTATAGTGACCGACACCTTAGCTACCTTATCTTTTGCAAAATTCATATTGTAAATGAATGAACCTTGTATGAAGTGATCTATTCTACTACACCTAGCGATTGCAGTGGTTGGTTACCCATGCAATTCAGTTGGATGATGTGATTACCATAAGGACATTTGTTGGCATGAAGACAAAGTGAGGAATGACCCACTTTTTTCTTAGAAGCAGCCAGAGCACTGTGACAGAGCAAAGAACCAGCAGATCAACATCTTCTTCACTGTATTGGGGCAATTATATACTTCACCCAAATATTGTTGTATAGAGGGATATGTATGTATTACCCAAATAATGTAATAAGGGGGGATGTTAGAGTAATATTCCATTACTTGGGATAATTACCATTTACTCCACTAGGTAAAATAAGCTAGTGTATTGCATTACACTACTTAGGATTTATTTCTACATTTACTGTTTTACTTTCTACCATATAGATATTTACTGTCCTAAATATCTAATGGTAACTAGCCTAAATATCCTAGGGTAGTCAATCCTAAACCTAACTCTCTACCTAGCCTAACGCGTTTGTTAGCTTGGTTAGTGGGGAATTAGTTAGGTTTACTATTTCATTGTATTATATAAACATTAGTCTTAAACCTAATGTTTAGTTAGATTAATTTAATAATTATTTCTTCAAACTTACCTTGCATCAATGATGGGTATTTCTTTTCATCATTTGAGCACATTTGGGATTTTATGAAAGCTAATAGGATTAAGATATTGGAAGGTATGGAGCGAGAAGCTCATATTGAAAGAGGTGAAACTCCTCCATCTCCTCCTCAAAAAAGCTCCCCTATGCTTGATAAAAATAAGCCCTTGTCTAAATCAATGCATCCTAATAATTTTAACCAATCTACTGATACTACTACAACCACCAAAATTGGAAGGAATCTGTAAGCCCCTCCAATTAGTAGTGTCACTCAAAAGTTTTTTCAATTTCTTCCTCAATCTTCTAATCTCAACACTATTTTTTCTGTTCTACCAAATGTTAGTTGTCCATTTTCACAAGGTGCCACATATAGCAATAATATTCATGCATCCAATTTTAATCAAGCATTGGTTACTCAAAATATATATGCTCCTCCTTTAGGGAATTTTAGAACAATGCATAACAGTAATCCAAAAGTGCAAAATTTAACAAATATGGTAATGCAATTGGTTTCAAAATTTGAGATGATTCAGACCTCAAGATTTACTTACAGTTATGCTAGTTTTACCTATTTATAAGGGGACAAAATATTTGATTGAGCATTTGAGAAGATTTAGAATAGATTTTCATGACCTCATTCATGATGGCATGTTACTTGATACATTTCCTAAGAGTCTTGGTGACATGACATTAGAGTGGTATTATCAGTTACCCAATTATTCCTTGAAGAGCTTTGAAGAAACAACATAATTATTTGTTCAACAATTTGGTGCTTATATTGAAAAGGAAGTGACAATGAAATATGTTTACAATTTAAAACAAAGTAAAGAGAAATTTTTTTCAGAATTCTTGGTTTTTTGGAGAATTTTAGCTGGGCGTCTGAGGTATACTTTACCTCCAAAAGATATGCTTGAGATATTTATTGGTAATTTACAAGAACAATTATCTTATGCATCAGATACTACTACTATTACATCTTTTGATCAAGCAATTTATTTAGAAAGAAAAGTAGAACAGGCCCTTATCAAAAGAGGCCAACTCAAAGTCAAATAATATAAACCTACTAAATCTCAACATAACAATAAGCACATAGGAGGTGATAGTGGATTGGATAGTAGGTTTTTTAATAATGTTACTAACAACCTATAAAAGATAGTACTTTAGAAACCTCCACAAAGGAATTTTACAAGGTTTAATATGTCTATGGAAGTAGCTTTGAAATAAATTTTAGAAGATAATGTAATTGAGTTACCTCCCATAATACAACTAGATACTATAGCTCATTGGTATAAGGCAGGTCAGCATTGTACATATCATAGAGTGTAAGGACATTGGACAAATTCTTGTAAGAAGTTGAAACATGTGGTTAAGGATTTGATTGATCCAGGACGTATTGACTTAAGTAATTCTCATGCAGTGAATAATCAAGTACCTACCCAACAAACTATGAATACCAATCAAGATATGGGAATATTTAAAGATCCATTGCCAAAATATAATCAACAAGTAGCAGATTAGGTGGCTCATCAGAATGATCCTCCTCCCTATGGTAATATAGTTGGCATGGTTGGGGAAACCACAAGAAAGCAAGCTTAGACTCAGCATCCTCAGCAAGGATAGAATTTGGTATTACAGCCCAATTTAGTTTTAAAAAATAATCAGAAGAAAGTTTCAGATACAAGGACTCCACCTATTATATTGAGACCATAGCCTAAGGTTTCATTTGATCTCCAAAATCAGTTGGCTAATACTCAAGCAAAGATACCAATTTTAGAACTCTTACAAACTTCTTCCAACCATAGAGATGCTTTGATGGAATTCTTAAAGCAAAAATTTATTCCCTTAGATATTTCTCCTAATGCTATAGTTATTACCCTAGGTTTTCTTGGGATACATCACATATCATTCTCGGATGATGATAAACCTTCCTCAAACTTGCAAGTAGATTATTCACTTTACATCACTACACTTATTGGGGATACTTTTATTAAGTGAATTTTGATTGATAATGGTTCTTCCCTCAATTTGTGTACATATCAATTCTTTCAAAAATTTGAATTAAAAGAGAAATATTTAACAAATTCTGATATCATTATAAAAGCTTTCAACAATGAGTCCCAAGAATTTTGTGGCGTCATATCTCTTCCCCTTAAGTTTGGGCCTAGAATATTGGATACTTTATTTTATGTGGTACATTGTCCTACATATTTTAATATTTTTTTGGATTACCTCGGATTCATGCAATGAAGGTCGTCCCTTCTACTCTTCATCAATGTCTCAAGTTTGAATTTAAAAATCAAGTTTTCACCATTCCGAGCGATCCTCGACCATTTAAATTTTGTTCAAATATAGAGTGAGCTCAATATAAGTTTAACCTATGTCCTATTTTTTCAATTGTTTCTCCACGTTCCTCATCTCATATATAAAAAAAAATTCAAAATTTAAAAATTACTAAGGAACACATCAAATTTCTCATCTCAAGATCATGACAATCAATTTCTTCAAGAACCTCTTCTAGATCTAGCCAAGCTACCAACATCACCAATAACCATGGATTTGCCCCATAATAAAGGTGATGTTGTAAACATTGGCATGTGTACCTTTATCTTAATAGGAACTTCCTTTAAATAAAATATACTTGGTAGCAACCCCTCTTGTTGAGCATTCATTTGCTCATTGTTACCTTTCCAATGACTACCCACTTCCTCAACAACTCCTATCTAGTATGGGATATGTAGATAAAGGTTTGGGGCCATAATAGAAGGGTATTAAAGAGCATTTGGATTTTGATATCTAGCCTGGGATTTGTGGAATAGGTTTTATACCTAGTAAATACCAACCTTTACCATTTGACAATGATGATCTTATGACTTATGCTGAATATATGGATTATCAAAATTCAGAAGTGGGTAGATGAGCATAATGGTCCCCCTTATTCTTTTGATATCTTGCTTTTTAATATGATTGATTATGTATGTTCTAATAATAAGCCTTTTATTTTAAAATTATATCCTACTTGGTTGTCTTATAATGATCTTTATATTAAAAAATAATGGTTTTGTTTGCAAATGTATTGATTATCATGCCACAATTATCGAAAAAATCCATGAAGGGACTTCTCTATGATTTTCATAGTTTATTTGACTTACTTTTGGAGATTTATTTGAAGAAATAATTCATGGTACACTTGTTTCTTATCCCATGAACGGAGGTACACTTGGATTTTGTACACTTGGATTTTGTGTCGACTTTCATCTTGCTTGTTGAAATTAATTAATTAATCAATTAATATAACAATAAGAAAATAATAAATAAAAATTGCATCAAATGAATTAATTATCATTTAGCTATGCATTTGCATTTTCATTGCATCCATATACTTGTTCATACTGCATTGTTTCTTGTCATCCTTTTGCATTTGCATGCCTGACATTTAACCCAAATTGCATTCTTGAGTGTCATATTTTGCATGATTGTCTATTCATGATTGTTTTATCATATATATTTTGGGTATCTTGCAACAATGGCATGTGATGATACCTAGATAGTTCATATCTCACATGTATTGCACTCTCTCTAGTGTTTTGATGCCTAGTAAGACCCCCACGTAGGGTTTCTTCTTCAATTTTCTTTCTTGCTTCTCTTTGTTTGTTCAAAGTTCTATCTTATTTGGTATTAGAAGTATTGAGAGTATCTCTTAGATACAAAATTATAGTTTGTTAATATTTCCTTGTTGCTTCTCCATTGCATTCTTTTTCTTATTTTTCTTTCTTTGATTTTGACAAGGATATACATGTGTTTTACTTCTTCCTTTGTCTTTTTTAAAGCTATATTCTCGCACGTTTGCACATACTCACTATATTGTTTTCATATTTAAACCCCTATCGAGGGTAGCACTCACCTAATATATTTTATCCTTATATATTACACCCCACATGGGATAATTATACATCCTAGTAGGTATCTTATTGGATATGATCTTCTATTGGGTTATACTCCCTTTTAACTTAGTGGGCTCAACACCCACTTATAGGATAAGCTCCTTGGCCATTGTTAGCAGGTCTCAACATACATCCTAGTAGGTAATCTCTCGACAATAGTCAATTAGCGAGCAACCACCCATAGTAGGTCAGAATCCAACACCTCATCCTGTACGGTGAGTACTATACCCATAGTGGGTTTAACTTCCTCTTTTCTAGTATGATTTATAGTATTTAATCACATTGGTCCCTTGTGACCTATGTTGGTTTTGATACTATGTTTTACCTATCCTTATCTATTTCAAATGGTTTACCTTTGGATCTTCTTCTTCTTCTTTGTCTTATTCTTCTTCTTCTCTCCTCTTCTTCTTCTCTTTGCTTGTTCTCTTTATTGTTTTATCTCATGATTTTTTCTTTATTTCTTCCATCTATTTTTCATCCATGCATTTCATATATTCTTGCATTAATATAGATTTAATTCATAAAAAATTAAATTAAATAAAACTTAATTAAATCAATTCACATGCACACAATCACACAAAACATAAAAGAAGCAACTATGCATTACTCGATGAGAAAAAAGATATATATTAGTGTCTAGTTTGTGTACCACAGTCTAGTCTTGGTACACTCAACCAATCTTGAGGGATGCATACCACAATCAAAACTAGCATGTCATTCTGATCCCTAGCCCTAGCTCTGAGATCATGTCTCTATGCCTGGAGGATGAGGTGGTCTAGGTAGTCTCATACCCATGGACAATGAAACTGAGAATATTTGTAATCAATATCGTGACCTTCTAGCTGATTGGAAGGATAGATAGAGTGTCACTCTCTACCTCAATGGTACCTCTTGGTAGTACATAGTCTCATAAAAGGTAGCCCATTGAATGGCCACCTCCAACCTCTTCCATACCCTCTATAGATTCATCTATAAAAGGTGGACCCCATCGCTAGCTGAGTTGCTCTCGATGATAGCCATCCCCTCTACTCAAACCTTTTGGTGCTCTATGTCTAGATAGATTACCTCCCCTTAGAGACTATCAGCCTTTTCTCAAGTTGCATATCTCTACCTATCTATTGTACTCAATGAGACTTGTAGTCCCTCAATCCTCTTGGACCTGTCTTCCTGGAGCAGATACACCTGTCTCTATAGAGTCACCACCTATGCTTGTAGCACCTCTACCTCCTCCTTTTGATTCCCTCATCCTAAGGCCTAGCCTCAACCAGCTATTGTTGATATGGAGGCCTCTCCCGATCCTCCATCTCATAGTACCCTAGCTTCCATGGAGGTAACTCTAGATGCCCCTACTCCTTGGTCCCTACAACACTAATGTCCTCCATTACTAGCATAATCTGGACTCAAGCCTACCTTTGCATTAGAGCTATAGGACCTCATTGCACCCTCTCTGTGGTCCTATGAGCTAGCTTTTTAAAATATCACTACATTATTGGGTCCATCACCTAGCACCTCGATATCGAAATTGGTAGGGAGACCCTCAGGGGCATGACTCCTCTATACCACCACCTATAGTCGTAGGCCACTCTTGCATCATCTACTCTAGGATCCATGTAAGTAGGATCATCCAAGTCTTCCTCTTCCCACCTAGCCAAGTCTAGCCCATCTCCCACCCTTGTTAGGTCCCGATAAACTCTCTGGTACTAATAATCCTCCAGGTCTAGGATTTCTTGTAATATCCTAAACTACCTCAGGACTTAGTAAAATTGAAAGACCTCTAGCTTCCCTCTCTTTTTAGTAAGCCACCTAATACTCCTGATACTAGCTAGCTCTATCCTATCCTCAGCCCATCCTAGGTGTAGATTCTAGGGTTGTCATATCATCTTGGTCTCCCTCAGCTCATCTACAACCCACCTTGCTAGTGGAAGGTTCTCAATGTAGGTCCTCATGACTTGCTTTAGGGATCTGGACCATATGTATGCTATTGGTCACTCCAATATGGGTAATGGTCCTGGTAGTGCATCCAGTCTCTACATCACTATATTCTCCCAAATCCATACCTAGATCAAAGTCGTGCACACTATTATTGTATATCACTTGTACACGATATTGTAGTCCTGTACAAGTGGGCCAACACAGATGGACCCCATGCGAATCAAACTCCTTGGTGTCACATATCTACCACTACATCCCCTATAGTCCATGGTAGATATCACATACTCATGTGGCACATAAACTATCCTACCACCAACCTATAGAGCATGGTCATCAATGGGTCTATCCCATAATGCCCCACAAGGTCGTCTATGACTATGGTGCTCTCTTACACTTGGTGGATCCAACCTCCTAAAAATTATTGCAAGGTTGTTGGCCTCCCTTGTGCTCTATAAAATACCATCCCTCTAATAGGGATGCACAATATGTGCCACACATCCTTTAGTGTGACGATCATCTCTCCTATGAGTAACCGAAAGATAGATGACTCTAGGTACCATCTCTCCACCAGCATCATTAGTAGATCCCTGTCTACCTCTACTCAAGGTAGCCTCACTAGGTGGTCTAGCCCTACCATCTCCAATGTGTCTCTCTCCACCTATACGATTACCTATAGCTCCACCTCTAGGGATCCTGCTCTCCACTCGCATATTTCAAGTACCCTAAGCTGCAATAATAACAAAACAAAAAAAAATCGTCAGTTAAATTAATCAAAAAATTAATTTTAAAAATAAATTAATTCAAAAATTTACATTAATTAAAAAAATTCCAAGTTTGTTTCCAAGTTCAAATTTTGCATTCCCAAAGTTTAGCTTGCTTGCTTCTTTTTGTCTTATCTTCTTTCTTTTCTTTTTTCTTTTCTTTTCTTTTTTTCTCTCCCTTTGACAAAATTGTGCTTGGTTTTCTAGGACTATGATTTTGCCAAGGCAAAGTCGTACCCTACTGCAACATATGATTTTGTGAAATCACCTCTAGCACTTATCATTGAGCATGATTTCACCACTACTACCCAAGGCAAAATCATGATCAGGCCACAAGATCGCAACCGAGTTGTACACAAAAAAGCCACCAATTTTGGAAGAAATCCATCTAAAAATACACAAAAATTTTGAAATAAATTCAATGCAAGGATGGTTTTTGATCCTACATGTGCTCGTTCTACTTCTATACCAGCCATGCCCCTCACAAACACTAAAAAATGCACCAATAGCACCATATTCCTTTTTTTCCCAGAGTTATTTTCTTCTCTCTTGCATGGTAAAAATGAATTAAGTTTTTACCCCTTTTTTCATTTTTATCCCTATTTTTGCGTGCTTTTCTCTTTTCTTTTTATTTATTTTCACTTCTTTTTCTTTTGTTTCTATCACTTTGAGTTTTCATAAGGGATGTGTCCCTTATAAAACTTGAGGGGGTACCCTAGCCTTAGAGGTATTAATGTCCCTAATGCCTTGATTTGCATGCAAAAAAATAAAAGTGTTTGGAATAACACCATTTTTGCACCATCCTTTTCTTCTAAACCAACCACCCCATTTCTGATTGTCATATTTTGTTTGTGAGTGTTTACATATTTTCTTTGACACATTTATTAGGCCATAAATGTGTCAAAGAGGGGGTAAAATGTAGACATAAAAAATTGACCCACTTTAGTGGGCAATATTCCTTGAGCCCTTTGCGAGACCCCTTGGACTTGCCTAGGGCAAGGGTAAGGCTTCCTCCCTATTTTTCCTTTTTTTCTCTCTTTATGTGAAATCATGATCGCCCTTGACGGGGTGTGACTTTGCATAGGCAAAATCATGATCGGTCTTGATGGGGCGTGATTTCACATTTTTAGGGTTTGTTCTAATAAAACCCTAATTTTTTGGTTTTGGCATGTTTTACATTGGCCCTCCTTGGTTTTCCCACCTTTCTCACCTTAAAATACACTATATAAGGAGGGTTTGAATTCACTTTTCACATGTGATACAATTCAGAATAATTTCATGCTAACATTTGATGATTTATTATTTCTCGCAAAGTGTTCTTATTCGGTCTGCATGATTTTTATTTGTTCGCAAGCAAATTAACTTTGGAGTGTGAAGTCTGATTGGTTTTTTTTTGCATTGGATTGTTGATTGTTGTTGCCTTGCTCTTGGTGGATTTGTGTTAAAGCCCTAAGGAGAGATCAACTATCTGGAGGTCTCAACTCTTCTGCCTACTTTCTCGATGATGCAAGAGCATCCAGTGGCAGCAGAGCAATCTTGCATCAACAAAAACAATTCTAAGTGTTTTCTTTGATGTCGTCATATCGTGACAGGGAAAAGTGTCACGATATCGTGACATGTCATGTTTTTGTGACTCAAGAAGGAGAGAGAAGGCATGGCACAAAAATTTCATGATTTCACGACATGTCACGAAATCATGATCGAAGCAGGAGAGGGAAGGTGCCCCGAATAAAATGTCACGATTTTGCGACATGTCACAAAATCATGACCGAAACAATAGAGAGAAGGCGTAAGAAGAAAAATGTCATGAAATCGTGATTGAAGCAGGAAAGGGAAGGTGCCTGAAGGAAATTTCATGATTTCACGACATGTCACGAAATCGCGATCGAAATAAGAGAGAGAGGGCATCCGAAGAAAAATGTCGTGAAATCGCGACATGTCATGAAATCATGACCAAAAGAAAATAGGAAGGGACAGAGAATAAAATGTCATGATTTCATGACATGTCATGAAATTGCAACCGAAGGAGCAGAAAGAAAGCCAGGAATAAAACTGTCATGATATCGCGACATGTCATGATTTCGCGACCTGAATCTGAGAGCGAAAGCGGAAGGCAAAGCTGTCACGATATCGTGACATGTCGTGATTTCATGACCAAAGGTAGAGAGTGAGAGTGAAAGGCAACATTGTTGTGATATCACGACATGTCATGATTTTGCGACCCAAAACAAAGGGAGAAAACAGAACAAAGCTAACACGATATTGTGACATGTCACGATTTCGTGACCCAAAGAGGTGAGAAGGAAGCAGAAAGGAAGAATGTCACGATATCATGACATGTCATGATTTCATGACCTGAAGAGGCGAGAAGGAAGTAGAAAGGAAGAATGTCGCAATATCGTGACATGTCACGATTTCGTGACCCAAAGAGGCGAGAAGGAAGCAAGAAGGAAGAATGTCACGATATCGCGACATGTCACAATTTTGTGACCCGAGAGACGAGGAGGAGGCAAAAAGGAAAGATGTCATGATATCGTGACATGTCACAATTTCATGACCAAAAAGGAGAAAGAAGAGCCGGAAGGAAATATGTCACAATATCACGACATGTTGCGATTTCATGATAGAAAAGGAGAGAGAAGATCCGGAAGGGAAAGATGTCGTGATATCGCGACATGTCACGATATCACGACCCGAAGGAGAGAAATGCAATGAGGAAGAAAAATGTCATGATATCGCGACATACTATTGGTTCATGATTCAAAAAGCATGTGTTCTTAGACGGTGTTTCCCGAGGCGATCAAGGCCTCATTAATGCATGATTTCTTGCTCGGTAAGCTTGTTGAGCATGGTGACCATTTGAAGGCTATGCCCAAAGGTCAGAGATGTTCATACAGCTCATCAATGTGTGTTTCCATGGCTAACCTAATGGCAGTTGCCAGTTAGGGAAAGATGTGAAGGTTCAATCACAAAGGCAAAGGAAGAGTTGAATTTTTAGATAGGAAGGATGTATTCTTCCAAGTGGGTCATTAATGGCCTAGAGGGTTAGGACCTCGAAAGGGACCTAAAATTTTTTATAGAAGGAGGTGGTGAATCAGGGCAAAGGGGGATCAAGTGCTGGAAAGAAACTACACCTGCGGGCTAGTATTGTAATTTCTTTGAAGTTTAATGAATGACAATTTGAGCGATTCTTTGTGTCCCCATCAAGTAGTATCAGATCGAGAGTTCCTGAGTGTGTGAGTAGATCATCGAAAGTGAGGCAGCTTGCACCAAGATTTGTGGAAGAGTTGTGAGAAGAGAGTGAAGAAGAATTCTTCCACGAAGAAACCATGGTGGTGGAAGAAATATGGTGCCAGAAAAATATTTTAGAGCTTTGCAAAGGCAAGTTCAGGCCCTGCAAGAGGAGCTACGTAGAGGGCTTGAACCCAGAGGAGAAGAAGGAAGTGAAGATGAAGTTGAAGAAGAAGAGGACTAGTTTGAGGAAGAAGAAGAGGCAGTAGATCCTGCACAAGCCAGGTTATACAGAGCCATATCTCAAATTGGAAAGAGATCAAAGATGGAGGTTTCTACGTATTCTAGAAATCTTGATCCAGAGGAGTTGATCGACTGGATCAATGATTTAGAAGAATACTTTGAGTATGAGGAGGTTGAAGATCCTGATAGGGTCAAGTTTGCTAAGACCAAGCTGAAGGGTCATGCCAAAGATATGGTGGAAGGGAGTACAGCTGGAAATAAATAGAAGAGGAAAGGAGAGAATAACCATATGGGATAGAATGGTAGATAATATAAAGAGGTAGTTCATCCTAGGTGACTATGAGTTGGATTTTCTAAAGAAAATGCAAGGTTTGAGGCAATCGAGTAATTCTGTTTAAATAATACACAGAGGATTTTTATAAAATTGTAATCAGAACAAGCCATTTAGAGGCCAACAAGGAGAAGGTAGCCCATTATATTAATGGGTTACGAGCAAGTATTCAAGAGGAGTTAAGTCTGGTAAGGATGACCACCATAGAGGATGCTTACCAGTTTGCCCTCAAGGTTGAAGAGAAGCTGAATAGAAGGTTTGAGAGCAAGCAAAGAGGAAGAGGTCATCGTGGAAGGACTGGTGGAAGGACAAATGGAGAAAAATATAAGGATCAAAAGAAGGCTGGTGAAACCAGTAATAACCAAGAGCAGAAATAGGGGAACACCTACCAACCCCATAATTAGAACAATGGTTACCCAATAGGGAGATGTATATTTGGATATGGATTTGGAAGAGGAGGATTTTGTGGAACCTGTTTCCACTGTGGCAAAGAAGGACATTGAGCATACGAGTGTCCACAACATCGAGAAATGATGAATAAGAGACCTGAGGGTCCTATCAGAGCTGTTGTAGTAGATGAAGGTGCTGAATCATAACATTCTAAGGAGGTAGAGAGAGGAGAATTTATGGTCAATAGGAGGACCCTGTTGAATGAGGAGAAAGGATCAGACCAAAGGAGGAGCCTGTTCCGCACAAGGTGCAGAATTTCGGGTAAGGTCTATAATATTATTGTAGATAATGGTAGTACTAATAACTTGGTCTCAAAATAAATGGTTACTAAGTTATAGTTAAAGAGGAGGAGACACCCGCATCCATATCGGATTGCATGGTTATAGAAGGACCATAGGGCTTTGGTCAGTGAGAAATGCTCGATGAAATTTAATATTAGGAATTACTGTGATGAGGTCCTGTGTGACATCTTGACTATGGATGCTTGCCACTTGTTGTTGGGAATGCCATGGCAGTTTGATCGGTGTGCAGTGCATGATGGTCATGCCAACACCTACTTAGTGACGAAGAATGGAGTGCGCCATAAGCTAAAGCCCTTGAAGGAGGTGGGCGAAAAGGTATGTAGCAGCGCTAGAATCTGTTTAGTTGAAGGGGGAAGATTTTTGGATAGTTTAAAGCATGAGCATATGTGCTATGCATTAGTTCCTAGAGTTAAGAAGGAAGAATGCAAGGATACCCCTATAGAAGTCTTAGGACTGTTAGAAGAATTTCTAGACATTATATCTGATAATGTGCTTGAGGGTTTACCACCAGTGAGGAAGATCAGTCACCATATTGATTTGGTACCAGGATCTAGTTTACCCAATAAGGCAACACATAGAATGACTCCTACAAAAATTGAAGATCTGAATAGGCAAGTCCAAGAGTTGCTAGAGAAGGGACTGATTCAGGAGAGCTTGATTCCATGTGCAGTACCTGTAGTACTAGCACCAAAGAAATATGGAGAGTGTAGAATGTGTACCGACTCTCGAGCCATTAACAAGATCACCATAAAGTACATATTTCCATTGCCAAAGATGGATGACATTATGGACTGTTTGAGTGGAGCCAAGTACTTCACCAAGATTGATTTTAAGAGTGGTTATCATCAGATTCGTGTCAGAGAAGGAGATGATTGGAAGACAACCTTCAAGACCAGATAAGGTTTGTATGAATGGTTGGTCATGCCATTTGGGCTAACCAATGCACCAAGCACATTCATGCGACTGATAAATGAGGTATTGAAAAAAAAATTAGGCAAATTTTTCATTGTCTGTTTGGATGATATTTTAATATTTAGCAAAACCCTGTAAGAGCATCTGATGCATATCGAAAGGGTTTTTGAGAAGCTTTGAGAGGAGTAGTTGTTAATTAATCTAAAGAAATGTAATTTCATGAAGAAGGAGTTAGTGTACCTAGGATTTGTCATCTTAGCCGAAGGTCTAAAAATAGACCCAAAAAAAGTGAGAGCCATCATTGAATGGCCTACTCCGAGAAGCATGACTGAGGTAAGATCATTTCATGGTCTAGCAATTTTTAACAAGAAATTCATTAGGAATTTCAATAGTATTTTTGCACCCCTTACAGAAACAATGAGAGGGGATAAGAAAGAATTTAAGTGGACCTTAGGAGCAGATAAGAGCTTTGATATGTTGAAAAATAAGGTTATAGAGCAACCTATTTTGGCACTTCCAAATTTTAATAAGGTATTTCAGGTAGATTGTGATGCTAGTGGTAGTCCCATAGGATCTATTTTGAGTCAAGAAGGTAAACCTATTGCTTACTTTAGTGAGAAACTCAATGATGCTAGAAAGAAGTATTCAGTTTATGATCAAGAGTTTTATGCTATAGTTTAGGCTCTAAATAAGTGGCGAAATTACTTGTTGCCAAAAGAGTTTGTTCTATATACTGATCATCAGGCCTTACAGTATATTAATAGCCAAGGGAAGCTAAATTAGAGGCACCTGAAGTGGGTTGATTTTCTACAGAGTTATACCTTTGTGTTGAAGCACAGGAGCGGAAGGTCAAACAGAGTTGCAGATGCCTTAAGTAGAAGGCAGTGTTTGATGACAAAAATGAAGGTGGAAGTGGTAGGATTTGATGAACTGAAGGGTTTGTACCCTGAAGATCCTAATTTTGTAGAATCCTAGAAGGCTTGCTTGGCACCTGTTACTTTGGACAGGACCAAGTGGTTGGATTTTTTGATCCAAGATGGAATTTTGTTTAGAGGAGGTCAATTATGCATTCCAAGGAGTTCAATGAGGGAAAATATGGTCAAGGATAAACACAGTGGAGGGCTGGCTAGACATTTTGGTCGGGATAAGATCGTTGCCCTGGTTAGTGAGAACTACTATTGGCCATAACTGCAGCAAGATGTGAAGAGGTTTGTGTAAATTTGTAGAGTATGCCAGATGGTGAAAGGTGTGAGCTAGAAAATTGGATTATATCTGCCATTACCTATACCAGAGAGGCCATGGGAGGACGTCATCATGGATTTCATTCTTGGTCTACCAAGGACACAGCGGGGAAATGACTCCATATTTGTGGTGGTTGACAGGTTTTCAAAGATGGCACATTTTATCCCCTGTCATAAAACTAGTGACGTAGTTCACGTTACAGTTTTATTTTTCAAAGAGGTGGTACGACTTCATGGTCTACCAAGGAGTATCATTTCTAACAGAGATACCAAGTTTGTGGGGTATTTCTAGAGGACCTTATGGAAGAAATTGAAGATAGATTTGAAATTTAGTTATGCATACCACCCACAGACTGATGGCCAAATGGAGGTGGTGAATAGAATTCTGGGAAATTTGTTGAGATGCTTGATAGGAGATAAGCCCATGGGATGGGATTTGGTTTTGCCAAGGCAGAATTTGCATACAACAATTTTATCAACAGGAGTACTAACAAATCTCCATTCCAGATAGTGTATGGGAGCAGTCCAAGGAATGCTTCTGAGTTGAGGAAGATGGATTTAGGGGAGAAGTGCAATGCCGAGGCTGAGGACTTTGCAGAGCATCTAAAGAGCATGCATGAAGAAGTGAAGAAGCACCTTACTAACATGAACAACCAATATAATACAATGGCAGACCAGAAGTGATGGTTCAAAGAATTCGTAGTGGGAGATGAAGTCATGGTCCATCTGAGAAAATAAAGATTTCCTACGAAAACCTATAACAAGCTGAAGATGAAGAAGTTTGGACCATGCCGAATTATAGGAAAACGGGATTCAGGCAATGCATATGAAGTGGAATTGCCAATTGGCCTTAACATATCACCTATTTTTAACATTGCATATTTGGTAGAATATCATGAAGGAGGCAGTAGCGAGACACCAAGTATAGAATTGTGGATTATTCCAACATCTACTCCAGCAATAGACGAGATTGAGGAAATACTAGACACTCAAGCAGGAAGAAGTACTAGGAACTGGCAGTATTTTGAATATCTAGTCAAGTGGAAGGGTAGGCCTATCAAAGATGCAACTTGGTTGTCAAAAGTAGAGGTCGACCGCCTGGGTCTTCCTCCAACAGTATAGAAGTGAAGGACACTTCTCAATCCACCCCGGTTGTTTGATGCAGGAGCATCCGATGGTAGCAGAGCAATCTTGCATCAACAAAAAAATTCTAAGTGTTTGCTTTGATGTCGCGATATCATGACAGGGAAAAGTGTCACGATATCACGACAGGGAAAAGTGTCGTGATATCGTGACATGTCATGTTTTCGCGACTCAAGAAGGAGAGAGAAGGCACGGTGCAAAAATGTCATGATTTTGTGATATGTCATGAAATCACGACCAAAGCAAAAGAGGGAGGGTGCCTCGAAGAAAATGTCATGATTTTGCGACATGTCACGAAATCATGACCGAAATAGTAGAGAGAAGGCATAAGAAGAAAAATGTCACGAAATCGCAATCGAAGCAGGAAAGGGAAGGAAATGTCGTGATTTCATGACATGTCACGAAATTGCAACCAAAACAAGAGAGAGAGGGCATCCGAAGGAAAATTTCATGAAATCGTGACATGTCATGAAATTGCGACCAAAAGAAAACAGGAAGGGCCAGAGAAGAAAATGTCACGATTTCGAGACGTCACGAAATTGCGATCGAAGGAGTAGAAAGAAAGCCAGGAAGAAAACTGTCATGATATCATGACATATCATGATTTCATGACCCGAAGCTGAGAGCGAAAGCGAAAGGTAAAGCTATCATGATATCACAACATGTCACGATTTCATGACCCAAGGCAGAGAGTGAGAGCGAAAGGCAACGTTGTTGTGATATTACGAAATGTCACGATTTCATGACCCAAAATAAAGGGAGAAAACAGAGAACAAAGCTAGCATGATATCGCAACATGTCATGATTTCACAACCCAAAGAGGTGAGAAAGAAGCAGAAAGGAAGAATATCGTGATATCATGACATGTCACTATTTCATGACCCAAAGAGGCGAGAAGGAAGCAGAAAGGAAAAATGTCATGATATCGCGACATGTCATGATTTCATGACCTGAAGAGGTGAGAAGGAAGGATGAAGGAAGAATGTCGTGATATCATGACATGTCGTGATTTCGTGACCCAAGAGACGAGGAGGAGGTAGAAAGGAAATATGTCACGATATCGCGACATGTTGTGATTTCACGACTGAAAAGGAGAAAGAAGAGCCAGAAGGAAAGATGTCACGATATCACGACATGTCACGATTTCACGATCAAAAAGGAGAGAGAAGAGCCTAAAGGGAAAGATGTCACGATATCATGACATGTCGCGATATCGCGACCCGAAGGAGAGAAAGGCAGCGAGGAAGAAAAATGTCACAATATCACATGTCGTAATATCACGACATACTGCTGGTTCACGATTCAAAAAGGCATGTGTTCCCAGACAGTGTTTCTCGAGGTGGTCAAGGCCTCATTAATGCATGATTTCTTGCCCGATAAGCTTGTTGAGCATGGCGTCCATTTGAAGGCTATGCCCAAAGGTCAAAGACGTTCAGACAGCTCATCAATGCATATTTTTGCAGCTAACCTAGTGGCAGTTGCTAGTTAGGGAAAGATGTGAAGGTTCAGTCACAAAGGCGGAGGAAGAGCCAACATTTTAGATAGGAAGTATGTATTCTTCGAGGTGGGTCATTAATGGCCTAGAGGGTCAGGACCTCGAAAGGGACCCAGACATTTTTATAGAAGGATGTGGTGAATTAGGGCGAAGGGGGACCAAGTGCTGGAAAGAAACTACGCCTATGGGCTAGTATTGTAATTTCTTTAAAGTTTAATTAATGACAATTTGAGAGATTCTCTGTGTCCCCATCACTCACTTTCTACCAAGTGAAAGCACTTTTTTGCATGTTTTTTTTGTTCATTGTACTTAATATTTACTATTTTGATCTGATTTGAGATTCATCTCACTTCTACAAAATCCTGCTCGGGTCTCTATGGGGCATGATTCTGCCTGAGCAAAGTTGCAATCACCTATTACGTGGTGTGATCTTACACAAATAGTATCTAGGGGTAATTTTCTATTCCAAACTTCACCATTGCATGTTAGGCTATATTTATAACTTGATACTACATTATGTTCTATGATTCTATCATTTTATTTTGTTGTATTTTATTTTGTTTGTTTTCTTCCAAAGGTCAATTTTTGCTTTTATCAAATTTTAGCTAAAATAACCCATGGATCTTGACTACTATACCTCCAAGCCCTATTATAGAGTTTCCTAAGTAGACCCCCTAAATCTAATCATATTTTTCAAGTGTTTATCGAGATATCTTGCAGAAAAAAGAATTGTTGATAGCATTGGATAAAGGGATAAAGGCAAAGATAAAATTACCATATAAGCTAAGTGTTTTGATTAGTCTTTAGGTTGTTTGTTGAGTGCTTTACATTTATGTTGTAAACCCTAGATCTAATTTATAAGAAATATATTTAATTAAATTCTTGGTATTTGAAATATAAACAGCATATAGTGTGCACTTAGGGTTAATTATGTTTGTGCATCTCTTCTTGAAACCTTTCTTAAAGGTTGTTTGTTTAGAACCCTAAGGTTAGAAATAATTAAAAGGAATAATAATTCTAGGGTTAGCTCTTGTCTTCTTGAATTCTATATTTTTGCATTGTTCTTCATATTTTATAACATAGATCTAGACATGCCAAATCCAGGTGTTTGTCTTGAATTGAATACATCAAATATTCCCAAAAACCAGAGGACTTTGAGCGAGTCCTTAAACCATTCTTGGTGAACCCTTACCCCCCTAGCATCGAGTGTAGAGAATAACATGCCCCCACGATTCACCCCAAGGCTCTCTCTCTTGTAGGTCCAACTTTCAAGAATTGTAAGCGGTAAGGTAGTTTTCCCCCTCTATAGTGACTCCAAGCTTCTAATTTGTGCTAAAACCTATGCCTACCAAATAGAATAATACTTCTGTTTACTTTCCAAGATATAGTAAGGATTTGATATTTTTTATTTCCTTATATTATTTCTAACTTCTCCTTTCTTTTTTGTAGGTTTTAATCCCTTGGGAATGCTATCTTCTCCAACTTTGAAGATATAAACTTGAGAAATTTGCTTTGGCTACTTTAAAAACTTAGAAGTGGTCCTTTTTTTTTTGTTGGATAATAAGGGGTTATACTCAGGTTACCCACCCTTGAAAAATTACATCTCTCTTCTTTAGAGCTTTAAATTTTACAAATAGATGCACTTATCATCTCAATTGAGATTCTATAGCTAAAAACCTATATCATTTTACATAAAATGTCTAAATTATTGATTTTCATTTTTTGGATCTTTTCAAATTTGTGTATGAATACAATTAATCTAGAATTTAGCATCTTTCTTGGCATTTTCCTATAGCAGCTTTCACAATTCCAAAACTTCACCTCTACTATTTATGCCTTGCATCTTAGTAGAGTAATATTTTCAAAACAGCACACTATCATAGTCTACTTTACCAAATTTGGATTACTAGTTTCCTTCTTAAAACACAAGTGCAACCACAAAAATTATAATAAATAGTCTAAATGAAAACAAATTATTGTTACAAAATAAATCATATATTACTAATGGAAACAGTAAAGTAAATCTTAATCATTAAATGATTTAGGCAATCAACATTTTTTTCAGCTTTAACTAAACTTTCTACTTCCTCTAACCATGGAAAGGAAAATTTAACTTCATGATCCTCAATCAAAACTCCTCTATTGGCTAGCTTATCTTCACAATTGTTTCCTTCTCTTAACATATGTGTAAACCTTATTTCTTCAAACTCTTTATCAAGATCTTGAATTTCCATAATTACCTCTTGTATATTCCAAGGTGTCTTTGCTTTCCTCAAAATTGCATTTATGACTATGAGAGAATCGCCTTCCATCCATACTCTATTATATTTCATTTTTTTAAATACTTTTAACCCTTCTAAAGCTGCCCAAGCTTCAACTTCATTATTTGTCTTAAATCCACTATTGAAAGCATAATGAGACAAAATATTTCCTCTATTATTTATTCCTCCTCCTCTTGCTGGTACTGGATTTCCTTTAGATGCTCCATCAAAATTTAATTTATCCCACTCTACATCTGGTAGTTTCCACTTTATATTCTTTGCCTTCTTTTTTCTTCTCGTATACCCAACATCATAATTCCATTTAATGACTTGACTCCATCTATCAAGGCTCTCTACTTCTAAATTAGAGATTTGGTGAGTTGATAGGGTTGGTTTAGACTCCTCTCTAGCTAAACATATCTTCTTTTTCATTACCTCTAAATTTCTTTCCTTTCCTTTAAATATTCTTCTATTCATTTCTAGCCATATAGTCCAAAGTATTGTATCTTTTGATATATCCCATATTATCTATAAATCCTAACTTTTATAAGTGCTCTACCATTGCTTTAACCAATCTTTAATTCTACTATTCATCACCATGCATTTACCAAATATATTAATAATCCATTGCCATAGATTCCAGACTATTGAGCAATGTCCCAAGATATGGTCTATACTCTCCTCCTCCTTATTACAGAATACACATTGAGAGGGGCTATGAAAATCCCTTTTCATAAGGTTATCCTAGGAAAAAATTCTTCTATGACCTGCTAGCCAAACAAACATTTTGACTTTAGGAATGCTTGTGCTATCCCAACTATCGCTCCATATTCTAGTGACATTATTATTTTTTTGGTGTTGAACATTATATCCACTTATTGTCATGTATTTTCCTAATTTGTTCAGCTCCCAAATCAATTTATCCTTGGCTTCCCTCAAAATAATCATAGTTTTTATCTTTCTACTCAATTTCCTCCTAGCATCAATATCTTGTATACTTGTAAAAAATATATTTTTTCCATTTGTATCTTCCTTCTTGATCCTTGTACAAAATTTTTGAAACCCTATAACCATATTTTTCTTGAAGTAGTCTCATCCAAGGTTTCAAAATTGGATCTAAATTGAGTGGTTTTTTATCACACCAAGTATCCATCCAAATAGAAATTTTTTCTCTATTTTCCATGACCCATATTAAAACTTTAATCATAAGATCAATATATGTTTTTAAACCATTCCAAAGAGAAAAAATATTTGGTAGAGAGAATGCAGTAAATATTAAACTTGGGTCATTGGGATAAACATAGAAGAATTCTTGCCCATTGTCTTTGACTTTCTTTGTACAATCTCTAGATAAATTTTCCCCTAAGAGCTAAGTTTGCATTTGTAACAAATATTAAACCAAGACCTCCCCTAGTTTTATCATCACACAAATTTCTCCATTTCACCAAAGGAAATTTCCTTTTATCATGTAAACATGATCATAAAAAGGTTCACATAATATAGATTAAACTTTTTCAACTAATTTTGGCATAGAATACAATGACATATAATATGTTGGAATGACTTGTAAAACTAAATTAATTAACTACACTCTATTTTCTAACAATAACCATCTACCTTTCCAAACTGGAAGTTTATTTTGAACTTTACTAATAATTGGATTCCATAAATATGTCCTCATTCTCCCCTAAATAAAGGTATCCCTAGATAATTTGTTGGTAAATTTGCCTCCTCAATTTGAAGCAACCTGTAAATTCTTACTTTGATATTAGCATGAGTGTTACGGAAGTAAATTTTGGATATAGTCCTATTAACTTTTTTCCTTGAAGCTCTTTTGTACTCTTTTAAAAATTTATTCAAAGCTTTAGCCTCATTTATCCATACCCTTCCAAAAAGGGTTGTATCACAAATTATTTATGGATGATGTTATAGATGTTATTACTAACTTTAATCTACTTATAAGCCCATATTTGTAACCCTTCTTTAAGTTCCTACTCATAACTTCTACCATAACAATGAAAAAATAAGGAGATAGAGGATCTCCTTATCTAAGGCCTCTCTTGGCTTTAAAATATTCTGTCACTAACCCATTGACCAACACTAAATAAAAAATTGTAGAGACACAATCTTTAATCCATATAACCTATTTCTTCCTAAAACCAAACTTATATAAAACTGCAAGAAGAAAATCCCATTTAACCCTATCATAGGCTTTGCTTATATCAAGTTTTAAGATCATTGCTTTCTCTTTTCTTGAAGTTGTTGAATGTATTAATTCATGAGCTACTATGATCCTATCCAAAATTTGTCTCCCTTTCACAAATACTCCTTTCTCTTTTGAAATAATTTTATCTAACATTGGCCTTAATCTATTCACCATCATTTTGGAAATAATATTATATGCCATATTACATAGTCTTATGGGTCTAAAAGAATCAAACAATTTAGCATTCTTTTTTTTTTTTGAATTAGGGTAATATATGTTGCATTTATTTTATAAGGTATTTATTGTTTTATCCTAGATTGTTCCACTACCACCAATAAAGAATCCTCCACTGTATCCCAATTATACTGGTAAAAATATGTAGAGAGACCATCTTGACATAGGGATTTATCCTTATTAAAAGAGAAAAGAGCTAAATGAACTTCTTCTAGAATAATAGGATCCATCAATTTCCTATTGGCTTCATTCATTATAACTGAAGGAACATCTTGAAGAAATTTATCATTAAGAACTTTGGTCTCCTCTAGACCTAGAATATTCTAATAAAATGACTTTACCTATTTTCTAATTTAACTTTGATCTTTAACCCAAACCCCTTATATTGATTTTATTCTAGTAATTCTTGAATTTGATCTCTGTACTATAGCTATTCTATAAAAAAACTTTGTATTTATCTCCTTTTAACCAATTCTATCTTGATTTTAATCTCCAGAATTTTTCTTTCTTACTCAAAATATTATGATATTTACCAAGAAACTCCCTTTCCTATGATCTTGGATTATTATCATCACCTTTTTGGAAATTTTAAAGTTTATCTTTTAGTTCTTCTTTCTTCTCAAAAATATTTCCAAAGGTATTTTTGTTCCATTATTTTAATCTAGATGCCATAGCTTTAATTTGGTTTGGAATAGCATACAACCCACCATTACCTAAATAATTCCACGTTTGAGCTATCATATCAAAAAATTGAGGATAGTCTTACCACATCTACTCATATTTAAAATATGATATTTTTTGAATTCACTTACCACCATTTTAACTCTTATTGGCTAGTGATATGAACCAATTAGCACAAGTTCCTTCATCTAGCCAATGATCTGAGAGAATGCATTTGTCTAATTTTTTTGCTATTAGGTTATGGTCTCTCCTATTGTTGGTCTAAGTATAGTTGTATTCTTCAAACTCAACTTCCCATAAATTATTGTTTTGAATAAAAGTTGAGAAATCTTTCATACTTTGGGTCAATTTCCTAGTTCCTCCAAATTTTTCATCTAGCTTCGCTATGGTATTAAAATCTCCAATGATAATGAATTGATTTCCTTAATATTTACTTATCATAAAGGCTTCAATCCTACTCCAAACTTCTAATCTACCTGACTGAGTTGTACGTCCATAGACATTGATAAGGATGAAATGAATATTTGCAAAGTAGTAAGTGACTAAAGAGTCTATCCAATGCCTATTTTTATTAATTATTACACAAGAGGTTCTAGAAGGATTTCAACAAGTTAGAATCCCCCCTACCACTCCTTCAAAATCCATAGAATCCCATTCACATCTTGCACATATTACTTTCATAGTTTTTGAAACTTCATTTTTTATCATTTTAGTTTCTTGAATATAGATAATGTTAATTTTATTACTTAAACATAGGTCCCTAATAAACCTCTACTTTGAGGTGGCATTAGCACCCCTTATATTCCATGAGAAAATGTGGTTATTTTAAAGACTTAATAATAAGCTAATATGAATGTTCGAATAATGAACTTTTATAGCACCAATATTGCATACCTTTTAGTCTCCTTTTGTAACAGGTTTCTTGGTTATTTGATTCACCAATTTGTTGCCCAAAATTTATAAGAATTGCAACTCCAATTCTTATTTCTATGTTGTCCTAAAATTATTAATCTTGTAGCTCTTCTCACTATCCAAATCACCTCAAAAACTCCTTCATTTTGCAGCTCTATGAATCTTCAATTTTCTTCCCAATATTGCTTTCTAAAATCTTTAACTGTTTGAATCCTTCTCCTTTAGATTTCTATCCAAAAATCCTTTATTTTGCAGCTTCTAATGCAGCTATATTAATGTTGCTCAAATTTGCAGCTTAATACTTCTTCAAAATGTTGCTTCAAGAACTGATTTCTTTACCTTTATCTTGTTGTCCAAAAAAAACAATCAATTCCTTCAAATCACTGCCTTCTTTTGCTGCCAATTCCTCCTTCAATTCATTGTTCAAGGACCTTTCAAAATCTGCCCAACTCTTCTCCAAAATGCAGCTTTATGTCACCTCCAATTTTTTGTCTTGTGACTCTTCAACTTCTACTATGAAAATCATCGATCTTCTCCTTAGCAAATCAGCCTTCAATCTTTTAATGGTATTCTTTAAATCTATAAAATTTGTGGTCTTTTCTACCTTCTTTGTCCTCCTAAATTTTGACTTCAAAAATGGCCTATTTAGTTGGCATTTTTCTCAAGAATATGAATGTCTAGAGATCTTCAAGAATTCTTTCTAAAATTTGGCAACCTTCTTTTCAAATCTTTTTTCCTTTTGGGATTTTTGTCGTATGGCAACAATTGTCCCAAATTATTCTTTTCAATAGCTGATCCTTCTTGCAATATTCTACCTTGAGCTTTCTTCAAATATCATCCAATGGCCACTTCAACTTTCTTCAATAGGGCTTTTTCTAGCCTTCTACTTATTTCTCCTTTTAAGTTTTTCTTGAGATATCTTCTTTTGGGTCTTCAAATTTTGTAGCTTCTCAGCTCTTCAATAGGACTTTTCTTAGCCCTCTTCTATATTTAATCTTCAATCTTGTAACTTCCAAATCTAAAATTTTTTCAATGGGACCTTTTTCTTGGATCTCCTCCTTCTTGATCTGCAGTCTTCAATATTCTATAGGGACCTCCTTCTTGGGTCTCTTCAATATTCTACCTTCAATATCCAATGGGGCCTTCTTTCTTGGACCTCCTCAATCTTCAAATGTCTATTTTTCTACAACAAAGAACTAATCCCTACACAAGGAAAACACATAGAATTTTAGGCAATCAAAGATGAAATTATTCTCTATCTATTATAGGAAGCTTCTCAACTTTTGAGAACTAATTTTTTGTAGCAAAAATATTAGATAGTAGCAATCAAATCCATGCAAATATTTATATCTCTATAAATCAATAAACATCACTAGTTATCCTTCAATATAGTGTAAAGAGATCTATGTTGATTCCTAGTCTTCACGAGCTTTCCTACAACCCTGTGGAAATATTTTTAGCCAAAAAGCAATTTTGAAAATACTAAAAATGAAATCTCCCTATCTCCTCTCAATCTTCTTATGGCTCTCCTTATCTCCTATCAATCTACCTTGTGCGTTGATACCATTGCTAGGTTTTGATGCTAAATACTTAATGAAATGCAACCACAAGGCATAAAATGAGCATGCAATATTAAATATATGATAATGGCAATATAATAAGCATGTAAAACTCATAAGAAAATTCTATAATAACTCATAAAACTACCATTAATGAAAGCTCACAAAAATGGGATCTTCATACAAAATGTGGAGATCTCAAATGCTCCATTCTTCATACATGCTCTACATTGTATCTAACTTGAGCATGTACTCTACTCTAATGTGCTCTTGCACTCTCTCCCATTTATCTCTACTAAAAAGGCCAATATATAATAGAATATGACTCTTGGCCTTCCATATTCCTATGACACTTCATCTTCCTATTTATAGACTCATGTACACATGGACAACATGCACATTTACATCATCAAGTACCTTGCACATTCTAACAACACTTGTGCATTTATTATATTGCATAAAGTAACTACTCAAATCCTAATATAAGACACACTCCTAATCTAAAGATGTACCCAAGATGGTACATTAGCATATACCAAATAATGTAATATATTCCAACATAGAGTATGAGGCATTAATTCTAGGACTTTAGACCACTATGGCCATGTGAATTAAATGTATCCACATCATAGGTGACTCCTTCCTCATTTTAAATCAAGTTAATGTGGTCTACCAATGCAAATACTTGATCATAAAAGCCTATAAACAAATCATTGACAAGTTACTCAATAATTTTGACTAATATGACTTAGAAGATTTTCCAAGGTCATCTAATCATTTTGCAAACACCATGGCTTCTCTTGGATCATTTATCCTACATAACCTCATTGATAGTATTACTCATGTTCAATTCACCATGTCATCCAAATTGACTATCTCTCAAGATTCATCTAATGATGAACATGATGTCCATATCATTCATGTCATGTTGTTTTTGCACAAATCATGGATTATCTAAAA
Organism: Wollemia nobilis; assembly: GCA_028583015.1. Classification (NCBI taxonomy): domain Eukaryota; kingdom Viridiplantae; phylum Streptophyta; class Pinopsida; order Araucariales; family Araucariaceae; genus Wollemia; species Wollemia nobilis. The sequence continues at coordinate 1,602,880 of JAQPPZ010017013.1, read as the reverse complement.
TTTAGTACCATTCCTTCCAACTTGCCGCTCATCGCTAAATGCATGTTCAAGAAAAAAATAGCTCGATACACTCTCCTAGGGGATGTGCTTTATCATCATGGCTATGATGGTGTCCTTCATTATCTCAAATCACAAATAGCAAATTAGGTAGTATCCTAAGCACACATATGTGATGGTCATTGTAGTGGGATGGCTATTGCAAAGTGCATTTTGCACATGGGTTATTATTGGCCCACCATGGAACATTATTGTTGCACATATGAAAAGAAATATTAAAAATATCAACATCATACCAATTTGACCCATCTTCCATTGCAAGCCTTGCAACCCATTCAAGCCCTATGGTCATTCTCGTAATAGGGACTATATCTTATTGGGAAAATCTTCCCTCCATATTTAGAAAATTACACCTTCATCATCATTGCCACTGAATACTTCACCAAGTGGGTTGAGGCTATTCCTCTCACCAGTACAATAGGACTCCAAATTTTTGAGTTCATATTACAGCACATCATGTCATTTTGGTATCCTTCAAATTTTATTTTTGATAATTGTCCCTTATTCAAAAATCATATTTTATAATGGACCCTTATTCAAAAATAAGGATGTTCAAGCGATGTGCAACAAGTACCATATTCATCATAGCTTCTAAACACCTTATTACCCTTAAAGCAACGAATAATATGAGGTGACCAATAAGACTATATGTGCCATTCTCAAGAAACGGTATAAGAAAATCATAAATATTTACACCTCCAACTCCCTTTGGAACTTTGGGCTTATCGAACTAGAATTCGAACACCAATGGGTTTGATGTCATTCTCATTAGTCTATGGTTCTAAAGCCATCATACCTCTTGATCTCAAGATCCCAACTCTATACAAATATTTTCAATAATTCATAGATGAAGATACAATGCATCAAGCTAACCTCGATCAACTCACTCTTTTTGATGAAAATTGAATTAATGCTCTTGAGCACCTTCGCATTTACCAAGATTGAATAAAATGAGCCTATGATCACAAAATTAATCCACAAGAATTCCAAGTTGGTGACCTCATGCTTAAATAGAATCAACAAAACTTGAGTCTTCCACCTCATCTACATGATAATTTTACCGCCAAATGGCTTGGTTTGTTCATCGTCCAACAATAATTTTGTTCTAGGGCCTATAAAATTATGAATCTCAAAGGATTTGAGGAACCTAAGCCCATTAATATTCTTAATTTACACACAGTCAATGCCTAACTTCTATATTTTGTCACATATTCAACTTCAAAATAAAAAACAAATCAAAATCATAAAAAAAACAAAACAAAATATATATATATATATAATAATAATAAGAATATTCCTCTATCATCCTTCATTTTTATCCAACCATTCTTCAATTTCTTAACGGGATAAAATCATGAACATATTGATAGCACATGATTGCATAGTTACAATGCAGATACTAAAAGTTGTAGAATGGTTGGATGAAAATGAGGAATGCCTATCATTGAAAATTAAAAAAAAAATCAATAAATAAATAAAATAAACAACACACTCATGTCACATGCATTTTATATTTTTCCATCAAACACTTGTCACCTATCCCCATGTTATTTTTATTGTTTTCATCCTTATTTATTTTTTTCTCATTCCTCGTACATCACTCCTTGTTGTATGGTCACGCTTCAAGCAACTACGTACCATGGACTGGTGTGTTCCTCCCTCTTTCCTCTTTCCTCTCTTTCTTTTTTCATCTTCTTTCTCTCTTTTTCTTTTTCATTTCTCCTCTATTATTTCTTCACCCCACCACTTTCTCATTATCATTTCATTTTGCACTTTTATTTTTGTCCTAATGTTATTTTGATCATTGTTTGTTAAATATAGTTATGAAAATAATGAATGTGATAATAGGGGGTCACATAATTATGTGAGACTATATAGAGTTTCATATTATAAAAATATAGAATACTAAAACACCAACATAGCATGTGCACAATAATACAAGATTATGCAATCATACAAATGATGATGTAGGGTTGCATATATAGCATTTGAGTGGATAGAGATAGTTGTGCAACTTAGCTACCCAATTAGATTCATATATACAAAACAAGAAATATACTCCACACTCTACATAATAACTTGCACACAACAATCATACAAATTATGAAGTAGGGTTGCATATATAGCATTTGAGTGGAGAGAGATAGTTGTGCAACTTAACTACCCAATTAGACTCATATATACAAAACAAGAAATAAACTCCACACTCTACACAATAACTTGCACACTCATGCAATGTATAATATCTGCTTTCAAACTTATAAACTATGTATAAACAAAAACTATTTGCATACAATTTATCCATATGTATATATGCAATATTGTTTAGGTGGTGCATGTGTTGGCCCTATGTTAGAATTATTGCCTATAAAATGTTTATCTCATTGTGTTGATTGGCAGCAGATGACCAAAGCCTATATTGGCCTATATCCAATGGAGATTAAGAAATCAATGTCAATCTAGACATCAAATAATAAACAAATATTCAAGAAGAACTAGATAAAATATTTAAATGTTAGTCACCCAATGTCAACCACAATAGAAACCAATCAACTTGAATAATCCAACCAACATATGCATTGATAGAACTCAAATGATATGGCTATGACTTGAAGGAAAGAAAAAATATCTAAAGTTTTATAAATATGGTATGGGTCCAATCCACTAGTATAAACACATGAGTAATCATATGACTAGGGTGAAGGTAAAGTTGATGTGTATGTTCCCTAAAATTCTTAAAGGATTGGTAATTTATTGATACACAAATACAATAAAGTTCCAAAGTAGCATGGAACTAACTAAATATGAACCATAATTGACATAAGTGGTTGAGAAAATATTCTCATTCCTAAAAAACTAACTAAACATGACTAACCAATCTTATGAATCATAGTGGACTAGCTAAAGATGGACTTTGACCACTACAATACAATCAACCTTTGTAACAACAATTCATATAGAATATGCTAACCAAAACCAAATACTAGAAACTAAATACTTAGGAAAAATGCTAATATTCCAACATTCTCCCCTTTGATGATGAAGGAACTCTTCCAGGAGTTCTTAAGCATCACCAAGTTGGAAGAAACACAATCATTTATGTTTCCTCCAATATTTCAACAATTTTTTTTTTTTGCAAAAACATGATATGGACACTCCTCTATCTTTGTTGTTGCTCCTTCCTGATGCAAATGACTGAGTGCCTCCTTTTGTTGATTAGCTCCCCCTTCATCAAAATATTCTTCAATTATGGTTTTCAACAACCACTCTTTCACATTCTTTCAATGGTATTTTAACCATTTTTCCACAATACCATTATGGTTTTTAAACCATTCTTCATCTGATGAAACTTTCCTGGAGTTTTTACAATCATTGATCATCTCATGTAGATGATTAAATAATGCTACTCTCTCACAAATTGCAACACAAAAAATCAACACAAACATGGCCATGAAATGACCTATTGCATATGCAACCAAGTGTTGCTCCTCACACAAATAGTCACTCCCTATTACTACTTCACATGATTCCTTCTTGAAAGAAATTACATTATATAAATTATCATTTTTACTTGATTTCAAAAGACCCAAGTTACACATCATTGTCTTCACTCTAAGAATATTCTTCTTCAAGGTTGTCTCCATGAGATAATCTTCAAATCTAACTTTGCTTTGGAATGATGCCTTGGTAAGGTATTCTTCTTCTTATTCCTTATGCATAATAGGAGTCCCAAAAATATCTTCAAAATATCTACTCAAGAAATAATTAGTAAACAAATCATCAAACAAGAAAACATGTTTGAAGTATTGAGTAGAATGCCATCTTTTTTTCTTTTTTTTGCTTCATAAGCAACCATCTCTTCATCCAAAGCAAGATACCTCCATGGTACCTCTTCACATAATATTGTCTCTACAAGATAACTCTCATTTTTAAATTTTATCACTCCATGTGAGTGAATTATATCTTTCTCCATTGATGGATCCATTATCATTACAACATGAAACACATCAATCTCATCATTTTCTTTTTTTTTCTCTATCTCATTTGCTATTTCATTTTTCATCTTCCAAATGAGATAGTCTTGTGTGTTCTTTTCTTCACACAACACGTCCTTCACTCTTTATGATTTATCTTCAAACAAGAAGCTTATAGCTTCCATATCCTCTTCATCAATCTTTTCATGTGGATAAAAATCCCACATAACTTGAGTCTTGTCAATGTTCACTCCATATGAGTGAAATTTCTCCTTTGCATATTCATTTGTCTGATTTGGTGCCTCCTCCATAAGACACTCTTCAACAAATTTTTGAGATTGTATCTCCTCCTCAACAATTGTCTCCTCAATGAAACACTCTTCAAGTGCTTTTGTTGATGAAGCATTTAAAAAATCAGGAACAATGTGCATGCTTTCTAAACATTTCACACCCACAACTTCTTCTTTATCCTCATCAGAAATTAATTCATCAACACACGTACTACTCTCTTTTACATATTCCTCTACAAGAAATAATTCATCATCACAATTATACATGCCTCTCTCACAAGACATGTCCTTCGAAATAAGAACCTCATAAGGCTTCTCAAAAAACAAGACTCCCCCTTGCTCATACAATCTTCTATATTGTCACACACCAGCTCAAAAAAATTCTCTTGAGTGATTTTATCACTCCCAAAACAATCTTTCAATATTTTCCATGCATTAGAAGTTGTTCTACAACTTTCTATGAGTGGAAAAATATTTTTCTTCATACCTTTTCTGATATCTAAGAGAGCCAAACAATTTTCATGCTGAGCTTATTTCTTCAATATTCTTTCTTCTCCTTCAAGAATGCTCCAATTTACTGGTTTTGAATACCCATCAACAATGATGTCCCAAAATCCTTTACCCATCAAAAACATCTTCATTTTGATACTCCAAAAATTATAATCTTCTCCATCAAATTTTGGAACTTGTAAATCATAGTTGTTGTTGTTGGCCATAACAACCAGTGCAACAATAAAACCAGTAGAATAAACCAGAAAAATCAATTTGATAAATCAATCTTCCACGATCCCACAAATTTCTCTAACCCCTTAGTTCCAATCTCAACATAAATATTCTTCATAAAAATCTCTCCAAAATGTATTTTAAATACATTCAATATTCTAAAAGTAAAATATATTCTACCATCAAAATATTAGATTACTTTACCAACCATGTCCATGTTTCCACAAAGAAACAACTCCATACAAATTCTCATAATGATCCTTATGAAACAAAGTTACTTCTTCTTCATTCTCAATACACATATTCACCGCCTCGGATTTCATACCCTGGGCCTTCATTGCCCATGGAATTTCATCTTCTAAGACAATACAGATACACATTAAACTCTCTGGTTTTTGAAAACTTATTATTTCCCACCTGGTATCTGTGACTCCCTTCTAATACTTCTACTTAAGGTTCCCACAGTTAAGCTCAAGAGAGTGGTCACCCCACGCTTATATCAAAGTAATGATAGCACCCTAGCTTCACACATCATCTCTTCTTGGCAATGTTTTTCTATTGAAAGTGATGGTCTCTAACGTGCGCCTCCTTTCCTTGTCATGCTCTTCTATTGTGCACACTCCTTTGCAATGAGTTATTTGGATGTACCTTAGTCCCTCCTCATGTTGTATCTACTCTCTACAGACTCTTGTGCCATCCACTCTACACTTCATGTTCTTATATGTGGTCTCCAACCTCTCTAGGTTCTCCTTGCAATAGACTCACGCATCTTAATGCACACGCAAACCTTGTCTACATGGTTTTGTACATATTTTTTATAGCACGTAGGTTTGCTCACATAGTCTAGCATTAAACTGTGTCCAATCACTGTTCCACAGTGGAGTCTTCAATAATCCAAACACAATTCACTTTTGCAGTAGATCGTTTATCAAAAATACACAACAAACCCTCTCAAACCTTCTCTCAAATTTTCTCTCAATACCACAAAAATCCTTACAAAAATTCCACAGGTTTTAATCCCTTTTATCAAACCCAAAATTGCTCTGATACCACATGAGAACTTCAATGTTCTGATTATTGATGAGAAAAACATTACAATATATAGATTCTTGGAACAGAACCAAAATAGACATAAGCGATTGAGAAAATATTCTCATGCCTAACAAACTAACTAAACATGACTAACCAATCTTATGAATCATAGTGGACTAGCTAAATATGGACTTTGACCACTACAATACAATCAACCTTTGTAACAACAATTCATACAGAATATGCTAACCAAAACCAAATACTAGAAACTAAATACTTAGGGAAAATGCTAATATTCAAACATTTTTCATATTTTTTGAAGATACATGAAAATTATTCCACCAACATACCAAGAAGTGGTCAACAAAGAACTTAACCTAGAAAGTGGATGTAATATGGTGGGTAATGGATGAAGTCGACTAATTACCAATGTTTATGGTGATAGTGAGAGGAAGAGTTGGTTGAAGCATTCAAAAAGGATACCATATGGATGTTTGAAGAGATAAAGGGTGACACCCAAAAAAAAATAAAAATGTATGGTGTATAAAGTGTAAAATGAAAGGGTACACTACTACATAGTGTCACAAGTACACCTATAGCAATATTTATGAGGTGCATAGACACTCTTGCAAAGTGCTTGTTTAATGTTGAGAGTAAGAAGCACCAAAATTGACTATCTAGATGGAGGCAACAAAGAAATCATACAATTTGAAGGTAAGCAAAGTAGCAAGCAATGACTACTAGAATAATCACCAAGGAAGTAGGAAGAAAAGGAACATGATAGATGGAGTGGAGGAAGTGATTACCAAATTTAGTATGATACTAATGGCATTTCTACATGGTATATTACCACAAGTTCCGATAGTAGATTTGTTTTTCCACAACTACACCAATATCACTATTTGAATGCATCAACTATGTTCAAATGAGGTCAATTATCCCAAATAGTCAAGGGCAAGTTAATAAAGCATGGTTAACCTCATCAAAAGTGAAAAACATAGGACTAAATAAGTGGAGGATAAACATAGTTTAGTTATTACAAGGGCCCAAACAAAGAAAATGACTGAGTACCTATTGTGATCATTCCACAACTAGACCCAAATTTGGGGACCCACCTTAAAATTTTGGTTTTTGAGGAGTTTTAAGTGCTAATTTTGGTAGATTCCACGGTTTAGAATTGGCTAATGTTTTCTTGTTTTACTAGTTTTGCTAGTGTTTTAGGTTAATAGGTTTTGTTTATTTTGATTAGTTTTAAAGTTTTCCTTTATTGTGATTTTCAATGAGTAAAATTTTTGAAATTAGTTATTTGATTGCTTTATAAAAAAAAAATTATAATTCTAATAAATATATGTGTATACATATCACCCAAGTGTTGTAGGTGAGTTGGAGAGGAGAGGGCAATCCTCCAAGAGGCCGGTTAAAATCTCATCTACCAAAAACCGCCTCAAAAAGGGAGGGGCACTTTAAAATATATATATATGTGTGTATATATGTTTATTATAATAATGAAAATAAAAAATTCATAAATAATATATTAATATATATATATATATATTAATAAATAAATCAAAATAAAAAAAATAATAATAAAAAAAGAAAGAAAAGATTATATATATATATATATATATATATATATATATATATATATATATATATATATATATAATCTAATATTTTCATGGTGGTCGGATGGTTTTTAGCTTTTAAAGTTTTTAGTTTTAAAGTTTTATGACTAGTTAATAACATATGGTTTGTAATTTTTATTTTTTATTTTTTTTAATGTTAGTTTTTAAAAGGCTAACTCATATGTTTTATATGCAGGTAAGGTGGAAGGCGAGTAAAAGATAAAATGGCCTCCATTGAATCAAAGTTGAAGGCAAAAGAAAAGGAAAAGATGTGTTTGGAAAAGCAAGGGAAGAAGAAAACGAATGGCCAAAGAATGCAAACAAAAAATAGAGAAAGAAAGGGAAACGGAAGGACATTTGCTGAAACTTTCAAATAGGGCATCGAAACAGAGATATGGGGCTGGATTATTTTTGGGAAGGCCAGATGCTGTTGGAATGGAGATGTAAAACAGAAATATTTTGGTGTTTTGATGCAAATATTGCAGGATTTCTGCACTTTTTTGAGCAAAATAAGAGGAGAATCATTTCTGAATGTTTTTGTGTTTAATGTCCATTTTTCTTTTTCTCGGTTTTTAGATTTATAGGCAATGTTTAATGCATTTCATGGTTGCATTGTTGAATATCTAGAAACAGAGGAGTCATTTTATTCCTTAGAAGCTTGCATCTAACTTATTTCGGGATGTGCAAATGTAGTTCCGGTTAGGTTGGGTTACATTCGAAAACTCTCATATCTCGGGTTTTGCATGATAGGGTAGCATGAAACTGCTATTAGTTCATTTTTTGGATTTTCTGCATTTTATTTCCATTTCCAGATTTTTTTTTTATTTTTCTAACTTTCATTTTGCATATTTTTTTTAATTTTCGACGATTAAAATAAAAATTGAAAAAAATTAAAACTCCAAAAATAAATACATGGGTGTGAAGAATGAGATACAATATTTCATCCGAAACAAATTCGAACTCATTCCGAAGTCATTTTGATTTTATAAAAATTGTTGAAAATTGTTGTTTTATGCAGATTTTTATAATTTCGAAATTTTATTTTTCACATTTTAAAGGCAAATCAGATTTTTTCAGTTTTACATTTTTATTTGCAGGCATAAATGAACTTCCCTTTATGAAAATTTCAATTTCATTAAAGGGGGTAAATTTTAATGGCATTCCATAAGCTATCATTTTCGGAGAAATAAATTCACCTTTCTTTATGAAAATTCTGATTTCATCAAAGAGAGGTAATTTATACATTACATCAAAGGCTATTGTTTTAAAGCATTAAATTATTTCTTCTTTATGAAAATTATGATTTCATTAAAGAGGGATAATTAATAATGACATTTTAAGGCATCATTTAAGGCAATAAATTGCTGTCTCTTTATGAAAATTAATTTCATCAAAGAGGGATAATTTATTTATTATATCAAAGGCTACTATAGCTACAAAGTGGGTCATCCAAATTATTCCATCTTGAGGTTTAAAGCAATATAAAAATAATTCTTTCATCATTTGAAATTCATGTTTAGAGATAGGTTTTAATCTTCTACTTCATGCTTAAAGTAGGATTTAATGCAAGATAAAACTTGTTTAAAATCTACTTAATAAAGGAAGATAAAATCTACCTAAAATCCTCCAAGATAAAAGGAATTAAGGCTTTACATCATGGTCATATGAGGGCCAATTCACATTTGTATTTCTTTAAGTTTTATGAACAATCATTAATATAGCATGGTAAAATAAACCAACACATGCCCCTTGTTAATAGTTACTTGCAATCACTAAGGTGTTCCTAGCACTTATTTGATATATCTTCATTGAGATTACTAATACACATGTGCAATGCTTATATAGCGGAACCTTGGAGAAGTTGTTTTGTTTTAACTTCTTTGCAAGAGAGGGTTTTGTGATCAAAATCCTAAGGTGAGTGTGGTTTTGCAATTGGGTAAAATTACCACTCAACATTTTGGTGCTAGAAGGAGGGCCTGAATTGGTGTTATTTTATTTATGCTAAATTGTTCATTGTTGTTTAAATGCTTTGACTTATTCATACAATGAATAATATGATTTTGGTGTAACCTTGAGAGCTCTAAATTGCTAAATGTTTCAAGTTTCTTTGACTAGCATCTTTGGCCTTTTTTAGCACTCAACACTTTGGGAGCTAGGAGGGCCTGAATTGGTTTACTTTAATTGCTATTTAGATGCTAACTTGTTCATTTTACTTGAAAGAGTTATTTAAAGACATTGGTTTGGACTAACGAGCTTTTGTTTACATATGATCACTTTCATTGATTCTAACATTCTCTATTTTGATGATGCATTAATGCTAATCTTGTTGCAAATTGGAGAATGTTCTTTGATGCCATGGTTTAATTGATGCATATCTTTTGGTTGATGCTAACCATCTTTTGGGAATAGTTCTTATTGTGAGGCATTGCTAACAATCATTTGTTGTTGTCATTGTTAATCACATCACAACTTAATCAAATGGCTACAAATGCTGGAAAGTGGTATGGGGTGCATGGTAATCCTTTGAACATTAGTGGAGATGCTCATGACTTACCCAAGAACATAAAGAAACTTTTGCCCAAGTTTGAACACAATGGCACGATATTAGCCAAGGAGCACATTCAGTCCTATGTGGATATCCTAGTTAGATGGAATTCAAACATGAGGATGTGGCTTGTAGATTGTTTCCTTGGAGCCTAGATGATACGACATATGATTGGTACATCAATCTACCCGCTGGCTCTATTACGTCCTGGACCCAATTAAAAACTACTTTTATCAATCAGTTTAGGTTGCCCATAGATCCTGCCACAATTTATTATCAATTTGCTTCTTGCAGGAGAGAACCTAATGAGCCATTGAGAATATTCAACATGAGATTTCGAAAGCTTTATGCAAGATTGATTGCTCCCTTTACTATTGCGGAGAGTGTTGCTCTTCAAATATACTTTAGGGCATTGGATCCCTTGCTTGCCATGTTCACTAGGATGAATTCTTTGGTCACTACCCTTGCCTCGGCCTACACGGAAGCTATGACTGTAGATCAACAATTAAGGCCACAAGGTGTAGGGATGGAGCAATTACCTATGGTAGGACAACTAGGGGCTTACAATCAAACCTCGATGGTAAACCAAGCATGGGCACAATAGAATTCGATGTTGAACGCTTTTCCCTACAATCAATTTTATCCTACCATGCCCACTTATCCTCCCACATGCGCTTATACGAATACATCTATCCATCCAACCACTCCATTATGGTTAGAGAACCATTTGGTCACTCATGGAGCCATAACAACAAGCGCTCAAGATTTGCAATCCAACTAATCCTACTACTTCTACCACCCAACCCAAGGAGCTTGTGTCAAAAATAAAAGATCAAAAGAAGTTGGTTAAGAAGTTAAGTAGAGATATGGTTCCATTACAAAAACAAGCACATCAAAGTATGCTTCCAAATCATCCTAGGAATCAAGTTCATGATACTAATCTCAATGATATTCCATGTTATGCTCCTTCGGATGATAGAGGAGGTCTAGATATGACTTACATTGAAGTAAATGCCTGTTCAAAATTTCTTGAAGAGCTTGAATATTTTGGAGAAGAAATACTATGGATGGGTAACAAGGAGTTGGAACCAAATGATCACCATTTTGTTTGGGAAAGAAAGGATTTAGAATCATTATTCACAAAGGAGGATTGGGATGATCATAGAAAGAAGAATGTAAAAATTGATCCCATTATAGAAACCCCTAAGCCATCAAAAGTGGTTGAAAGTGAGTTTGAAAGAGAATCAATAAATGAATTCGAAGACATAATAGAATTTCACCACTTGTTCTCGGAAGATACTTTGGATGATATTGTTGAAACTGATGGCCAAGAAAACCCACACCTTCCAAATTGTGATAAAATTGAATCATGGGTTACCAATGTGGATTATGATAGCCTTACAAATTTGAATACAAGAAATAACCCACTTTTGGAAATAATTAAACCATCTAAGGAAGGTGAAGATGAATTTGATGAGAAACATGTTGATGAATCAGAAGATGACGAAGAAGTAGTTGAGCATCATAACTTGATTTTGGAAGATGATTACTATGATTCTTGGAAGAAATGGGAAGAATATGCTCACTCCAAACCTTCTAATGAATTTTTTGTGTCAATTGATATGCAGGATAATACAATTGCTTTCTCACATGAGGATATTACAAGTCTTGTACAATCTAAGAAATTTTTGGAAGAAGGTTTGGAATCTCATCAATTATTGGAAAATGATAATGATTCTACTACCATGAATAAAGAAGGGGAACCATACCATGAATAAAGAAGGGGAACCACTTGCTTTGGTCCTCTTTGAGGGGCAAGAAATTAAAAATATTGATCCACCTTTTGGCTCTACAATGTATATGCCATCTCAAAATGAGGAAATTTTAGAACCTGAATGGTTTGGGTTTGATATCATTGATGATCCAATTGAAAATGTTACTTTATCTGAAACAACTCAAGCCATTGATCATGAAAATGTGTTATGTGACACATATCTTGAGAAGCTAGGTTCTTGTTTTGAAAAGGATGGGCATATGTTTGATTGGGTGCCTAACTTTGGTATTTTTGATAAGGTGTTTGATGATGATGAAAGTCATGAAGAAAAGGGAAAGATTACAAATGCTCACAAAGGTTTGTCAAATGAAAATATGCAAAAGGTAAAATCTCACCCTTTGTGTTCTACCATTCGAACTTCAGGTAATGGTTTACCTAATTTTTTGTTGGATTCAAATGCTATCAATGATGAAATGCCATTTGTGGTTGATAAAGAATTTGACTTAATTATTCCTCACACCACTAATGATATTGCTTTGTTGAATGAAGTTGATGTGATTAAATTGTTGAATCAAGTTCATCAACAATTAATAATCGAATCTAGGATAAAAAATTATGATGATTCTCATTTAATAGATATCCTAGATGCTTGCAAGTGGTTACATAAATTTGATTGGCCTACAAATATGAAAAATGAATTGGCTTTAAAGTTTTTAGAAATAGGCTCTTGTTTGCAAGATCTCATATTTAAAAAGGAGCGCCTAATTCTAAAACATGAATTGAATTGTGAAATTTGCATTTTAAGGGATAGACAAGAAAGAATTGAAAATCAGTTATTGTCTAATCAATTTAATGATTTGAAGCTCACCTATGGGATTGTTAATAGAACTAAATCAAATTGGTGGGGTGAGAGAGGCAAGATGAAAATTGTTGTATGGTTTGGCCTAATCTTGTTTTTGTTGGATTTATATAAAACTTGGCATGTGTATCATGTTATATATCTTTTGAAATGCGCTAATCATGTTTGGGATCCAAGGAAGTGATAGCTCAAACTTTGCATCATCTTGTACCATATTGTACATTTGTATATAGTTTTGGTTTTGGCTTTTTGTTTTTGTGCTTTGTCCTTGATTTTTGGTTTGGATTTAGTTTTGGTTTGTGTTTTTAGTTTTGTGTTTTGGGTTGTTCCCTTGTTTTGAGGTTATGTTTCATGGTCGCTAACTAATGGTCTCTTGCCCATTTTTTGTGTTCCTTTGTTAAGTAGGTTGGAATACCTAATCTGAAAGCAGGTGAACCTGAGAAAAGGGGGATGAGTTATTTTGTGATCATGCTCATATTTTGGGACTAAAATGGTGGAGAGTGGAACAATGAAACATTTTGCTAAAGCTCCACATGTAACTCACATTTTAAAGGGTATTTCTGGAATTCCTGAAGGATGAAGTTATCTTGATTTGCAAATTAAGGCTAAATTCTAACATGCTCAAATTCAAGTGTTACATAGAGGTTTGCAAAGTTCTCTATAAAATAAGAATACAAGCAATGCAAAGATTGATCAAATCTGTCACCAAGTTTAGATAAACTCCACTGGGGCTATAGACGCTTGACTAGCAGTGGGGCTCTATCTAGACAAAGCTTGATATAAAAAAATGAGCATTGAAAAGCTTGATCAAATCAGTCACCTAGTTCAAAAAATCTCCATCGGGGCTATGGATGCCTGACTGGTAGTGGGGCTCTGTCTGAACAAATTATGCTCAAAAGAGACTTTGCAAAATATTATTCAAAATGAAATATTATGAGCAATATTTTATAGCCTAATGCAAGTCAGGTGATGGAATCCGGATGGTTTTCAAGGATACAAAATGAATCACTTTTGCACACACTGAGCAAAGGCAGATGGATTAATTGTTTTTATTTGAAGCTGTTTACCCCCACCTTCTCGGGACATCGTTGAATAATTTTATTTCGCTAATATTTGATGTTCTCATTTCAGATTTGGGTTCTTCACCCGAAATGCTCAGGAGCATTTCCCAGCAGAGTCGCCATTTGTTGTGGCCATTCCACAACTAGCCCCAAATTTGGGGACCCACCTTAAAATTTTGGTTTTTGAGGAGTTTTAAGTGCTAATTTTGGTAGATTCCACGGTTTAGCATTGGCTAATGTTTTCTTGTTTTACTAGTTTTGCTAGTGTTTTAGGTTAATAGGTTTTGTTTATTTTGATTAGTTTTAAAGTTTTCCTTTATTGTGATTTTCAATGAGTAAATTTTTTGAAATTAGTTATTTGATTGCTTTATAAAAAAAATTATAATTCTAATAAATATATATGTGTATATATATGTTTATTATAATTATGAAAATAAAACATTCAAAAATAATATATATTAATAAATAAATCAAAATAAAAGAAAAAGTAAAAAAAATAATAAAAAAAATATATTATATTATATTATATTATATATATATATAATATAATATAATCTTTTCATGGTGGTCGGATGGTTTTTAGCTTTTAAAGTTTTTAACTTTAAAGTTTTAGAAGTTAATAACATATGGTTTGTAATTTTTATCTTTTATTTTTTTAATGTTAGTTTTTAAAAGGCTAACTCACATGTTTTATATGCAGGTAAGGTGGAAGGTGAGTAAAAGACAAAAGGGCCTCCATTGAATGAAATTTGAAGACAAAAGAAATGGAAAAGACGCGTTTGGAAAAGCAAGAGAAGAAGAAAACGAACGGCCAAAGAATGCAAATGAAAAATAGAGAAAGAAAGGGAAACGAAAGGACATTTGCTGAAACTTTCAAATAGGGCATCAAAACAGAGATACGGGGTTGGATTCTTTTTTGGAAGGCCAGATGCTTTTGGAATGGAGATGTAAAACAAAAATATTTTGGATGTTTTGATGCAAATATTGCAGGGTTTCTACACCTTTTTGAGCAAAATAAGAGGAGAATCATTTCTTAATGTTTTTTTTTGGTAAGTTGGAAATATTATTTATAAGGGTTTTGACTGGGTCCCTACCCCAGATGTACAGAAACTTGATGTAGACGAGAATTATTCATAACTACAAAATCCCTTTCTAGAAGGGATGGACCCACTGAAATTTTATCATTCCCACGCAGGGGACCATCAACCAAAAAATCCCTCACAGGGGAGATTAGAGCCGGTAGAGTCAGACTGCAAGCCCACACAGGGGCTGAAAGAAATAGACAAAGCATTCATGGACCAAGGCAAAGCCTTTACTAACCAAATGATAGAAAATCCCAAACCACAAAAACCCATAGAGTCAAAAACCCACTTGCTGCCACCTGAACAGGGAATTCTGGACACCTGCAAAAAATTACAGTTCTGAAGCAGATCAGGGATCGATGTCCAAGACCTCCTCACTTGCATGCTCAGTGTTCTATTGGAGGGCCTATTTCAGATTCGAGCTCACGCTTTCAAACACTATGATGAAGCTTCGCAGGAACATTCTTGTCAACCGGTTTGAAAATTCTAGAGGTCAGAGCCGAATCCCCACTGAGGTCGTCACCCTCCATGGGAGTGGGGGAATTCTGGCTCGACTCGGCCTTGGGTTTCTTGGTGCGGGATGATCATCAAACATGCAGGGAAGCCTCTGTAGTTCTCACCCTATGCTTGCCCAATGGAGTCTTTTTGCCAACCGAAGGAGCAGGATTGGTCGGTGAGGCGGTGGTGATGGAAGGGGAAGGAGCAGCTTTGGGAGGGGAGGTGGAGGGCTTGGCTAGGGAAGCAAAAGGCTTGGGAGGGGAAACAGAGGGATTGGCCAAAGCAGAGGGCTTGGCTGGAGAGGCAGCAGCACCAAGGATGGTGGCAAAGGTGGCGGGAACCTCTTCACTTCCCAAGGGACTAGACAGAGAGTGGGCAGGGCTTTGGGGGGGAGGACAAGGGGGTTCGACTACAAGGGGGTCACAAAAATGGGGGGATTGGACGTGACATGGTAGAAGATAATAGTAAAAAGACCCTAGTGGGTGGGAGGGGCAGATTTTTTATGGGCAACATCCATAGAAAGGTGAATGGAGTGATGAAGAAACCCTGGGATGTTCATGGGTTTGTAACCTCTGATGTGGTTAACTAAAGCAAGGTGAAAACTGGCCATGGGTTTGTTTGGGTCATCACAAGCCAAATATTGCATGAGAGGGATAGCGATAGTGGGGAAAGGATCAGGGAGGGTCTCTCTTATCAGGGCCACACCGTCCCACAGGAAACTCTGGTAGTTTGGGAACCCCTCCAACTCTGGTTCCCAATAGTGCTTGTCACGGTGGACCAGTCGACCCGATAGGGGCAGAGCCACAATCTCTATGATAAGCTGAGGAGTAACTTTGAAGTGAATGTTCCTCACACAGACATGGCCATTCGACCACGTGCGAACAAAATCTATAGTAATGTCTTCCTCGGCTCCGTGGAACTTGGATAGCAGGGTCATGAGCCTGCAACCTTGCAGATAAGCAGTGGAAAGAGAGTCAAGCTAGAGAGTGCTTGGTTCGATGAAGGCCATGGTGGAGGGGTTTGGAGAGGGGGGAAAAGGTGGTAGAGGGGGGCAAAAATTGGCCAAAGTAACGGCTTGTGGGGGATGTTGAAGAACAGTCGATGACCATGGGATAAAAAGGATGAGGGAAGCAGAAGGGTCATGCCAAGGAGAGTGGATGAAGGACAGGTGGATGGCCAATTGCCAATCCAAGGATGACAAGGGTGAGGAGTGGACATTGGGATGATATCTACATGGGTGATGATGATGATATGGGTTGGCAAAGCAGACATGGTCGACGGAGGGAGGGCAAGCGAGGGAGCAGCCAAAATCTCTATGGCAAGATTTGGCAAAAAGCATTGGGATGCAGCAAGGGTGGATAGAAAGTCCCACTCATTGTGATGATTAGGATGGGTGTCAACAAGCCGACCAATCATGATGTGGCATCGTGCCATGCTCCATAGGGAAAAATGACGAAGGAAGACCTGGAGAATCACCTGCATGACATTGGAAACAGACATTATTGGTTAGCATGGAAAAACCTTAGACGACTTGCCACGTGCTTCCGAAAGTGCCAACTGGAGAACATCTGGTGGGGGAGAATCGTGCCACACCATTAATGGCATCTGGACAATGCCCAAGTTGGCAAGCCTATCAGTGAGCCCATTTGCTTCCCTGTACATGTGGTTGGCTTCCACCTAGATGTGCTGACTCAACAATTCCCTGCATTCCTAGATCAAGGGCTTGATGTTCCATGGGGGATTTTTGTTAGAAGTGATGTAGCCAATGATGTTTAGAGAATCCCCTTTGATGTGGATTTTAAGGTGAGTTTTTTTATCAGATAGAGGCCTCGCCACAATGCCCAAGCCTCAGCCACATTGTTGGTTTGGTGGTTAAGGTTCTCAGTGAAGGCCAAGACAATCTCCCCAAGGTGGTTCCTAATAGCACCCCCTACACCTGCCAGACCAGGATTCCCTTTAGACGCTCCATCAAAATTGAGTTTTAGCCATCCCTCCATCGGGGGATTCCAACAAGCTCTGAACCGGGGATGGGGAGTAGGAGGGGGTAGGGTGGGAATGGGAATGTTGAGGGAATTGAGGATGGTGGCTTCAACCTTGCTGAGTGGGAAGCTTGGCCAAGGGAGAAGTTGGAAATTATCAGATGCATAGGCTAGGGATTTAATGGTCGTGGAAGTGGGGTTGTTTGAGTTGGTGGAGAAAACCCTGTGGTTGCACTCCAACCACACCTGCCAGATGAAGTGATGAAGGTATATTTTCCACAAGAAAGCCACCTTGGGATGCAGGAAAGGGGTGGGCCATTGGATGAAAAAATCCATGAGGGATTTAGGATGGGCCCACTAAACTTGAAAGGTGGAGAGCATGAAATCAAGGCCCTCTTTGGCAAAATCACACTCTACTAGGAGGTGGTTGACGGATTCCCAATTGGACAAGCAAAGGTGGCATCTATTGGGGATCGGGATTCCCCTCTTCATGAGGTTGTCAGTGGTGAGGGATTTGTTTTGGATAGCGGTCCAAGAAAAGAAGCCAATTTTAGGGATAAGACGCTTAATCCAGATAGCATTGAAAGGGATCGGGGAGCCACGAGAGTTAATCATGAGGGAGTGAGCTGACTTAACTGAGAAATCCCCATAATTTATTCTTGCCCAGATCGGATGATCTAGGGTGGCAGAGGTGGGGATTATGGTAGTTCTAAGTAGCTTAGATAGATGGTCTCTCACCCTACCTAGGATAGTCTTCCACTGACCCTACCTATCGATATAATATTTCACCTTGATTCCCCATCTTCTTTCGAGATTCGGTCTGATAAAAAAAACTCAGGGAACTCCTTGAGGGGTTTATCTTTAAGCCACGTGTCTTCCCAGAAGTTAATAATTGATCCTTCACCTAGCTACCATCGGGAGCCTTTGATGATAAGAGGTTTAGCTTGAATAACGACCTTCCAAAAAGCAGATCCATTAACAAGGATGCGACTGTCCATCAAAGACATATTTTTGAGATACTTGCTCTGGATAGTTGAAACCCATTCCACTTTGAAGTTGGTAAATAGTTTCTAGGCCTGTTTTGCCAGGAGGGCTAGATTCATGTTGGTAGACCTCCTCAGTCCAAGGTCTCCTTTGTCCTTCGGTTGGCAGACCTTATCCCAACTCACAAGATGAAATTTTTTGGTTTTCTCTAGGCCCTCCCATAGGAACTTTTTTTGGATCTGCTCAATTTTGAAATGAACCGATGCGGGAGCTTTGAAGACAGACATGAAATAGATTGGGATGCTTTGGAGGACAGCCATGGAGAGGGTTGCTTTGGCTACTTGAGATAGAAGGGAGCCTTTCCACGCTGCAAGCTTGTGTCTGATCCTGTCAATAACGTTGTCCCACATTGACTCTTTCAAGATTTTGGTGAACAGGGGGAGACCTAGGTAGGAGGTGGGGAGATCCATGATGCAACACTGAAGGATGCGGGTAATATTCCTCTGCCTGTTGCCTGGAGTGTTCAGAAAATAACATTTTCTCTTAAGGTAGTTGATTTCCTACCCTATAGCAGAGGCATAGGTATCAAGGATCCCTTTGATAGATTTGGCTTGGATGATAGAGGAGACAGTTGCAATGATGGTATCATCAACAAACTATTGATGGGATAGGGGAGGGGATTCAGAAGAAGCCTTGATCCCTATAATACACCATGGCATGCATGTCTATTTGAAAGCTCTACCTAGGGATTCGACAAGGATAATGAACAGGAAGGGGGATAAGGGATCTCCCTGCCTAATTCCTCTGAGGCTAGGGAAATAACCAGCAGCTAAGCCATTGACTAAAACTGAGAACCAAGGATCTGAGATGCATCCCTTAATGAGGTTAATCCATTCTGTGTGAAAACCAAACCGGGATAGGACTTTCAGGAGAAACCCTCTATCCACTCTATCAAAGGCTTTGTTGATATCCAGTTTTAGGAACATGGCCGCTTTCTTGTTGCAGAGGGTTGAGTGGAGCATTTCATGAAGGGAAATGATGCTATCAGTAATGGATCTTCCTTCAACTGAGCTACCTTGGCAAGGATCAATGATGGAGGGGAGAATTTTCTTTAGCCTTTGGGCGAGGGACTTGGTTAGGATCTTGTAGATGATGTTGCACAAACTGATGGGCCTGAAGTCACTCATGATTTTGCACAGAGGGCTTTTAGGGACCAGGGCAATGAAGGTGGAGTTAGTCCCGCGGGGGATGATCTTGGTATGTTGGAGCTCCATGATAGCATAGCAGACATCTTGCCCTACTATATCCCAGAAAGTCTGGAAGAAACAGGGGGGAACCCATCTAGACCTAGAGCCTTGTCCACCTTCATGGAAAATAAGGCACTCTTGATTTCCTTCTCAGACAAGGGTTGGATCAGAGATTGATTCATTTTGGGGGTGACCAAGGGGGGATGTTTTCCAATAGGGCTTCCTGGGCTACGGAGTTGGTGGGGAGGGCGGTACCCAACAAGTTGCTAAAAAAGGATGAGGCTTCCTCTCGGATCTTGAAGATATCCTGAGAGACAGTTCCATCTTGCAAGGTGAGCTCTTTGATCTTGTTAGTACTTCTGTTGCACAAAGTAGAAGCATGGAAGAACCTTGTATTAGCATCCTCATCCTTGAGCCAGAGATCCCAAGATTTCTATCGCCAGAAGGTCTCCTCTTTGGCAAGAATGTTGTGATATTCAGCTAGAAGTTGTCTTTCTTCATTCCTCAGCTGAGGGGTCCACTGATCATGTTGGATTTGTTGTTCTAACATTTTGAGTTGGCTCAACATCTCCTCTTTGGCCTTGAAGATATTTCCAAACACTTCCCTATTCCAGATTTTTAGGTTTTCTTTGATGGATTTCAGCTTCTGGGATACCTGAGAGATAGCTGACCCTGGAGTAGGGGTGTTCCACCACTCCCCAATCCTCTGGTGTAGGTCTAGGTGATGAATCCACATGTTCTCAAATCTGAATGGGGTCTTGAAATATGGGGCCTTATTCGATTCCAGGAGGAGAGGGGAATGATCAGAGCCGATTCTAGGGAGAGGGATCAAAGAAGTGTCTCCAAATAGGGGAATGGCCTGTTGAGATAGGAAAAACCGATCCAGTTTGACTTGGATGTGTTCGACCCCAGCTCTTTTGTTGCTCCAGGTGAATTGGCTGCCTCTGATCTAGATGTCCATGAGCTCATTCTCAGAGACAAACTCCTGGAAGTCTCTGATGCTTTTGGAGGGAGTGCATGCACCTCCTTTCTTGTCAGAGTGGAAGAGGGGGGAGTTGAAATCCCCGGCTACCATCCACGGAAGGTTGGAGAAAGCCTCCTTCATAAGAGATAGGGATCTCCACATGCTGCATATTTCCATGGGATTATTGGGGGCATAGATGTTGGACAACACCCAAGTGAATTTGTTTTCTTTGTAGTAGAAAACCAAATTTAGGGTTTTGTTGGAATAGGAGATGACTCTACCTTCTACCTTTTTAGGGTCCCAAAAACACAGGAGGCCTCCCGTCGATCCTTCAGCTGGGTATGAAGCCCACTGGCCCTTCTTCCATATTTTCTAAACTATATTATGAGTTCTTTTAGTATCCATTTTAGTTTCTTGAAGGATGAGTATAGAAGGTTTGTACTCTTTCCTTATGGTGTGAGCTAACCTCTGTTTGCTCATGTTGTTAAGACCTCTGATGTTCCAGGAGAGGATATTCATCTAGATGTTTTGCTAGGTTTCTTGCCTCCCTTGTTCTAAATAGGGGGAGGTTTGGGATTCTTAGTCTCATCCTTAGTTTGGTTGAACAAAGTGGGGCACAGGGTTAGTTGCACTCCATTCATAATATGGTCATCGGTATCCTTCTTGTTTTGCTCCTGGTTGGATGGCCGGCCTCTTTTCTTCTCACCCCCGGTGTCTATGGGCCCTTTTTTGCTCCTGGTGATGATGGAGCTGAAATCTGCTTTGGAGTGGGAGGGACTGGAAGCATCTTCTAAGGATTCAGGGCATGACCCGGAAGGGGACAAGGGTTCTTTCGAGGGACAAGAAAGAGGGGCACCCGACTGGAGGAGGGGGTTGGGGTCAAACATGGGATCAGGATGGGGGATGATGGGAGGGAGGGAGATGTCAGGGATGGGGATAGAAGGCCCAAAAATGGAGGGGGATGGAGGGGGATGGGGATTGGAGGAGGGGTTATGCATAGGAATGGATTCTGTGAAGAGAACCTCATCATTTGTAGTGCTTAAGGGTCCAAATATGTTAGGGAAAGTAAACATAGAACATACCTGATCAGAGTTTGAAGATGGATTGTTGATGAGGGGTTCCTGGTGAGCAGCTTGCTTCCCCTTGTCACTTTCTATTTGGGTGCTCCAAACTCCCTTGGACCGGTTATAACGCTCTCCCATCTGGATCTGATTGGAGCAAGGAGGGGGAGGAGCTTTGATAGGAGCTTCCCATTGGGGCTTGAGGGAAGGACAGTGGGATCGGAGGTGCCCCTAGGATTTGCATTTGATGCAGAACGCAGGTTTGTTCTCATATTCAAAATCTTGGCACCATTGGAAGTCCCCATAAATGAGGTTTAAGTGGGTGGGGAGTTGGGAGGAAAGGTTGGCATTGACACAGATTTGGGCATGGCCCATGCGGGATCGGGCTTTAGTTGCAGGGTCAATCGCTACAAGTTCCCCAATGTAACCCCCTATCCATCAAAGGACATCTTCATAGCAGAACTGGATGGGGAGCTCTGGGAGACGGACCCATATTGGCACGAAGTTGATGTCTTGAGTTTGGGGGTTGAAATATTCCCCCCATTTTCTTAAAAATAGACTTTTCCTGCCAAAGAACCAAGGTCCCCCAGTGAGGATCCGAGCATAATCATCCTGGTTGTTTAGGAATATCAAGAAGAAACCCCGAGAGAGGGCCACCAACTGAAGGCTTCCCACCGTGCACCATTTGAACCTAGCCCATTTGCGAATAGACTCCATATCAGGTCTTCCTCCCACGAACTTGCCCACCAGAGAGAGGGATTCATTGGAGAGTTTTTCTACCATGAAAGATATGGAAAAGACCATATTCTCCCTTGATACGATCACAAGGGGATGGTTTGCGATTATTGTGGTGCTAGGAGAAGCCTTACCCATAACCTTCTCTAGGTACAATAGAGGGGCATCGGTTTTTCCTATAGGGTCTAATTCGAGGCCCTTGGTCCCATCCTCTGAAGGAGGAATCTCACCCTGATCTAGGTCCCCATATGGGGCCTAAGAAATCCCACCCGAATAAATCTCGCCAACAAAAACCCCACCATTTGTAGAGGTTGCTAAGGAAGTCATTCTCTCCTATGCAATCCAATTTTTCCAATTTCTTAAAATTCACTTGCAATAAATATATTACCTTGTCACACTAATTTGCTATTCTTTGTTCTTCATCGCTGCAGCAGAATTTGGTGCACATATACCCTAGCAACACTCGAGGGATCTCTAGACTATAGAACTAGGGCTTTGAATTCTTGTAGGTGCTCGATGATGGTAGAAGGTGCCCAGAGGCACTTGATGATGATAAGAGACACCTAGAGGCACTCGATAATGATAGGAGGTGCTCAAAGGTGCTCGGTAATGATAGGAGGTGCCCAAAGCCACTCGAGGAACTCAAAGGGGCATTTTGGGGACTAAAGCAGAATCTATAGAAGTAAATTTTATTTAGGCAAAGTGGACGACGATGGATGCAGGGGCGAAGATGAGTGATATAACTTAAACTTCAAAAAACCTAAGGTTTAGGAAATTTTTTGTTCATTTCTTAATGTTTTTATGTTTAATGTCTATTTTTATTTTTCTCGATTTTTAGATTTATAGACAATGTTTAATGTATTTCATGGTTGCATTGTTGAATATCTGGAAACAGAGGAGTCATTTTATTCCTTAGAAATTTGCGTCTAACTTATTTCAAGATGTGCAAATGCAGTTCCGGTTAAGTTGGGTTACACTCGAAAAACTCTCACATCTCGGGTTTTGCATGATAGGGTAGCATAAAACTGCCATTAGTTTATTTTCTAGATTTTTTGCATTTTATTTCCATTTTCATTTTTTTTTTTTAATTTTCGCCAATTAAAATAAAAATCGAAAAACATTCAAATTCCAAAAAAATAATACATGGGTGTGAAGAATGAGATATAATATTTCATCTGAAACAAATTTGAACTCATTCCAAAGTCATTTTGATTTTATAAAAATTGTTGAAAAATGTTGTTTTATGTAGATTTTTATAATTTAGGAATTTTATTTTTTCATAGTTTAAAAGCAAATCAGATTTTTTTAGTTTTACATTTTTATTTGTAGGCATAAATGAACTTCCCTTTATGAAAATTTCAATTTCATTAAATGGGGGTAAATTTTAATGGCATTCCATAAGCTATCATTTTCGGAGAAATAAATTCGCCTTTCTTTATGAAAATTATGATTTCATCAAAGAGAGGTAATTTATACATTACATCAAAGGCTATTGTTTTAAAGCATTAAATTATTTCTTCTTTATGAAAATTATGATTTCATTAAATAGGGATAGTTAATAATGACATTTCAAGATCATGTAATAAATTGCTTTCTTTGTGAAAATTAATTTCATCAAAGAGAGGTAATTTATTTATTATATCAAAGGCTACTATAGCTACAAAATGGGTCATCCAAATTATTCCATATTGAGGTTTAAAACAAAAACAAAAAAATCATCATTTTAAATTCATGTTTAGAGAAAGGTTTTAATCTTCTACTTCATGCTTAAAGTAGGATTTAATGCAAGATAAAAATTGCTTAAAATCTAATTAATAGAGGAAGATAAAATCTACCTAAAATCCTCCAAGATAAAAGGAATTAAGGCATTATATCGTGGTCATATGAGGGTCAATTCACATTTATATTTCTTTAATTTTTATGAACAATCATTAATATAGCATGGTAAAATAAACCAACACATGCCCCTTGTTAACAGTTACATGCAATCACTAAGGTATTCCTAGCACTTAATTTGATATATCTTCATTGAGATTACTAATACACATGTGCAATGCTTATATAGCGAAACCTTGGAGAAGTTTTGTTTTAAATTCTTTGCAAGAGAGGGTTTTGTGATCAAAATTCTAGTGTGAGTGTGGTTTTGCAATTGGGCAAAATTACCACTCAATAGTAGCCTACTCTAACCATTGAGTAGGGGTGATGGAAGGAGTATCTAATGAATGTCAATAAATGATAATGGATCAACATGAGTGTGAGGACTAATCTATAATGATGCACAAGCATATCAACAACAAGGAATCTAAATCACAAGGTGTCATCCAACAACTCTTGTAAATGACTATGATAGTAAAGGTGACAACACCATTAAATATAATCTTTGACTTACATGATGTTAATGGGAAAATGGCAAGATCATTTCTATGTATTGGTTTGTGTAATCACATATTGTCATCTTCTAGTGGTTAAAATATAAGGCATAAGCAATAATTAGTTGATCAATGCATAGCATGGTTGGGGTATACACTAATGCATGTAATCATTAACATAGGATAAATTGTGAATCCACTCCTAAAAAAGACATAAAATAATTTAGTTTGATAATGTTATGGCCACCCAATTTTAGACTATTAGGAGCTAGCCAAGTTGGAATTGAAGTGAAGGGTATTCAAAATAAATTATAAGCATTACCAAAATAAACCTAGAGTTATAATAATTGATGGATTAATTATCAATCTAGGATTTATTTTTTCTACCAAGACTTTTCTTGTATGCACGTGCTCATATAAGATGTTTGTGTCTAGGGTAGTTATGAACAAGAAAGAAATTTGTAAGAAAATAAAAACCTAAACTAATAGCTAATGGTTTCCTCCTTCATATGTATAAATAGAACCCTTCCTTGTCATACATGAAGGATATCATGATCCCTTATATGAATCATAGGTCAAACAACATGAGGATGGACTAAAATAAAAAAAATAGTATTATTATAGATGAATGTTAAGAGGGAAAAATCTTATCCTTTATAACAATCTCCCCCTTTACTAGGGTTTGTAAAATAATGGATGTTTATTACCATAACCATTATAGATAAAGTCTACCTAAATATATCCCAATATGTATCCATTAGTTTAGTTTGTAAATTTTTTTAGCCAATCTATTCTTCGAATTTGTCCTACTCTAAGATTAGAGGATTGGTTGTGTAATGGTTGTAACAACTCAACCAACCTCATCTCAATATTTTTCCTATTATAGAATTAGAGGATAGGTGAGATAAATAGTTACAACGTTTCAACCAATTTAGCTAGATACTTAGCTTATTTTTGTCCTATTCTTATTTGTTTATTTCCCAACAAAAGTCCTCATCCTCAACACCACAAGAGCCCTATTTGTATTTATCTATTATATTATTATTAAATGAGTGGATAAAGAATAGTTTTACATCATGATGATAGTTGATAACAACCTAGTGACTTCTATTTTTTGTACATCATCTTTCTATATTTATAATCCATGTACAATTCATAGTCCATCCTGTGCATAATCTACCCTAAATATAATCTACCCTAGGCATAATCTATACATTGGCCATGAGCTACACAAGATAAAATATACTCAAGCCATAGTCTGTGACATTCACAATCCACCAAATTGAATGAATTCACACAAGTTAGACATGTGATAGTATATAACCTCCAAATTGTAACCTATTGGTCCAATTTGTGACTATAAATGCAATTCTAATATTATAACATGGAATTTTTAACCTGACATATACAATAAGTGATCATATTTCATAGTCCATAATGAAATAAAAACATCATTTTCATCCCTAATATGAGCCCTATAAAATAATATTTCTTGGAATTACCAATGATCACTTTGTAAAAGAAGGCATGCAATAAATTCTTGTATTGAAGCTAGTTGGAGATTGCAAAAGTAAATCAAAATCAGGAGAAATGTAGCTTAATTTGAATAAGGAATATCATAAGTACATATTCACTATAAATACTTATGTCAGTCAACAAGGATATTGCTTTCTTAGATGAGTCAACCTAGATATTTATACAAAGTGCATATAAAGACTAACATGAAGCCTAGTGGTAATGGTGTCCTAGAAATTAAGGATACTTGGAATATGAGTATCACTACAATGGTGGTTTCCCCCTTTAGAATATGGAAAATTATGAGGTATAACACATGAAATGCTACTTTTAAATGTTGAATAAAAAGGTATCAATAAGGGAAAGGTGTAAATGCTCAAAAAATTTGAAATTAAAGAATTGAGAAATGTCATAAGAATAAGAGATAAACAAAGTGGAACTAGTGCACAAGTGGAGGAAAGAACAATCTATGTGTCTTCCAAGTTTTGCAAAGTATATAATTGACAACACACAATTGGATGAAAAATCGATGCACCAAAGACTATTTAGTATTATAAAAATAGGATACAAAACACTGCAATATAACTCTATTATAATATATAAACAATGGTATACAATAGAAATAACTTAAAAATATATATGGATACACTATGCACTTAATGTATATCCTACACAACAGTTATTTGCAATCCATAATGGCCTAGTCTTCTTACAAAACATAGAATTGCCTTGACCAACATCAACCAATGTATACTTCAATTAACAACATCCATCAATAGTATCCCCAACATCTCCCACATTGATGAATACCTATAATTACAACAAGGCCAATAGGTGGTTAGAAATTGTCTAATTATCATTGAAATACCCAAATACACCTAAAATTTAAAATAGCTTGTCATATTATATTAATCACTATAAACAAATATATTGCCACTCAAACATAATAATAATTACATTTATAGAGAAGAAAATTGGGTAGCATATAATTTAGCCAAGCACAGTGTTGATATTCTTCTTGGTGAAATTCAAAATTTAGAAGGAAATTGTCTAAGGGATATTTTATCTCTTATTTAAAATGATTGCAAGTAGTTGATTGTGAAAAACATAGTTTTTTTAGAAAGACAATTAAATTTGATAGAATGAAGCAGAGTTGCATTAAACAAAAACACAAACAATCCACCTAAAGCAAAAGAAAATGCAAAATGAGCCAAAGCTTTTCTTGTATTACTATTCTAAAAGTAGAGCTTACAGAGACCAATGCCATACAAATTCGAAATTCCCCCTCAAATACCTTGTTTCCCCTTTTCTCGCCTAGAACAATCTATTTGAAATTTGAATTTCGGGGGCAAACTTCCCGAGGTCATAACTCATCGCTTGTTGCTTGAAACGACTTTTGACACATGTTTTCAGAAATCTCTTGAAGGGATTTATGGCTCGGTATTGTTTTTACACAAATACTACCATATTTCAGCCCTTAAAAATACCTCTAAGGACTTCAAAATTGACCTCCAAGTTTTACTAGCAAGATTTTCACTAGTTTTGACATGGTAGAAGACCTTAAAATTTACATATCTCCCAAACCACTCAATATATTGGGATGATTATTTTGAATTTGGGTCTATTTCTCCATCCTCTAAAAAACTAAATAAATTTTATAGAAAAAATCAAAAAAATACTATTTTTGGTGACGCAATATCTCTCTTACACTGTTGGATGCTCCTACATCAAACACCTAGGGTAAATTGAGAAGTGACCTTCACTTATTTGTTGTTGGAGGAAAACCAAGGTGGTCAACCTTTATATTTAACAACCAAGATGAATCTTCAATAGGCTTACCCTTCCATTTAACCAGATATTCCTCATACTGTATGTTCCTTGTACTTCTACTAGTGCGGGTGTCTAGGATTTCTTCTATCTCTTCCTTCTCTGGAGTAGACACTAGAATATCCCAAATTTTTGTTACTGGCCCCTCATCATTATCCCCTTCATGATATTCTACCAAATTATAAATTTTGAACATAGGTAATATGTTAATCCCATTCAGAAATTCTACTTCATATGCATTACCTAAATCCTATTTCTCTACGATCTTGCATGGGCCAATATTCTTCATTTTTAGCTTGTTATAGGTTTTAACAAGAAACTTTTCTTTTCTCAGGTGAACCATAACTTCATCTCCCACTTGGAATTACTTAAACCATTGCTTTTGGTCTACCCTTGTCTTGTACTGAGTGTTCATCTTGTTAATATGTTTCTTTACCTCCTCATGCAAATTCTTTAGGTGCTCTGCAAAGTCCTCAGCCTCAGCACTACTCTTTTCCCCTTTGTCCATATTTCTCAACTCAAAAGCATTCCTTGGGCTTCTCCCATACACAATCTAGAATGGGGATTTATTAGTACTCTTATTGATAGAATTGTTATAATCAAATTCTTCCTATGGTAAAACCAAGTCCCACCCCTTGGGCTTATCTCCTACTAACCATCTCAGTAGGTTACCTAAACTCCTATTCACCACCTTTGTTTTTCCATTAGTCTGTGGGTGGTATGAATAATTGAATTTCAAATATATCTTCAATTTCTTCCACAAATTCCTCTAGAAATACCCAATAAACTTGGTATCCCTATCTAAAACAATACTCTTTGGTAGACCATGTAGTCATACCACCTCTTTGAAAAAAACCCTGCAACATGAATTGCATCATTAGTTTTCTATAAGGGAATGAAATGTGCCATCTTTTAAAAAATGTCAACTACCATAAATATGGAGTCATTCCCCCTCTATGTCATTGGTAGACCAATAACAAAATTCATGCTAATATCTTCCCATGGTTTCTCTAGTACAGGTAATCATTGATATAATCCAGTGTTCTACTTCACACCCTTGGCCCTATGGCATACTCTGCAACTTTGCACAAATATATTCACATATTATTGTAACTATAGCCAATATTAGTTCTCACTAATGAGGGCAATGGTCTTATCTTGACCAAATTTTCCATCAAACCCTCCATTATGCTTCTCCTTGACCAAATTCTCTCTCATTGAACTCCTTGGAATGCACAATTGGTTTCCTCTAAATAACATTCCATCTTGGATTATAAAATCCAACCATTTAGTCCTGTCCAAAGTAACAGGTGCTAAGCAAACACTCCAAGCCTCTACAAAATATGGATCTTCAGGGTACAAACTCTTAAGTTCATCAAATCCTATAACCTCCACCTTCATTTTTGTCAACAAGTTCTGCCTTCTACTTAAGGCATCTACAAATTTGTTTGACTTCACACTCCTATGCTTCAACACAAAGGTATAACTCTACAAAAACTCAACCCATTTTAAGTGCCTCTGATTTAATTTTCCTTGACTATTAATATATTGTAAGGCTTTAATATTAGTATATAGAACAAAATATTTTGGCAACAAATTCTTTAGAGCCTGAACTATAGCATAAAAATCCTGATCATATATAGAATACTTCTTCCTAGCATCATTAATATTCTCACTAAAATAAGTAATAATTATACCTTCTTGACTCAATACAAATCCTATGGTGCTACCACTAGCATCACAATCTACCTAAAATACCTTATTAAAATTTGGAAGTGCCAAAACAAGTTGCTCTATGACTTTCTTCTTCAACATATCAAAACTCCTATCTACTCCTATAGTCCACTTAAACTCCTTCTTATCCCCTTTCATTGTCTCTGTTAGGGGTGCACAAATATTGCTAAAATTTGTAATAATTTTTTTATAAAAACTAGCTAGACCATGGAATGATCTTACCTCTATAATTCTCCTTGGGGTAGGCCATTCAATGATAGCCCTCACCTTTTCTGGGTCCATTTTGAGACCTTTAGCTAAGATGACAAATCCTAGGTACACCAAATCCTTCTTCACAAAACCGCACTTCTTCAAATTAATTAGCAACTGCTCCTCCCTCAGCCTCTCAAAAACTCCTTGAATATGTAGCAGGTGCTCCTCCAAAGTCTTACTAAAAATTAAAATATCATCCAAATAGACAATGACAAATTTTCCTGGAAACTCCTTCAATACCTAATTCATAAGCCGCATGAATGTGCTTGGTGCATTGGTTAGCCCAAATGGCATGACCAACCACTCATATAAACCCTCTCTAGTCTTGAAAGCTATCTTCCATTCATCTCCTTCTCTGATATAAATCTGATGGTACCCACTCTTCAGGTCAATCTTTGTGAACTACTTGGCTCCACTCAATTAATCCATAATGTCATCCATCCTTGGTAATGGAAATCTATATTTTATGGTGATCTTGTTAATATCTCAAGAGTCTATACACATTCTCCACTCCCCATATTTCTTTGGTGCTAGTACTTCAGGTAATGCACAAGGATTTAAGCTCTCTCAAATCTATCCTTTTTTTAGTAGCTCTTGGAATTGTCTATTTAGATCCTCACTTTCTACAGGAGTCATTCTATGAGATGTCTTATTAGGTAAACTAGCTCCTGATACCAAATCTATGTGGTGACCGATCTTCATCACTGGTGGCAAACCCTCAAGTACATTATTTGACACAATGTCTGGGAATTCTTCCAATAGACCTAAGACTTACATTAGGATATCTATACCTTCTTAATTCTTTACTCTATAAAATAATGCATAGCACATATGCTCATTCTTTAGACCATCCAAAAACTTTCTATCATCAACTAAATAGATTTTTGCACTACTACATACCTTTTCATCCATATCCTTCAGGGGATTTAGCTTGTGGCACACTCCATATTTTGTCAAGGAGTAAGTTTTGGCATGCCCATCATTTATTACATGTCGATCAAACTACCATGGTCTTCCCAATAGCAAATGGTAAGCATCCATAGGTAGGATGTCACACAGGACCTCATCACAATAACTTACAATATTAAATTTTACTAAACACTGCTCACTGACCAAAGCCCTATGGTCCTTCTGCAACCATGTAATCCAATATGGATGTGGGTGTCTCCTTCTCTCTAATTGTAACTTGGTAACCATACCTTTCAAAACTATGTTATCAGTACTACCATTATCAATGATAACATTACACACCTTACCTGCACATTTACACCTTGTGCAGGATAGACTATCTCTAATCTGGATCTTTCTCCTCATTCAACAAGGCTCTCCTTGTGACCTATTGGCATTTTTGCCACATTGTTTTGATTGTTACTTATTCATGCATAAACTATTGAAGTTCTCACTCCTCTATGTTTCTCTACGAGTTTTGGTGCCAAAGTAGCTAAGTCCAAAGACTATCGCGATATCGTGACCAAAAGCAACATGGAGAGCACGACTTCAAAACTATCACGATATCGTGACATGTCACGTTATCATGGGTTTTTAGAGGAGAGAGAAACCAAAGTTGAAGAATGTCACAATATCGTGATGTGTTCCAAAATCGTGGTCAAAGTTGTCAACGAAGGCAGAGCAGTGAAACAGTCGTGATATCACAACATGTCGCATTTTCATGACTTGCGATAGCCATGGAGCAGAGTGATAGAAAAGGTCACGATATCGTGACATAATTGAGCAAATGCAATGTCGATGAACCTCGTCGTGATTTCACGACAAAAAAGTGTACAAGGAGCAAAATTTAGAAACGTCGTGATTTCGCGACATTTTTGAAGATGAGGCCAAGCATGAGCAAGACGTCACGATATCACGACAGGAAGCAGCAATATTAGAAAAAGCAAGGAAACGTCACGATTTCGCGACATATTGTGGAGAAAAGGCTAAATAGAGAAATATGTCACGATTTCACGACATGTTTTGGTTTCGCTACTTGCAAGAGGATGAAGGCCAAGAAAGAGAAAACTATCACGATTTCACGACGTGTTGCAGTTTTGCGGGTATACAGAAGAAAAGAAAAACATGGGGAAAGAATGTCGTGAAATCACGACAGGTCATAGTTTCGAGGGAGAAAAGCAAGGAAAGAGTAGAATAGTACGAAATGTCATGATTTTACGACCTAAGGTGACGAAGGAGAACAAAGAGCCAAATACGTCGCGATTTCGTGACATGTTTGGTTTTTGCGACCCAAAGTGGCAAAAGTGTACGAAGAAGGAAAATGTCATGATTTCGCGACATGTCGCGTTTTCACGACCCGTCACAATTTCACGCCAGAAAGTAGTTCAATGGCCCGATGAAGTATTGTGATTTCCAAGGATTAAAAGCTCTCCAAAATTTAATGTTTTGCTACTTTCCAATGTGTGCAAGATAGAAGAACGTGCTCAGGCCTATAGAAGCCACCAGAATTGAAGACGCATACATTATTCAAAGCTTATGTTCGTGATTTTCTAATGGTCTAAGCATGCTCTGAGAATGACCATTTAATGAAGACGACCAATTCCTGGTTTCATTCAATTTTTTATTTCTCTGAGGCTGGTTTAAGGGGATCGCTCCTTTCTTCTGATGCACATTTTGTGGATCTCGAGAAAGTTTGTTTCATATTTTAAATGCTGCAAAGAGGCAAGACCTCTATAAATATCAATGTATATCTCAAGAACAACCATTGGGAGTTTGAGAGACATGTTGCATGAAAACATTCAAGTTCTCTGCATAAATAAGAGATATTTGGCCTCTAATTTTGCAAGCATCTTTCTGTGTGATTTCCTTCTATTTCATGCATTTCTCAATTATGCTCATCTTTCTAATCTTTTGTTAGATTTAAATTCTGCATCTGAGTTTGAATATTTCTAATGAGAAAGTGAGTTCTAGAATGCAATCCTGGAGGTTATCTGCGCAAGGTCGTAAGTGGATTATGCTGCATTCTGTTATTATATGTTGTTCATATGCTTGAGGTTAAATTCTTGCTGATAATCTTTCCCCGATCATACAAATTTGACCTGTGGCCATATTTCCCATCTCTTTCCATAATTTCC
The DNA here is from genome assembly GCA_028583015.1 of Wollemia nobilis. Lineage (NCBI taxonomy): Eukaryota > Viridiplantae > Streptophyta > Pinopsida > Araucariales > Araucariaceae > Wollemia > Wollemia nobilis. The sequence goes on along the minus strand of JAQPPZ010017013.1, from coordinate 1,569,610 downwards.
CATTTATTTCTACATATTTCCAATTCCTTTCCTACAACTTTAGTCTGAAATCAAGCTTAGATTTAGTAAGGGAACCAGCCCTCTCTAGATATTGATCTGGGATACATTTCTTTCTCTCGACCTTTCAATGTTGGCTGGGTCTAAGGCACATAGATGTAGAAAATCCTTTCTTGTGGCAGATTCGTGACCAACATGACCATAACTTCTCCTCTTTCTGCTTCCTTAGAGTGCTCAGATTCAACAAATTCATCTACAACAACAGCTCAGGTATTACCTTTAGGCCTCTTATTTATCCTCTCTTGGTGTTGTGGACACTTGTATGCTTGATATCCTCCTTCCCCATACTAGAAATAGGTTCCACGAAATCCTCCTCTTCTAGTCCCTTGTCTAGACCTTCCTCTTCCTCTTTGGTAGCTATTATTTTGCTCATAGGGGTGATAAGTATTCTCCCCCTTCTGGTCTTGACCGTTGCTTGCTTCTCCATTCTTATTTTGGTCCTCCTTTCACCCTCCATTTGTTCTACCACCATTTCTCCCACCATGACCTCTTCCTCTCTATTTTCTTTCAAATCTCTTGTTTAGCTTCTCTTATACTTTCAAGGCTAGTAAGCAACTTCTATGGTGGTCATCCTGACTAGACTCAGCTCCTCCTAAAAACTTACTCTCAACCAATTTATGTAATGAGCTATCTTCTCCTTTTTGGCCTTACAATGGCCTGTTCTGATTATAATCTTATAGAACACATCTGTGTATTATTTGATAGAATTGCTTGACTGCCTCACATCCTGTATTTTCTTTAGTAGATCCAACTCGTAATTAGCTAGAATGAACTACCTCTTCAACTTCTCCACCATTTGCTTCCACCTTGTTATCCTTTCCTTCCCTCTTATATTTCTATCCAGCTGCACTACCTTCCACCAAATACTAGCATGACCCTTCAGCTTGGTCTTAGCAAACTTGACCCTATCAATATCTTCAACCTCCTCATACTCAAACTATTCTTCCATGTCATTGATCCAGTCGATCAACTCTTCTAGTTAAGATTTCCAGAATACGTTGAAACCTCCATCTTCGGTCTCTTCCTAGTCTGGGATATAGCTCTATAAAATCTAGCTTGTGTAGGGTCTACTACCTCTTCTTATTCCTTGAACTGTACCTCTTCTTATTCAACTTCATATTCACTCCCATCTTCTCTCCTTGGCTCAAACCCTCTACGCAGCTCCTCTTGCAGAGCTTGAACTTGCCTCTACAAAGCTCTAAAATCCTATTTTGGAACCATAGCATTTCTCCCACCACCATGGTTTCTTTGTGGAGGCATTTTGCTCATATTTCTCACAAAACCTAACCACAAATCTTGGTGTAAACTACCTCAAATCTGGAAATCTATTTACACACTCAGGAACTCCTGCTCTGATACCACTTGAAGTAGAGTTGCATTTAACAAAAACACAAACAATCCACCTAAAGTAGAAGAAAATGTAAAATGAGCCAAATATTCTCTTGTATTATTGTTCTGAAAGTAGAGCTTACAGATACCAATGCCATACAAATTCAAAATTCCCCCTCAAATACCCTATTTCCCATTTTCCCACCTAGAACAATCTATTGAAAATTTGAATTTCAGGGGTAAACTTTCCAAGGTCATAACTCATCGCTCGTTGCTTGAAATGACTATTGGTGCATGTTTTCAGAAATCTCTCAAAGGTTTTTGTGCCTTGGTTTTGTTTTTACACAAATACCACCATATTTCAGCCCTTAAAAATGCCTCTAAGGTCTTCAAAATTGACCTCCAAGTTTTACTAGTAGGATTTTCACTAGTTTTGACAAGGTAGAAGACCTTAAAATTTACATATCTCCCAAACCGCTCAGGATATTGGGATGATTCTTTCAACATTGGATCTATTTCTCCATCCTCTAAACAATTAAACAAACTTTAGAACAAAATGAAACAAATAAAATTTTGGTGATGCAAGATCACTCTTACACTATTGGATGCTCCTGCATCATAGAAATGGAAATGAAGAATATCTTTGATAAAAAGGAAATTTGAATATAGTTTAATTGAGCTGATAAGAAATGTAATTTTTGGTAATTCAAAGGAAATAATTTTGGTTGTGAAAAATTATATCTAAAGAATATTTTCTTAATGAAATTCTCAATAATATTTTCAATATAATTGATGTTAAATGTGTTCAATGGGTTGACTGGTTATCATGGTGATGACTCAAGTTTAAGTGCCATTAGATATTCTCCCCATATTAAATTAATTATGTTAATGTGGGCCATATAATAACAAAGTTGGGGATAATCCTTGGGCAAAATTGGTAAAAAATATACCCCACGACTATGGAAACTAAACCAAATATTCCCCATCAACATGGTGATTATCAATTCAAAAATAAAGAAAACACTGCAAAAGTACCTTTCATCTAAAAAAGTAATAATGATAAGAAAAATCATAAAGCGATGAAGAAGTTAACGTGTTACTACATCAATATTGTGCATATTCAAAAGAATCACAAGTAAAAGAAATTTGATTCCAAAATATGTTTGGATCACATTGCTCAAAATAAGGACTAACCATTCACTACTTTACCATGCTCAAAATATGTAAAAGATAACAATATCTATTACATTTATTTTACTGCCACTCATCATGACTAGAAGAGAAAAATATATCTAGAGTCATACAATATTATACCAAACAAGAGTGGAACAATGACCTTCAAATATTAGGTAGTTTTATGTAGTGCTCCACCCAAGCACTAAATTTTAGAAGTTAGGGGATTTGAAAAGGTACCCATTCAAATATCTAATGGAGAAAATACTTAAATAAGCAATTTACATTTTATTTCAAGCTTAAAAACAACTTGATCTCAATCAATTAGATAGAAAAAATAAAAAATATAATTAAGAACATTAAATTAGTTTCCAATAGTTCAAAAAAAGTTCTATAAGTTATTGGGTAGTTCTAGAGGAAGCAAAGCCCTTATTTCTGACGTTTTGAAAAAATATTGAATATGACATGAAATGATAAGCCATTTGAACTAGTACTATTTTCAAGTGGGAGGTAAGCAAAATATGGTGCATGGACTTCCTACCATTAAGAGTAAAAAATTATTTTATTAATAATGTATTATGGAAAAGTTATATGGGAAGCTATTTAAGAAAGGCAAGGCTTGATGAGGTAGTAATATTTTTTTTTGAATTAGTTATATGGGATTGAAATAGATCCCAATCATATTACATTATGACCACACTCTGGTATTACAACAAGCTTGGAAATTATGCATGTATTATCTGGAAATATTCAAACCTTGGTCTCCTCCTTGAAGGTTGAGAAATGTAACTGATTGAGCTAATACCATTTGATGAGATAATAAGATATTGATTTAGATCTATGAACATACATTCATAAAAAGAGGTGCACTTCATCACTTTTAATGATTATTTCTCAAGTAGCATATGAATATATCTTTTAAATAAGAAGAGACAAGAACACCATGCATTCAAAGAATTTAAGGCCACTTTTGAGAATGAGTATTGAGAGACAATTAATATTCTTTGAAAAAACAATGGAGGAGAGTACCAATATGATTTGTACAACCAGATGCATGGCATAAAATGATATTTCACAACTCCACTCTAAAGTAAAATGATGTATTTGAAATTATGAACATGTTGGTCAAAAGAATCAGCTCCATGATGAAATCATGTGATATTACTTCATCACCTTTGGAATAATCTGTTCAAACTACTATTCATTTGAGTAATGCATGCCCAACAAATATTTTCAAAAATATAATTATCAAGGAAGATTGGTTAGTAGTAAGGTACATTGTTAGCTACCTTCATAATTTATGTGCTATCTATATGCATGTGCCAAATGAAAATGGATGAAAGATTAAAAATAAATTGAAAAAATGTATCTTCTTAGTCTTTAACAAATCAATAAGAACTCTAATATGTTGGTTACAATATATATATTAGTATGGAATTGCACTAGATCTAGAAAAAATCCAATATAGTGAGGGTAATTTTCATTGAGAGGGTCATAGAGAGAGACCTCTCTATAATTTTATAGGTAAATTTTATCCACTTCAAGCTTCTTAGTGGTCCAATGCCTAATGTACCAGGCCACCTACAGCATCTTACTTGAGACCCCTAAATAGGGGACCTCTTCATCCTCCTCAAACCCAAACATTCTCCACAATGAGCCTGGAACTTTTAGGTCTTTCTCTACCTATGTCACCCAACCTTAACCCCCTGCTTATCCTAGTTCATATCAACCCCTCTTGCTCCATCCTCCTTCGGATGAATTACCTTGAGTCTCTTTATCCCCACTCTATGTTCCTGATTGTTCCTTTCCCTCTTCCTCCCAAGAGTAGATCCATGCTCACACCTCACATACCCTATCCATTCCTACTTCCCTTATCTTAATCTTATCTATGAGCATAATTTTTGTTGCTCCCATTACCCCAATCCTTTTGGTCCCTCTTCTTCCAATATTGTTTCCTCCTTACAAAATCCTTCCTCCTGGACACAAACCTCCTTTCCTTCCTTGTATTTCTATAACTTCCTTGATCTACAAGAAACTATTGCTTCCCATCCTACTTTATCCATTCCTCAAATCACCTTCCATCTTCCCACTTTACCTCAATATTCCACACCTTCCAACCCAACTATGTCTTTTGCAATTTTTTGTACATTTCTCATACTATGGCATGCATGCTACTTCTTCTTCTTCTATCCCTCAACCTCTTTTTCCTACTTCTACTTCTTTCCTTAAACCTTCTTATCCTCATTCTTCTCCTATTCTTCAATCTACTTCTCATCTTCAACATCCTTATGCTTACCCTTCTTCATAGTATGCCCAAGCTAGAACTTCTTAATAGACTCCTCGTCTTACCTTCAACATTGGTTTTAGCCCACATTCTCAATAACCCACAACTATTCCACCTCTTCCTCCTCCCCCTTATAATCCCCTTTCCTACTTCACTCAACCTCCTTTGATAATTCCTACTCCACCTCTTTAGAAATATCCACCTACTCCTTATTAGTGACCACCCTCATAGTTGTAGATTTCAAATCAACCTCCTCCACTCCAAAATCCACCTCCACTTGTCCAAACCAATTTGATAGTTACTAATTGCCTCCCTCTAGTCATCATATCCATTCTCCATACCCTTCACCTCATCAACCACCCCCTTCCTATTTGCATGTGGCCCAAACAACCTACATCCCATAGCCTACCCATCCATCCTATCCTCCTCATCCCCATATCCTTATTCTTATTTGTATCCCTACCATCATGAGCCTTCCCACCTCTCTATCCTTTTTAATATTGCACATAAAGCTCAAGCTCCCCCGACCAAGGTTCAACAAGTAATGGACTAACTAAAAAGTCTTGAGCTACACTCCATTAGCTATGGGTATTTGAATCCCATATATAGACAAATTTGCAATGAGCCTATTCACCTGTCGTTCCAACACACCAATATCCTTACCATTTTGAGATACCCATATTTGAGAAATTCCAAGGGAAAGAAGACCCCAAATATCATGTGAGGAACTTAAAGTATTCATGCTACCAAATCAATGGTAGTGATTCCCTCATGCTTAGAACATTCCCTATGTTCCAAGACTTATATTGGTTTAACAACTTGCCTCAACATAGTCTCTTTTCTTTTGAGCAATTGGACAACCTCTTCCTAGAGCACTTTTCCATCTACATTCAGAATAGGACTTCCTTTTTGGATCTGTATAGTCTTCATCAATTTTATAATGAGTTTATCAATGACTATGTCTCTAGGTGATGATGGTTTATTCATAAGTAGATAGTTTCCATCCCCTCTACTAATCTGGTAAAGATGTTCACTAGGATCTATGCTAAACATATTTCAACCACCTTAAAAATCCAAAAACATCACCCTTTTGAAGAGGCTATTGCTTAACCAAAATTCATTGAGGAGATTAAGAATCAAGAAGGGGAAATTAATCTCAAAAATAAAATCAAGTACCCCAATAAATTCAACAAGGAAAAAAATAATAATAACCAATCCAAGGCCCCCAAGTAAATTTAGTATTGAGTACTACAATAGACCTCCAAAAACATAGTACTCAACCTCATAAATAGAATTTTCAACCTCAATCAACCTCTATGTAGAAAAAAACTGTATCCTCTTCCAACCAACCTTCCAATCACCCTAGTGCCCTCCTCGTCCACATCATAATTGGATACTCCTTTTTGAGCCATTGTCAAATATATTTCAAATATTGTATGATGCAAAAGTGATTTCCTTGCCTAAAGTCTAGCTCAAGGGCCCCAATAAGGATAATCCCATGTAGTATAAGGAACATCAATTATGCATCTACCATCATCAAATAGTTAATGACATTAATGACTTTCAATATCTAAATAATCTAGTATAAGGTCTGATTGATCGATGGGAGGTAACAATTGATAAATCCTTAGTCCCCTCCAACCAAAACCTTGGCATCTATTAGAATCCATTACCTCAACATGGGATGCAACGACAAAAAATAGGAACCTCAACCTCTTCAATTGTGTCTCAACAAATTAACCATGTGAATAGTATCCTATCCCACCAATATTTTATAGGCATGATCAACATTGATACCAAAAATAAATGATATCCAAGTTGACCATCCCAACAATGTGACCTTCTAATTATGCCTTTATCATCAACTAATCCTCCTCCTTGACTTGTTGTCACATTATAAAATCACTTCACTCATATTCTAAGGATGGTATTTGATAAGCTATTGATCTATGACCTAATTCAACAATATTACCATCATTAGGAGGCTTTGAATGACAACTTATGAGCTATAGATTTAGAAACACATGATCCAAATATCTTTTCCAGCTTCATGGGTAGTGTGAGGACCTGCATGTCACCCTCTATCATATTCTATAATCATGAGATAAAGTCTCTTGAGGGAGTATGGTTTGATCCCCCTGTGCATAGCATGGCATGCATTGATGGTACAATGTTTAAGCGCATCCTCATAGACACTGTCTCTTCTATCAACATCATCTCCATTGCTATCTTACACCACATCAATATCGATCTAGCCATATTTGTGTCGCTACCATCATCTTACGGTCCTTCAATGACACTTTATGCTCCAATATTGGTACAATCATCCTTATTTAAGTCAATGTGAAGACCATACCCACTCTTTGGCATGTCATTGAATGTGAGATGTAATATAACTTTCTCCTAGGGTGACCATGGTTCTAATAAATATAATGTAGTCCATCTACTCTAAATAATTTCTTAAAATATATTCATGAGGTATGGGTGCATTGCATCCCTATTAATTATGAACCTTTCAAGTATTGTAACACGGTCACTCTTTTGCAAGGTCCCACACTCTCATCTACCCATTTTTCCCCTACCAGTGTGCAACTCATTCCCCCTATCCAACCAACACCCCCACCTCTAATATTACCAGTCCCCATGGTGGCTAATTGTCCTTCTCCTATCCATATAACTCATCCTCCACCATATCCAACCAATTTTTAATGGCCCATCTTCTATCCCACTTTGCCTAGCTATCCTTATACTTTTTTGGCATAGCCTCCACTCATCCCTTATATTTGACCTCCTCCCCTATATTCCTCTTGGTTTACCCCTTCACCCATGGCACATTTTCATGTTTCTTATCTTATTCCTCTTAGTCCCTCTAATCCTTCCCATGTTTTGCCTTGCCTAGCTCCTATACCTTAATTTCTAGTCCTAGTTATTTTCTTTCTTCATCTTCTAAGTCTCCCTCACAATATCCTCTTGTTCCATCTATTATATCACCTACTCAAGAGTGTCACTCTTGGGAAAAACAAGCCATTTGGTTGGATTTCCAACTCACAAATTCCTCTCCATCCACTTCCTCCTCTACCAATGGATACGCCACTACATCTCCATTAGCACCACCACCCTCTTCTACTTCCATTATATCCTTTCAATATACTCCTTTATCTTCTTTGATTGATCCATCTCCCCCTCCAAATTCAAAATGTTAGGGGTCTCCCATCCAACAAGCAAGTTAGGGGTTGCCTCATGTGTCTATACATTTATCTAGTCTTGGTCTAGGGGAGTATGTTGTATATAATGTAACTTTATTCCCTCCTAACATAGTATCCATTAAGAATTTCGATCATCCTCATAATGCACCACTAACTATAGATGTCATTATTCCCATTGGATCCTCGTCCAACCATACCATTTTTGTAAAGGGGGAGTTGATATCTATTTTTAACAACATGAACCTAAAGATCCTAAGGCATAAGTTTGTGGTAACATTAGTTACATGTCTAACCCTTCTTTTTCTATTCAATATTTTTAATTCTTTTAATGACAATGATTTAGCCTAGGTCGCTATGATCAGGGTTTGTGATATATCATTGATCCTCCTACCAGTTACCTAAAGATAAACTCTATACTAGGCTATCGCTAGGACTACACAATCACTCTCCTTGAGGAATATTTCAATTGTCTCAACCTTCCTCTCAAGGACAATTATTTTGATGAGTATATTGACCCTAATTACACCTCACTAGTCGAGCATATCTCCCCACATTTTATGGTGTATATTCCTCTCAAATTATTCCAAGTTTTCATGATCCAAGTCATTTCATCTAAAACTTTTAAGGATGAGATCAAGGAGCAATTTGACACCCTAAATATTTCTTTTGATAGCTCCAAATATGTGTCAACCTACATCATACCCATCACCAACCATCTCAATGATGATGATTACCTTTGTCTATTTCCACTTCCACTCCCTATCCTTCCCCTGCTCCTCCTATAGGAGCATCCTTATGATCATCCCATCCTACATCCCCTTCTTGTCTTTCCATGATGACACATACCTCAACCCAATCATCATCCACCTATTCTTCAACAACTCTTTCCTCTTCCATAAGAACCCTTAATGACAAACTGATACTCTAGCACAACTATCCATCCACTTCATTATACACCCACTATCAACATGATCTCCATAGATATTTTCACCTCACTTTTCTATGTGGATGATCCTACATGCTCTCTCAGCATTGATCCAAGGTCCATCAGCTTTGAGCACATTCCTTCTTCTCCCTCTTCTCTTGATTTCCTCCCCATAACAAAACTGATCCACCATTCAAATATCTATCTTCACCCTTCTACTTCTCATCCTTCTTTTATTTTTCACACTGAAGTCAATTATGATGACATAGTATTTGTTGAGAATTCAATGGATTATTTACATCTCATTCCCACCCCTACCTAGCTAGAGGATGGCTTCCACATGCTTATGGAAGAAACCATTGACATCAACCTCAATTCTGACCCCATCAATGCTTGCATCATCCAACTTGGAAATAACCTATCTTCTAAAGAGAGAGCATTTCATTGCACTCCTAAAAAAGTACAAAATATTTTTACATGGCCCTATAATGACATGTCAAACCTTGATCCCAACCTATTGGTCAACAACCTAATCCTTGACAACAATGCTAAGCTAGCCAAGTAAAAGCTAAGGAATATAAACCCCACAATTGCATTAATGGTTAAAGAAGAGTTATAAAAACTCTTAGACATGGTATTTATTCAACCCATCGACTATCTAAAATGTGTCTCTAGCATGGTACCCATCAAAAAGCTAAAAGGGGTATATGCATATGCACATACTTTCAAGATCTAAATAAAGCATATCCCAAAGAAAACTTTCTCCTTCTGAACATTGACACTATAGTTGAATTTACATCAGGTTATGAAATGCTCTTCCTCATGAATGGTTTGTAAGGATATAATCAAATACATGCAAATTCTAACAATCAACACAAAACATATTTTACCATGACATGGAGGATGTTTTATTACAAGGTCATGCCCTTTGGTCTCAAAAAAGTAGTCGCTATGTATCAACATGCTATGACCTACATATTTTTTAATATGCATGACATTGTGGAATATTGCATGCATTATTTATTGTCTAAATACAAAATATATGATTAGCATGTTGATGTTTTGCACAAAATATTTTATTGGCTTCTTGAACATAATGTTAGAGTAAATCCTAAGAAATTTGTTTTTGGTGTTACCTCGAGCAAACTTCTAGGATTGATAATCTCTCATAGGGTTATAGAAGTGGACCCAAATAAAGTGAAGGATATTCTTGCAGTACCTCCCCCTATGAATCTAAAGTAATTGTGTAGCTTCCAAGGTAAATTTCAAGAAATTTGTCATTTCATTGCATAACTATTAGATAAATGCAAGCCATTCAATCATCTTTTACAAAATGGAGTTGCCTTTAATTAGACCAAAGAATGTTAGGATGCTTTTGAGGCTATTAAGTAGTACCTCACATCCCCACTAGTTTTGTCCCTACCCAGGCTAGGCATCCCCTTCCATTTGTACATCTCTACCACTAGCTTTGTCTTAGGAACCATGTTCAGAATAATGAGGCCAATCAAGAGCAAGCTATATATTACATTAGTTGGAATTTGGTAAGCTATAAAACCTTATATGCTTATTTGGATAAGTTATACCTTGCGGTAGTTTTTGCTACTAAGAAACTTTATCATTATATGCTTAATCATACCACTTATATTATTGCTAGGGAAAACCCATTACGATACATGATGGGTTGATCCTACAATAATAGTTGAACCACCAAATGGATAATGCTTTTAACAAAATTTGACATTGAATTCATTCCCCAAAAATCCATTAAAGGTCAAGTCATCATAGATCAACTTGTAGAAGCCCACTCATTGATATAAACCTCTTCTCATCAAGCTTTCTGATGAATTTATCTTCAATGTTAATGAACTTGAATAGTATGTCAAACCTAAATACCAAGCTAAACTTACACTATATATTGATGGTTCCAAGTGTGAACAAAGGGGAGGCATCATATTTGTTTTATTCATAATGAAAGGGACTCCCATCCCCTTTTCATTCAAACTTGAATTCCTTTGCACCAACAAAAATAACAAATATGAAGCTCTCATCCTTGGCCTTATAACTACAATTTCTATGTGCATATAATTACTCATAATCATTTGTAATTCCCTTCTCATCAATAACCAAGTGAAGGGTATCTATCAATGTAAATTATAAATCTTGAATGCTTACAAGAAAGTTGTAGAAGAGTTGTTATCGCACTTTGAGTGGTATGACATTGAAGCCTCTCCAAGATCCACAAATTACTTTACCAACACAATGGCCTCTCTCATCTCCCTCATTCCTCAATACGTGCATGAAAAAATCACCCATGTATATGTAACCACTCTCCACCAATTGGATATTTCTAGAAAGACCTCCCCAAACAAATTGGATGCCCATCTTGTATAAGAAGATCCCTATAATGCTTGGCTTTCTCAATTCAAGGATTACCTTAAACTTGGTGTTCTTTCCCATGATTTACCTCATGCTAGGAATTAAATTTCAAGAAGAAGGCTATGTGATACACCCTCTTGGAGGATATACTCTATCAAAAAAGCTATGATGGTATTCTCCTTTGGTGTCTTAAACCACATGAAGCCAGTTGGATCATATTGTAGCTCATGATAGCACTTGTGGTGGCTATTTTAGTGGACTTGCCATCACAAAGTAAATTTTGCACATGGGTTATTATTGGCCCACCATGGAATGTGATTATTGTGCATATATCAAGAAATGTATCAAATACCAACATCATACTAATTTAACCCATGTGCCCTTACAAGCCTTGCAATCTATCTAGTCATTGTGGAGCTTTTCATAGAGGAATCTCAATATTGTGGAAAAAAACTCCTCAATTTCATTTGGACATCATACCTTCATCATCACAATCACTAAATACTTCTCCAAGTGGGTTGAAGCTATTCATCTTGTCAAAATGATTGGTCCTAGAATTGCCAAAATCATCTTGCATCACATCATTTATCATTTTGGCATCCTATCCAAGATAATTTTTGACAATGGTACAACCTTCAAGAATAATAATATTCAAGCATTGTGTGATAAATATCACATCTAACATAGCTTCTCAACCCCATACTATCTTCAAGGTAACAGCTAAGCCAAAGCAACAAATAAAACCATTTATGCGATCTTGAGAAAGATAATCAAAGAATCCCATAAAGACTGGTATACCCAATTCCTTTAGCACTTTGATCTTATCTAACAAGCATTCACATACCTACTATGTAAACTCCATTCTCATTGGTTTATGTCTTTAAGGCCATCATGCCCCTTGAACTTGAAATTCTATCTTTGTGAATCTTGCTCCAAGAGTTCATTAATGATGACACTTTGTGTCAAGCTCATCTCGATCAGCTTAACCTTCTTGATGAGAGTTGAATCAATGCTCTAGAGCATTTTCATACTTATCAATATTGTGTTAAGCATGCATATGAAACCAAGGTCCTTGAGCATGAATTTTAGGTAGGTGATCTTATTCTAAAAGAGAATCGGTATAACTCAAGCCTACCTAAGCATTTGTGGTACAAGTTTGCTCCCAATTGGTTAGGTCCTTACATTGTCAAACATACGATTGGTTCTAGTGCCTACAAGTTGGCCACTCTCAAAGGGATTGAGGAACCCAAACCCATTGATATCTTTCGTATTTATGTATTCTATGTATAATGGCATTTAATAGGATCTCCTTCTTGCACATTTCTTATTCATTAAAAAAAAAGCAAACAAAAAAAATCCCACACCCATCAAATCATTGCTTCTTTTTCCCTTCCTAAATCTTCTTTTTATCATTCTTCTTGTCTCCTCCTTCCACCTTATCCTCATACTCTTTCTTCTCTTTCTCTTCATTCAACTCAAATAGGATCCATGTCAATGTTGTACAGTTACTCAATGAGGCTACATACCTATGTTGTACGATTACTCACAAGAGGCTAGGTACCTATGGTTGGTCCTTTTTCCCCTCATTTTTATTTTCTTCTTCAACCTCATTTTTATCCTCATATTTATCCTCTTCTTTAATGTTCTTCTCATTTCCTCAATCCTTCTCCCTTCCTCAATCTTCTTTTCCCCATCATTTCCCACCTCTTGTTCTTTTATCCCATCCTCCCAATCCATATCTTCTCCTTCTGTGACCACTCCATCTAGTCCTAGGTTGGGGGAGTATTGATGATATTATACTCATTTGTTCCTAGTCCATTCATCACAAATTTCATGTTTGGGGAAATTGACACTCTATCCAACTTAAATCTATCACTTCTCAGCTATTCATGTTGATGCCACCAATCCATAGAACTCATCTCTGATCATTTATTACATTGTATTCCTCCACCATATACATAAATCAACATAATCGTAATTGGTAACATTCTAATTTAGTCACCTTTTGTATACATGAATATGTGTTTCCTAATCTTGATTGGCATAATTAATCAATAACATTTACATGTTGTACATTGTCCCCCTATGTATATATTGTGTTTTATTTGTCTCACACTTCTTTGTAAATTATCTCAATATCTTTTTTTATCTCATACCACATTGTCTTGTCCATCATATTTCCCAAACATATTTTGTTTGTAGCATTTTGTTAGTAAACATGCACTAGTTGTCTCAATTGTCATGATGTCTTGTTCCAACATCTTCTTAGGTTGCTTGAAAATGGAAGTTATTTTTGTAATTCAACCATGCCTAGTGTTCCACTCAAACTTTGTCAAAATTCATCAAGTTCTAAGGAGATTATTGGCCTACCCTTCTACCTTGAGTTATTTATTGGACCAACCACATATTACACTTTAATTAAATTTTTATTTTAGGGAAGATGATGTAATGAGTAGTTTGCTACCTTTTATATACGTGCTAGTTTGATCACATTTTGGATATGCAAATATGTGTTTCCTAATATTGATTGGCATATTTTATCAATTACATTTACATGTTGTACATTGTCCCCCTATGTATGTATTGTGTTTTATTTGTCTCACACCTCCTTGTAAATTATCTCAATGTCTTGTTTTATCTCATAACATATTATCTTATCCATAATATAGCCCAAACATCTTTTGTTTATAGCATTTTGTTAGTAAACATGCATTAGTTGTCCCAACTAACATCTTCTTAGTTTGCTTGGAAATAGAAGTCATTATTGTCATTCAACCTTGCCTAGTGTTCCACTAAAGCTTTATCAAAATCCATCATGTTATAAGAATATTTTTGGCCTACCATTGCTACCTTGAGTTATTTATTGTACCAACCACATCTCACACTTTACTTAAATTTTTATTTTAGGGAAGACAACACCATGAGGAGTTTTTCTATAAAGAAAAAACTTTCTCGCTCATTCTATCATTCAAAAAATCCACACCTAAGGATTCAAATTGCAATTTGCAAAGAGAGAGAGAGAGAGAAGAGACAAAAAAGAGAAAAATAGATCCATATATTATTCCCCTATGGTATTTTATATATCTCCATGAGGGCTTTAGATAGTTGACTGGTAGTGGAGCTTTGTCGAAGGATTATGGAGATAACCTCCATTAGGGCTATAGATGTATGTCTATCAAGGGGATTATGTCCTCTAAGTGGTGATATGTATATCACATTAGTGACCTTATTTTTTATATACCTTTGAATGCTCACGGATGAGCTAGATTATATTGGCTTGAGTCACAATTGGTTAGTCCAACCTTACTCAAGATGGAAAATGAACATCATTGCACACACTTCAGTCCATGATAGGCTTGATTTTATTCAGGATGACCTAGGTTTCTAAGGGATATTGATTGACTATTAGATGATTTATATTATTGCAAATATGGTGTTTGAGTTTCTTGAGCTACTTCTAGCATCCAAAAAATCTAAGATATTTTGACAACATGGATCTTGGCTAGACTCTATCCACGGTATATATGTCTAAGTCTCAATTTTAGTCATTGAGCCTTAGTCATTATCTATTGTCTATTTGGTTCGCAAATTATCCATTAGATTTTATCTTATCATCCTTGTTCTAAGTTGTGTTTTCATTGTTGTTATCTTGTCTTATGTTGTGTTAGTGTGTTATTATAACCATTTACTTGTCATTGATTAATAACACCAATTTTAATTATGGAATGCATACACATGATTCAATAAAGTGATCACATAAACACATGTGAGCCTACACCACATAAATAAATAAAAACATCATCATTCATCACATAAGCCTATCACATCCATTTCATATAACATATCATATCTTTTTACTCACATGCATCCATAAAGCATCAAAATAGAAATAACCTAAACATATGCATAACACCATCCATACATTACATCATATCATATCAACCATAGAATCATCATCATGTGTCTATATCATCAAATAATAAATATAGTACATCAACTATCCATGTACATATGCATAATCGTCCTCATTGTACATAGGGCTATATAAAAATTACCCCTAGGGATATAACATCATATATCATCTATCAACATATCACACGATGTCATCATCCACTCATCACAACTAATACAAGATCATGGCTAGCCTGCCATATCAAAAACACATTCATTGTTGATGTCTTCCTGGCATCTCCCCATTCCCCTTATATCTATCATATCTATCCATCAACCCTACACCACCCTTCCTCTCATCTAATTTTCTCTGATACCACCTACTCACCTACAAAGTAGTTGATTGTTTTGTTTGTGATGTTGCAAGAGCCATAAAATAGGGTAATGTTAGAGCCACTAATGGTGTGCTCATGTGGCTTTGTTAGGATAATAAACTTATGTGTTAAGGTATTAGCACATCTCAGCTTACCATATCATCCTCATTCACTAGCACTCTCTCCCTCTCCCATAATAATAGGCCCTTATACTCATCCTTAGTCTTTTGTAGTTGTGTAATTTTAGCTCATAGGGATCTAATATCACCCTCATATCCATTATCTCTCATATGGGTGGCTATGCTAGCATTTTCTCCACATACTATCAAATCCCATTCCTCTCTACTCATATCTTATTCATCTCTTCCCTCATCCTCTCTTTATTTGCAATTAATACCTCGAGTCAACCACGTAACCCATCCTACTTTATCACCAAGGCATACCTCTCCCTTATTAAATTCTCCCTCTCTATAATCCATTTCTCCATTTTTAACACCAAAATATCCCTCTCCATGGTCACTATGGCTTGCTCTATCATCACTCTATCTTGCTCATCCATTGTAGCATCTCTCTCTCTATTGTCACTACATCAAGCTACCCTTGCAACCCTATCCTCTTTAGATACCATGTTGCCTATTGTACCTTCAACTATCATACCTTCTCTCTCAACATCTCAACCTCATCCACTACTAACTAAAAATCACTCATATCCATAGTGTCATCAAATTTTGGTACCTCTTCACTCCCCATATTTGCTATCAGCATATCCACCCTTGTGGCCTTTGTCATCCCCCCACTCCCTACATCTACTCCTAGCATCACCACCCCTACAATATCTGATGAACCTTCCTCCTCCCCTACTCATCGATGCATACATTATCTAAGTGGAACCTCCTCCTCCATATCAGCATCCTCATTATCCCCCTTTGTACCATCCAATCCTATTTTCTCCACCACCTTATAGTGCCACAATTATGTAGCCCACTATTAGTTGTACTCTAATGTCATCCTAGCATCATCAATATATGATATTTTCATTACCTCATTTACACACTCCTTCAATGACATTACACATGTTATCAACCTATCCTCTCCACCCATCCACCAATAGAAGACCAACAGATTTAGCACTCCCTATGTCAAGCCAAACTATTGTAGCACCTGAGTAAACTGGAAGAACTCAACCTAAATTATCTTGCAACTGATAAACCAGCTAGGTCTTCATACTCATTCCAACTACTATGCCACCTCTCCCCACATTGGACCCCCTCTCTAGGGTTACCACCTAATATCTTACCATTTGGTACTAACCCACATCTCATGATAGAATTCAAAAATCCCCTCATGAGCTCTTCTTTTGCATACTACCCTATCATTTTACCAATGCAAGGCATAAGGGAACCCAAATCCTATCTGGTTATGAGAATTATAGGGTAGGTCTTGTGGCCTCTCCACCATCACATGCTCTCATGTCTATATCTACACCAATAAATTGCAAATCAATATGAATCACCCATTAGATCCTTGTAGATCTATGCTGGTAATATTAGTGCCCATGCATATACTACTAAAGTCATCACTAAGTCCCACACTACTCCTAATAGGTTCCATGAAAATTATGGCCTTGAGGAGTCTGGCAACACAAATTTAGATATTAGCAACATTTCTAGAGTATATCATCATGTTAGCACATCAGTCCTATGATCATCTTCATATTGTATCCCACCATTGTGTATGTTCACCTACTTCCATTTGTCTCCAAAGAACCTTATCATCACCATCACTTATGTTACCTCTAAAACTATAATAGTTCACCCCTTTATCGATATATCATATATGAGGTACACATCCTTGAACGTTGATGTCATTTCCCTGTAGGGAAATGGAATATCCCCTTATCTAGGTCCTAATGCTCACATAGGGTCTTCAAGTACACATGGTCAACATTTATGCACTCTATTTGGGCCACTCCAAAATTCAATATCCCATAACCACTCCTAATCCTCATCTATTAACTCCCTCATCAAATAACTTAGGAGTGACATAAACTAGTGTCGTAGTTGCACCACCCTCCCCTACCATCACATTGATGATCAATAATTGGTCCTTCTCATCCTACATAGCCCCTTCCAAAAAATATTATCCCTAAATGGATGATCTTTGTGACCATTTGTATGACCTACAGTGCGGCCAATGATACCATCCTGACATGGATGGTCCACATATTCTGGTTCTAGAAAGAACCACACCCCACATCAAAAAAATAAAAAATAGTAAAAATAAACACAACCCAAACAAAAACCCAAAAACAAAAAAAAAAAATAACAAACACAACCCAAACAAAAACCCCAAACACCCACACATGCATTTTTCTACTAGACCTAAGCTAGCCTAGGTTACTACGATGTCTTTTCTTTTAAAAAACATCCTAGGGTTTATTTTATGACCAAAAATCCATAAAGCTAGGGAAGAAAATGGGTAAAAACCCATTAACCCAAATTGTCTGCCTTCCACCACTTGGTCCCATAAAACTATCTATCGTATCATCCCTCTGCATGTTGAATCTAATAGCACTTCATATAAATTTCTTCCTCTCACCCATAACTCTCCCTCTATCATCCCTACAATCATAAAGCACAAATGAGACATTACACACCCTTGCATGCCTTTCTGTTATGATTGACCCATGCCTAGTCGTACAGTCATTGATCATTTATACGGTTGAAGATCAACTAGATTATTTTCATCCCTCCATCTATTCAATCCTCAGACCTTCCTACCCTTTCCACTTTTTTGTTGCATGGTTATTTCTAGTCAAGCACTTTATTTTTATCGTTTGTTTCTTCACTTATCAACTCACCGCTTAAGGGGGTAGATGTTATCTACCAATGCCACATTGAACATGTCTAATATCAAAATACTCAATCTTGGAATCATATTTGTCTAAGAATTTTGCTTGAGACTATGACTAGCCCTCTTTTGCTAGGGTAAAAAGAAAAATTTCTCTTCTCAACATAAACTCTAATCTAATCCTAATTGTGTATGCTCCATGCCAATGTCTATATGTGTAGCAACCCAAAACTACCAACCCAATTTTTTTTGAAAAATTAATAGATTACCTTCAAAGTTTTAAAACCCTTATAATAATTTAAAATACAAGGCTTCACCATATTTGAGTTTCAAGTCATTGCATATGACACTCAGTGGACAGGAATGGCCCATTCTCATGAGTTTTGTAGGATTTGCCTTACTAAACCTACACATTTAGAAGGATGTCAATAAGTTGTACCTCCACTTTTCCCATACCTTAACCAAGTAGGGACCATGTGACCATGACATAGGGATTATCCTTTAAGGCTCATATCACTTAAAGGATATTCTTATTCTCTAACCTCAATCTAAGTCCATCTAGGCAGGAAGCATAGATCCTTGGTGCTTAATTACTACACCTCCATGGGCTAACTAAGTTCATTTCCACTTTGATGGTAATTGACATGATTATCTAATTCTACATGATCAAGGAATAACCACTACTATCTTGTAATTATTCCCACAAATCCTAGTTCAGGGTACACCCAATCCTACACATTCAGGGTGGTATTAATTTATAGGTACCTTATCTATTGTATCCACACAAATCCTTCTAGGTTCATGAGTTCCTAGCTATTGCATTCACACAATTACTTCTAATATGCATGCTTACCTGGTTATTGCATACACACAACTCCTTCCAATATTAGGTATTACGACTATCTAAAGGAGCATTCCTACCCTTCCCAATAATAGACAAACAAATGCATTAATTACTCTAAATTGAAACAGTATTATTAAGCATGACATAGTCCATAAATAAATGAAATGCTAATGTAAGAAAACCAAGAGCTTCTCTTAACCAAATGTCAAATTTATTCAACACAAGAAACTTGATATAAAGTATGAAAACTACCTAATCCATAAAGAGCATATTTCCATTACTTAATACATAGCTTCAAGGAAACATACTATCATCTAAAATAAATAGCTAAATAGGTCATCAACCATTCCATTATCATATTCATAGTAGCTCCATGCTAACTAAGAACAAATATTGCTAAAAAAAACACTTATTTTCTCATAACAAAAGGAAACATTAGAGCCACATAATTTTTCCTTTGAACAATAGCCAAGTTTTACAAATCGTTCAAGAAAATATTATCCTTTACAAGCCTTTGCTTATTTACATCAACATTAAATTTAAAAAAGTAATAACACTTCACCAAGGACCTCCATCCCACCAAGCATCTACAATCTTATTCAATATGTAAGAATCACCCATGGCATTTGAGGTTGACTTAGGGATCAGGATAGCTCTAAATGCAATGCAACTATAATATGGTATACTTCTCTTTATAATAATTCTCTAACCTACAAAAGTCTCGAGAATAATTACACAAGTTTATGTTTCAAAACAATTGTACAAGCAATACATCCAATCAAAGAGAATCCCTTACTTCTCTTTATAGTAATATTCTAACCTACAAAGTCTCAAGAATTATTACACAATTTTTTCTTTAAAAATTAATGAACAAGCAATACATCCAATCAAAGAGAATCCCATACTTTATAATAATTCTCTAACCTAAAAAATTCTCAAGAATTATTATACAAGTTTCTTTTTCAAAACCATTGAACAAATAATACATCCAATTAAAGAGAATCCCATACTTCTCTTTATAATAATTCTCTAACCTACAAAAGTCTTGAGAATTATTATACAAGATTATCTTTCAAAACCATTGAACAAGTAATACATCCAATCAAAGATAATCTCATACTTCTCTTTATAATAATTCTCTAACCTACAAAAGTCTCGAGAATTATTATACAAGTTTCTCTTTCAAAACCATTGAACAAGAAATACATCCAATCAAAGAGAATCCCATACTTCTCTTTATAATGATCCCTTAGCCTATCAAAGTCTTCAGGAATCATTATAGATATTTTCTCTTTCAAATGCAACTAAATATAAAAACTTAAAGAAATCTACCTCTTAGTTTTTCCAAAGCCTAGCATATTTAGTTTAAATAAAAGATAAAGCTCTCACTTAAAAGCAAGCCTACAATTCAGCTTTTATCCAATCATAAAAGAACTTCTACATACTTAACAAGATAAAGCTTTAACTTAAGCATAGAACCATCTACATTCATTAAAGCTTTTACTAGAATAAGAAAAACCATATTTACAATATAACACTTCATCTTAAAACATAAAGCTCTCCATATTCCTTACAACATAACGCTTTAACTTACGACATAACATAATATTTACAATATAAATATTTAATTTAAATATTTATCCACCCATGATCCTCTTCACAAAGATGCTTTAAATTAAGCACATAGGTAAATTGGAATTAATAAAATTTAAGACATGTTTTATCTCAAAGGAGCAATGTAAGATCATGAAGACCAACCAAGCAAAATATAATCCTCAACACTAAAGGACTCTACCGAATGTCATCCACCAACCTAAAAATAGAGAAAGACCAAAGCAAACAAGACTCTCTCCACACAAAATACTAGAGCTAAATGTAATGGCACTTCTCTAATAGAATAATCGAAATTAGTCCACAAGGTGCAAACAGACTAATTGAAACTAAAGCATTACTATCAAAAACCCTTCATAGGTAAAAAACTAGGGAAACAAAGCACGCAATCAGACAACTTGGATTCCAATAGCAAAAGAAAAAGAATAGGGTACGAAAGAGGAACATTGATGCTCCTAGAAAATCCATGCAACATAGCAAACATATGAGCAAAGAGGACTACTTAGCATAAGGCCAATGTCAACAACATACAATCATGAATAAATAAAGCACAACTAACATAGATAGACAAGGTAGCATCGAGAGAGTTTTAAACAATGACTCCATAACCAAGAGTAAAAGAAAATACAAAAGAAAATAAATTGAACTGCAAGTTTCATTTGCCTCCAAAATACATCTTCAAACATTGCTACTTGCTTTTCTCTTTTGCCTTTGTTTCTCCATTTCCTCCTCAGGTATTAATTACCTTTATTTCACTTTGCTTCCCTTGGATTTAAATAAGGATCATTACCTTGCATGGATGGACACTCACCCACATGCCCAAATATCATTACATACCACCTTGACATGCATGCTAGAGCAGTTTCTTTGCAAAGTCTTTTAAGGAAACCGAAGCTTACCTTTATCTTCCCAAGGTAGCTTAATTCCCGTAAAGTAACAACAACTCACATTCTATGGTAACTTAATACTTGGTGCTTGGCATTATTTAAAATACAAAAATATATAAATAAAATCATATAATACTTGATTTACTAAGATATTTAAGTTGCCTCCCCATGATTCAACCTTCTCTATGGATTTTGAATCTCCCAATTACCTATTGCAATTTTTGATGCTAGAAAATCCTCCTAGTTACCACCTACAGCCAATCCCTTTCCTCTGTGAAGGGTTTTACCTTTTTGAGGTGTCCTTAATGGTTTCCTTGCTAGCTCTGGAGCTACACTACAACTTTCCATTTATACTACCCTATGCATTCTACGTTTACTCATCATCCTTTCTCTAGGCAGCTTTACCTTCTTTTTTTTGGCATTCCCCTTTTTCCTTCACTCCACTGCTCTCTGATTTTAATTATGAAAGAAGGAAAACCTATATTCATCAAGCCTGAGATGTTTGAAATGGAAGTTATTGCTAATGACATATTAAAGAACAAATTTGGGCTCATTAGCTTTTTCAATATTTTTTTTGGCGTTGACAGTGAGGTGACTAAATATTTTGCTACCTCTTGGGACAATGGCATGGTTACCATTCATGGCATGGAGTTTCAGATCACTATGGAATTGTTGGGAAAACTGACAAGGCAAAATATTGATGGTAAGGTAATTAGGAGAAACAAGCACAATTGGGATGCAATGTTAGCTCACTTTAAGCAGAACTCAGTGATCCACAAGTTGCACAAGAAAGGTTTGTATCACCACCGCCTCTCTACACCTTGGAAGGAAATCCTTAAACCCATTATGCAATATTTAACTTCTAACAATCCTGAGTCTCAGCTTTGTTATTTTTATTTAGCCTTCATTAACCATTTTTGTGAAGCCAAAATGATGAATATCCCAACCTCACTTTATTGGTCCATGGATTATGCAATAACCTCCACCAGTACCAAAAAGGAAGAGGGTTTGCCCTGTAACCAGGGACTTTTTGGAATCCTTTATAGGTTTATCCTCCTAAAGTTTCCTAAAAGAAATATCCCTGCCCCATATTCAAACGAAGAAAACTCTTCTTCGACGCCTATCCCTAAAGCCTTTAAATCAAAGAGAAAAAAAATAGAGTGATAGACCTCATTCTGGATCCAATATCAAGAAAAAGGTAAAGATTGAAAAAACACTTGTTCGCTATTCCCAACGACTCAAATTCAAGGAAGTTGTCAAAAAATCTCCTTCAAATTTTGAGAAGCCCTTAAAGGATGTTTACAACTCCCTTGATATTGTTGAAAAATACCTCCATAATCTTGTTTTCCATGCCACTTATGTTACCATTGATCATTTGGATACTGCTCATATGGCCATTGGGAAAGCAATTTCGAAGCTCAAGGAACAACGTCAAGAACTCAACCTTCTATTTTTATATGATTATTTTGAGGATATTCCAGCCATTTTTGTTGCAGAGGTGCCTTCTAATGTTAAGGTTGATGCTAAGTATGATGACGTGGTGGAAATTGCAAAGGAAGCCTACGTTGAAGCCCCAAAGGATGCACCAATGGACGATGTGAAGGATTCCATGTTGGAGGCTACTGTTTCCTCACCAATGCAAACTAATGTACTATTTTAATTTCTCTTCCTCTTCTGTTGTTCCTTCCTCTTGGAGGATTTTGTCCTCTCTGGTTCTGCTGATGGAATGCTTGTCACTTTTTGTTCCTTCCTATGCAAGGATTTAGTCCTTTTTAGTTTTGTTGGTTGAATGCCTCTTAGTTCTGGTTACTCCTTTTGTTTCCTCTAAAGGTTTTCCTTTCTATTTTGTTGTTGTAAAAGGCATTGGGGTGCCTTTCAAATGCCCCTTTTAATAAAAATATTAACTTACCAAAATATATATATTTAAGTTTCCATAGAAGTTAATACAAGAGTATTATATTTATAATCAATACATGACAACTTTTTTGTCAATAAAGCAAACTTAGACAACAATGGAATCACATCCATAATATTCTACACCATTGTATTATCCCCAATTAGGTGGTATTTTTATGATAATCTTAGTTATTGCCAATCCTATTGAGGAGGCTCATTGCAAGCAACATCCTAGCCCAATGGTGTGATGTGTAAACAACAAAATGATATGGATCTACATGAAGGTAATTTTTCCATGTTACCCTAAGATGCCGATGAGTAAGTCATTATCATCATTTTCCAAAATATCTCTCATCATAGGTGGTTTATCCATATATTCCCACTAGAGAAATGTATCTAATTCTACATCCATAAATGCATCAACAGTATAAATTTTATGCTTGAAAACACTAAAATCATTTCATAACATAGATATCAAGAAATAACCTACACCATTATTCACATCAACATATAGTTCATTGTTCATAAAGAGTTCTACCAAGTAGGGGTGTTACATACTCCCCCTTGGACTAAACACAATCCTCTGTGTTTCCTGTAAAATATAGCATACATGATTTATTCAAATAGATATGGAAATTATTGTCTCATAACTTCAACTTTCTCCCATGTAGCATAATTATCAAAATACTAGTCCCACTGGACCTTACATTGGTCTAGAGTTTGTTTCCTTAACACCTTGGTGTAGGCCCAAAATAGCCACATCCTTAGAAAAATTTTGTAAAATTTTATAAGACACAAAGAAGCTTACTCTACCCCACACAATAGCTTAGTGCAATATGTTCTACCCCACAGTTAAAGTCGTCAAATTTTACACTTAGTCATTTCAAGGTCGTGGGCCACAACACATTTTTAGTTTTAATAAAATTCAGCAGTTTGCAGCATGCTCTAGCCCATGCGGCATAGAACATGGTTCCAGCCCATGGTCAACATCAGTCAAATGTGATGTCACTGCTCTCTAAATCATGGTCCACAACAAATTTCTCCACCCCATGCAAGCTCAAGAGTATTTCATATCGTAGTGGTACAACACACATTGCTCCAACCTATGGTAAAAGAAGTCAACATTCACGAAAGAGGATTGTAAGGGAGCAGGTCAGTGCAAGGTTTTGTATCACATATTTTTATGTTATATCCCATGTGGGCCAGAGCAATGCTCTACACCATGGTCAGCAATGGTCAAACCTTGTATTTACAAGATTCAAGGTGCAGGCTACAACATTGTCTAGAATTTGTTCTACATTGCATATGCAAAGCAAGGTAAAGTAACTCGAAGGATAAAATGATCGGGCTAGTGCAATGCTCTATCCTAAAAAACTCAAGGCATATTTTTTGCGTCAAAGTATCATTTGCTCCAACCCATAATCAAAATGGTCAATGAATGTGGAAATTTGTCTAAGGAGTAAACTATGACATGTTCTACCCCACGGAGCTACCAGTAATACTCAAGCTTTGATCTCAAAAATTCATAAGTGGATCAACGATTGGCTTATTTTAATGATCTCTAAGCACATAAAAGTAGAACTTCTGTTACATGAATTGGTTGATCAAAGTGAACCAATAGGTGAAGCATCAACGAGGTCAATAACCAAGATACAGGTAGTTGCAGATCTATGGTTTGATAGTGTCTACAAGAATTATGGATGGTCTAGATTGTATTTTTGATAGCCTAGAGCCAAAGCACCATGAAATACTAGCAAGTTACAGAAGCCAAGTTGCATAGAAGTGCAAGATTGTGCATTTTCTTCTTTTATCAAATATAAAAAAGTGGCTACCACCTCAGCACCTGGCTGATCTAGTGCTTCATTTTCCTTGTAATGTTCCACCTTTCATTTTTCCAAGCATGTAAGACTATAAATAGAGGTTGAGCCCTCTTTTTTTAGGGTCGACGCTAGAGTGTTTACTTATTCTACTGTGTAAATACTTTATGTAAATCAATAGAAGAAATATTACTTGGATGTTTGCCTCAGACTGGTGTCTTCTATAATATTTAAGAGATTCAAGCTATGAAATAAGTTTTTGCTATTGCTGCTATGGTTGGTCTGTTCTACTGATATTGGATTGCTAGCTTAGAGTATTTTGAAATATTTCATGATTTAATATATAGTTTCAATAAGTTATTTTTTGTTAAATATTGGTACTAAATATTATTTTCCTATATTGTATTATTAGTAGCTTTGATGTTGAAATGACTTCTTGAAGTAAATATTTATTCATTTAATTGATGAAGACTCTCTATTTCGAATGTTGTTAATCACAAGTGTGGGACACTGGAAATTATTTGTTATAAGGTTTTCCTATAGATGCCTATGCTATTAGCTTTATATGGCCACTGTCTAATTACTACTTTCTAACCCTAAACCCATTTCTATCCCTATCTTTTAAATATTTAATTGTACTTAAATAATTCAACACCCTATCAATTGATAAGGAATACCAGCCTACTCTGGAGGTTGGATTAGAGCAATATTTAATCCATCCAATTTTGATATATGTATTGTGACCATTGGGTGCATGCCTAATCAAAAATTTGGAATATAAGAGTCATAGTTTTAAGCTTTTCTTGATGTCAATTTAGATACCAACAGTTTTGGCATGCTCAGTGGGACATGTTTACAAGAAACATTAGCTAACCCACCCTCTATATTTTTATTTTACCTTTTCCTAGAGGAATCAAGATCTGGTGAATTATCTTGATCTTATTAAGTAGTGAACAGTAAATTCACTTGGTGACTCCTTGAATGCAAGAAACCATGGTGTTTGAAGGCATAGAAAGTAGCTATAAATAGCTTTTTGGATGTAATTTGAGCTCATTTGTGCATTTCTGAGTTTGTGAAGCTACATCTAGGATATTTGGGTGGAGTGGAGTGGAGTGGAGTGAGGTGAAGTGATTTGGGTGTGGAAGCTATGGTGGTAGAAGGAGAGGATGCAGGGGCCAAAGCTAGAGTTAGAGTGTGAGCTATTAAGGTAAGTCCCTTGTTTTGTGCAAAAATTTTATGTCTTTGTGACTTTTTTTTTAACATGTGTTAATGACAGATATTTTGTGTTGTGCTACAGCTTAGGATTTTGGAGGCTCAGCATTGGTTCTTAGCTTACATCCCTGGGATAAGAAAGGCACTGGTGGAGGAGGAGTGGGATTTACTAGAGGATGTGGGGCTAGAAGAGGTAGGTCAGATTGATGTGGTGAGGGTGGATGAGGGGTACCTCTCTACCTTAGCAGAGAGGTGGGATCCAAATAGGGGCACCTTTTAGCTTCCCATAGGAGAGGTGACCCTCACACTTGAGGATGTATATCACATCCTCAAGGTGCCAGTGGAGGGGATTCACATTGAGGTTGGATACAATCAGGGGGTGGAGATGAAGAAGATGTTTAGAGATAGATGGAAGAGTGTGAAGGTGGATTGTTGTGGAATTCCCTTCTTGTCCATGTATATGGACAAGGATTTCGATGCCCTTTGAGCTTTAGTGATGTTCATGTTGATCAACATTGTGGTCCCAAATAGCATTGGTTGTAGGTTTCCTTGGAACCTAATAGGGTTGGTGAATGATATGCTCACTATACAATAGGTGTATGCATGGGCTCCTACCTTATTGGTGTAGGTGTACTGAGAGCTCTATGAGATGAGGAGACGAGGAGGAAGGGATTGGGAGGCAACTTATTGCTATATTTTTAGGGATGCGATAACTTCAGTGTGGCTCGACCAGAGGGCTTACCAACGATGGGCTTGGGTAGGGAGCAACCCTATGCTAGGATATGAATAGTGGCAAAGGAGGTATAGTCGAGTCATCATGTGCAGATGAGTGAGTGGTACAAGGATTTGTGGGTTTTATTAACATCTATCCAAGTGAAATGGAGGTCCTAGCAAGGTACTAGGTGGATAGGATATGGAGAGCATCTACAATGGGTGAGGTAGGCTAGGTGGATGGTTGGGAGGTATCAAAGTGAGGTTGAGTATATTCAATTCTTTCAGGTTATTTGATAGTTCGACCTGAGATAGGGGGTTCTGGATGATCCGGTGCTCTACAGAAGGTATCAAGAGGAGAAAAGGCTACCATGTGCCAAGTTATGGAGGGTGTCTTATGAGAATGTTGAGAAAATAGATATCCATAATGTGGATGATATGGGGACTACTTCGAAGTATGATGCATGGTTCGCTATGCAACCACCATGGGAACTGACTCTAGTAGCAACTAGTGGAGATGGAGAGGAGTGTAAGGATGAGTGGATCCATGAGGCTCCAAGCAACAGAGGTGCCTTCAATATGATAGTTGAATGAGGAGGACTAAAGGTGCACCTAGGCAGGATCCAGGGAGTGGGAGAGATGGCGAGGATGGGGAGGATATGGGTGAGACTTTGGATGGGCTTCCATTTTAGAGTGAGGAGGATTGGGTGATGATGAAGTAGTACATTGTAGAGCAAAACACGATGGTGATAGATTAGGATGATATAGTCACAAGGCTCCTGTAGAGCTGTTATAGACGAATCGCCAGCATAATGTTGACATAGCATGCCTTCGGTCTTAGCAAATATATATCAAGGCTTTGGAGGATAAGTTGATAGAACATCATATTCCTCTTCCAGATTCTCTGGCCTCATCTGTATTCAAGGCTGCTAGGTAGAGTTATTCTAGGCATAGTGCTAGTTCTAAGACTCCTCCTAGGTCACAAGGGTCCTCTTGGAGAACATAGCTAGTGCTTAGATGCACTTTTTGTATATGACCCTTGGTGCTCCAATGTATGTAGCCTTTTGGCACTCAATGTATAAGCGATATTTACACACACACACACACACACACACATGGTGTTTACATTTTGTTTTATATGTTTGTGTGAATGCTTTTTGTGGAATGCTTTGTTTATATGGATGATTAATGCATATAATATGTTATTGATGATTAATGCAAGTGGAAATATATGGATGATTAATACAATGCATGAAATGCATATGCTCTAATGATCATTCATGGTTTAGATTTTGCTTTTCCATGTTTTAGCGTTGTTGTTTAATCAAGGGCACCAAACTTGGTGGCTTGTGTGGTGTATGACTCATGAAGTGACATGGATGTTGACATGGAAGAAGATATGGATGTTGATATGGAAGAATATATGGATATTGATATGGAACACTGACTATTTTGCAGAGACTCGGGCATACTAGTGACATCAAAAAAACTCACTAAAATTGCCTAATCCCTCTAAGACCAAGTGTGTGTGTAGTGAATTCAATTACCAAATCATGAGCATGGTAATGACTCGAGGTAATCAAGAACCAATGTGTGTGCAAGTGAGTTCATTAACTCGTCTTGGAGTAAATTGGGTATGATATTTTATGGATGAAAATAAGAAGATATATTATCTGTATGTGCGGTTAGAGGTCTCTTTAAAAGAGATGTGTCACCATGCATGAGCGTACTCCACTACCAATGTGTGTGCAAGTGAGTTCATTAACTCATCTTGGAGTAAATTGGGTGTGATATTTTATGGATGAAAATAAGAAGATAGCTTATCTATATGTGCAGTTATAGGTCTCTTTAAAAGAGACGTGCCGCCATGCATGAGTGTACTCCACTACCAATCAAGCATCTATAGTTCTAGTGGAGGCTAACTTCATAGTCCACAAATTTTGATTTCTTAAGTTTTGGGAATGACTACCTAACCGTCTGACTAGAAATATAGTACAATCCTTACAACCCAATGATCAGTGGTGTGTGATGTAAAATATTTAGAGCTTTGGGAATTGAATTCTTAACCTAACTGTGATGAGAATTATACCCTATCCTTACTACTCTATATTTTGAATTTGGAAGCAACTGTGATAGTGGTGAAAACCACTATTTTTGTGGACTATGTTGCATGATGGGACAAGCAAGGATTACTCTTTTCACTTTGAGGTTAAAACCAAGTATGGTGTTATCCCTCTTTGACACAAGATGATTTTAAGATGTGAAATTATGGTTGGTTCAAGAATATTTTGGAGTCAATTCCCAAAACTCAATATTTTTTTAGTGAATTTGTGTAATGGTCCTAAAAAGAACTCAATATATATTTGTGGTTTTCTTAAAACACTAGGAGCGGCTGAGTGACTAAAAACACCTAGGAATTATGGGCATATGAAGGAAAATGACATTTTGGCTTGGTGGAATGGTGTAAATGATGCTGGGAAAGTGCCCTTGATTAAGGAAACATAACATTATTGGACCAATTAAGACTTCCAACTAAATAAATGATCCCTAGTATGAGATGTGAAATATGGATGGAATGTATGAAGTGCAATTCTTATGAAATGGAGTGTATGCATGCAAAATTTTTTGAATGAAATGTGTGAAAATGAAATGCAATGTGTTTGAATGAATTGTGTGCAAGTGAAATGCAATGTGTATTAGCCATGTATACATACATATATATAAATCACATTATGATGCTCTCAAGGGTATAACATTAAGTGGTTTAGGTTCATCCTCTCCCTCTATAATAGCAAGCCTATAAGTATCTCTACCCACTCTTTGAGTGATGATGTATGGACCCAACCAATTAGCCACAAATTTATCACGAATATGTGGTAGTGCATTGGTGTTTTGTTGATTCTCTATAAGGACAAGATCTCCTACTTGGAATTCACATAAATGAACTTTGGAATTGTAATAATGCTTTAGGAAATATTGATGCACTCGTAAATGCTCTAAAGTATTGACTTACCTCTCATAAAGAAGTGTAAGTTGGTCAAGACGTGCTTGTCTAGAAGTATCATCATCTTTGAATTCCTACAAAGAAATTTGCAAGGAAATATCGAGTTGAAGATGCATGATTACTTCAGCTCCATAGACCAATGAAAATGGTGTTGCCCCATTAGATGTGTGGATGCTTGTTCAATAAGCCCATAAATCCAAGGGGATTTTGGTGTGCCAAACTCCATGATTTTCATCAACAAGTTTCTTAATAACAACAATTAAGGTCTTGTTGATAGACTCATATTATCCATTGGCTTGTGGGTAATAAGGATTAGAGAAACTATGTTGGATGTTATATTTCTCGTGAAGTACTCAAACATCCTTGTTCTTGAAATACTTGTCATTATTAGAGTTGATTTTTGAGGGGATACCAAAATGATAAATGATATGGTGAAGTATGAACTCCACAATTTTGGGTCCTATCATACTGGTTAGAGGAATTTCCTCAACCCACTTTGTGAAGTATTCAATGGTTGTGATGGTGAATGTATGTTGTCTCAAGAAAGGAGGCAAAATTTTGCCAATTATATCAAAACCCCATTGTGAAAATGGCCAAAGGATTTGAATAAGATGTAAAGCTTGTGATGGCACATGAGTTAAATTAGCATGTTCTTGATATTTTTTATAATATTTAACATAAGTACAAAAGTCACATTCCATGGTGGGCCAATAATAACCCATGTGTAGAATATACTTTGCAATGGCCATCCCACTAAAATGACCACCACAAGTTCCATCATGAGCTTCAGCTATGGCTCTTTGTGCTTCACTAGATTCGAGACAATGAAGGAGGACTCCATCATAACCATGTTTATACAACACGTTCCCCAAGAGAACAAAACAAGCTACTTTTTTCTTGAAAGTATGTTTAGTAGTTCGAGACATGTTACATGGGAGTGTTCCAAGACTCATATGGATCCATCTGGATAAAGAAAATATCCTTTTCATCCTTATATTTAGTATGAACAATTACAGATTTAGATATCATTGAGATAATAAGGGGTTGTACCTCTCCTAAGGAGTCTTTTGGAATCAATGATCCAAGGGAGGCCATTGCATCTACAAATCTATTAGTCAAACATGGCAAACTATAAATTTCATACCATTTGAATTTAGATAGCAATTTCATTGCTACTTCATGGTAAAGTTTGATGGTAGGTTCTTTGCATTGGTATTATCCAGTAATTTTCTTGACAACAAGTTGAGAATCACCAAATATCTTGATACACTTAATACCCATATCTATAGCTTATTGAAGACCTAAGATTAAGGCTTCATACTGTAAAGTGTTTTTTGTGCATTGGAAGTCAAGTTTGAATGATAAAGGGATAGGTACCCCTTGGGGTGTATGAAACATGAATCTAGCACCTTGACCTTTCTCACACTTAGAGCCATCAAATAATAATGTGATATCGATGTCTTCCTCCAAAATGACATCTTCTTATTCGATGACAAAGAATATTGAATCATCTAGGAGCTCAATAATCAAAGGATATTCAATAGGTAGTGGAGCTTCCATAAATTTATTGGCTATGACCTGACCTTTAATGGATTTTTGGCTAATGAATTCCAAGTCAACTTCACTAAGAAGCATTATCCATTTAGCGGTGGAAGTGTTATTATAAGTGTGAGATATCATATAATGCAGAGAATTTTCTCTAGCTATGACATATGTTGTTGACTAAACATGTAATGTCAAAGTTTATTAATGGAAAAACCATTGCTAAGCACAATTTTTCTACATAAGCGTATATGGTTTCATAGCTTACCAATGTTCGACTAATATAATAGACAGCTTGCTCTCAATTTTCTTCATTCTTTTGTGCAAGCATTGTCCCTAATGCAAAGTTCATTGTTGAAACATAGAGATAGAAAGAGACCTTGGACAAGGAGGAGTGTATCGCTCCAAATTTTTTGCATCCCTACCTTCAGGCTATAGGATCCGTGCCCGGAAGGAGGATGGGAAAAGGATGTCGCGGTACCTCGGACTGAGAGGACTTTGCGAAGGTCCCGCCTCTCAAGGGAGGTGTATTTTGATGATTTTTCGACGGATGGTGGGTTCACCAGGAAACATTTAGCGGTAGTTTCCACGCCTAGGTTTTGGAATGTGTTTTGATGTGTTCGTTTTTAACCTTAAGCATTCATATCCTAGGTTTGGCCGAATGAATCTAGATTAATCTATATGAAAATGCAAGTTCAATGAATACAGGAAACAGATTTAAAAGCAGAAAATAGAAAATTTACAGAATGCAAATGAGGAATACCTGATCCGGATGTCTGAAGAAGATTCTGATGTTTGAAGCAGTCTGGATCGTCTGGAATTCGACAGAATCATCTACAATCTGACAGAATCATCTGAGATACGACAGAATCATACGAGATCTGGCGAATTCATCAGACGAATTCATCAGAGACCTACAAGCAAGAAAAACAGATACAAAATACAACGAATACTATTGTGCTAACAGAGGGAAATGACACTAAATGACTGTATAAACACTGAAAAATAGTTATGGACAGCAATCCAAGCAAATTACTGTATTTTAATGACAAATCATGATCTTAGTATGCAATCTAAGCTAAATGGGTGAACTCCAAATGCAAGATAACATAAACACTGAATAAATTATCTAATTTGCAGAATAAAATGACAGAAAAAAAGTTGAGAAGAGCAAACTTCGAGCACTGATTGCCTCAATGTGGACTGCAGTCGAGATCATCTCGCATCAGTACGAAATCACCTCGAATTCGACAGGTTCGCCTCCGATCTGAACAGGTTCGTCGGCGACGATGGGTGCTGGCTCCGGCTGAAAAATAGTGATGTACCTGCAACAAAATTGGTATAGATCTAGTGCAAATGCAAGATTGGGATGCTTTAACGTAGAGGGAATCAATTTGCAAAGAATTTCAGCCGAGGGGTTGGGAAGGGAAAATCCTAGAGACTAAATAGGCTTAGGGGGAGTAGTTAGGAGGTTGGAGATCATCCCAATTTGGGAGATCTCCAATGGGGAAGGGTCCCAATGGTGCAGACACACTTTTGCCCGGATTGGAGACCCGTTGGAACAAATTCCAACTTTGCAAATTCAGTTTTGCGACAAGATCGTCTGGACGTCCTAGTCCAGAAGAAATCGTCAAATCTAGGGCGATATCGTCTGATCGGCGACGATATCGTCAAGCGGTCAAAACAACCTCTAAAAATGATGCAGAAAAAGGGGAAACGGATTTCTCGATGGTTAACGGGCGGTTTGGGAGGTTAAATTTGAATTTTAAATTATTTACTAAGGTGAATGTAATTATTCCAATTTTACTGCGCCAATTTTAGGGTGCTACATTTTGCCCCCTCTTTAGCGAATTTTTTGAAGAAAATGCGTTAAAGATGAGTTCTTCTCGATCTACGAGAAAGCAAAAAATTATTCCCATTTTTAGGCGACGATTCTTGGTCGAATCGTACGATAGCTTACTATGGTGCCCCCTCCGTGTTTTTACCCAAATCGAACGTTTGAGGTAAAAATGCGAAAAAGCAAAAAATTATTTTTGAATAAAATTAAGAAAAATAGGGTAAAACCCTAATTCATTTTCTTGTTCATTTTCTGAGTTTTAGAGCTCTGAAGCAAAAATGGTGGAGACGACGCACAGATCAACAGAGGTCCGGCGCGGTCTACGGGTAAGAGTCTAAACTTAGTTTAGAATGCTTTAATTTAATTTTACATGCTTTGTAGGTAGATTTTAGGTGAATTTTGAGCATCGCGGCCGTTTTTGGGCCGTCGACGTCGTCGGGACGAAATCGTCCCGATTTCGACGAAATCGTCTCAATTTCGGCAATTTCGCCCGAGGGCGAAATCGTCGAAAGGGGACGATTTCGTCAAATTAGAGACGATTTCGAACTACGAAATCGGAGACGATTATGCTCAAATTTGGGACGATATCGTCCAATAGTGGGCGATATCATCAATTGCACAAAATTGAATTTTTAATTTGCATTATTGATTACTTGAATTGTTGATTAATGATTGTTTATTGTTTTGTTGTTTATGTTTGCGAGAGAGGATTACTAAAGAGCGGGGAGTGGAAATATGGAGGGTTGAGAGATGACTTGGCCGCTCGACACGAGCGGAGCGAGATCGGCTGGCACGGGCCGGCTTACGACATGTGGCGAGAGATGCCACAAGTATCTACGAGACATGGGGCTACCGACGGCCCTAGCGAGAGAGGTGGTATCCGGGGTCTTCATGTTTTCGGCTACCGACGGGGAGATGACTCCCACTTTGGAGGACGTATGGAGGATTTTGAGAATCCCCATACAAGGACGGCTGATCACTCCTACGGCCAATCAGGGCCGCGCTATGGGACGGTTGTGCGGTGACCCGAGCTTCGCCCTGGAGAAGGGCGGAGTTAACATCGAGGCACTACGCCAGATGCCAGGGCATCTACACTCACACGGGTACTAGCTGGGGTGGTTGGTGGACTTCTGTTGTGCCACCAGAGCGGGTGCAGGGTGCCATGGATGCTTGGCAGATGTAATGTGACATGCGGGACCAAGGCTACAGGTTTGCTTAGGGCAGCTTTGTACTATGCCGATTGTACGGGATCCTCTATGGGGTCGTGTACAAGGGCGGCCGATGTCCGGTTATGACATCGCTACTACGAGTTTGGTGCTGGGAGCACATTGCGGTGCGAAGGCCGGTAGGGCTTCCTCGATAGGGGTTGACGGGGAGAGGCCCCGAGTCTTCTACTGGTGGCTCCGGAGAGGGGCACAGCGGCGGATCGACCTACCGATGTCCCGGAGACTACTAGATGACCTAGTCCCGGACCAGATCACCTGGAGGCCATGGAGGGAGCATCTAGGGTGGCCAAAGGACGGAGAGGAGTTGGCTCGCATCAGGCGAGTTTGTTGGTTGAGGATGGAGAGGGGAGAGGTGGAGCTCCATAGGTACGATCGAGTTTTGAGACAGTTCGGTCTACGAGCGGGGATCCCATCTCTCGGGGACTACGAGTTTTCTCGGGCTATCCGGGATAACACTACGGTTAGCGGGGCTCCGGACATGCGGCGCTTCTGGAGCCGGGACTCGAGATGATGCCCCCATCCAGCCGGTGGATGGGGACGACGCGAGGGTAGCCGATGGCTACGATGCAGGTACGCGAGGCATCCGCCCTCCTCGGATGACGAGGGCACAGGGACCGATCCACGCGGTTGTGCGTCGGATAGGGAGGCGGCGCCAGGCGGCGATGGAGGCAGCCCAGGGTCACGATGGGAGAGAGGCGAGGAGGCCACAGGCACAGGAGCGGCCACGACGGAGAGAGAGGGAGAGGAGGGAGGCGAGACCCCCATCTCCACAGAGGCCACCATCGCCCGATAAGGGCAAGGGTGTGGATACAGGAGAGAGTAGCGAGATGGCTACTCTCCGGGCGGAGAGAGATCGTCTGCGAGGCTCAGGTGCAGACGCTACGGGATGCGGTCGCACAACACCGAGCTGAGGTGTCACGGCTACGAGACGAGATTGCACGCCTCAGGGCACGGGGCGGAGGGGCGAGCACACAGGAGCTGGTGCGGTTGATTGCTCAGACCATGTTTTACCAGGGGATCTACTTCCAGATGGTGCCGGAGGGTCGGAGGGTACAGCTGCCGGCGGCATTGCCGACCCTATCGGGATTGGGTCCTCGAGGACTACGTCTCGATCGAGGACGAGGACTACACAGACGGCGATGGGGCCACCTCGTCCACCTCAGGGCGGGGGAGGAGATGAGGCAGAGAGCTCGAGGGGCTCTCGAGGCTAGAGGGTTGGACTGACATTTGTATTATATGATTATTTTTGATAGAGGATTGAGTATGCCAAGGTACAGATTGTGGCATACCAATCTAGTTTTGATGATGTACATATGTTGATATATATATATATATGAGATATTTTTGATCATATGACTTGTGTTTTGTGATTTGTATGATGCTTTTAGATGTTTTAATTGATTGATTTGATAATTGGATGTAATTATGTCGTTGGAGATATTATAATTTGAATGTCATGCTTGTAATATTTGAAATGAAATAATCTGATGTAACAATTTGGTTGTTTGTAATGAAATGTGATAAAAATAAAAAAAAGAGACTTCTAACAATAATTTCAAAGGACATTGTCGCTATTATAGACCATTTCATGGAGTCGTTGCTCACTCGGTCGTCAAGCTAGTCCCAGGTATAGAAATATTGTTAAAAGTAAAAGAGTGCTTAAGAGGCTGTCTTAAGACTTTGGTGCAATAGTGCAAATGATAATGATGATGATGGTTTGTTTTCAGATTTTCATAAAAAATGTTTGTGCATGAAATGATGTTTTAAAATGATTTTTGCTAGGCATAAATTCCTAAGGGTGATAAATTTTTTGGATAATTCTTTAGGAATTATACCATCATTGCAAAATTAAAGGTTGACATAATGACATGAAATAATGAAAATGTGTTTGCTTTTGAAAAGCATAATTTGTGTAACATAATGAATTAAGCCATATGGTTTTCATGATTTTGAATAAATGGGGAATAAAAATTGTTACAATGGTTTGCGCTAGGCATAGAATATGTAGGTATAGACTTATACCATCATCGCGAAAATCAAAAAAAAGATAGTTTTATTGCATGGTTGATTTTTGATGAACAGAAAATATGAAAATGAGGACTTGCGCTAGGCATAAAATTCCAATTTTGGTTTTGAAACTATACCATCGTCGCGAAAGTCAATCAGATATATATGTATATGTTTTGTATATTTTGAAAGAAATTTTTGATTTTTCTATTATATAGTTGTCTTTGTGGTAAACAATTGTACTTGATTTATTTCAAACAAGTTGCAAAAATAATATTTCAAAGTATTTTGAAGACAAAAGTTAGATTTATAAGGAATCCCATGTGCATATGTGAATTCATTTCCGATCTTGATTTATCATAATGATACACAAAATCTCTCAAATACAAATGTGTGTGCAATTGCATTGTTCATTTACCAATTTTGAGCAAGATACTATGATACAAGTGATTTGAAGAAACCAAATAAGTGTTCATTAACCATGATGTAGATGCATATAACCATACTAGGCTACTATGTAGATCGGATTATCAAAAGCTAGCTAATCCATAAGCGAGACATAGGTCTGTACAAAAGAAGGTCGCTAATGTGACGGACATATCGCCACGCTAGGAGTTACCCAAGGCCAAGCGGGTTGGGCACAAACCACCTGTTATGGGGCTTACCTCACGGTTTTCGAATAATTGAGAATTCCGGGGATTCAAGCTCATCAACCCTTCTTTTCTTTTCAAAGGGTAGGGAAAGGGATTTTATTGCTTTCTTGCTTTCTTTTGAACTTTGCTTATTTTTCTTTTGTATTTCTTTTGCTTGATAATGCTTGGAACATTGCTGAAATAACATTTTTCTTTTCTCTTCTTTTTTCTTTCTTGAACTATTCTTTTTTTTTTTTTTTTTTTTTGTGCTAGGGATACTTGCTCGGATTAGCTGTAGAGAAAGGGATTTTTATTATGGGTAGGGGTGAGCTTGTCCTTTTGCCAATTCTCAAAGATTCTAGACCATGTGCATGATAGGATAGCGAGGGAAACTTTTCGCTCAAGAAATCGGTTCTACTATGTAGCAAAACATGGAAATTACAAATATAATCATTTTATTGTGAAAAGATGTGCTTGGTTTAAGTAAATAACAAGATCAATTCTCTATGCTCAAACTTTATTTAATTGAATTTTGTGGACTTTGATATAAGAGAGATTAGTAATCATGCCAGATAAAATCAAGATATTTATTGTTGTGAGTGTGCAAGTGAGGGATTCAAAATAAATGCTAATTTATCCAAAATAAGTTGAAACATATAACTGCAATAATTGTAAGAAAATATATATAAAATGATTTTTGAGAAAGTTTGGAGAATGTTGACTCTCTCTTTCTTCTTTATTTTATTTTGGTTTCGAAAGAGTCAAGCATATAGCTGTTTTTATATTTTTATCATTATTTTGATTTTTGTTTTGATTTTTTTTTTTTGATTTTGAGCAGAAAGAACTTAACAAGTGCTTTAAATAAATGCAATAGATAGTTTTTGAAGATTTTGGATGATTATGAATATTTTTGATGTTTTTGGATTTTTATAAATTTGAAAGAAATACAAGATAATGATTTTGAACAAATATATACATGGATGAAATGACCAAATTTATGCATAGTAACGTTTAAGATGCAAAATATTCATGGGTTCTTTAAGTTCTTTACCATCTAAGGTAGATAATTTATATGCTCCTGATTCAAATTTAGCAGTAATAATATATGGTCCAAGCCAGTTGGGCTCGAATTTACCTTTAAGTTCCTTAGTTGCATTTGTATTTTTTTGATTTTCTTTTAAAACAAGGTCGCCAATCTCAAAGGATCGATGACGAACTTTCTTAGCATATGATCTTTTAAGCTTGTTTTGGTAAGCACGGAGATGCTCCAAAGCATTGATGCATTTTTCATCTAGGAGTTCCAGTGGTCGAGTCTGCACGGCACGATATTCATCTCCTACTTCGGTATCTTGAAGTAGCAGAGCCAAAGAAGGAACTTCCAATTCAAATGGAAAAAGCTGCTTGAGCACCATACACCAAAACAAATGGTGAAGTTCCAGTGGGGGTTCGAACACTAGTTCGATAGGCCCACAAGGCTGGATATAATTGAATGTGCCGATCCACGGCCAGTTTTATTGACTAATATTTTGAGAATTTTGATTAGGGTTTTGTTAGATGCTTCTGCTTGACCATTACCCTGAGGATAATAGGGGGTGGACCAGCGATGTTGAATCTTATATTTTTGACATAATTTTTTAACATCTTTATTTTTGAAAGAAGTGCCATTGTCAGAGATGAGATTGGCAGGAATTTCGAACCTGCAAATGATTTGATTAAAAATAAATTTAGAAACTTGTGTGCCAGTGCAAGAAGCTAAAGGCATAGCTTCGACCCACTTCAGTGAAATACTCGAGTGGCGGTTATGATGAACTTGTGTCCATCGGATGACACGGGATTGATTTTGCCAATAATATCCAAGCCCCATTTAGAAAAGGGCCATGGAGATGAAATAGCCTGCGGCTCGTGTGCGGGCGCATGGACAAGGTCGGCATGTTTTTGACACTTGTCGCAATGGCGCACATACTCATGTGCATCCATTTCCATGGTAGGCCAAAAGTATCCTATCCGAAGGAGCTTTTTAGCAATAACACTACCACTAAAGTGTCCTCCACAAGATCCATCGTGGGCTTCACTCAAGGCTGATTTAGACTCTTCTAAGTTTAAACATCTTAATAGGATACCTTCAAAAGATCTCCTATATAAAGTATTGCCAATTATTACAAATCGACTTGCTCGTCGACGTAATAACCGACGTCTGGTTTCTATTAGAATTAGCAGGGAAAGTCCCATTTTGGAGAAAATCAAATATGTCTGTATACCAAGGTTCAGGAGTAGTTTCATTGATTAGAAACACATCCAAAGGCTCTAAGCATGACTTATTTGAGGCGGGTTCCTGGAGTCGACGAATAATGATAGTGGCATATTCGTCATCTAACTCCAAGGGCAAGAGAGATGCAGCTGCGGCCATAGCATCAGCTGCACGGTTGCTAGTTCGAGGAATAGCTTCCAAGGTGACTTGATCAAATAAAGACATTAATTGTAAAACATAGGCCTTATATGGGCGCAGTTTATCATCTCTGGTTTGATAAACTTCATTAATTTGGTTTATAACCAGTTGGGAATCACCAAAAACTAAAAGATGTTTAATTTTGAGTGCTAGAGCAGCTCGTAATCCAAGGATTAGAGCTTCATACTCAACAGTATTGTTGGTGCAAGCAAAGGTCAGTTTGAAGGACGAGAGGAATAAGATGTTTTTGCGAGAGATATTAAAATAATACCCGCACTTTGACCCCACTCATGCATCGGGCTCCATCAAAGTATAAGGACCATTGTTCGGGATGGTCTGCCTCTAATTGAAGGCATTCATCTGGAAACTCGATGATGAGGGGATGGGTAGACTCTAAGGGTGCAGCAGCTAATTGATCTGCTATGATTTGACCCTTAACAGACTTCTGTCCTATGAATGTGAGATCAAACTCGCTTAGAGCAAGAACCCACTTGGTTGTGCGACCCGATAAATAAGGTCGACTCATGAGATACCTTAAGGGATCATATTTAGCAATGACATAAGTTTTTTGGCTAAGCATATAATGTCATAATTTTTGCGTAGCAAACACGACTGCTAGACATAGTTTTTCCAATGCTGTATAGCGGGTTTCATAACTGATGAAGGTTCGGCTAATATAATAATTAGCACGTTCTCGCTTTTCATCATCAAGTTGGGCTAACATAGCCCCTAAGGCAGAATATAAAGCTGAAATATATAGGAGAAATGGGCGATCGGATTTAGGTGGTGAAAGCACGGGTGGATTAAGGAGGTATTGTTTGAGAAGTTCAAAAGCTTCTCTACATTCCGTGTCCCAATTAAAAGGGACATCCTTCTTAAGGAGTTTAAGAAAGGGACCGGTTTTATCTGCCAGCTTATCTATGAAGCGACAGATGGCTTGAATCTTACCTTGTAAACTTCGTAACTCAGAGATATTAGTCGGTGCGGGCATATCGGTGATGGCCGCAATCTTGAGAGGGTCGATTTCAATACCACGTAAAGAAACTAAAACCCCTAATAGTTTGTCGGATTTAACTCCGAATATGCATTTTGTTGGATTTAATCGAATGAGATATTCTCGTAATCGATTAAAGACTTTCCTCAAATCATCTAAATGATTATCTTCAATAATAGAGCGAGCTATAATATCATCTACATAATCATGTAGGATATCATGCATCATATCATGAAAAATGTAGGTCATAGCTCGTTGATAAGTTGCACCGACGTTCTTTAAGCCAAATGGCATCACTTTCCAGCAAAAGGTACCCCAGGGGGTAATAAAGGTTATTTTAGCCTGGTCTTCAGGAGCTATCCGAATCGATTATAACCGGAGAATCCATCCATTAAGGACATCATCCCACTTTCGACGGTGAAGTCAATGATTTGATCCATGTTTGGAAGAGGAAAGTCATCTTTAGGGCATGCGGCGTTAATATCTCTAAAATCTGTGCAAACCCTAACTTTGGTAGCTTCTTTCTTGGTGATTGGAACTACATTTGAGATCCATTCGGCATAATCAATAGCTTGTATAAAGATAACATTCAGGAGTTTTTCTAACTCCCCTTTGACTAGCCGAGCCACTTTGGGATGCATTTTTCTAAGTTTTTGTTTAACAGGTTTAGCATCCGGATGGACCACTAGATGGTGCATGACGACAGAAGGGTCTAGACCTGGCATATCTTCGTATGTCCAAGCGAAGACATCTTCATACTCTTTAAGGAATGCGATGTATTGTTCTTGTTTTTCTTGACTTAATTCTGATCCAATATTGATTATGTGAGGATTGTCCTCAGTTCCAATGTTAATTTTAATGACATTTTCTACCTCCATGTGTAGATCTCTTTCAAAATTAGGTGGGGCGGGTGAAACGCCCAATTCTTGTAATTCTTGTAAGGTTAATTTAGATAATTCATCTTGAGGATTAGTGGCCTCAAGTTGGGCTATAGTTGGTATAGAACCATCAAAATAAAACCCATTGTGCAACATCTCTTCAACAGAGACATCATGGAAGATATCTCCTTCCAACTCTTCATCGGGGTCGACAATCATTTCAGGGTATGCTATGGATAGCATGTTGCATGAAAACGACTGATTTTTAAGAGGCAAATCAACATGCCTATCCAAATAATCTTGATAGCATATGAGATGATCATCATCCTCAAAAGGAAAGGGTTGACCCTTACTAGGAAATAGGCCCACACCACGGCGGGCAGGCCACGGTTCTACCTCGAAAGGTTCTTTCATGCCATTTTGGAAAGGTCCCAAGCCTTTCCCTTTATATCCCATTTTAAGCATCATGGGTTTAGCTTTAATATAATCATTGGTAAAATAACACCGAGCATATCCTTCATGGTGAGTTTTGATATTCCGAGGGATTCTTCCCCAGTCATATCCTTTATAAATGAAGGCACAACTCCCGACTTGGTAAGTACTTCCCATAGGTTGTGGGAGGCCCAAAGTACGAGGAGATGGCGGCAAGTTATTTAAAAGGTTTGAATCTTGCATGAAAGCATTCATTTTTTTGATATTAAGGTTGTAGATAAATCTGGTAAAAGTTCATCAGAAAGGGCATAAGATGTAGAAGGTTTATTACCTATGTCTTGAGATGTGGAAGGTATGATAGATGTGTCTATAGGTTTTGAATTTATAGGGATAGAACTTGAAGGATTGGTTGTAGATTTAAGATCTGTTTGAGGTTCTAAAATAATTTGTTTAGAGGGTTGTTGGTCTATATAGGAGGATGAAATGAATGGAGGAGGAATAGGGGAAGTTATGGGTTTATGTTTCACAGTTTTAGATGAAAGATAAGAACTAGGATGTGTGGATGACAGAGCTGGGCAAAATTGCACTCCAACGGGTTCTGCCAAAGCACACATATCAAAAGGTCTAGGGTCACCATGAATAGTGACCAACTGATTTTTAAACTCAAATTTAACACATTGGTGTAAGGTTGATGGGACCGCTCGCATGGCGTTGATCCAAGGGCGACCCAAAAGTATATTGTACGATGTTGGGCAATGTACAATAAACACGGTTGTTTCTAGGGTTCTAGGACCAACTTGCAATGGGAGGGTAATAACTCCACACGTTTCTTGTGTTTCGTCATTAAAAGCTTTGATGATCATATCGGTTTTCTTCATTTCATCACTTCTAAAGCCAAATCGTTGGTAGAAGTCAAAGGTGCAAATGTTTAGAGATGAGCCATTATCAATCAAAACTCTTTTGACGACTACATCTCCAATTAAAGCGGTAATGTATAAGGGATTGTCCTTATGTAAAGCTGTGTTGTGGGATATCTTTATCCCGAAAGTCAATACAATCAATCTCTCGAGTGATGATAGTATTGGCCATAGCTTCGAGGTTGAATGTTTTGAGGTACCATCATTTGGCTCAATGTAAGCATCAACTCATCCCTATGGGTGGGAGAGGATCTTAATAAATCTAAGAGGGAAATTCGGCCGTAGTGTTAGACAATTGCTCATTAATGTTGTAAGGGGGTTTAGATTGGATATTAGGAGCATGATTCCCTTTATTAGGGTTTTCGGAACGAATGGAGCCGATCCATCATTCTGGTTTGGTTCTTGTTGAGAGTTTTGAGCTTGTTGTTGAGTAACGACTCCAATGGTACCTACAATGTTATAGTGAAGACGCTGAGCTGGTCTCGGTTGAGCATTAATGGCTTGTTCATTAGAAAGGAATATATTAGAAGAAGGTCGAGTAGTGACTCTTCTAGGAAATGGTTCTTCTGGAACCATAGCATCCGTGACAGGTTGAATAGGATCTGATTCATTTTTAGAACTATTCGATTGGTTTGAAGTAATGTCTAGTTCACTTTCACTATCTGATTCTATATCACTAGAATCAGAAGTTTGAAAATTATGTAAGGGCCTGGTCGTAACTAGGGATAAGGTCGTGTCAAATATTTGAGGATCCTGAACAGGTAATTGTCCGCTAATGGTTCCTACATATCGGGTAGGAGGGGGAACATTATGATGTTCGATTTGATTGGCTACCTCTTTACCATGTCTTGGTAAAGGGTGTTGAAATATGTCTAGAGTTTGATTGGCATTTTGATTTTGATTTTGGGGAATGGTCTTTTGAGTATTATTAGGAGGGTTTTGTTTAGGTTGGAAGGCTTGTACTTCCATTTCATTATTGTCAATCAAATCTTGTATTTTATGTTTCAACCTTTTACAAGCGTTGGTAGAATGTCCGGGTCCTCTATGGAAATCACAGTGCAAATCAGCTCTATATCCGGGTATAGTCGGATCAGGTTCCCGGATAGCTGGCAATTGGATTAAACCTCTTTCGAGTAATTGAGGTAAAATAGTTGATAAGGGTTGGTTTAATCTAGTGAATTCTCGAGGAGGCTTGTCAGGAG
Source organism: Wollemia nobilis (assembly GCA_028583015.1). Classification (NCBI taxonomy): domain Eukaryota; kingdom Viridiplantae; phylum Streptophyta; class Pinopsida; order Araucariales; family Araucariaceae; genus Wollemia; species Wollemia nobilis. Next base: position 1,525,050 of record JAQPPZ010017013.1, on the reverse strand, counting down.
GTTTCAATATGAATTTTTCTGTTGTCTTCGTTGCATTGACATTAGCAACATTTACTGCTGTCAGTGACTCCGTCACCGACAACTTGTTTGTTTTTATATTGATTTCTAGATGTTTTCTCATCATCCTTCTTCCTAAGTTGGCCTCTCCTAATGAGGGCATCTTCTACTCTTCGAGCTAAATCTATAGCTTGATCGAAGGTAGTTAAAGTAGCGGTTGATAGCTCATAAGATATCTGTTCTTGTAAATTGTTGATGAAAATGTCCAACATTTCCCTATAAGGCAGCACAAAGTGCAGTTTTCCTGTCAATTGCCTCCATCTAGCTAAGAAATCGGCAAAACATTCATCCTTATCTTGTTTTAAATTGTATAGGTCTTTAATAGTTACATGCCTCTCGATGTAGGCACTAAATTGATGGACAAATGATTCAGCTGTTTCTTCGAAGTTTCTCAAAGAATGAGTGGGCAAGCGATAGTACCACTCTAATGCCATCCCACCTAAACTTTTTGGGAACATTTTTAGTAATAGCAAGTCGTCATGCGATATGTCGTGACATGCTATCCTAAACATGCGAAGATGCTCTATGGGATCTTCGGTTCCTTTATATATAGGCGAGACGAGGCATGGGAAAATGCTTAGGGTATGGTTGAGCTACAACTATGGGATCCAAAGGTTGACTACAGATCTCTCGATAATTATACGAGGGACGGTAGGGATCTATCTGGTCCATACGTGAAGCCAATTGTTTCACCATGGCTTCCAGATTACTAGTTTGCCCCCCATATTGGTTTGGTAGGGCATTGACATGGGTTTTATGGGCATAGGATGGAGGAACATGCAGATTAGATGCCATGTTACTAGTTGTGTAAAGTATTGGTAGGAAAAGTATTATGGAGGAATTTTGAAGTTGGATTATGTTGTATTCCGGATTGTTGAAAGTTTGTATTTGGCTTTGTTTTAGGTTTTTGTTTATTTAAAGCATTTTGCTCAATAGTTTGGCGGAATAAAGTAGTGAAGGAAGGTTTCTTTTGTGTGGGAGTGATTTTAGGTTGAATAACAGGTTCCTTAGGAGGTTGGGTAACCTGTTGTTTTGACATGCTTTGGGCCATAGTGACCATATCCGTATTGGATGGTCCACCCTTGTCACTTTCTTGATCAATGAAAGACAAGGGATTAGTGTGCATATTACATGCATATTCCATAGGCTGCTTGAGCGTCACTAATTTGCCCTTTATCAAGGCGAATTGCCACATTAAGGTCATCAATGTTATCCATGAGAAATTTCTTGAAATGCTCTACATTGTCAAAGGCAATAGTTCCATTTGGAGCTACTCTAGGGGATGAGGATCCATCCTCTTTAACACTTCCTTCTTGTTCCTTATCTTCACCTAAGTCTTCATCTGATTGACCTAGAGTTTCTCCTTCCGGATTTGTATCTCCAAGAAGGACATTTGGGTTTCCAGTTGTATCTTGTAACCAATCTTCTCCTTCTCCTAAAGTTTCTTTACCATTCCTAAGTTTAGGCATGGTGCTAAGTTTTGATTTCAGCAAATATATATATATTTATATATATATATATATGCAACAAATTAAGAGGTATATATTTACTATATACCTACTACAATATTTTAAAAATGAAATGTTTAAGTTTTTGCTAAGTTTTTGATTTTTAGTTTTTCTTTAATTTTTTTGAAACAATACAATAAAGACAGCAAATAACACAATAAATGCTAGAAATAATTACTGAAGTAATAATTTAATTTTCTATAAACAACTTATGAATATCATTGATAGGTTCGAGTTGTTCAGGAGTCATGAAGTGTTCTTCTTCAAATTGAAAGTTTTCTTTTAAAAATTTGATGAAAAGAGCTATAGAAATACTATCTATTTCGGATCTTTGGTTGATAATAATAATTCTCACGACAATATTCACGATACAACATAGCTCTAGGAGTTTTGTTCCATCTTCTTCTAATCATAAGATCGGTTTCTAAGGAACCTACATGATACAGAAATGGACGTACCACAGTTGTGTCTTTGAGATATTCCTCGAAAGTTAAAAATTTTGAAGATACAAGAGCTTTCCTATAAGCTAACCATCTATGGCAGGCTCTCTGAAGTTCATGATAAAAAACTAATTGATGAGGATCCAGGATTCTATCTAGGACTAGCCTCTTGATTTGCTTAAGTTGTGTGGACCTAGATGAAATGAGACTAAGTCTCCTATCAAGTTCGTTCCACAGGAATTGATTTCTACTTGTTTCAGGCACACTAAGGACAGAATTAACTTCTATAGCTGCCAATTGATTTTCTACGTTTATAGTAACTGCTAACCTTTTCTTAGGAGCTACCATCTAAACATGATTTCAAACTTAAAGGATTTAAAATGCATCTATGTTTTAGTTGCTCTATATTTTTTTGTTTTTGTTTTTGTTTTTCAAAAGGTTATGATGCATTCACGTCGGGTTCACCAAAATGTATCGCTCCAAATTTTTCGCATCCCTACCTTCAGGCTATAGGATCCGCGCCCGGAAGGAGGATGGGAAAAGGATGTCGCGGTACCTCGGACTGAGAGGACTTTGCGAAGGTCCCGCCTCTCAAGGGAGGTGTATTTTGATGATTTTTCGACGGATGGTGGGTTCACCAGGAAACATTTGGCGGCAGTTTCCACGCCTAGGTTTTGGAATGTGTTTAGATGTGTTCATTTTTAACCTTAAGCATTCATATCCTAGGTTTGGCCGAATGAATCTAGATTAATCTATATGAAAATGCAAGTTCAATGAATACAGGAAACAGATTTAAAAGCAGAAAACAGAAAATTTATAGAATGCAAATGAGGAATACCTGATCCGGATGTCTGAAGAAGATTCTGATGTTTGAAGCAGTCTGGATCGTCTGGAATTCGACAAAATCGTCTGCAATCTGACAGAATCATCTGAGATCTGATAGAATCATCTGAGATCTGACGAATTCGTCAGACGAATTCATCAGAGACACTGCAAGCAGAAAAATAGATACAAAATACAACGAATACTATTGTGCTAACGAGAGGAAATAATACTAAATGAACTGTATAAACACTGAAAAATAGTTATGGACAGCAATCCAAGCAAATTACTATATTTTAATGACAAATCATGATCTTAGTATGCAATCTAAGCTAAATGGGTGAACTCCAAATGCAAGATAACATAAAAACTGAATAAATTATCTAATTTGCAGAATAAAATGACAGAAAAAAAGTTGAGAAGAGCAAACTTCAGGCACTAATTGCCTCAATGCAGACTGCAGTCGAGATCATCTCGCATCATTACGAAATCATCTCGAATTCGACTGGTTCGCCTCCGATCTGAACAGGTTCATCGACGACGATGGGTGCTGGCTCCGGCTGAAAAATAGTGATGTACCTGCAACAAAATTGGTATAGATCTAGTGCAAATGCAATATTGGGATGCTTTAACGTAGAGGGAATCAATTTGCAGAGAATTTCAGCCAGGGGTTGGGAAGGGAAAATCCTAGAGACTAAATAGGCTTAGGGGGAGTAGTTAGGAGGTTGGAGATCATCCCAATTTGGGAGATCTCCAACGAGGGAGGGTCCCAACGGCGCAGACACGCTTACGCCGGATTGGAGACCCGTTGGAACAGATTCCAACTTTGCAAATTTAGTTTTGCGACAAGATCGTCTGGACGTCCTAGTCCAGACGAAATCGTCAAATCTAGGGCGATATCGTCTGATCGGCGACGATATCGTCAAACGGTCAAAACAACCTCTAAAAATGGCACGAAAAAATGGGAAACGGATTTCTCGGCGGTTAACGGGCGGTTTGGGAGGTTAAATTTGAATTTTAAATTATTTACTAAGGTGAATGTAATTATTCCAATTTTACTGCACCAATTTTAGGGTGCTACAAGGAGCTAATACTAGTGGAGAAGCTAGGTATTGCTTAATGTCATCAAATATTTTTTGACATTCATCTATCCAAGAAAATGGCACCCCCTTTTGTAACAAGTGATTGAATGGCCTACATTTTTCATAGAGTTGTGCAATAAAACTATGGATCGATTGGATATTTCCTTGTAAACTATGCAATTATTTTAAATTTGTTGGGGAAAGCATCTCTAAGATGGCCTTGACCTTGTTTGGGTCTACCTCAATGCCTCTTTTAGAGACAGTTAACCCTAATAGTTTGCCATAGGTAACACCAAAGACATGTTTCTTGCAGTTCAACCTTACATTATGTTAGCATACTTATTCTATATTTCATTATTTAGGCATATTGTTGCATTTGTTATTTCGTTATAACAAAATGCTATTGTAGCTGGTTGGTTTGGCAACCTCCGGCAATTCGTTGCTGCTTCTGTATTATTTAAACTACACTGCTGAGAATAATATTTTAGTTCGCATTTTTACATGGCATCAGAGCCAGATTGCAGGGAGCAGTGAGAGGAGGCTGGAGGCGGAAGCTGGTTGCAGGGAGTGCTGTTTTTTTTCTGAAGGTTGCTGGGAGGAGGTTGCTGCGTTTTTCTGCGACGTGATTTTTTTTAATCACGCAATCGCGTGATTTTTTTTAATTCACGCAATCGCGTGATTAATTTTTTTAATAAAAAAACGCAGGACTCAGCCTGCTGCGTCCCTGCTTTGGACGCAGCGTAGGGATGCAGAGAAGGTACTGACGCAGCGCTACCAATGCAGCGTGCATCCCCTCACCCCCCTATGTAGCGCAAACGCTACGCGCTGCAAGCGGATGGACGTCCATCGTAGCCCCCTCCCCCCCCTGCGCAGTGCAAACGCTATGCGCTGCAAGCGGATGGACGTCCGTGGCAGCCCCCCCTGCGCAGTGTAAACGCTACGCGCTACAAGTAGACGGACGTCCACGTAGCCCCCCCCCCGTTAGAGGCTACGTGACACATAGACTACACGTGCGCTCCCCAACCCCCCCTGGTCGTTGGAACGCGACACGCAAACTGCGCGCACGCTTGCCCAGCCTCCCCCCCCGGAACGCGATGACACAGGTCGTGCGAGTTTAAAAAAAAAAAAAAAACCAGAGACGTGTGGGGACAGAGGACAGAGGCAAACTATGGCTGCTGCGGAGGTGGCAGAGGCAGCCACAAAGGGACCAGGCAGACGATAGAGGAGGGATATGCGAGAAGGCCCCACTGTTCCAAACGGATCAGCCCGCTAGCTCACTTGGCAGTGAGCTGTGCGGTAAGGCTTTGGGAGCCTGCAGGTCGGGGGTTCAAATCCCGCCGACTCCCCCCTTTCAAAGGTAAAAAAAAAATTTCAAAGGTTTTTTAATTATTATTTTTCTAGTTAAAATTTTTAATTTTAATTTATTTTCAATAGTTTTAAAACTTTATAAATTAAAATTTAATTTTAATTTATTTTTTTCATAAGTTTTAAAAACTATATAAATTAAAATTATTTATTTTGACTTTAAATATATAATAATTATTAAAATGCTTTGTTAAAAAGAATTTTTTTTTAAGGGGGGATATTTTTTTCAAAAAATCAAAGGGGGAATGTGAGTAATTTTCTGAAAAATAGAAATTTGGCAAATTGTAAAAGGTGCATTTTCGGCTGTGTCCGACACCTTAGGGTTTCATTCTGTGGGCATTTTTATTTGATGTATGATGCATTTTCATTTCTATGCACTACTTCATTAAAATATAAATCACTCCCTAAGTCCCCGGAATAATTAAAAAACCCATCTGTGCAATTTATTTGCACCGCAGCGTTCGATAAAAACGGTCCCTCTGGCCCACACTTACAGGTAAAGTTGTCGTGCTTTGGGCTACTATATCTATCGCCTAATATAGCTGCAACAATGACGTCTGAGCTTGTTCTCTATAAATCGTCGGGGAGGAATAAGTACGCCATTTTTGCATTTTTTTACTCCATCCACTACCCTTAATCGTTCTTGTGTTTAGGCGTAAATCCTGACGAAGTATTCTTCATAGTGTTTAGGGGAAGTTACGCCCCACGCATGAGAAGAATCTTCTATGGTAGGTGCCATCAACAAGGCGATTCCCTTTCAGTACCGCTTATGTTCCACGTATCGTATGATCTCTAAAACTCACCTATAGTCTCCCTCACATAAGGGCGGGTGATTTTTGTTGATCTTTCTAAATACCTATAGTTTCCTTCATGTAAGGGCGGGTATTTTGTATGGTATAACGGCCTAGAAAAAGGTATATCGAAAGGGGGACCAATTGGTGATATAAGGAACCTTCACTATGGCAGTTGTTGTAAAGTTGATGACTGATCCTCATCAGTTATTGAAAGGTCCAAATTATACACCATGGAAACATAAGATGAAGGCAATTCTCCAAATGGAAGATTTATGGGATATTGTTATTGGAGTAACAACTAGGCCTTCACCAACATCAGGATCCACAGGTCCTTTCGCAGATCAGATAGCTTTTGACAAGAAAGACAGTCGAGCAAAGGTGCTCATTTTGTTTGTTGTTTCGAGATAAAGTGCAACCTCATATAGTTGACAAAGCAAGTGGTAAAGAGGCATGGGATGCCCTTAGAACCATCTATGAGGGAAAGAATGATTCCACCATTCTTCATCTTCAACAACAACTTCATAACCTGAGTTTGAGACAGGGTGAAACAGTTGAACTCTTTCTGTGCCGAGTGTCTGAATTGAAAGAGAAATTGAATTATTTGGGAGATACTGTGGACAAAAAGCTTCTCATTTCACTTGTGATGAGAGCTTTGCCTTCTTCATTTGATATGTTGATCACCTCCATCCAGGTGTCTCAATGACAAATTACCTACATCGAGTTGGTCAATCTACTTCAACAACAGGAGGCACGCCAACTTCACAAGGATGATTCTTCCAATATAGCCCTATACACCAACATGCAGGGTTCTAGGAAGAAAGGTAATGGGCAAAAAGGAGGCAACTTTTAGAAAGGAGAAAATTCTCAACAGGATACGAAAGGAAAATGTAAACAACCTCAACAAAATAAGAGGTGGTGCAAGATCTATGAGAAATACAACCATGACACCAACAGGTGTTGGCATAATAACAAGAAGAAAGGCCAAAACAAACCACAAAATAAAAACAAGCAACCCCAGGTGAATGTTGATGTTGAAGAATTTGACTCAAATTCTAAATGGGCACACAAGGTTCTCATGACTACCACAGATTCCACACAGAGGGATCCTGTTTGGTATGTCGATTCTGGAGCTAGCAAACATATGACTGGCGATAGATCGTGGTTTGAATCATTTGTGGCCAAAGAGGGCAAACCTGTCACCATTGCTGATGATAAAACCTATAGGGTTCAGGTAGAGGGTACAGTTTTAGTCACTCTTCCTGATGGCAAGTGTCATATTGACAAAGTCCTCTATGTTCCGGGATTGGCTAACAATTTGCTGTCAGTCACACAAATCTTGGATAGAAATATGGTTGTCAACTTTCATGTTGAGAATGGAAAGAAGTGTTGTACTATTACCAGGAAGGGTAAGCAGATTACAACGACTTCATATAAGCACGGCTTATTTGCACTAGATTCTATCTCTACTCCACATGTTGCCATTACTGTATCTACTAAGGAGGCAACTTCCCTATGGCACAAGAGATATGTGCATCTTAGTTCTGGCTACTTACTTGAGCTCAGTAAGTATGAGATGGTAAAGGGTATTCCTTCCCTTTCCGCCACATTGCCGATGTGCTCGGTCGCTTGGCAGGGAAAGCGGCATAGAGTACCATTTGAGAAGAGCTCAACAAGAGCATGAAAACCTCCGGGAGTTAATTCACACCGATCTATGTGGTCCTTTCACACCCAACAGCTTGTGGAGGGAAGAGGTACTTTCAGTTATTCGTAAATGACTACTCACAAAAGATGTGGGTTTTCTTTCTCCAACTGAAATCTGAAGCTTTCGCATTCTTCCAGCAGTTCAAGAAATCCGTTGAGAAGGAATTAGGAGCTTCTATTAAAACCATCTACTCAAATCGAGGGGGGGAGTTTACCTCTAATGAATTTTCTACATTCTTAGATAAGCATGGAATTAAGAGACAGTTAACAACTGCCTATACTCCTCAGCAAAATGGAGTTGCTGAGAGAAGGAACCGTTCTATCATGGAAATGGTTCGTTGTATGCTCACAGGAGCTACTCTTGGGCAACAATATTGGGCAGAAGCTATCACCACTGTAGTATATCTATTGAATAGGGCACCCACAAAGGCCCTAAAAGGAATGACTCCACAGGAAGCATGGAGTGGTCAAAAACCCTCCATATCTCATCTACGTATTTTTGGATGTCACGCTTTCATGCACATACCAAAAGAGAAAAGGAAGAAGCTAGATGAGAAAACATTGAGATGTATTTTTCTTGGTTATGATGAGCACTCTAAAGGATATCGTTTGATAGATCCTTTGACCAAGAAAATTCATGTCAATAGAGATGTTGTCTTTGATGAAGCTTTCACATCACAAAGCACATCTAAAGTACACCTAGATCTTGTGGAATCTAAGGAAGAGAAGATTCCTTCGTCAACACAGACAGGAGGTCCTTCTACATCTTCTTCAACACCACCGAAGAAGAATCCAAAATGGTGTACAAATACAATCAGAGATGCAAATTTATCCACTCCTCCCAATTTGAACTTGGATAGACCTCGTACACGCAGTATGGCTCAAAAGGAAAAAGAAGCCAAAGAAACTGGTGAGGTTGATGATCTTTGTCAATCTTTTGAGGAACTTTTTGTAACCCCACGTACAGAAGCAGAGGATATGGATATTGATGATGACAGGGCATTCATGTCTACCATAGATGATCTTGAACCTACATCAGTGCAAGATGCTCTCAGTGAGCCTCAGTGGAAGGCCGCTATGGATACAGAGTATGAGTCTTTGATGAGAAATAAAACTTGGAAGCTTGTTGATCTGCCACATGGAAAGAAACCCATTGGCTGCAAATGGGTATATAAAGTCAAGTACAAGGAATATGGGACAATTGATAAGCATAAGGCCCGTCTTGTTGCAAAGGGCTATGCTCAAAAGGAAGGCATTGACTACGAGGAAACTTTTGCACCTACTGCTCGGATGACCATAATTCAGGTTATGTGTGCTATGGCAGCACAATATGGGTGGAAAGTTCACCAGATGGATGTCAAAAGTGCTTTTATAAATGGTGATCTCCAAGAAGAAGTCTACATGACTTAGCTAGAAGGATTTGAAGTTGAAGGTCAAGAGCAGAAGGTTTGCAAGTTGGTCAAATCCTTATATGGTCTGAAATAAGCTCCTCAAGCTTGGTATATAAAAATGGACAATCACCTTATGCAGCATGGATTTAAGAGATGTCCGTCATATGCAAACCTCTATTTCAAGAAACAGGGTTCTGAGATAGTGTTGCTTGTACTCTATGTGGATGATCTGCTCATTACAGGGAGTTCAAAAACAATGATCTCTACTGTCAAAAGAAACTTGTGTAAATCTTTTGAGATGACAGATCTCGGACTTCTCCATTACTGTCTTGGTCTGGAATTCAGCCAGAAGGAGCACTCCATCAAAGTGTCTCAAAAAAAATATTCCAAGACATTGCTGGAAAAATATCGCATGATCGATTGCAAGCCAATGGCAACTCGATGGAGAACGGACTTCGATTATCGTGATATGATGATTCACCTTAGGTAGATGGTACTCTCTATCAACAGTTGATTGGGAGTCTCATATATCCGACCAATACTAGGCCAGATCTCGTATTTGTTGTCAACTATCTTTCGAGGTTCATGCAGGAGCCTAAGACCACTCATTGGAAAGCAGCAAAACGTGTTCTTCACTATGTCCATGGTACTATGGAATATGGCCTAGAATACAAGAGGAACAATAAATTCTTCTTGCAAGGATACACGAGACTCCGACTATGCCGGATCATTTGATGATCGCAAGTCAACTTTTGGATACATTTTTCATCTGGGATCCGGTCATGTCTCTTGGCACGAGCAAGAAGCAACGGTGGTTGCTATTTCATCAACGAGAGGAAGAGTATTGCACCGCACGTGAAGCTGTGTGCGAAGTGATATGGTTACATCGCATTCTGACAAGTATGGGCCATCCATCAAAATCTCCAATACACTTGTTTTGCGACAATCAGGGTGTTCTAAACCTCGTCAAGAATCCATTCCATCATGAAATAACAAAGCACATTGACACACAATGTCATTTCATTCGATATGAAGTTCCAAAGCACCGAATTTAGCTTCAGCACATTCCCACCGATGCTCAAGTTGCAGACATTTTCACTAAGGCACTTGGACGTGTCAAATTTGAATTGTTTCACAGCTCTCTTTGTATTGCACAATGATGTAAGGGGATGTTAGTATAGCTATTAGTTATTACATTACCCAAATAATGTAATAAAGGGGGATGTTAGCGTACTTATTCTATATTTCATTATTTAGGCATATTGTTGCATTTGTTATTTCGTTATAACAAAATGCTATTGTAGCTGGTTGGTTTGGCAACCTTCGGCAATTCGTTGCTGCTGCTATATTATTTAAACTGCACTGATGAGAATAATATTTTAGTTCGCATTTTTACACATTATGCTCTAGTAGTCGGTCAAAAAAAAATTCCAATACACCAATGTGCTCTTGTCGAGTTTTATATTTTTCCATGATATCATCCACATAATCTTCGATAATATTATGCATATAGTCATGGAAAATGTATGTCATGGCACATTGATAAGTGACACCTACATTTTTAAGGCCAAAGGGTATCACCTTGTAACAAAAATTTCCCCAAGGTGTAGTGAATGTTGTTTTGTGTTGGTCATCAAGATTTATTCAAATTTGGTTGTATCTTAAAAAATTGTCCATAAGAGAAAGCATTTCATGGATAGTGCAAGTGTTGACAAGAGTGTCAATGTTTGGAAGAGGAAAATCATCCTTAAGATACACTTTGTTAATATCTTGAAAGTCAGTGCTAATGTGTATCACCCCATTAGTTTTATGAACGGGTATCATATTTAAGAGCAACTTAGGATAATCAATGTGTACAATGAAACCCACATCTAGTAGCTTTTGGAGCTCTTCTTTGACTAAGAGGACAATGGTAGGATGCATTCTTCGAAGTTTTTATTTGATAGGCTTAGCATCAAGATGTAAGGTGATATTACCAGACATGTATTTATAGGACCATGCAAAAATGCCCTTCTTCCTCTTAAGGAGAGCAATTAATTTCTCTTGTTCATCATTGGATAATCTTTTGTCAAGCTTGATAATTTAGGGATTGTCTTTGTCTGAACTAAGATCCAAATCGATGGTATCTTCAATAGACATGTGGGAATCTTCCTCAAGTTGATGGGGCATAGATATCATATGAATATCATCTAAGATGTCATCAAACTCTTCTGACTTTTCCTCATTTACATCTACCTAGAGAACCTCAAGGTTTGAAGGTGAAGGTGAAGGTGATAGCAGAGGAGATGGAGGAATGTAGTTGGAAGAAGCTCTTAACAATTCCTCAAACAATAAAAACTTAGATAAGGATGGAGGTGAAGAGATCCGGTCCACATAAATAAGGCTCATGTCAATCATAATTGGCTTTGCCAAATCGTATGGGTTACAGAGTGGGGTGAACAAGTCAATAGGATTCATGTTGACTTAAGGGAAAATGGATGAGATTGGAATGGATGGGATGAATGAAGCCTAAGAACCGATTTTAGGAGCTTGGTAAAACATGGACAGTAGCAAGCAACACAAATAAATGCATTTAACTAGATATTATATACATGCAATACAGAAAAGAAAAAATAATTGTTTGAATTTTTTTATTTTTTTGAAGTGGTGAAAACCACTGTTTAAGTTTATATTTCTTTTGTTATGTACATATATTACAATTTTGGCTTATGAAATGGATTAATGATATGGATGTGGTGGTTCATCGATAGGGGAGGCTCATTCTTATGGAAGAAGCAAGCAAAAAAATGGCTCATGGATGGGGAACATTCTGAGATCAAACTCATCTTGTTTGGTATGGGAAATTATGGGCTTCGATTCCTCTTCAAATTCATCAGAAATTATCGATATGAATTTGAATTATTCATATATCTCATCATGAGATTCATAGGGGTGGAGGACTTCTTCTCCTAAATTTAGGTTAAGCCTTTGTAAGGCTTGTTCAAGGGAAGAGGTAGTGGAAAGTGGAGTGTAACCTAAGCTTGAATGGTTATGTGTTTCTCAATATGAAACATCAATAATGTTGTGCATTACCTATTCATGCAATCCTAGGCCATGTCCTTACCAATTAACTATGTGAAATAATGAGATAGAAATCTTGATATGTTATGTATGTTCAGGTGTTGGTTCTATGGGTTCTTCTAAAGGAGCTATATTTGATGAAGAATAAATCCTCCCATATACAAAATTTATGATTTTGGGAGTTGAACCCATGTTATATATCGCTCCTATAGATAAGGGTGGGTCACATGGGTGACCAAAATCCTTATCATTTGGAATGGTGAAAAATGTGATAATGATTTCTTGGACCACGTCACCAATACTAGGATTAGTGAGGTGGACCTCAACTTGGGATGATGTTGAAGGACCATGATTGGATAATAGCTTTGGGAACAGTGAAGATGAAGATATATCATAAGTCATCAACTCGACTTGCAAAATGTTGGTTGATGGTGATGGATTGGATTGGGGAGATTTTTGAATGAATGATAATGATGTGGAAGGCAAATATGTGGATTGACTTTGATCACATGTACATGTAGTCAATAATGAAGATGATGAGGGATTGGTGATAAGGGGCTCCTCAAGGATGCGAGATTTTGATGAAGCAATAAGCAAAGTGGTAGATGGATTGGTTGATAGTGATAGGAAAAGGTGGGTGGAAGGAAGCATGGATTCATAAGGATTTGAAATGAAATTGCAATACTTAAATGGTTCAACATCCGCTAGTATGTAATGCACTTGTCTCTTATTAATGTACTTCAGGTATTGATGTAGAATGGAAGGGACACATCTCATTTCCCTCATCCAAGGTCTTCCAAGGAGTACATTGTATGCCATGGATTCTTCCAATATGTGGAACATAGTGTGCAACTTTTTGATCCCCACTTCGATGGGTAAAACAATAGTGCCAACTATGGAACACAAAGCATCATTGAATGCTTTTAGGGTGAAGTATGACTTGGTGATATGAGATGGAGGAAGGTTAAGATGATGAAGGGTAGACATGGTGATGATATTGATAGAGAAACCGATATCAATTATAACTCTTTTGAATGGCTTCTTTTCAATTAAATCCTTGATATGCAATGGAGGATCTACATATTCTGATGATATTGGCTTAATCTCAAAGTCATAAAATGTAATAGAAGGCTCCATGCATATTTTAATGCTCCCTACAAATTTACTGAAGGCATTAGGGTCTTTGTAGGTAGGAAAATCCACATAAGTAAACATAAAGTGGGGATGTGCACAGTCTTGAATAAAAAATGTACAATCTAGTGAGATAGTACATTTTTATTCAAGACTATACAAATCCCCACTTTATGCTTGCTTCTTATATGGATTTTACTACCTACAATCTTGATATTGTAATTCAATGGATTTTAAAATGTCCATTAATGCCTCACGATGTGGGGGAGACTGTTGAATTAGATAATATATTGATAATTTGGCATAAGCCATCTTTAGGCTTGTGGTTAACCAGCTACTCAATGAGATTACTAGTCGTGGAGGATGATTAACGGGAGGAATGGGGGAATTCAGTTGGCTGGGAATATGAATTGGTAGAGAATTATTAGGAGATATTTGGATGGGAGGTGATGTGGTAGGTTACAACACACTTGCTTGAGGTTGTTGCCTTGCATTTTGTTGATTATTTTGTTGACCTTTAATGACCACATGAATGGCACCTACAAAACCTTGGTATTATTGGACATGATTAACTTGATTAGGATGAGTTTTTGTATTATCCCCTCCCATAGTTGGTTGCACCTCCTCATGATGAGGAAGTGGTGTTTGAAAAATGTCAATAATTTGGTTTTGTTGAGCAAGGAGATTGTCAAGCTTGATGGCCCTCAAGTCAATAAGGTCTTAAATGATGTCTTTGAATACATAGCAATTACTGATATCATATCCATTTTACCTATGGTAAGGACAAAATAAATATTCCCTATAATATTTTCCACATTTAGCAAGATCATCTGGTCTGATTTTGGGTAATACAAGTTTATTTTTATCATACAACCTTCGAAAGAGGGAAGCATACGACTCGGCCAAGGGGGTGTATTGGTAATTTTATCGGATAGACTATCATCAAGGACGATTCTCCATAGTTGGCACTATGCTTTGCATGGATTGAGATACTGAAGGTACCACATGATAAGTATTTTTTTGCAATGGTTGTTGCACTTATTGTTGTTGAGCCATTACCAGCTAGCTCATGACCACTTGATTAACATGATTAGATTGATTGGTCAGAGTGGCATGTGTTGATTTTGATTAGCCAAAATAATTACTTTTATATTGGACCCTATTTTGCCATTCATTTTTCCTAGGATTAAGAATTCCCTCTTCGATATTATTTCCTCGACACTAGCTTGTGCTAGAGCTTCTTCAAATGAATGATATGTCTGTAATTGAAGCATCCAAGATATGGGTTTTAAACAACTCTTGGTAAATAGTTTGATAAGCTCTTCCATTGGTAAGGTGAATGGCAACTTGGTAATGATGACCCTCCAGTAGTTTCCAAAATTATAGATAGACTCATCATCATGTTGTCTTAAAGCATAGACGTCATACAATGATACTTTCTTTCTAACTTTAAGGATAAAGCATTGGTCAACCAATTGTTCGAAAATATAAATACTATGACTAGGCAATTGGTTGTACCACTCTATGGCATATCCTCCTAATGTCTGAGGAAATATTATAAGCATGAGAGCATTGTCATTTTGAATTCTAAAGCATGAGTGTATAAATGTGCTTACATGCTCCTTGGAGTCCTTAGTCCCCTTGAATTTATCAAACTTTAGAATTGTGAAATCTATCAAATATGGAGGTGATGGTATCGAAGGATGAATGGGTTGGTTAATCAACTAATGTAAGTTTAGCTTTTGGTTTGTCATACCAGGAGTATATTGTATCAACTGATCTATTTGTTGTTGCATGGCCTTGATTCTAGGGTCTTCCCCAAGACTTTGGAAGCCTTGAATCACCTAATGGTTTTGAGCAGGCATGGTGGAAAAATGTTGTGGGGTAGCTATATGATGATGGGATTGATTATGATGATTAGGCAAAGTTTATGGGAATTGATGAAGAGGAGATTGATGGTGAGTATATGGAGAATGTTGGGATGGATACAATGCATGGGGACTATGGTTGGGTTGGCCTATGGGAATGGCATTAGTATGATTTATGGAAATGGATCGGGTATTGGTATGTTTTGGTGGAGGAGTAGGGATGGAAACCACATAATATTGTGGTATCCATGATGGACCTTGGTTAATGAGGGTGGGTTGAGTAGAAATTTGTAGAGTCTTAGGGCTCACATGCACTTCATATTGAGCATCTTGACATTGCTTATGAAATTTTTTCAAATGTTCCCATGCTTCATGAATTTCTTTGTCAATAGTGGAAGGTATGGAGGTATATGGCATGGAAGATGTATCTAAGGGATAAGTTACACTTGGTATGGTAACCTAGGAAGTTGTAACTTGTGAAGCAACATTTACATGTACTTCATACAAGGTATTAGTGTATGTGGATGTATATAAATATGGGATAGAAGTTCTAGGAGCACTTATGTATTGGGTAATGGATACATGAGAGGAGGGTGCAACTGATGCCTCAAAAAGAGGATTATTGTACACTTGGGTAAAGCTAGGTGGTTGGGAATAAGCAAGTTCCTGTTGTAAAGTAGGATCTTGACTAGGGGAATCAGGAATGGACTCTAAAACATAGTTATCCAATTTTTAGAGAGCCTCTACTTTGGCTATGTCTATGCGGGTGATTTGTGGTCTATGTATGGTGAATACAATTCAGTTTTGGGAAGGGAAGTGTTGGTATACCTATACGAAACATCAGTAGTTTGTACAATGTGTGATGGGCCCATAGACAAATCTATCTATGTCACACTTGGGGAATCTACCACAAAAGTGGTGGGGAAGGTGGATGAAGGTTCCATGGAATTATTTTTATTTAATACTTTCTATTGATTTCTTGTTAAGACCATAAGCAATAAAACCAAATACAAATTGTGCAGTAAAATGAAATGCAAAATTGAAACTTCACAAAAATCAAATTAAGACAAATCAATGCTAAATTTGTTTAACAAATGTGTCTTACCTCATTCATTGATTATCTCATTTTAATGTGAATTCATTTTTAGATTTTTGATTTTGTGTGTTTCATTGTGCTAATATGAATTAGAAATGGGTGAATACTATGGCTTGGATAGGGCAACGAGATTCTTGTTGGTGATGAAATCCAACAAGTTTTCTCAGGGGTAATCTAAGGTGTCTAGGGGCAGATATTGGTGGATGGAGATGAAAGCCACCATCACCAAATCTCAAGCAACGACTGGTGATGAAATCCAACCACTACTATTCAATGAACATGAAGTGTGTGATTATTTTAAAGATTTCCAATTCTTTATTGTGTACATGACTACTTTCTTAGAAAAATGACTACTTTCGACAGTCTAAATTAGAATCCAATATCCAGAATACCAATTTCTCCAATGGATGTAGAGTACACCACTTAAAACTGCTCTCTAAACAGAGGAGGGTTCATCTACTCCACCTGAAATCATCTAAATACGGGGATAATTTTGGTATCTTGACACTGTTCCTATTTAGACTTACAAAAATAGAAATTTCTAACCCTAGGATGCAAACTAATGTATGCACTTGATAGTTCAAATGCAAACAATAATGCAACACACCAAAAAATTAAGAAATATTTAAGCAAAAATGTGTATTGTGCAACTACATATGGATGCAACCACTACTCTAATGCCTAAATGCATACTAAGATGATTGTTTTTACCAGATTTATTAGTGATGTTCCTTTTAATCCAAAAATTTGAGAGAAACGTAAAATTCCATAATACGTAAAAATAGAAAGTTAGGGTTTGATAGTAAACTTACAAAGAAGCATACAATGTTTTGCTTTAACTTTTTGTAAAATACCTCTAAGCATTTCTGAAATACCCCTAGGCATTTCTAGATGACCCTCGAGCATCGCAGGGCCTTCACGCACCTTCTACAACCTTTTGCGAACCTTCAGAAACCCTAATATAGCAAAAATTGCGTAATACATACCTCTAAAAATCTTGTAAAATAAGACAAAAAATAGTAAGTTAGTCAACAAAGTAAATCAAAATGATAAACCCTTAGTGGGTCCCATCGTGATCACCATTTGTATATGCAAAAGTGAAACACTAAAAATATATGACAAGATAAATTGAAATCAAGATCCAGTATTGCACAAAATAGAAGCTTTTATTAATATGGGGGGAGCCTCAAATCTCCAATGTTACAATGAAATAATTAATTTATTTGATACAAATGTGTACAATAAGTAGGGTTCTTTGAAACCCTAGTGAACAGTGTTGGTGGTGTCTTTAATCTCGCTTCTTATCCCAACAGAGGATTATTGTACACTTGGGTAAAGCTAGGTGGTTGGGAATAAGCAAGTTTTGGTTGTAAAGTAGGATCTTGACTAGGAAAATTATGAATGGACTCTAAAACATAGTTAACTAATTTGCAGAGAGCCTCTACTTTGGCTATGTCTATGTGGGTGATATTGTGGTCTATGGATGGTGAATACAATTTGGTTTGGGGAAGGGAAGTGTTGGTATACCTGTACAAAACATCAGTAGTATGTACAATGTGTGATGGGCCCATAGACAAATCTATCTATGTCACACTTGGGGAATCTACCACAAAAGTGGTGGGAAGATGGATGAAGGTTCCATGGAATTGTTTTTATTTAATGCTTTCTATTGATTTCTTGTTAAGACCATAAGCAATAAAACCAAATACAAATTGTGCAGTAAAATGAAATGTAAAATTGAAACTTCACAAAAATCAAATTAAGACAAATCAATGCTAAGTTTGTTTAACAAATGTGTCTTACCTCATTCATTGATTATCTCATTTTAATGTGAATTCATTTTTAGATTTTTTATTTTGTGTGTTTCAATGTGCTAATATGAATTAGAAATGGGTGAATACTATGGCTTGGATAGGGCAACGAGATTCTTGTTGGTGATGAAATCCAACAAGTTTTCTCGGGGGTAATCTAAGGTGTCTAGGGGCAAATATTGGTGGATGGAGATGAAAGCCACTGTCACCAAATCTCAAGCAATGGCCGGTGATGAAATTCAACACTACTATTTAATGAACATGAAGTGTGTGATTCTTTAAAAATTTTCCAATTCTTTATTGTGTACATACAATGTTAGAAAAATGACAACTTTCGACAGTCTAAATCAAAATCCAATATCCAGAATACCAATTTCTCCAATGGATGTAGAATACACCACTTAAAAACACTCTCTAAACAGAGGAGGGTTTGTCTACTCCACCTAAAATCACCTAAATGTGGGGATACTTTTGGTATCTTGACACTGTTCCTATTTAGACTTACAAAAATAGAAATCTCTAACCCTAGGATGCAAACTAATGTATGCGCTTGATAGTTCAAATGCAAACAATAATGCAACACACCAAAAAATTAAGAAATATTTAAGCAAAAATGTGTATTGTGCAACTACATATGGATGCAACCACTACTCTAATGCCTAAATGCATACTAAGATGATTGTTTTTACTAGATTTATTAGTGATGTTCTTTTTAATCCAAAAATCTAAGAAAAACGTAAAATTCTAGAATACGTAAAAATATAAAGTTAGGGTTAGATCGTAAACTTACAAAGAAGCCTACAATTTTTTGCTTTAACTCTCTATAAAATACCTCTGAGCATTTTTTAAATACCCCTAGGTATTTCTAGATGACCCTCGAGCACCGCAGGGCCTTCACACACCTTCTGCAACCTTTTGTGAACCTTCAGAAACCCTAATCTAGCAAAAATCATGTAATCCATGCCTCTAAAAATCTTGTAAGATAAGACCAAAAATAGCAAGTAAGTCAACAAAGTAAATCAAAATGATAAACCCTTAGTGGGTCCCATCGTGATCACCATTTGTAGATGCAAAAGTGAAACACTAAAAATATATGATGATAAATTGAAATCAAGATCCAGTATTGCACAAAATAGAAGCTTTTATTAATATGGTGGGAGCCTCAAATCTCCAATGTTACAATGAAAGAATTAATTTATTTGATACGAATGTGTACAATAACTAGGGTTCTTCGAAACCCTAGTGAATAGTGTTGGTGGTGTTTTTAATCTCGCTTCTTATCCCAACAGAGGTGAGTGGACTTCGTGTTATCCAATATTGGGCCACTCCAACTTAAGAAGTTGCACAATACTTATGTATCTTCCCAAACCTGCACACAGACAATAACAACAAAATATTAGTAGCAATTGTGAGGGCTCCATTGTGTGAGACCCTCAGACATGAAACAACAAACCCTAGTTGTGCAATAGAAATATTGTAAGCAGATATGAGAAGATTTAAATAAATATAACAATAAAAATCTTACCTTGTTGAACTTGCCATTTTTTGATCTGTGATAATTGTTGTAGGAAGTTGGTGCAGTGATGCCCTAGCATCACCCGAGGACTTTGCTAGTCTTTGGTAGTGGGTTCTAAGATGCCCACGGGTGCTTGGCAATAGTAGGAAATGTCTGTGGGTGCTTTAGGATGGCAGAAAGCACCTAGAGGTACTTGGTGGTGGAGGGGAAGTGCTTGGAGGTTCTCAGTGGCAAGGGAGTACCTGAAGGTATTTGAGAGCTGAGGTGAATATCTACATAAGCAAACTGGCTATGTGAGAAGGGCAGCGATGGATGCAAAGTGTGAAGGTAAGCGAGGATGGATGGTGAGGATGCTTGGATGGACTTAGATTGCTTAGGTCCAAAGGACTTTGTGAATTACTCAAGGACAACTCATACGTGAACTGCTTAGGGGTTGATCCATCAAAATGGCTCCTATTAATAATCCACACTAGGGTATGTTAGGGTTTGAACAACACAAATTATGTGGCTCAGATTAAAACACATTGAAGGGTGGATATTAATTTTGGGTGTGTGGCATGGATTGATATAGATGGATGGCTAGGATTAAGTCAAATCATATGGTTGGGATTTATTTACATATATATATATATATATATATATATATATATATATATATATATATATATATATATATATATATATATATATATATATTTATTTATTTATTTATTTATTTATTTATTTATTTATTAAATATATAATATAATATTAATATTAAATATATATTTAACAAATGTACCTAAATATATATAAATAAATGGGTAGAAATGGCGGGAAGACCTGGATGGACAACAAGTGGCTAGATTTTGGTGTCTACACTTCTAATGTAATATCCTAAATGCATATTTGTTCTTCCTATAAACACAAGTTGTCTTCTTCATTTATTTTTAACAATTCAAATGTTCCCATTTTTTGACTATTTATTTTTCTTTTTGCTTGTTTTTTCTGTCATTATCTTTTTGAAGTAGACAACCTTATAACTCTAGATATTTGAAAATAAATAAATTTTCTAAATTAAATACTATGAAGCAGTAATCCTTATGTCTCCCTAGGTTTTAGAAAATAAGAACTTAATGAATTTTGCAAATTTTATTTTCCTAAGTTTGATGTAGAAATCCTTTTGTCTCCCAAATAACTAAATTTGCAAATATTCTATTTTCAAAAAACTATTAAATTAAATAAATTTCAATTTTAGAAATTTATCTAACAAATCAAAAAACTATTGAAAAAACCTTATAACTCCAACTTTATAAAAATAAATCAAACTCCAAAAATAACTTTAATTTATCAAAAAACTAAATTACTCTAAACAAACCTTATCACTCCAAATAAACTTTAATTCAATAATATTTATTAACTCTAGTTATCACTCCATAAATTAACTTCAATAAAAATTAAACTTTATAAAACCCTAAATTAAATTCCTCACCAACCTTTGCATTTGAAATTCTTCACAATGTGTGAATTTTATAGCAACTATGTTCGCTTCTTCCAAGGAGCTCTACGTATGCTTTAAATTTTATGTTCAACTTTGTCTTGAATGACACTTGTGACCATTCATTTGCTTTATTTCCTATTGGTATTGCCTCTATAGTAGATGTTTTATACTCCCTCGATTGTTATGTTGGTTGGCATGCTTACCTCTTGATTACTCTCTGACTTAAAAACCACTAGCAACTTGAAAATTCTCACCTTTGGTAGCCATACTCTACACTTGGTCGCTCAATTGGTAATAGGTCAACTTTTGCTCTAACACTTAGTTGCTTTCTTAGTAACTACTCGACACTTTATATTTCACTTGACACTTTATTGCTTGCTTGGTAACCACTCAAGACTCACTCTATTTGCTGCTTAAAATATTTAGTGTTTGATTACCTTCGTTGAACAACAATGCACAAAGTGCTTATCTCTTGGTATTCCAATGAAGCTCTTGACTTCAAACTATTAAACTTGGTGCCTAGCATTCCAACAAAGTTCTTGCATGTTGATTGTTATTCTCGATGTTTTATGTTCTCTCTTTCGATGAGTACATACTGCACTAATATGGATAATCCAATGTTGGACTAGATGTTAACATGGTTTTTTCACCTTTTTGCACTATAATCCACCTTAGTGCTTAAATTAAGACTCTAGAAATATTTTATAATGTTGATTTGCTTTCTCTAACTTACTAGTAGCTCTTCTATGTAGATCAAACGGTGTGTATCTATATTTGGTAGGTGTCTCCTCATTCAATCAATAGCTCTACATTCTCTGATATGAGTTGCAATCTCTTCCTTATGCTCTGGCTTGAGCCAAAATCTTGTAACTTATTTATGCTCTGGTTTGAGAATGAACATCACACCCTTGTAAACCAAATAACTCTACTTTGGTTGAGTCGAATAACTTCACCCTACAATGTTGATGTCACAAATCTCAATGTTCTTCTACATATTGAATCTTGGGTGTCTTCTAAGAGCTTTCTTCTTTTTCTACTATAATATCTCTCTTTACTTAGAACCAAATCTCTTCTACTATATCTTGTTGCCTTTCTATCTAAAACTTTCTTATTGCTCTTTTATCTTTGTCTTCTTGCTATCAATGTCAAGGTCTGAGTGACTTGCAATCTTTAATGTCAAGGTTTCTCTTCAAAACCTAAAATAATCCCTTTATATCAAGGTTTGTCTTCAAGACCTAAATCCTTTATGTCAAGTTATATCTTCAAGATCTAAATCCTCTGTATCAAGGTCAATTTCTTTGTGACCTAAAAATTTAATATTTTGCAACTTTAATTAATATCTACTTGATGAAAACTTACTTTAAGATAGATATATCAACCCTTGATATATCCTTCTCCTTTTCTACTTTCTCTCACACTTAGAAGCTGAAATTCTTCTCTATCTGTTGTAGGAAGCTTCTCACACTTCCGATGATCAATATTTGCTACAAATGTCTTAGGTTGCACCTAAGATCTCAAACCTTTAATGTCAAGGTGATGTTGAATTTTCCTAATACCTCAATCAAAATCAAGATGACTTGATTGTTCCAAATTCTTCAACTTCCTTCTAAGTTGATAGAAATTAGTGTCAAGGAATATCTATGTCCTTGAAATATTTTTTATGTCAAGGGTTTGCTATGTCCCTGAAATGATCAACTTATCTCAAAATTTGATATACCTTCCAATATAGATGAGTCCTTGTCTTCACTGGTTGTAACCATGGAAAGACTCTATAGATGAGTCATGGTCTTCACTAGTTATTCTTCAACTATGGAAAGACTCTATAGTTGAGTCCTAGTCTTCACTAGTTGTTCCTCCAACCATGGAAATACTCTAGCCTTTCTACTTACTATGACCTTACAATAGAGTCTAGATCTAACTCCCTTTAAAGTAGATAGACTCTAAATCAATTTTATCAAACTAGACAAAATCAATTTTTGTATGTAGCTAAATAAATTCAACCTGTGCAAGAAACTACTTATTGTAGCTCTAATACCACTGATGGATTTTTAAGCCTTAATACTAACATAAAACTCAAAGGATAAATTCCACAAGATCAAATATAATATAGCCACAATATAGTAAGATCAAGATAATGATGTAAGTAGAATAATATGAGCAAATTAATATGTAAATCAAGGCTTATAATATATCAAATAACATTCATTAATAAACAACAATATGAATGTAATAGCCTGAATCATACATGTACAAAGCATGTAGCACAACTTACAATATTAATTGCTCAAAATGTATGTAATCTTTATTACTCCTCTTTCAACACTTGATACTTGGATATTACACTTGATACAATACTTAATGCAATACTTGATATAAATCTTGATGTGATACTTGATGTGACTCTATGGAGTACTATATAGCCATAGTAGAATGACTCTTTGGATACTTGACTATTCCTTTCCATATGCCAAGTCTCATGAATCTTGGCTTCTCTACTTAACACTTGCATACACATGACTCTATCTTGTATGCACACCTAGACATGACTCTTCACTTTGCACACTCTAATCTAAAGACACTTGTGCACACTTACATATAAGACACTTGTGCACATAGACTCACATTACACTTGCACACTCACTCACATGACACTTGTGCATTTCCTGCACATTATAACATTACATAAAATATTACTCACACTCTAAACTAAGACTCAATCCTAATATAATATTTACAAGATGTACCATGAAGATACCATGGGGGTACATTAGCATGTGCCAAATAATATAATATACTATAGCATCTTGTGCAATAATTATACCATAAATAATTGATTTACCACAATAAATCCATATTGTTCCTTTGAGATAAGACACCCTGCCCTTCAACCTGTTTACCATAATTTTTGAAATGATGTTATCAAATCATATTACAAAGGCTTATTGGACGAAAATTAAAAAAAAATATTATGTCTCCTTTCTTGGGAACCAAGTTAATAAAAGTAGAATTGATCTCACTTATTAGAGCCTTCCTTTTTTGAGTCTCTTCAACTACAACTAACATATCACTCTTTAATAAATCCTAAAATATTTGAAAGAAAATTGCAGGAAATCCATCATGTCCAGGTGCCTTACTAGGATGGAAAGAGAAAATTCTTTCATCGAGCTCCTCCATAGATATATTCTTCATCAAGATTTCATTTTATCCCTGAGTGATAGTTGATGGAATATTTTGTAGAAGTTTTCTTATGCCTCCTTATCTTGCCTAGAATCTGATAAAATATTTTAAAATAATTAATTGCTTTCTTCTATAAATCTTCTTCATCCTCAATATTTATTTCATCTGGAATTAAAATATTTTTGATATGACGAACAAAAAAAATTGGTTTTATTGTAACATGATTTTTTTTTGTATTTTTATCTCCTTCCTTGAGCCATTTTTCTCTAGATTTTTGAAACCAATATGACTCCTTTTTCAATGCATTATGATAATCACAATTAATTATTTTTCTTTCACATAAGAATCATGATCTATTCCATTAATTTATATTATCTCTTGTAATTTTTTGAGCTTGGAATGAATTTCTTTCTTTTCTTTAAAAATGTTACCAAAATATTTGGCATTCCAAGTATTCATTTGCTCCTTTAAATATTTCAAATTTTGAACAAACTTGTACATACATGACCCTTCAAATTTTAATTCATCCCACCATAACATAACCATATAGAAAAATCAAGGTCTTGGAGCCACATAGATTGGAAGAAAAATGTATTTGGATGACCATTATTTGGTACTCACAAGTCAAGAGAATATTTTTGTGATCTTATCCTACTCCCAATAAAATATTTAAAGAGATTGTATACTTCATTTGCAACCATTTATTGGATAACAAGAACCTATCCAATATTTTTGCTATATGATTTTATCTAATGCACCTATAATCCTATGTATATTGAAATATTGAGGGACTAACATCCTAAAGGTCATTTGAATTGACAAATGAAGCAAAATCTTGCATTGATTTAGACCATTCTAGAATACCACCCTTATTTTCCAAAGGAGATAGAACAATATTAAAATAACCCCCAAGAATCCATAGGTCACAATAAATCATTATTGTATTTGACAAAAATATGTTAAGTTCCTTCCAACATATTTCATCATGAGTAACTATAGTTGGAGCATATACATTTAGAACCCCAACTTTGATGTTTTCCTTTTTCCTACAAAATAATCTAGCAACCCAATTACTTTTTTCTTCTAATAATTAACCATCCCATTTGTATTTGTCCTATATTATTGCAATGCCGCCTAAAGCTCCTATAGAAGAAATTACTAAACAATCACACATCTTCCAAATCTTCTTAAAGGCATCCTTACATTCATCACTACTTAATTTTATTTCTTGTATTAAAATAAACCCAAAACTATAACAACCTATTAATTCCTTAATAACTCTTTTTTTAGGGGTTTTATTCATACCTCTAATATTCCATAATATCATTTTTATCATCATCACTTTTTATTTTTATTAGTGGGCTTAGCCCCATTTCTTGTTAACACTTGTGATATTTTTACTTGGCTTCCTAGATCAATATCCTTTTGAGTTCTTCTTATCTTAGTCTTGCTTTGATGGTCTTCCTCTCCTTCTTCCATTCTTGCCAACATTTTCATATTCATCAATATCTTCTATTTTTTCTATTTTTTATATTGTTCATAATGAGACTTATCTTCTACAAATTTATGTTGCCCTAAAGATCCAAAATTCCAAGGAATAGCCTCATTAGCATTTTCTTCTTTATGTTGCCCTGAAAACTCTAAACTACATAGATGATAATACATAGTAATTACTTTCTTATGTTGACCTAGAAATCCTAAATTTTCTTGGATGTCCTCCATAATATTTTCTTTATTGTATTGTCCTTGAAACCTTAAAGTGCAAGGAATACACTCTGTACTACTTTAATTTTTATTGTAAGGAGAATATTTTATGCTACTTGAAGAAAATAAAGGTGATTTATTTGGATTAAGCTTGGCCTCCCCATATTCTTTTGCTTTAAAATTTTTCTTCCCATTTTCACACATTTAGATCCTTCTATATTTGAATTTGCACATTGTACTTCTTCATCCCTCATATCATTTTTTTCTTCTAATGGTTGATTCGAGTGAACTGTAATGGCCTTTGCCATCTCATGATGTAGAGGGATTTTTCTAGCCACTTTCATAGGAGTGGAAAATCCTTTATTCAAACTAGCTTCTCCTGTAACATGATATCCTTGTTTCAAATTGAAGCTACCCTCATACCCATAAATTTTGTATCTTCTTCCATTGTTTTCACTATGTAGTCTCTTGTCATGTGCTTAATTTCATGACATTTGTGACATCATAATGCAATATTTTCATAATCCACTTGTTGATATCATTCTCTTGATTCAAATTTAATCCTAATTGAATGTGATAAAGGTTTAAGATATCCATGGCAACACATATTCAAGTGTATACAACATGCCTTCTCTCCTTAGTAGTTGATCTGTCCTAGATGAATTCACCTAGAGTATTACCAATAATCTTCAAAACCTCCTTATTGATGAGTTGATAAGGAAGTCCAAAAAGCCTAATCTATACCAAAAGCCTTTTAATCATTTTTCCAACAAAAAAAATCTCACTCCAAGGTCTTAAATATAATGTATCTTTACCCCTAAACCATGGGCCTCCATCCATTACTTTATATTTTATTTCCGAACTAGAGAAAATAATGAGGAAAAATCCTTTTGGAAGAAAAGTCATGGAGTAATTTGAATTCAATCTCCACTTCCACTTGATCCAATTTTGAATATCAAAAAAACTTGGCTAGTATCCATGAAACTTACATATTAACCCTTTGGTTTTAAGAACCATTATATCATGCTCAATCATATCATCCTTGATAATCACTTATGGTGTAGAATCTGCTACCTAGATAAGGTTTTCCATAGATTTTCTCTTCCTCTTATTGCTAACTAGGGCATCCATACTTCCAACTTGGCCATTCATACTTTTAGTAAGGACTTTCACAAATGACTTTCTTTCCATGCTACCTAGATTTTCTTCAAATGAATCCTTTAAATTCTCCTAAGATCTAGAATAAGAAGTGGCACTTTTTCCTTGATTGCACTTTGTTTTCTACTTCCTACTTCCCTACTCACACTTCGTCGATCCTAGCTCACACTCGCTTCTAGAACAAGAAGTGGCACTTGTTCCTTGATCACACTTTGCTTTCTACTTCATGCTTCCTTGCTCATAAAAAGTGTTGCTCATATATTGCATGAAGAGGGAAAGAAATTTTTCCTTTACTTTTTTAAAAAAATTTATACTCTTCACACTACTCTTAAAGTATTGAAATGAGGGTCATTATAAAGGATTTAGGAAATATACTAAATTAGGAGCCCAACAATTTGACATATAGAATTTGAAATTACACCTATTCTCAAAAATTCTAATATAATATGATCATTTATTTGATAAGAACAGTGTGGTGATCCTATCATGAACATGTGCTCTAAAATTTGGAACTTTTGAAACATTTCATTTGGCAATATTGTCCAAACAATAGAGTTATATTCTAAAGTGCTAAAAGTTATGCTCAAGAACCTATTAATTCATTGAGTATGTCTAAAGGTGTCCAACAAAATAGAGAATCTTCTAAA
Source organism: Wollemia nobilis (assembly GCA_028583015.1). Lineage (NCBI taxonomy): Eukaryota > Viridiplantae > Streptophyta > Pinopsida > Araucariales > Araucariaceae > Wollemia > Wollemia nobilis. The sequence goes on along the minus strand of JAQPPZ010017013.1, from coordinate 1,497,242 downwards.
GGGCAATGTATCCATGGGAACCCTTGAAATAGAATATTGAAGACATGGTATATTAAAAAAAATTATCTTAGTTTGGCTTATTATTGCTAGTGCTAAACTATAAAGTCTAATATAATTAATGAAACTCTTAGGTGATGAAAACTAGGGGTTTTAGAAAAACCTTTTAAAAAAAAATTAAAAAATTGTCATAATAGCTTCATTAGAAGTACATGTTGGTCAGAAGTTTGTCTAACAAAAAGGTTTGTGTGCCCACATACCTTGACCAACTTTGAAGGACCTTAGAGCAATGAGATCTTCAAGTCAATCTCTAGAGAAGGTTGGTTTCTCATGGAGTCCTAGCTGCCTACTTCCTAAATTTGTGAGAAAAATATGTTGAAAGGGATTAAAAAATTCAAAGCCAGAACTTACATGGGTACAAATTTAGCCGCATGAAAATACATGCATAGCCAAAATTAAATTAACACACACGATTACATGAAATTCTCATGAATCATCTAACAGACCAGCCAACATTTGCCATTAATAATTAACACACACAATTTGACTATAAATTCTAGAACTAGAGAATGAAGTGCATGAAATCCATAATGTAGAATTAAAGCAAAGTCATCCAACTAATTTTAGAAAAAATAAACAATCAAATATTCATACATACACAAGAAATTTTGGAGGCCAAACAATGATCCACTTGTATTCCTAAATAATAGAATGTTTACATGTAAATTGTAATAGCTAAAGAGTTGACCCTTTGAATGCCTTACATTCTTACATATATAGCTTTTGAAACAACTCTTGTTACAAGTGATCATGATGTTCATTAATGGAGTGCGACTGTGTTAGAAACTAACTAGGCTATATATGCCCTCTGCAACGCTATGACTATTAATTAAACATTCATATGGTGTGATAGTGGGCTTTGTTGGTTGCACTTAGTTTTTCCATCTGGCTAATGCATTTAAATGTCTTGTTATTCATAAAAACTACATGTGCTTGGAGGAAGATGATTTTTAGGATCATTTATGTAGCCTTATTTCATCACAAAGGCCATATTTTATCGCTAAAAATTCTCAACATCTTAAAAGGCCATCTACCACACATCACCTATGCATAGGGTTCTACATGATTAGGTATTGCACTCATATACCATACTTAGACTTGGGCACACCGTTTTTCCTCCAAAACAAAATAAACTAGATTCTAGGAACTCCCACCAAAATTTGACTCTCCTCTTCCACTGCAACAAGTTTTTGGAACTTGCATGGATCTTGGTTGCCTTTTATTTTTTGATCAAGAAATGCTCTTGCACATGGCAAACTTCTAGGATAGGTCTATGGTATGATTGCTTCCCATTTTTCTACCCAAGACAACCTACTCCTGTAGAGCAGGTTTTTTAGGACCCGTTTTACATTTGATGATTACCCATTTTTCCACCCTTTTATCTTCCCATGGTAGAGTTTTGAAACCCACCCCTGATGACTACCCATTTTTCTGCCTGCCCAGATACTTAGTGAAATTTTTGGGATTCTCACAATGGCCTTTTGGGAGCCATCCAAGGGATGGTTATGGCCCATTTTTTTTCCAGATGCCCCTTCTTCTCTTTCCTTTGTGGCAAATTTTTGGGACCTATTGAGGTCTGACCTAAACCCATTTCCCCGTCAATCCTGATATTTAGCCATTTTTTAGGGTGATTGCCCATTATTTCGCCTGACCTGACACTTAGATATTTTTTGAAGACCTTTTTCATTATTCTGATGCAGTGCTAAGTGGGTGTGAGGAATACCACCCACACTTTTGGTGACTTACAAGAAGTTTTATTTGTTGAAAAGAAAAGAACCTAGAAAAAATGAAGGGGTAACCTTCATGTGCCAAAAAACAATTTGGCTTTCGATTGTTGGGCCATGAATTCATACCAAAAATAGGACTAGCATAATGCTATGTACAAGGCTATATGCAACTCTTGCTACCTTCTAATCTTTATGTTACCCTTCTTGATTCCTTTTGTTATTGCTCTTGAGCTCCTGAGGACTCGGCTTGGGGAGTAGCTATGTGAGTAACCCAAATCTAGAACTTTTGGTCTGTTTGTTCCCATTTTTTTATAGAAGGTATAGGGGTATTTTTATGAGATCAATAACAAACATCAATCTATAAACATACTTGAAGAGAGGATCACTATATTTCTCAACTATTTCCTCTATATTGGCAAGGAGATCGAAAATATTAAGGATAATGTTAAGCACATGAGCCATCGCTAGCAGCTCTAGTAATGCAAAAATCTCACTCTTATATCCCCCCAAGTCTTCAAGTAGATTTTTGAGTTCCTCCTCTATGTAGAGGTGTTTACTACTATCCCAAAATCTATAGAAAACAAATACTTTGAGTTTTGCATTGACTTTGTCCATATTTTCTAGCTCCTTCCTAATCATGGCATGAAGTTCTCCTTCATGGTATAAGTCCATGAAATAGAATATATATTGCATAATAAATCAACATTTTTCAATATCCCTTGCTAAATATTTTGATAGCTAGGGTTCCCTCCTTTTGAACATTGTTTTGAGTGTCGTTGCTTGTGCATCCATGTTTCACACCTTATTTTTGCTATCTAGTTCAGTCCTCGCCTCCCTAAAGACTTCCAAGGTCTCATCTAACTTTTGTGTGAAGGGAGGGAGAACCTTTAGAGCTACTTATTTTATCTTCTTCCAATAAATTACCCTAATCTACTTCATCCAATATTTTGAAATCATTAATCCATGGGGCTTGTCATTTTCCCTTTACAAATCGACCAATGCAGCATTCAAAGAATCCTCCTATTGTTGGAGCTTGGCCTTGAACTCTGCATCCTATTTTTGAGCACACTCTACACCACTCGTAGCTCACTCCCTTGCTTTTCAAGCACGCCCTATACTGCTTGTATCTCACTCTCCAAACCAGCAATTTATTCATATTTTTGTTGCAGCATTCTTTGGGGAGGGGCCTTATCTAGGGTGTTTTTGAGTGCTTTTACCTCCTTTTCCAAGGCCTATTGATCTAGCCTTGCTTGGTTGAGTTGGAATTATAGAGTTTTAATTATTTTCCCTATAAGCTTCAATCTCTTTTCTTCATCCTTGCCCTACATGAAGAGTGTAATAGCTTCAATGTGCAACACCTGAAGGGTATCGATCTTGGAGATCTTAGAGATATCCTCGATATGTACTTCTAACTACCAATATTTGGATCTCGAGTCCATGATGGCTTTATTTACTTTGGGTCAAGAATTTTTCTTATGTATTTTACCCTCGATTAAATCAATATCATAATAAGTAATGGGAATTATCTCTACCTTGTTATCATATAATTGTTGTAGTTGCTTGTCTATCCATTTCTTCTAATTATCTTGTGTAGTCCTTACAACAGTGAAGACCTTTAGCAAGTTCTCTTTTGTAAATTGGGGCATGAGGGGTACAGTCAAGAAATTTAGCAATAGATTCAATGGGTATAGCACCATGGCCTAAGCTAGAGTCGCACTGGCCACTTCACCTTGGTGCTTTAGCTTTGATGGTGGTGATTACGATAGAGGTTATTGAGGTGGAGGTTGCATTAGTGGTAGTGGAACAAAAAATGGTGTGGATGAAGATAAAGGTTGAAGTGGAGGAGGTAGAGTGACATGTGGATTGGATGTGGGTGGAGGTAATGGAGGTTCTAGTAAATTTTGAAGAGGATTGGATGGATGAAAGGGGCATAACAGGGATACCAAGGGAGACTTGGTTTTCTCTCCCCTAAGTAGGGTAGCCATGATTGGATTTATTTATTAGTTTAGGATTGAATGAGAAGGGGAATCCTCAAATGCTTCAAATGAAGGGGTTCAATGAGGGAAAGGGGAATGACAATCACAAATTGCTCTTACACCTTCTTTGGGGGCTCCTTAGTTACTCGCTTTCCTTTATCTATATAAGCAACCACTCCTACTTCTTCTACCTTTGGCACTTTTAGTTGCAATCGCTACCATTTGAGTTATGCTTTGCATACCTCAAAGGTATCAATATTAAAGTGCTCTTTCCTATTTCCACTCAACTTTGGCTTCTATGGCAGAGACCCAAGCATATTTTAAGTTTATCCTTTGAAATTTTTGGCCGACCTCATCTTCTTGGTGCCTTGCAAAAGTTGTGTAGAGGGAACCTCTTGCTCAACCTTATTTTTGTGGACAAGGATTTCTTTTAATAAGATCTCACTTTGTACCTCCTACTCCTTGCCTTCATCCTCTTCTTCATCTTTATCCTCCTCTTCCTCTCTAAGATTCACTATTTATAACTTTCTCAATACTTTTGAGGAAAGATCTTCATCTTCCCTTCTTCTCCAAGCAACAATGTTGGTATCATACTCCGTAATTTTGTTCCACCTTTCCTGGAAAGGCTTCTTGGCAATCATCCTTTTCTCATCACATTATCCACCATTGTTCGATCTTATTATCCTCATACTTCTTCTTCTCTTTTATTAATCAGGCTAGCCTTGAGCTCAATTGTTGATCAGGGTTTCTCTTTGGTTGGAAAACCCTCTTGTATAGATAGCAATATTTCCAACATGATCATTCATGCATCTTAAATCATGTGAATGGCACCACATCATCGTGCATTAGATTCTTGTACTGTAAGACTTTCTCATTGATCTCATTCTTTTGATGTTTGAATTGATCCAGCCTAAAATTATTTGCATTGAGCTTCATCCTAAGGATATCTTCTATATCATATTGCCACCTAGGAGGCACCATAGGGAGCCCTAAGGTGGGTAATTTATTCTCGAGCTTCTGGTATATGACATTGTCCCTTTTGGGTATATTGATGGGCTTGAATGATATCAACAGTGGAAAAATTACCTACTTCTTCACTCTGAGACCCAATTTATTTTTAATGGTATAAATTTATGTACATACTTCCATGCCAAATACCCAGTCTATGACATAGAAAGGGAGCACGTAAATAAAACTAGAAAATCCATACAGGTGTATGCATGTACTCTCCTCCATATAATACCAATCTCTTATTTCCTGGAGATTACCTCTCAAAAACTTTCATGCATTGTCAGACAGGTGTGGGTAGAATTTGAAAATGTATGCAAGGACATGCCCCAAGAGCTTCTTATTGAATTCTAGATATGAATTGTTCCTCCTGGGTGTATGCATCCAATATACCACTAGCCGTACCTAGCCATTTTCATATTTATTTTTAATTGGCACATAATGCTTCATGTGAGGAATGCAATAAAAATAGCCATTCCAGGTAAGAAGAATACTAAAATTTGGTACTAAATTTTTTTTGGTATTCCATTAGTTGCTTTTTGATGTTTCTAGCTAGGAACTCCACCTAGTCTAGTCTTACAGTGTTGTGTACAGTTAGCACTGCATGGGCCATCACCATCTGATGTGGGTAAGTTGTGTCATTCGTTGGGAGACCCAACAAGATAGCCAACATGTAAATAATTGATTGGACTTCCTCCTTGAAGTCAATCAATGGTCATGTTTCCTCCATATAATATTTTGGAAATTTGGAAATTTGCCCAGCACCTTAGCTAGCCACTTCTTAGGACCCTCATTGCTTATCATCCCTTTTGTTGATTTAGGTTGATAATCTTGAGACACTGTCCTGGAATCTTAATAGTTTGTGCATCTATATGGAACAAACATTGCAAGTTTTCATTTTAAACCATGCTTATAGCCACATCATAATACTTTGAAAATGCATTGACTAGCTCAGGGTATAAATGCATAGGGACTTACATGAAGAGGTTGATCTAAGTCCTCCATGGAGAAGCCTCCAAGTGACTAGGGGAAATTTTGGTCCCTTGATCACTGGAACTAATGGTGATTTGTGTCAAAAAATCCCTCAAGTGTATCTTCCAATTTCTTTGGGGACTTTCGCTTCATCATTTATTATTTCTATGATTTTATTCTCACAACCTCTCTCTAGAGAAAAAATAGAAGCGCTATTCAAATGGCCAAAGATATTCCCTGATCCTGAGCCTAAATATCCTTTTATAAGTTTAGCAATATCATAGCATAAAAGGGATGAGATTGGGGGAGAAACATTGTACACCCCTATTTATAAAGCTTGATAATTAAGGCCTTGGAAGCAGTTGACATGAACATTGGGAAGAATTTTATGTGGAGCGAGGGAAATCTTCTCAAGGTATGATCTCTCTGACAAATTGTTGCTATAATTTTTTCTTAGGATATGAAGCATTGGACAATGACATCAATCATGAAGGTAGTTTGTGTTGGTTGGGTACACCAAACTTAAAATGCACCTCTTACATTAATCCCTTTCGACCATCATGCCCTCATCATTTGTTAGAATGTGGCTAGTTCTAGGTATATTATGCTTGGGATTTCACCTAGATCACCATTTATGACAAACTTTCCATTTGCCCTGAACATTGTGCCTTCATCGTTGCTTTGATATAAAGACACCTAACATGTTCGATTAAGAAGATGTCACTTGGGATCCTCTTTTGCCTTGGTCATTACTTGTGATGTTCTTGATATGTGAGCCTCCTTTTAACTAGCATAGTTGGTTCACATGGATCTCATCTGGATGAAGGTTGGCCCCTAACACATGCCACACTGGTGTGATGCCCTCTAATCAACTTAGGTAATTATACTATTAACAACATTTAGGTGGAAAACAATTGTTGTGCATGCTTGCATGCTGACAACTAGCCAAATTTACATGTTAATTAGCAGTTACAAGATCTCTTCCAACTCCCTTGTGGTGGGATTTTGGGATAGCCCTGGAGCTTAGTCGCATCCCAATTATCTTCATGTTATTGAAACTCGAGATCCTCTCCCAATTTACCACTTATTATCTTAATGGTAGACTTTCAATATATCCCTAACATCTAGTCAACTCCCAATTCTCTACTAGTCATGATTGTCTATTCACTTATGGCAAGTTTTTAGGTTTCGCTTAGGGTTTGAGGTTTTCCATTTTTCACCATATACCATTGCTGTATGTTGGAATTTTTGGGCCTGCATGAAGTTCAGCTCTCACCTATTTCTTTTTTGGGTTTATACTTAGCTATTTAACTTGTTTAGAGAACTAGGCACATGTGTGATGTGCTAGCCCTAATATCTATCATAATGGGCCTTGGTCTGCTACTCCAGATTAATATTTATAACCAAAAACTAAAATAAAATAAAATAAGCAAGGCTATATACATATATACAATTCTTCCCTCAAAGGTACTAAGCATTAAATTTGAAATACTAGCCATTCATTGGGATTGGGAGTAGTTGGCCATCAAGATCATGCAATTGATACACATTTGTGTCCTTGCATATCTCAATGAGATATGGTCCAGACCACATGGAATCAAATTTGTCGTGTGCTCTTAGCTTTGCCCAATCCGCATCCCATTTTAGGATAAGATCACCTTCACATAATCCTTTTGGTGCCACGTTTTTGTCAAACCAACTTTTGATCACCTTCTGATGTTGGCATATGTTGTTGTATGCCTGGTTACATTTTTCCCCCAATAATATTAGTTGCATTAACCTCTTTTTCATTTCTAGGAAGCCTTTCGCATCCATCATGTTGGATGTTCAAGTTTAATCAGAATAATTGCCTCCTTTCCATATACCAGAGCATATGACAATGTCTTCAGGGATTTCTTAGGAGTTATTCTATCTACCCAAAGTGCAAGAGGTGTCAGTTTTTGGGGTTATGCTCAATGTTTCACTCTAGGCCATTTCCCTATGGATAGTAGTTTGAGGGTGCATTTTGGTAGATGTTGTACTTTTTAATGAAGTCCATTGTTTTGGCACTTATGAAGGATGTGCCATTGTCTAAAATAATAGTGATGGGAACTCCAAACCTAGTAATCAATATTTCTAGAAAGTTGATGATCGTCTACTGGTCAGCATATTTGGTAGCTTTAGCCTCTGTCCACTTCATGAAGTAATCCATTATGGTGATAATTTATTTGTGACCGGTTGATGCATTTGGATTAATCATTCCAATAAAATCCAACCCCCATTGATGAAAGGGTTCTTATGCAATTACTAGTTACAGTGGCATGGCAGAGTGCTTGCTCTTTCTGAAAAACCTCTGGCACTTTTCATATGCCCTAACCAGCTTGAATGCATCTAAAAATATGAATGGCCAATATAATCTTACCCTTATGACTTTAGTCGCTATGGTTTACCCTAAGTAATGTCCTCCTACAAATCTAGCATGAAATTCTTTGAGGATCATCTTAGCTTTCTCCAGAGGTATGCATCTCAATAGGACCCCATAAAATTTCTTTTGGTAGAGAACATTGTTGATTAATGCATATTTTTTAACCTACAATCTATACCTTCATCTTTGGGATGCCATCAACCATTCTAGGCACCTACCAAAGGTGAATTAATGTATCAAGTTAGGGATCCAAGTATCAATAGACATTTTCTTTTCTCTTGGTTATACTAGGCTTGCTTCTTCCATGATCAAGTTAGACTCCAATATTGTGGATTATGCCAGTTTTTGGCATAGCACTCTTCCTATAACCAACTTTATCAGTCTGATTTCCACATTGTATTTCTAAATCTTCATGGTCCAACTGGATCTTCTATCACCCATCTCTCCTTAAATCATAAAACTCCTAACATTTGAGTGCACCACATATACAAGAGTTTTACTCTACGAGACAAAATGGATGAATTTATTTAGGGATTTCAAAATGGCATACACCTACTTTTCAATGAAATTATATCTTTCTTCATGATCATGCAATTTTTGGAAGAGGAATACAATGGGTCTTTCGCTACCATCTTCTCTTTTTTGGGTGAGGACTACCACGTAGCTTTCTTCTACTCCAAAAGCATATAAAATGAAATCCTCAGAGTAATCAATATTTTTGTCATAGGCTTGACTATTTGGACAAAATCTAACACATTTTTGCACAAACTTTATCTACCCAAAGAATGATTGCAATCCCTTTTTTTAATGGTAGAGAGAGGTCAATAATAGCTTTCACTCTATTTGAGTTGATAGCTAGTCCTACTTCGGAGACAACATGTCCCAAGAATTTACCTTCTTCTATAGAAAATATGGATTTCTTTGGATTCAGTGACACCCCAAACTTTGCATTTTTCAAAGATCATCCTAAGGTGTTCTACATGATCCTCCTTCTTGTGAGAGGAAATATTCATATCATCCAGATAAATAACAATCACCTTATTCACAAGTTCACCAAATGTTTAGTCCATTTCTCTTTGAAAGGTAGCACCAACGTTATACAGGTTGAATGGCATCCGTTAATAGGCAAAAGTTCCTCATTTAGTAGTGAAAGTCATATTGTGTTGGTCTTCATCTTGAACCCATATCTAATTAAACCTAGAGAAACAATCCATTAATGATAATCTCTTTGCTCCAACCACTGTATATAGTATCTGATCAATATAGGACAAGGAATAATGGTCCTTCAAGGAGACCTTGTTTATATTTTGAAATTCAACACAAAGCCAGATATCCCCATTCTTTTTTCTCATCATAGTGTTTTATGGATATATTATCTTGGCATTTAGCAACTTTAGAAGCTCCTATTTCATCAAGGCTTCTATATTTGGGTTAAATAGCCTCTGTTTCTATCGAAAATGGCTTTGTATTAGGCTCCAACTCAATAGTGTGTTGTATAGTCTCATTTTTGTAGACCTTGATATCATCATAATTCTAGGCTATAATGTTGTTATATTTTCTACATAATTCTTGTATTTGACCAAACTCTTCCTCTAAGAATTGCACCCTAATTTTGAGGCTCCTTTCAAGTGTAACTTGAACCTCCTTATAGCCCTTAGCATCAATTTTTATCATATGATCTGTTGGTCTATCACCGTTATCAAATAGGATTTCAAGGGTTATCAACTCCTTTGGTATATTATTGTTTTTGATCTAGATGAGCTCTCCTTATTCTTCCTCATATTCATCCTTCTATATTTTCTCGTTGAGCAGTTCATCTCATGAATCAAGAAGTCAACTATTTTCTCATCATTTTTTAACACTTGCCAAAAGACATCTTTGTATGGGATAGAAGGCCTATACACCAATCTTACTATCTTAGCCTTGTATATGGTGTTTGATATAATGCAATAATCAGCCCTGATTGATGCTAGTGTGTCAGCATGAGTGTTTTGATCCCTAGAAATAGCCTTGATATTCAAGGACTCAAAAGCCTCTAACAAGTCCTAGACTTTGCTCATGTAAGCTTTAAGATAATGTGTTAGGATCCTCAATCCTAACATTATTAGTTAGTATTAGTTAGTATTATTAATCATTTAATTATTATATTATTAACTTATAAAGTGAACCATCATAACCCTTCATAACATGAATCATCACGTCTCTTCATACGTGAACCATCATGTCTCTTCACCAACGTAGCTTTAGGGTAGATATATATATTAGGTTGGCCATCCATATCAAATCATCCAAGAAGTAGAATAATAAGCATATATTCTAAGGAGGGAGCCCCCTATAGTGGCAAAGCGATTACAAGGGATCCCCCTTTGAGTGGTCTGCGATTACATTTACATTAATTTGTTAATAATTTTATAGTAAGACCTTGGGGTCTTACCATTTGGTATTAGAGCCATGTGGGATCCAACCATGTGGTATTTTCTCAAAGATATTCATCAGATCACTTCTGTGCATGAGTATCAAACACATTTTGATGATATCACCAAACACAACACAAGATTGGATGAATCAATTCTCATCAATGACTTCATTAGGGGATTAAAAGAGGAAATTAGAATGGAGGTGACAATGTTCAATCCCTATACCATGATGCAGACCTATGGATTGGCAAAATTAGCTGAAGATAAAATTAATGCACAACAACGATTAGGGAAACCACTTATGGAAAAATTATTGACCACTTACATCGCTTCCAAACCTATGCATAATGGAAGGGCACAAAGCACTTACACAACCCCCAAATCTAACCAAACTTTACGAATTAAACATCTTAGCTTTGAGGAGATGAAGGAACGACGAGCAAAAGGACTCTATGATAATTATGATGAACAATTTGGACCCCACCATAAATGTGCTACACTAACATTGTATTTATTGAAGGAAGTTGATCCTTGTCTCTCCATAGAGCAAGCATATGAGGTAGTTGTGTCCGAAGCGACCAGTGCACCTACTCACCACAATGAAGACAATGAGGTCGATGTGCAAGAAGTGATTAATGTACCAAGAAAGGATGAGGTAGACATACCCAAAGTGATCAATGCTAGCCAAAAATGCACTCTACAAGACCTACACATACCTTCCTCACCAATAGTGAGTTCTTACCATATGGCCAAACCTATTTGGAACCAACGCATAATGACTACACACTCCTTCTCCATTGGCTCTACCAAGGAACCAAAAAAGGATATGAAATCATTACCATCACTTTTGATGCATCATTCTAAAGTATTTTAGGAACCCCAAGGGTTGCCCTCCCATCGTCATCATGATTTTCCTAAGGAATATTCTACTATTGTTCTTGGCAACCCCCCGCTAATGCTTCATCCTTCTTGATATCCCTGCCTATGAAAGGATGCCATTAAAAGAGTCCAAGAACTTACACAAATCCTTCTTGGAAAACAAAGGACAAAACTTCTCATTTTGAGCTTTGAGGACAAAGCTCTTTTTAAGGAGGGTGGCATGTTAGGATCCTCAATCCTAACATTATTAGTTAGTATTAGTTAGTATTATTAATCATTTAATTATTATATTATTAACTTATAAAGTGAACCATCACAACCCTTTATAACGTGAACCATCACGTCTCTTCATACGTGAACCATCATGTCTCTTCACCAACGTAGCTTTAGGGTAGATATATATATTAGGTTGGACATCCATATCAAATCATCCAAGAAGTAGAATAATAAGCATAGATTCTAAGGAGGGAGCCCCCTATAGTGACAAAGCGATTACAAGGGAGCCCCCTTTGAGTGGTCTGCAATTACATTTACATTAATTTATTAATAATTTTAGAGTAAGACCTTGGGGTCTTACCATAATGCTACTTGCTAACACATTTCTTAGTGATTTGATGTATCATCAATTCAGAATCTCTACATATTTGCAATAGCTTGGCCCCAATTTTGTTGCCTTCTTTAATCCCAAACACAGTACTTCATACTTTATTGCATTATTTGTGTAGCTCCATGTCAATCTGTATGAGAAGGTTTTTTTAGCTCCTATGGGCGAGATCAAGACTATACCTACTCCAGGACCATTTTTGCATCTTGCTCCATCAAAATAGAGCTTCCAAATCTAATGGATACAGGGATTGGTTCTCGCAGGGCTACCAATTTCTTTATCTCCAGCTTTTCAATGGTGTAAGTACCCATTCCTATCTTAATCATGGCATTGAAATCCTTTAGCAATAATTGGTCTTCTATCTTCAATTCTTCCAATACCTCTTCCATAAAATCCTCTTCTTTAGCTACAATGCTGACTATATTAGCCTACTTATTTCCCTCCTCTAATTTCTCTATATGGAATGACAAGGGTTTTTCTCAATAGATTTTCACTTTTCTATCCTTGTAAGGTATTTTCATATGAGAATAGTCAAGGGAAAGATAGCCACCCAACATAGAAGTGAACTTGTTAGCTTTTGATGCAACATGTAATGGGAGATAGCAATCACAAGATGCAGAATAATATGAAATAAAGTAAATCTATGAGATGACTAAAAATATACTATAAATAGAAATGATGGAGATGTTTACAAAAGTAGCTATGGAGGAAATGAACACTCCATGAATAAAGCTACTACTCAAGAATGGGCATTGAGCATATCACACTCCATCACATTACATCACACTGCTACATCACACCACATTGTTCTACACTACTTCCTACTACTATATCTTGCTCTATGTCTATGGCCCTTTATATAGGAAATAGGTTCCTTGGCCAACACTCTACCTAGTTGTGCAAGGGACAACTTGCACATATACAACTTGCACTTTGACACTTGTGCATTTATTACATTGCATGAAGTAACTAGATAACTTCCCCCTAAAGTAATCTAATGTCCTAAGTATGTACCAAGAAAGGTACATTTACATGATCCAAATGATGTAATATAATCTATTTCTAACACCCCCCTGTATTACATTATTTGGATATTGAAGACTTTAGTCTTCAATGTGGATCTTCTTCCATTGAATGATCTTTGACTTGTTCAGGTTCATCATCCTTGTCTTCTATCCAACCACTTTTATTGTTTTCTTTGCGAGTATCTTCATTTGGTTTTGAATGTTGATGACTGAGTAGAGCATGGTGCACTTGTCCTCTCATCTTCTTGATTTTGATTCTTCTATGCTTACCTTTGTGATGTACTGGTTCTTCATTTTCTTGAACCTGTTCCTTTGAAAATATGTTAGCATCATTATGAAACATCACAATATTCCATGAGTTTTCCATTGAATCCAGGATATATGTATTTTCATGGATTGATCTTGTTGCTTTTATTTCACCTTGTTTCATGATGAGACATGTATTGATTCCATCCATATATCCAAAGTTGATCATATAGTTGTCTTCTACTAACTTGCTTACTGAGATGAGATTGAATGTTAGTTCAGGAACATACAATACATTTTGTAGTAGAAGATTTGGAAATGATCTGCTTGGTGTTACACATCCATATCCATGTATGGGATAAGTTTGGCTATCTACAATTCTTAGTCTGTAGCCTTTAGCATCTTCAAGATAGTCAAACCATTGTATATTTCCTATCATATGATGACTTGCCCCTAAGTCAATGTACCACATGTTTTCATGTTTTGTAGAATAATTTCTATTGGAGCAAATTCCACATTCATTATATGACATTCCTTTTTCCATTTGAAGAAGTAGAAGAATTGAGATAGGATTTTCTTTGTTGTCTACCTTATGACTCCCTATATTAGGATATATGATTCCTGATTGAAGAAATATAAGCTTGATTTGATAAAACCTTTATTAATCCTTGTTTTGTAGACTTCCTTATGTCTCCCAAGTAATGTGAGTATATACTCCTAAGGATTTTTAGGTTATGAGGAAAGCTTATATTTTGTAACTTGATAATCTTTGATAGATGTTGATATTACCAAGTTTTGTAGAATACCTTATGACTCCCTAGTATGCTATGGATAAGATATAGTGCTTTTGTAAATTATAGTTCAATATTTGATTGATTTTGTAAAGTTTTGTAGAATACCAAAATCAATTCTTATTATCCCTTATTGCTCCTATTGAACTAAGCACTTTTCCCAAATTTTAAAGAGGTTATAATGTTGGATCTTTTGTCTCCTTTTGAGAAGTTTGAGACAATAATATTATGAATATCCAACCTTTGAAAAAACTCTCTTTATAAATAACCCTTTGGGAATTAGGTTAAGTGTATCTAATTTTCCAATTAATTAATTTGATGTAGTAGCCCTTATGACTCCCTAATATTTGGATAAATTAGACCACAATAATATTTGCAAATATTCAATATTTATCCAAGTAGAAACCCTTATTACTCCTAGGTTTTATATTGCAAATATTATATTTATTTGATAAAATATTCCCTTTGATGTATGGCTTTCAATATAATTAAATTCCTTCAATTTAAACCTTATAACTCCCAAGGAAAGAAAGCACTTAAGAATGGGAATAAATTTTACCTTTCTCCAAGCAATATTCGATGTTATTTTTAGAGAAGCTTGGGCTGTAGTATTTATGTAGACATCTTGGATGTTGTGACTGTACCCTCCAATGGAATCGCTTGGAGCTTAAAGCATTCCAAATCTGGTATCGTTTAGACTCTTCCCTTGACCTCGGTTGCCTTGAGCATTAAAGGCTCTATCACCTTCTTGACATGCTGCAACTTAGCCCTTTCATGTAGATGATGAGGTAGTAAATGTGAAGATGAAGATTGCTTGTTGACCTTGATCATTGACATCCTTAAAATGGAGAAGATTCTTGTCTGAAGTGCCAAGTGGCACGTCCATTTCCCTTCGAGTGCTTGAGGAGAGTTTGGTGCCAAAGAAATATTTGTCTTCCTTCTTGTAATGTATGAATGTTACGTTCTTTAGAAAAATGTTTGGTCTCCCAATTGACAAGTGTATCCCATACACTCAATGCACCAACATGTTCATGTAACTCCTCTCTTGAAGATGAGCGCTCTCTTGATTTGAGCATTAGGGTTTTTCCTTTAGTGATAAGTGTCACTTTCTTCTCTGCATGGATGTCATCTCTATTGCTAGTTCAAATGGACCCTTTGGAGATCTTTTTAGCTTTGAAAATCCCCAACTCTTCTTTCATTCACCTGCACTATTTTCTATTGGGATATGGAGCAACAATTTGGAGGCTTTGAGCACCGATTTTAGCTAGTGGATGTGGAGTAAGTGACACTCCAATGGTGCTTCAATTTTCTCTTCCTTTCTTACTTGTTTACGTCCTCCTTCCATAGATGATGTTGCTCTTGAATGACGTTGTTTCTCCCTTTGCTTTTGCACGTTGTATCTTGCAGGTTCGGCCGTCCAGGATGTGAGGAGAATGAGCCCTTTGAGTGGCTCCTTGAGCTAGGCTTGGATGGCTGCTAGCATACGACCACTTTTGGCTAGTTTTTCTAGTGAGTGTAGTGCCTTTGAGGCACCTTTAAATCTACCTTCTCTCCCTGTATAACTATATTAGGATAGTGCAATATAATGTAAAATAGTTTTTATACAAAATATCCTTATTGCACCTTCTTTTGCACTCCTCTTTATAAATCTGAATTTCTGGTTTTGAGGTAGAATATTGAGTGCAATATAGGGGTTTTGAGGTTGTCTCTTTGATTAGACACCTTTCCCTTTTTTCTTGGATATTTTATAAATGGATCCAAGCTTGTAACCACATGATAGAAGCTCTCTTTTTGTTGTATTTTTCTGCACTATTTCTTGTGCTTTGAACTTGAGACTCACCAAGTCTCGTTCGAGGCTTCTTTTGATGCTCTTTTGGTGGTTACTTTCTTCTCCAATGCTTGGAGGATTGAGCTGATTTTGTGGCTTCCTTAGGCCACTCAAAGTTGCAGATCTCTGTGCACTAATAGTGTCTTTAGACACTTTGACAAATTCTATTTTTGTGCCCTTCTCATGAACACAAACAATAATATTTTTGAGAGCAATATAATAGTGCAAATGAATCTAATAATATTTTACTTCTAATGCACTAACAATTTCACCTTATCACTCCAATAAACTCTAAAAAATAATGCACTTAATCAATTTACTACAACTAATCAAGAATAATCTGAAATGAATCTTCAAGAATTATTCTATAATTTCTTTATAAGCAAGGTAATAGGAGCTAGTCTTCTTTTTCTTTCCAAAGTAGATGATAGGTAGTTGATAGATAGTTTGAGATTCTAAAATCTAATCAACTCCTAAAGTGCAAATGAACCTTAAAGAATCCTTTCTTTTTGCACTTTTGAAGACTCTTAATTCAACTCTCCTTTTTGCAACTTTAATCCAATTAAGGTGCTTAAACAAATCTGATAAGTAATCCACTTAATGAATCTACTTGCACCAATAGTTGCTTACCTTTTTTTGAAAGCCCTTTTCGCCACTTCTGTAGAGGATGTAGATCTTGGTGTCTAAGATCACCAAGTTGCTGCCTTGAGTAAGATCTTGCAGCTCTCTATAGGCTACCTTGAACAACTTTGTCTTCACCAAAATATGGTCTCCAACTCTCTTTCACGAGCCTAGGATTTTGGTGGCTTGTTCTCCTCTTGTAGTCTCCTCCTTTTGCTGTAGATTTGAAGAGATCTTTGATTCTGAAGTGGTGCCTTCTTGCTATGAGAGGTAATCTCCAAATCTCCTGGATTTGGTAGGCTTCTTCTATCTGAATCTTCCTTCAAGCTTCTTGTCGAATTCTAACTTCAAATAGGATCTTCTTCTCAAGATTCTAAATATCTTGAGGTCTTCTAATATTTGGCACTCCTTGCCAAATTCTTCTTCTTGGGCTTGTTTTTGGATGGTGATAATTATCCCAAATATTTCACTATCTCCAATAGTGAATTTCTCCAATGAGTTCTCCTTGGAACTCCTTTGATGATTTCTTCAGCAAGGCTCTCCAAGCCTTTTACTGGATGCTCATAGAGGCCTCTCCAAGGCCTTTGATCTTGCAACTTCTTCTGGTCTTCCTTGAGACCTTATCTTCAACCTTCTACTTCTGAAGTGTTGGTGGTGAGATCTTCTCCTGGATCTCTGATTCTGCTACCTCTATATTCGAGCAGGACTCTCCTAGTCCTTCTTCATCAATGAGATCTTCTCCTGATCTCTTTTGCTTCAGGTGTTGGATTGATTTTGAAGAAGATACTCTTCCTATCCTTTTTGTAGGAAGCTTTCCCAACTCACTGAATCTCCCTGTTCTTACAACAAAGTATTAGTACTAAAATCTACTTCTGAATTAGATACTCTCTTCTGGAGTCTTCTTCAGGATCAAGGCTTCTGTGGCCTTTTCTTCAAGGCTTATGTGGCCTTTTCTTCAAGGCTTCTATGGCCTTTTCTTCTAGATCAAGGCTTCTATGGCCTTTTCTTCTGGATCAAGGCTTCTATGGCCTTTTCTTCTGTATCAAGGCTTCTATGGCCTTTTCTTCTTGTGAAGTTTCCAATCTAGCAATGGAGATCTCCTGTCTCCCAACTTCACCATAATTCTTCTCCAGAAGTCTCTTCTGTAGTATTCTTCTCTTGCAACAACTAATATCTGCACTATGAAGGCACTCTGACCTTTGGGTAATGAAGTTGAAATCTCCTAGATTTCTATTGTAGGAGGTGTCCCAATCATTTGAGAATTAATTCCCTATAATAAAAGAAACTTTAGGTAAATTTCTCTAGATCTCTTAGATGAGCTTCACTAGTTGATTCATCAAACTAGTGGATCAAATGTTGAGTCCTAGTCTTCACAAGTTTTCCCTTGAAACTTTGTGGAAAGACTCTAGCCATATGCAATCTCAGTATTCCAGAAACTAAGATTTCTTTTAGTCCTTACTTGTGGCTCTCCTTAATTCTACCACCTAGACTCTTCTAAGAATTTTTGATAGTGACTGGTCCAATGGCGCGTCAAGTTGACAAAAACTCAGGGTCAATGATAATGGTGGTTTTCCTATTGACCTACCGTGGCTCTGATACCACTGTTAGCTTTTGATGCAACATGTAATGGGAGATAGCAATCACAAGATGCAGAATAATATGAAATAAAGTAAATCTATGAGATGACTAAAAATATACTATAAATAGAAATGATGGAGATGTTTACAAAAGTAGCTATGGAGGAAATGAACACTCCATGAATAAAGCTACTGCTCAAGAATGGGCATTGAGCATATCACACTCCATCACATTACATCACACTCGCTACATCACACCACACTGTTCTACACTACTTCCTACTACTATATCTTGCTCTATGTCTATGGCCCTTTATATAGGAAATAGGTTCCTTGGCCAACACTCTACCTAGTTGTGCAAGGGACAACTTGCACATATACAACTTGCACTTTGACACTTGTGCATTTATTACATTGCATGAAGTAACTAGATAACTTCCCCCTAAAGTAATCTAATGTCCTAAGTATGTACCAAGAAAGGTACATTTACATGATCCAAATGATGTAATATAATCTATTTCTAACGAACTCCCTTGAGAGGCACATTTTAAAATAGGGCTCCAGGTTTACCACCATAATATCTTGGATGACAGTAACTTGGTATCATTGTAGTAGTAGCTCCTGAGTCAATCATATAATTATGGACTACCCATCCTTCCATATCTAAGGACAAGTAAAATGGGAATGGCTTATTTTTTCTTACTCCTAAGACGAGACTACCTAGGGCCAAATTTTTCTTTGAAAGGGTCTTGCTTTAATTCTTGATCAGTTTAAGGGAAGCTTGAAACAAATAAATCTGCCCTGTAATAAGCAAAGCATAATACATATTGGCCTTTGAAGGTGTTCTCTTCAATTCATCAATGATGTTGAAGGTAGGGATCTTAGACTACCTTTCTTTATCTCTTGAAGGTTGTTTAAATCTACTCTTATACTCATGAGTGACCTCAATATGTTGTTTCTTGGTCAAATAGGGGTATCTCAGCTTATATATAGCTTTCTCTAGCATCTCAACCCCTTTTTATTAAGTTTCATTGGATTTAGTCTCCTTACTTTGTTGTTGGAATGACTTATGAATCGAGGTCTTTTAAGAGATCTTTTTCTCAGCTTCCTTCTTGTCCTTCATGTTGGTCAGGATCTTCAAAGGGTTTAGTTCCTCAGGATTCACTTGTAAAGGCTTCTTGCCTAATATTTTCAAGATAAAAACTTGTTCAACCGAAGGTATCATGAATTTATGACCAACTTCTCTGATCATATTAATGTGTTCCTTCTAAGCCTTTTCTGCTTTCTCTATTGCTATATTTTGTATATAATTTTGATGCATCATACAAGTACTTTCTCCATGAGGTTCATTACATATGGAACACAAATAATCTAATTCATATGTAGACACTAAAGCTTCTCCCTCTTCATTGATGAGAATTATACTAGTTTTCTTAGGAGGTTTGTTGGTGGAGGTAGTCTGGTCTCTAGCCACATATGGAAGCCTTATTGGTTAAAAATTTCTTTCAAATTCCATTCTCTTCATCAAAGTGATTTTATTGGTTATATTCTTCATGGTGTTTTGCATTTCTTGTATGAGAGCAATTTACGGATCTAGGGCCAGCAAAGCAAGTATCATACGAATAGCAGGTAACATCGGTATCATCGATAGGGCTAGTAGAGCTGGTACCATAGAAGGGTTGGGCCAATGAGGGAAATTTATAGGAGATAAAATTATGGGATAGGTGGGGGATGAGGTAATTGGTTGTGACTATATTTGAGGGAGCTCAATGAAAATGGGCATCATAGGCTTTGGAGGTAGCCTACCTATAGCAATGAGAACTTTCTCAACTTTTATCGCCTCTTACAAAATATGAGGGAAGGTCAGTATGTTTGATTGCCTTATCATCATACCTAAATCTAAGCTAAAATATCTTAGGTAATAGTACATAGCATATTCATTAGATGGTCGAAGGTCATTAGGCACTCTCTTCTAGGTACGGTTGAACCTGATGTTGAAATCAACAATTTCATCCTATGGGTGTTTCTGTATCACTATGAACTATGTGATAAAAGATAAAGGGTCTACTTACTCATTAAATTATTCTATCATCTTGTCATACAAAGGTCCAAGAGGTTATACTTCCATTAGGTAGAGTTCTATACCAATATAGCATTTTACCTTTTAGAGATATGACCAGTAACCTTATCATCACATCCTTCTCTTGGATGGTATGAACAAAAACCAATGATGATACATCCTAGCAATGATCATATGTTGTTTTCTCAGTGCCATCATATGTTAGCAGAGCCTTCAAGGTTTCTTGAGGAATAATTTGTTGATCGGTAATATTAAGAGGGTCTGTATGGTTCCATTTGGGGTAATACGTATTCTATTTTTGAGCCATTGTTGATTAGGGTCAAACAAGTACTTCAGCTATTATATTTATATCACCCTAATTTTCCATGAGAGATGAGGATGGGGAATATTCAAACAATAGAAAAGGTTGCTTTCTTCCAAAGTATAACTCTAAAACTTCAATAGGTTCTTTAGACTGGCTAACCTTTTACCTTGTAAATATGAAAGGATAAAATAAAATAGGATTAAAAAAATAGCTTTCTATATTTCTTACTTGAATGGAGTCATTAGATAATCAAAGAAATAGTGGATGAAATAGAGCATCATCGAACTCTGGTTCATCCAAATTGTGGGACTACATCCCATCAAGCATGCCAAAAAAAATTGGTCATAAGTTTGTCTAACTGAAAGGTTTGTGTACCCACAAACCTTGACCAACTTTGAAGGACCTTAGAGTGGTGAGACCTTCAAGTCAATCTCCAAAGGTCAGTTCCTCATGGATTCCTATATACCTACTTCCTAAATATGTGGGAAAAGGGTGCTAAAAGGGATTAAACAAAGCCAAAGCTATAACTTACATGGGTACAAATTTAATCACATTAAAATACATGCATAGCCAAACTTAAAATATTACATGAAATCCTCATGAATCATCTAATAGACCAGCCAACATTTCCCATTAATAATTAACACACATGATTTGACTGTAAATTCTAGAACTAGAGAATGAAGTGCATGAAATCCATAATGTAAAATTAAAACAAAGTCATCCAACTAATTTTAGTTTACATAAATAGTCAAATATTCATACATACATGAGAAATTTTGGATACCAAACAATAATCCACTTGTATTCCTGAATGATAGAAGTTTTACATGTAAATTGTAATGGCTAAAGAGTCGACCCTTTGAATATCTTACATTTTTACATATATAGCTTCTAAAAAAACTCTTATTACAAGTGATCATGATTTTCATTAATGGAGTGTAGTGGTGTTAGGCTGTATATACCCTACACAGCCCTGCAACTATTAATTAAATATTTGTATAGCGTGACAATGGGCTTTGCTAGTTGCACCTAGTTCATCCACCCATTTGATGCATCTGATGGCCCTGTTGTTCATAAAACCTACATGTGCTTATAGGAAGAGGGTTGTTAGGATTATTTACATAGCTAGTATTTCATCATAGAGGCTATATTTTACCACCGAATATTCCTAATATCTCAAAATACCATCCCTCGCACGTCAGCTAAACACAAGGTTCTACGTGATCAAGTACTATACTCATGTACCATCCTTAGATTTGGGCACAGTATTTTATCTCTATAAATGAGAAAACTAGATTTTAGGACCTCCCACCAAACTCTAACTCTCCTCTTCCACCATGGTAGGTCTTGGGGACTTGCATGGATATTGGTTGCCTCTTATTTTTCGATCAAACAATGCTCCTGCACATGGTAGACTTTCGGTACAGGTCTATGGTCTGATTGCTTCCCACTTTTCTACTCGGGTTAGCATTCTGCTCCTCTAGGATGGGTTTTTGGGACCCATCTAACATCTGATGATTGCCCATTTTTTTGCCCTTTTGTCTTTCCATGGTGTATTTTTGGGACCCGCCCAGGGTTTGATGACTCCTCATTTTTTTGTCTACCTCGATACTTAGTCAAATTTTTGGGCTTTTTATAGTGGCATTTTGAGAGCCATCCAAGGGATGATTATGGCCAATTTTTTCTCCAAGTGCCCCTTCTTCTCTTTCCTTTGTGGTAGAGTTTTGGGACTTGTTGAGGTCTTACCTGAACCCATTTCCTCGTCGATCCTGAAACTTAGTCATTTTTAGGGTGGTTGCCCATTCTTCCGCCTGACCTGACACTTAGCCATTTTTTGAAGACATTCTTATTTGTTATGATGTGGGGCTAAGTGGGTGTGAGAAATACCACTCATAGTACATCTTTGGACCAACTATTGAAATCAAATTGGAAAATGAAACAAAATGGAGTAATGAAGGTTCACACTTGATTTTATACCATGTAAAAATTTTCAAAAATTAAAGAGAAATGAATGTAGTCAACAAATAACCTATTTTACTACATAGAAGGAACAAAAGAGATAAATAGATACAAATGTCACATTCCTTTATATTGACCAAATAATAAACTTATCTTCTAAAATGCTAAAATTATGCTTGAGAACCCATCAAATTATTGATGATGTTCATAAATGCTCAATACAATAGGTATTCTTTCAAAAGAGAATATATGCATGAAAACTCTTGAAATGGGAGATTGAAGATATGATTTATAACAAAAAAGTATAAAATTATCCCAGCTTAGTGTTGCTTGTGCTAAAGTATAGAATACAATATGAAGCACCTCATGAAAACCAAAGTTTTTAGATAAACCCTTAGAAAATTTGATCCAAGAAATATCAAAATTCCTCCTCTATAAGTACATATCTAAACTAACTATTGCAAATAATTTGAAATACAAAGCAAAATGGTGTAATGGATATTCACTCTTGCTTTGATACAACATGGAAATTCATAATACTTAAGAAATAAATGAAATAAAAAATAATACCTAAATTGTTGTATAGAAGGAACAAAAAGGATAAAATATGGGTATGGATAGAATGAGAAAGGCATTTATCTAACTGAATGTTATCACTTGTTTAATATCATGAATTCAACAATGAGATTCATAGTTTAACCTATGGGAAACACACGTGCGTGCACATATTGTGTATTTGTATTTATCCTTAAACTAAGCAACAAAAAGCCCTAATTTGTCACATTATCCAATAATAACCCTCCAGATTTCCACAAAAACCAAAGAGAATGCAAGTAGGATCACATGATAACTCAAGCTTAGGTCCCTTTAACATCAAGAAGCCCAACCTAGCTAGGCTTTTCCATCCATATTCATGATTACTATCAACATTTCCTTTGAAAGAGCATAATATATGGATAGGATTATCAATAGTTAGGCCAATGTCAAAAGGGATAATGGGGTTCGACCCACGGCTTATTGAGTGCCTTACGAATGTGAGATCACCAGCTCAATCAAGTGCACCATTGAGAGGGCAAAGGAGGGTCTAATTTTTGCATATTGTATGATCCTTGAAGCCTTTCAAATGATGTACCAAAAAGTTTATAAAACCCATGCACACCATCAAAATTGGCTACCCATGTATTATGTTAAGAGCAAAAAAATTATTTCACTTAGTTTTTCAATTTAAAATTTTAAACTCTTCATACATTTCTTCAATGGATAAAATGAATCTTAATACAAAGGAATTAAGAATTTTTTTGAATTGGATCCCTTAACAATTTGATGTATAGAATATGAAATTGCACATTTTCTCAAAAGCTTCTTACAATAACAATAATATTGGTGTTTATAATATTTGAAAAGTCTGATCCTTTGAAATATTACATTCTTTCATGTTTCCCAAACAATAAATATACCTCCCAAGTCCTAAATGTTATATCCAAGAACCTATCACTTCATTGAGGATGTGTAGAGGCATTCAATGGAATATATGATCTTTCAAATGACAATATATCCATGGGAAACACTTGAAATAGAAGATTAATAATATAATTTTTAAAACTTAGCATGGCTTACTATTGCTTGAACCAGAGTCTATAACCCAATATAAAGTGACTCATAAAACCCTTAGACAAGGAAAACTAGAAATTTTTAAAAATACTAAAAAACTTGATCATATTTTTAGTTATATTTGCTCCTTTTGAAGTATGTCTATAAACCAATTATTTTAAAAAATTCAAAAAATGAAGTAAATTGGAGTATTAGAAACTCAAACTTGCTTTGATAATCACATTTAAATAATAAAAGAGAAAATATGATGGACACAATGTCCTTAGGTGACAAATATATACTCTAATAATAAAAAAATAACTTATCTTAAAAGTGGTTTTGGTTAGATGATTTCAACAAATATGGAAAATAGATTGAAAGGTATTCTAAATTGTGTTATCTCTAAGAAACAAGGTGGTTTTTTTTGTGGTAAACAAATTATTGATGGTATAACCATCGCATAGGATGCCATACATTCTCTCCATTCCATAAAAAACTATGTATGCTTATAAAATTCAATATGATCAAAGCATATGATAGGGTTTCCTGGATTGTTTATATGATATTCTCAAAAAGTTTGGTTTTGATTATAACTGGTGTGAATGGACTAAATGTTGTTATAGTACTGCAAAATATTATATTTTGATCATTTGATCAATGGTTCTCCTAATGGTTACTTCAAGATATCTTGTGGACTTCGTCAAGGTGATCCTCTATCTCTTTATCTATTCATTATTCTTGTAGAGGCATTAGGGAGAGGTTTATCAAAGGTAAAAATAGAAGGAAACATAAAAGGTATTCAAGTTGTAAAATAGGTCCCTTTAAATATCATCTCCAATTTGTTGATTATACTTTTCTTTTGGGCCATCCCTTAGTTAGTGAGGTCAAGGAGTTTAAATCGGTATTATCATGTTATGAGAAGACTACTAGATAGTTGGTTAATACTATAAAATTCAATATTTTTTCATTAACATTACCCCATATTTATAATTTATTATGAATATTTTAGGGTTTAAAATTGTAAATTTTCCATTAATCGACTTGGGTATTCCTTTGTCTCATAAAGGAAATAAAAATGAGCCTTGGGTATTTTATTTAGATAAAATGAAAGCTTGTTTGTTAGGTTGGAAAGGTAAGTTCTTAAGCATAGAAGGAAGGTTACAACTCATAAATACTACAGTGCAATTTGTCCCTATTTATATAATATCACTCTCAAGATTGCTAGTAGGTATAGCACTAAAAACTAATAAAGTTCAAAGAGACTTTCTTTGGAAAGGTTTTGACAAAAAAAATTGATTTCCTCTTTGTAGGATAGAGTTTGCAAAGGAAAGAATAATGGAGGAGTAGGTTTGCAAAATTGTAAACTTATGAGTTTAGCATTACTACAATCCCAATATAGCATAGTCGGATATATTTCCAATTGAATTATTTTTCATCAAATTCATTTATATATAGGAATAGAATTATTTGATTTAATTATCATCGAATCATTTTCCAATTGTGTATCCTCGCAAGAGACTCTGCCCTCTCTAAGTGGTTGTTGTAGATTGATTTATATTTGGTTTCATTGATAATTTTTTAATATTTTATTATTTACAAAGTATTCTCGCTTCAAGTGGTATCAGAGCCAAGCTTTCAAAAAACTACGTTAAAACTACGTCAATTTTTTGAGAAGGAAGTTCAATTTGCGGTGCTAGCAATATCTTGTTCTCCTAATTTTGAGATCATAATTATATTTGTTTGCTACATAAGGAGAAATGCTATACAAACATAGGTAAAAGAAAAACTAGGTCAGATTTGTGCCAACGAAGACATCGGCTCATAGGAAAAAAAATTAATTTTTCCTAACTTTTAAAAACAAATTAGTTTGATTCAAAACCCTAGAGGCCTACGAATAGTTGTGTAACAGGAGGCACAATTCTGAAAACAAGTTAAGAAACTATTGTGTCCAATATTTCATGGACATGTATATGCACAAATAGTTTGTAAGTTTCCAAAGATTTGTAAATTTCGACTAGGTTCCAATAAAATTTTGCGTTCGCGGTGGTTGTTATAGTTTTTGGTTGAATAAGTTGCATTTACACGATGACGAAATAATTTTTTCCTAAGAGAATGAGAGAACAAGTACCTTAACATTTTAGGACATAAAATAATTTTATTCGTGGTAAACCTAATGCATTCTCCAACCTCCTCATGACATGTAGCTCCAGAACTTAACAGTAGACACAAGGTTTCGATGTTACATTTTTCGACGCAAATTTTTTATTTTGACAAAAAAATCATATTTTCATGATTTTTGGTAGGGTTTCAATGATGCAAATCTAAAACCATGATTTTCTTATGTAGGTTGGTAATTTAGGCGATTTTTTTTTAGTTTCATTATCATAGGAAATTTTCCTTCTCTTTTTTTATGGTGGTTGTTATCCTACATTTACCCCATGAAGGTAAATTATGAGATTTATTAGCACCAATGGATGCTAAATATTGTAATCACCTCACAGTGGTTCCCACACCTATGCACGAAGGGTGGTAACACTAACTTAATGATGTAGCACAAACTCTGATAAACCCCATTATGTGACACTGACTTTGATATCCATTGGTGATGTTGACTCTGATATCTGCTAGTTGCTGATGCTGACTCTAATATCTACTGGTTGCTAATGTTGACTTCGATATCTGCTAGGTGCTCATTCGGTTTTGATTCTTACTCTAATTTTCATGGGGTGCTAACTAGACACCAACTCGATAGCAATAGTCTGATAGATCATTTGATATTGCACGATTAGATGTGTGATTGTGATGATTAGTCATACTCTTGTGATATTGTACAATTATTCGTTGAATCTTCATGATCATTGTGGTTTTCACTTCACACAGATTTGTGATCATTAAAATTAGTCATTGGATTTCAAACACAGCTGCATTTCAAAATTTGAAGAAGTTATTGCTTATTTGGCCAAAACCAAAAAAAAATCAAAAAATATTAGTCATCAAATTTTGAAATTTTGATAGTTGAAAATTAGGTTCTGGTAGCACCATAAGTGCATGAGTGATCCAACTACACAAAAAAAGTGGAATAGAGGAGCAAATGGAATATTGTAGTGCACTAATAGGCCAAACAAGGTATCTCTGAATACGAAGAAATACCAACCTCAAAATCAAGGTACGCAGCATAATTCTCCCTTTAGAATTAAAAGCTTTAACCCACACCACTGGTCCATGGCTTCACCTAATAACTCTAGTTCTTTGTATCCAAATCCTAATAATTCCACTCATTCTACAATAACTCACAATGATCCTCTACCTACCCAGGACATCATCTCTCAAATTTCCAATAGTGTTGATTCTAGTGTGCATAAATATCTCTTGCAACAACAAACAGATATTACTAATATCTTTTTCGTACTACAACAACTTCAAGACTCGACTGCTAAAATTATCCCTCCCAATAATCAAGTATCTCAAAATATCATCAACCCACAACCTTTAAATGTTCAAAAAACACTAGAACATTCAAAACCTACTTTCGATTTTGATCCTTTAGCAGGTGATGCCTCTAAATTTTAGGAATGGCCTCATGATGTTCAATTTTCTCGCACTGACATGTCCACTTTTTAAGGATATGATCCTAGAGGATGGTTAGCCAAAATAGATGGTATTTTTTGTCTATATCGTATACCAAAAGCAAGTTGTGTCATGTTTGCATCTTGTAAACTGGGTACCCAGGCCTATCAATGGTTGTAATGGCAACTTCGTCAACATAATAGTTCTCTTATATGGCATGAATTTAGGGAACTATAACCAAAATAATTAAACACAAACAAAGATACAATACATAAAAGAGAGATTGCAACAAATGAATCTTTGTATTAATATTGATACAATTTTACAAATATTTTGAATTGCCCCAAATGTATTGGGGGAAATGTTATAATTCTTTATCTACCTCTCTTCTTAAATACAATGATTTTGATAGGAAAGGAATCTTCCAAATCTTCAATGAGCTTGTGTGTTCTCCATTCCTCATCTACAACTCCAAGGGGTGAGTGGGCTTTGGTATCCGATGTAGGGACCACTCCAGCTTCAATAGCTCTTCAAATACCTTTATCCTACACACATGGAAGTCAAAAAAGGGTCAGTAGCACTTGTATATATGATTGAAAACAAATGCAAATAAAAACCCTTGAATGGATGCTTGCAGAAAACATGAAAATAAAACTTAAAATTCCTTGCTAACAAATGAATAACTTACTAATCTCTATTGCTCCAAATGCCTCTAAAAATTGGTGGAGATATTTTGGGGGATTTCAAGAACCTACCCTCCAAATTTTAGCTCAATCCGAGTTCGGATGAGGGAGATATGGCCAAAATAAGTTTGGTAGTTTTTGCGTAACCGCGGGCCCGCGGTTGTGACTGTGTAACCGCGAGAGTGCAGTTTAGAAACTGTGAGAGTGTGGTTTAGAAACCATGGGAGTACGGTTTATAAACCATGGGAGTGTGGTTGGGAATGCATAACCATGGATGTATAGTCATGTAGATATGGTAGAAAACTCTAAAATTTGGATTCGAGACCTCGATAATACGAACTCCGTGAATGTTGGCGATTCCCTACGATGATCCCAGCAGCCTGACGGTGTCCTTTTTTGTCCTCTTCTGCTTGATGGAATGGTGTTACTTTTATAGGTAATTTTGGGTTTTGGAGGGAAATGAGAGGTGGCAAGCCAGGGCTACCAAGTGGTAGGGATCCTAGGCTACCAAATGGAGGGGGCAGTTAGAGTGAGTCACCCAGGGTGTCTCACTTAGGGTTAAGGGGGTGCAAGTGGAGTGAGGTGTAAGGGTTGTCCCATGTGAAGGGACAAAGGGGACAAGGGTGTATGAGATGTGGCAAGGTGGGGTAGTGAGGTGGCTAGGACACATGTCAAGTGGGTAGGCAGGGTATCCTAGGGGGATTTTCCAGATTTATTAAAATCTGGAAAATAGGATAATGTGCAGGATTTTTATGCCTAAGTTTAGACTTAGGCATATATTATTATGCAGGATTGTGGTGTGCAATGCGGGTGAAGTGTACATGAATTAATATACCTAAGTTTAGACCTAGGCATATATTTTATTATGCATAATTATGTGGTGAAATGCAAATGCCTAGATTTTGGTGTCTACAGATGCCCCTTTTTGTACCATGTTGTGTAAAACACAATGTGGTGCAAAAACAAAAGACACCTATCTTTATTGGATGAATGGACTCAAATCTTCTCGATGCACAAGAATGAATGATTTTTGAAAATTTTTGAGTTGTTTGCTTACCCCCTCAATTGGCGAATGGGTAAAGGATGAAACCCACGAGCCAATTGACCAAATGTGAATGATGAAAAGGGGTGGATGTGATGGATGCAAATGTTGGAAATCAAGATCAAGTTGGATGCCCCAAGTTTGGGGTGGACTTGTGTTGTCACAAATTTACCTTTTGGTATTATTGACATGCAAGATTATGAAGTAAAGGAACCAATCACCCTAGGGGCTTGTCCTAGTGACTATTAGCAATTCCTTAATGCAAAATGATGAAGTATAAATTTTCCATGTTTTGTAACCCCACGGAGTAGGCGTCAATGACAACCTTGGGCAAATCTGCTTGAACGCAGGTCACTCAAAAATTGAAGGATCAACCTGATTTAATTTCAAACTGATGATGTTGGATGATTATGAATAAGTGTCCTTATGGTGAGCTACCCATCCTACCGGATTGCATGGATTGCTAGTCGCTGCAACCGCCAGGTATGTAGGGTGATTCACTAGATACAAGGTTCACTCATGATGATGCTTATGTAAGATGATGATTTGGAGGGTTTTACAATGTTTTTGTATCCATTTGAATTTGAAGGGGAGTTGTGTAATATGGTCACAAATAAAAGTCAACTTGTGTTGCCCCAATCATGGAAAAGATGCTCATTTTAATGAGCGTAATTTGCATAATTGAGTGTTTTGAGTGTTGACTTTGATTATGAAACTCAAATTTGTTGATTTTGTTCTTCCCTTCAAGCGATGAGTCGATGGAGAAGATATGAAATGATGAAAGCAATGTTACAAATGATAATGGTTGGAATGAAATGGATGTTTTTGTTTTTGTTTCAATTATGATTTCGACCATTGTTGATAATTGTGCACTTCTATCCCTTGGAGTAGTCCAGTCGTATGGCTTTCTTAGGGAATTGAGATGATAACAATTCATTTCTTGCATGAGGTGAATCACTTTTCAAGGGCCTTATGGTAACTTATCCATCCTACCAAATTGCATGGATTGCTAGTCACTGCAACCGCCAGGTATATAGGATAAGTTATTGTATACGAGGATCACTTGAGGCTAAGTGGAAGAAGGAAAGGTACACCTCTATCCCTTGGAGCAGTCCAACCTCATGGCCTTCTTAGGGAGTTGAGATGAGAACACTTCTATTCTTTCAAGAGCTTGTTGAATTTGTTTTTTGACCAAAGGAATTGAGATACCTTTGGATTTTTGTTTTTGTTTTTGTATGACAAAAGATGCATGGAAATGTTTTTGGTGTTTTTTATGTTTTTGTATGACAAAAGATGCATGGAAATATTTTTGGTGTTTTTTTGTTTTTGTATGACAAAAGATGCATGGAAATGTTTTTGGTGTTTTGATGTTTTTGAAATGGAAAGAAAGCACAAGATGTTTTTTTTTTGTGTTTTTGTGTTTTTATGTTTTGATGATTGATTTTTTTTTTTGACCAAAGGAATTTGAGTACCTTTGGAGCATTTATTGGATTGATTTGACCAAAGGGGTAGGTGCCTTTGGAGCCTTTTGAATTGAATGTGACCAAAGGAGTTTGATTCCTTTGGAGCTTTTTTTAAATTGAATGTGACCAAAGGAGTTTGGTTCCTTTGGAGCCTTTTGGTTTGATTGTGACCAAAGGAGTTTTGGTTCCTTTGGGGCCTTTTGAAGTGAATTTGACCAAAGGAGCTTGGTTCCTTTGGAGCCTTTTGAATTGATGTAATTGCGAGTGTCCTTATGGTAATCTACTCATCCTACCGGATTGCATGGATAACCAATTGCTGCAACTGCTAGGTGACTAGAGTATATCACTAGATACGAGGTTCACTCAAGGATCTAAATGGAATTGGATGCGTTGTGTTTGTGAATGCGAGGCAAAGGGTGCAACCTTTGACAAAAGGGTGCAACCTTTTGAACCTAGTAGATGATTTGAAATGTGAATGTTTAATGTGATTGTTGGGGTAGGTGTGAGACTTTGAACCCCCCAAGTTGCTTGACTACTTGATGTGATTATTGGGGAAGGTGTAAGACCTTGAACTCCCCCTAGTTGGTGTTTTTGTGATTGTTTATGTACATGTGTAATGATGGATTGTTTGATTTTTTTTTGGGTGCATGTGATGAAATGAATGTGTTTATGAATGAATGCAATTGGTGGTGATGTATGCAAATGAATGAAGGTTTTTGCCTTATTAATTGTCATTCAAAGAAGTTATGGACCATTGTTTAGCAAACTTTGCCTTTATTGCTTAATCAGGGGCACCAATACGATACTATGGTTTGACCACATTTTGTAGGATGAAATGGACTATGCTATATGTGTGGCAATATGATGGTGGTATGGAATGGAAACTTGCTTATGGATTTGTTTGCCTTAGGGATAAAGGATCTAGAGTTGTTTTGCAAAGACTCAAACATCCTAGTATATCGAACAAACTCTCTCAAACTGTCTAATTCTTCTAGGACCAAATGTGTGTGCAGTGAATTCATTTACCGAATCAAGAGCATGGTAATGACCCAAAACCATCAAGAACCAGTGTGTGTGCAAGTGAGTTCATTAACTCATCTTGAGTAAATTGGGTAAACCTGTTATGGTTGGAACCAAGAAGCTAGCTTGTCCATATGAGCGGTCAGAGGTCTCTTTTTAAAAGAGACATGTCACCACGCATGAGCGTACTCCACTGCCAATCAAGCGTCTATAGCTCCGGTGGAGGCTAACTCCATAGTCCATGATTTTTGTTTTTGATTTCTTGAATTTTGGGGATGACTACTTAACCGTCTGACTAGAAATGTAGTACGATCCTTACAACCCAATTAATCAGTGGTGTGTGATGTAAAATATTTAGAGCTTTGGGGAATCGGATTCTCAACCTAAGTGTGATGAGAATTGTACCCTATCCTTACTACTCTATCTTTTGAATTTGAAGCAACTGTGATAGTAGTGAAAACCATTGTTTTCATGGACTATGTTGCATAATGGGACGAGCAAGGATGACCCTTTTCACCTCAAGGTTCCTACCAAGTATGGTGTTATCCCTCTTTGACACAAGATGTTTTTAAGATGTGAAATTGTGTTTGGTTCGAGAATGTTTTTGAAATCAATTCCCAATACTCAAGATTTGCTTAGTGTATATATGTGCAATGGTCCTAAAAGAATTCGACATATTTTTTGGAGGTTGCTTAAAACACTAGGAGTGGTTGAGTGACCAAAAACACCTAGAGATTCCTCAAACCAGAGACCACCAAAGAAATGAAGTGCTATGGGGTTTTATTGCAACAATTTTTTTTTTTTTTTTGTTTTGACATGGTTTTAGATGGTGAAATTGGACTAATGCTAGACCATAGGTACCCCTAATTAAGGCAACAAGACTCAATGAATGAACAATTATCTAACCTAAGTGGATGACAATTAATATGGTAAGCAACATGAATGGATGCAAATGATACGAATATGCAAATGCAATGGAAGTGGAATGTGTGAATGCAATGAAAGTGGGATTGTGAATTCGATGTATTATTAATGCAATGTGTATGAACATGTTTTTGTGTTTTATATTTATTATTAATTTTTTTTTAGGTGTTTTTGAACTAAAATGTGACCAAAGGGGTTTGGTTCCTTTGGAGCCTTTTGAATTGTATGTGACCAAAGGAGTTTTGGTTCCCTTGGATCCTTTTGAACTAATTTGACCAAAGGAGTGCCTCCCTTGGAGCATTTTGAGATGAGTTTTGACCAAAGGGGTTAGGTTCCTTTGGGGCCTTTTGAATGGAGTTGACCAAAGGGATACCCCCTTTGGAGCTTTTTTTTTTTGGGGGGATGGGGAAGGTGTGATACCTTAATCATCCCCAAATTGTTTGGTGACTGGTGAGCATGGGGAAGGTGTGATACCTTGAGTATCCCCACAATGTTTTGTGCTTGGTGAGCATGGGGAAGGTGCGATACCTTGAGTATCCCCACAATGGTTTTGTTGACTACCAAGGTTTTGATTGGATGCGATGAGTGGACTTTCGATGGAAAATACCCCCTTGTCGATAAGATCTTGGACCACATTTTTAAAGGCTTTGCAATCATTGATGTCATGGCCCACTTGTCGATGATAGAGACAATAATGATCTTCCCTATATGACTTAGATTTATGCATTTTTGGTTTTTCAGGAGGTGTATTAGGTAAAATAATTGTTTTTGCATCCTGTAACTTTTGAAATATGATTGACATGGGCTCGGATAGAGGGGTCCAAGTACGAGGTTGATGATTTGGATGAGATTGGCCATGTGGATGAGGTTGTTGAGGTGGGTGAGTTTGATGAGGTTGTTGAGGTGGGTGAGGTTGATGAGGTTGTTGAGGTGGGTGATTTTTATGAGGTTGTTGTTGACTCAATTGTAGCTCAATGTTTGTGAGGCGGTTCAAAATTTGTTGTAAAATGAGCATAGTGTGTTGGTGAAATGGTGGTTGTTGATGAGGAGATGGTGGAATGATGGTGTGTTGTGTTGATGGAGCACCATACATGTGATTGAGTGGATGTGTGGGTATGGTTATAGTTGGGGGGTGCAACACCCAAGATGGATCTTGGGTGAAGAAGGTGGGGGGTTGATGGGTTGTTGATGGTGGGTAGGTGGTGAATTGCATTGTTGCTGAAGGAGGGGGGTTATGGACCATGGTGCTTATGGGTGCTATAGATGGAATGGACATAGGAATTTGTGAAGCAACACTGATGGGTGCTTCGTAAAGGGGGTTGGTGCAAATGACTTGTTGATTTGGTATGATGATGGGAGGTTGATTAGATGATGATGGATGGGTATGGGCTATGGTGGTAGTAGTGTGCTCAAAAAGTGGATTTGCAAAGGCTTGGCTAGACTATTGTGGGTGTGGGAAGGTGACTTCATGATGGAATGATGGGATGGTATGGGGTGGGATGGTAAGTGGTAGTAATGATGGAAAAACCATTCTAGCTACACTCAGGTACATCCTAATGGTGTCCATGTCTACAAGTGTGACATGACCATCTGTTGGTGTGGGTGGCTCACTCCTAGGAGTCTCAGGAATAGAGGTATGGGTAGCCCTATGCATAACATCTATGTCTAAAATGGGGGCACTACTAGAGGGCCCTACATTTAGGCTCTGGGACATAGGAGGGGGCATACTGACTTGCCCTACCATCGAAGTGTTAGGGACCTCACTAGACTGAGATGCCATGGGGGAAGACCACTGACTCTGGATTAATGCTAACTTCTTGGCCTGACTACGAGTCGTTACCATGCACTAATATGCAATGAGGTGTGAAGTGCAAATGCAAGTCTATGTAGGTGAAATGAAAGTACAATGCAATACAGCACCCAAAGCAAATAAACACACAAAGTTTTTGGCCCTTAAGTTTGCGCTAGTTTTTGGAATAGTTTTTGGTTTGATTTTTTTTTTAAATGTGTTTTAATGTTTTTTTTTTTTTGGTGTTGTAGTTTTTGAAGAGACTTTGTTCTTTTGGATTAGAATAATAGAACTCTATGAAGATGGTGATTAGGGACACTAGCACCAAGCGTGATTTCTCAAAAGAGTCTAGGGTACACCGCTTAAATCCTAGTGGGGGTTTCGCCTAGCTCTTCCACTCTAATTCAACAATCATTCCAATAGTGGGAGACAACTTGAACACAAGTGACCTATACCAACTTAAAGAGCGATTTTATCCTATCTAAGGATGATCTAGGGGGTAAGCCGATGGAAGGAGGTGAATTCCAATGTCACCGATCTGAATTGGGGGTTGGTGATGAAATCCAACCTGACCAATGTTTTGATGATACGTGTGTGTGTGAAGGTTTCATTATTTATTGTGTAATGCAAATCTAACATGCAATTCTATTTTTTATGCCTAATGCAGAAGATAGGATAAATATGGAGAATAGCAGATAGAATCATATTAGGGGTAAAATTACAAATTCAGGTAAGACTCAGCCAAATTTTATTTAACAGGGCTAACTGCGGGTGAGCGGTTAGTTCTGGTGAACCATGGGTATGTGGTTTGCCAACTGCGCATACGCGTTTAGGGAAATCCCAACCGTGGGTGCGCATGTCCTTTCTACCAACACAACAAAGCAGAATACAGTCCCAAACCCCAAAAAATAAATACCTAGGTTTCTAACCTGGTACATGCAAGATGATTATTCCCTACTGTGTATATGCATATTCTCGTTTATTTCCCTTTGTTATTGTGTGTATGAATGCAATATTTAAGTAAATGCTTCTATTTCTAAGACCTAAACGTAAACAAAGGCATACAGTACTAATACCCTTAATCTACTTAAATGCAGCCTAAAACTAGAACTAAAGGCAAATTTAAAATATGGCACGGGGTATATACTTGTGTTCCTTTTGTTGCTCTTTCCAGCTCTCAACCTATGGTCCGTGTTTTCATAGTACAGAACCCACACACGTGTGTTTCTCAAAAACTTTAACCATGAATATGCATTTCCTCAAGCCAAAATTGTGGATGTGCATTTTCTAAAAATAGAAACCGCTATTGCGTTGTTTCACAGTGATAGGCTAAGCACCGCAAGTCCCAGATCTATCGACCTGAGATTGAATTCTCAACACCTGTACATGAAAATAGAGATCAGTAAGATTAAAAATAAGTAAGGTAAAACAAAATGGAACCCTTGAGATGTCCCATCGTGATCCTCCATTTCTATAACCAAAAGAATTAAACACAAACAAAGATACAATATAGAAAAGAGATATTGCAACAAATGAATCTTTATATTGATATTTGATACAATTTTACAAAGATTTTGAATTGCCCCAAATGTGTTGGGGGCAATTTTACAATGTTTTATTTGCCTCTCTTTTGAAATACAATTATTATGATAGGAAAGGGATCGTCCACATCTTCAATGAGCTTGTGTGTTCTCCATTCCTCAGCTATAGCTCCAAGGGATGAGTGGGATTTGGTATCTGATGTAGGGACCACTCCAGATTTAATAGCTCTTCAAATACCTATATATTGCACACATTTAAGTCAAACAAGGGTTAGCAGCACCTGTATATGTGATTTAAAACAAATACAAGTAAAAACCCTTGGATGGATGCTTGCAGAAAATATGAAAATGAAACTTAAAATACCTTACTAACAAATGAATAAATTACTGATATCTGCTACTCTAAATGGCCTAAAAATTTGTGGAGATATTCTAGGAAATTTAAAGAACCTAACCTCCATATTTCAGCTCAATCCAAGTTCGGATGAGGGATATATAGCCAAAACAAGTTTGGTAGTTTTTACGTAACCGTGGGCCTGCGGTTGTGACTGTGTAACTGTGCGAGAGTGGTTTCAAAACCATGGGAGTGTAGTTGGTACTATGTAATCGTGAATGTGCGATTGTGCAAATATGGTAGAAAACTCTAAAATTTGTATTCGAGACCTTGATAGTATGAACTCCGTGAATGTTGGCGATTCCTTGCGATGATCCCAACAACCTGATGGTGTCCTTTTTTGTCCTCTTCTACTTGATGGAATGGTGTTGCTTTTATAAGTAATTTTGGATTTTGGAGGGAAATGAGAGGTGGTAAGCCAGGACTACCAAGTGGTAATCCTAGGCTACCAAATGGAGGGGGTCAATTAGAGTGAGTCACCCAAGGTGTCTCACTTAACTGGGGTGATGTGGGTGCAAGTGGAGTGAGGTGTAAGGGTTGTCCCATGTGAAGGTAAAAATGGGACAAGGGTGTATGATATGTGTCAAGGTGGGGTAGTGAGGTGGATAGGACACATGTCTAGTGGGTAGGCAGGGTATCCTAGGGGGATTTTCTAGATTTATTAAAATTTGGAAAATAGGATAATGTGCAGGATTTTTATGCCTAAGTTTAGACTTAGGCATATATTATTATGTAGAATTGTGGTGTACAATGCAGATGAAGTGTACATTAATTAATATATCTAATTTTACACCTAGCCATATATTTTATTATGCAAAATTATGTGGTGAAATGCAAATGCCTAGATTTTGGTGTCTATAGGAACTATTCCTTAAAATATGTGATAAGGACTCTTCTCATATGTGGTTCACCTGATGGAACTCAAGCAAACAGGTTTAGTAGATGACTATGTCACTGAGTTCACAAGTATTCTCACTTATACACATGAATTTAATTCAGCAATAGTGGTATCCACTTTTTTTCATGGTCTCGAAGATAAAATTTGAAAGGAAGTCAACATGCATGATCTGTGTACTCTTGATGATGCCACATGTATAGCTCAAGCAGTCAAAAATAAGCTCCAATATGTTGTATGCTTTAGACATGATTCTAAATTTTATCATCCTTATCACAATAATGATCATTCCTCTGGATTTTTCTACTTTAAATATCATTCTTATAATCTAATAGATCAATATTGTGTAGTACATCAAACCTTTCTTATAGAATGTGACACTAATGATGAAGAATATTTACCCCAATCAAAGCCATTCATAGATCTAGAACAACAAACAACATACATAAATGAAGTAACACAAGAAGAAGATATTATTGCTCTATTAATTCATGCACTTATGGGTTTACAATCTCATCATACAATTAAGGTACAAGGATTTATTAAGCACCAATGTGTTAATGTGTTGATCAATTAAGGTAGTACACAAAACTTTATTGATTTTAAAACTGCAAAATCCTTTAACTTGCATATCAATACTTCCACTCAAGATAAATTTCAAGTTCTTATTGCAAATGGAG
Organism: Wollemia nobilis; assembly: GCA_028583015.1. Lineage (NCBI taxonomy): Eukaryota > Viridiplantae > Streptophyta > Pinopsida > Araucariales > Araucariaceae > Wollemia > Wollemia nobilis. The sequence continues at coordinate 1,459,176 of JAQPPZ010017013.1, read as the reverse complement.
GAAATGCTCAATGTGTGGGTTGAACATCTCAAGTTACTATGCAAATGGGGAATTATAATTGGTGAGGTACTCTCTTTGTTATGAACCTAGGGAGTTTTGATGTCATTTTGAGGGACAGTGGTTAACTCAACTCGATGATCTCTAGGGTTATGCATAAGGGTTCAACCTTGAAATCTATTTATAAACATGACGAATTGGTCTCAAATCCTGGCAAATCATGTCCAAGGAGAAATGGTGAATTGCATTCATATTTCACCAAAAAACTTTAAATTATGGCAAATCAATTGAAAACTATTTCTAGAGGTGTCGATCGATTGCAAAGGGTTTCATTTGGTCAATTTCAGAGGTTTTTTTAGGATTTTACTAAGTTTTTTGTGTAGATATCGTCGAGCTAGGTGGTTTAAAAAAATGAAAAATGGAGCTCTGAATAAAAATTTATGCCTCCTAGAAGGTTCTTTGCAAAGGAGCACCTCTGCAACCGATCGACTTATGTCAGGTGTTGCTTATCAATATTTCCAAGACCTCAAGGAAGCCATGTATTCCACTCCAATTTTGGCCACTCCTAATTTTAACAAGCCTTTTGTCATTGAGTGTGATGCTTCGAGTATAGGTACTAGTGTTGTTTTAATGCAAGGTCTTCCATTAGCTTTCAAAAGCAAGCAACTTTTAGGTAAGAATTTGGGATGATCTACTTATGAGAAGGAAATGCTAGCTATTTTACATGCCATAGAGAAATGGAGGCACTATTTATTAAGTAGTCATTTCATCATTAATACTGACCATAGTAGCCTTAAGCATTTCTTAGAACAACATATCTCATACCCTAAAAAAATAAGTGGATGACCAAACTATTGGGTTATAATTTTGTCATTGAGTATAATAAAGGCAAAGAAAATATGGTAGCTGATGCCTTGTCTTGAAAATATGAGGATGAGGTGACCATAAATGCCATCTTGGGTCCTTGTCCCCAATGGTTGTCATAACTTCAAAAATAATGGTTGGCTGATTTGGAAACTACTCAAATTATTCAAGATATGAAAATAGGATCATCACTGCATTCATACTTTTCATATTCAAATGGAGTTCTTCATAAGAAATATTGCATCTATATTTCATAGGGTTCCACTATTAAATCCATGGTTCTCCAAGAATTGCACATCTCCCCTCTAGCAGGATACTCCAGATTCTTGAAAACATACCAACGAGTGAAACAATCATTTTCTTGGAAAGGATTAAAATATGATGTCAAAATAATTATGGCTGAATATGAGGTATGTCAATGTAAAAAAGGTGAAATGGTTAAATCTCCAGGACTGCTGCAACTCTTACCTATTTTGGACCACCAATGGAAGCACATATCCATCTCCCTAAATTATAGGGTAAAATAATGATCTTTGTGGTCGTGGATCATCTTTCCAAATATGCTCATTTTTTTGCACTACAACATCCCTACTCAACAAGTAAAGTGGCCAAGGTATTTCTTGACTCCATTTTCAAGTTACATGGTATACCCAATACTATCATGAGTGACCGTGATCAATTTTTCACTAGCAACTTTTGGAAGGAATTGTTTCATATTAGCAGTACCAAGTTGGATATATCTTCTTCCTATCACCCCTAGTTCGATGTTCAAATAGAGATAGTTAACAAATATCTGGGTACTTACCTTAATTTTTTTTCTCAATATAAGCAGTATCACTAGATTCAATGGCTTTCATTAGCAGAATGGTGGTATAATACTTCTTACCACTTTTCCCTCAAGATATCTCCATTCGAAGCTTTGTATGGTCAAAAACCTCCAACATTCACAGACTATGTTCTAAGCTCTTCAAAAGTAGCTCAGATATATTATTTATTACAAAAATGTTAGATGATGCTTAAAATTCTTAAATATAATTTGACCCAGGCACAAAATCATATGAAGTAGCATTAAGACTTACATCATTCAGAATGACAATTCAACGTAGGAGATATGGTGTTTTTGTGCCTACAACCTTATAAGTAGATTTCCTTGAAGATCAAGTCTAATAAAACTTCAACTCCTCAATTTTATGGGCCCTAAAAAGTAGTTCGTAGCATTGGTGAAGTTGCATATCAATTGGAGATTCCACCCTCTTCTCGGATACATCCAGTTTTTCATGTATCTTGTCTCAAAAAAGTGATTGGTCAAAAGATGCAATCCTAGACAAAGCTTCTATTATTGGACGAAGAAAGTCAAATAAATCTTAAGCCTGGAGAAATACTATGATCCATATTACATCATCTTCAATCACACCAAATTCAAGAGTTCTTGATTAAGTGGAAGGACCTTCCAGAAGAAGATGCTACATGGGAATCGAAGAATATTTCCTAGTCTTTTCAAACTTTGAGGATAAAGCTTTCTGATGGGGGAGACATGTTACAACCCCAATATAGCATAGTCAGCTATATTTCCAATTGCATTACTTTTCATCAAAATAATTTATATATAGAAATATAATTATTTGATTTAATCATCATCGAGTCATTTTTCAATTACGTATCCTCACAAGAGACTCTGCATTAAGGGCAAATCTTGGGTGGAGATTATTTAGAATTTAAGGAAATAATTAGGTAAAAAAATTACTTCAAAAATATATAGGTTCTCTTGATGCAATGAAATTATTTAGGAAAAGAATCCTACCCAAAGGATTATCAATAGGGAACTTATCAAATAGTTTGTAATTGATAAATAAATATATTATATGGTCAATCAATGAGGTGAATTATGTAAATTTTATGGTTTTATGCTTATTTGAAGTCTTATTATCTTATCTCTAAATCAAAATGACAACCATTGACTCAAGCATTCCTATCTTGTAAAGGTCTAAAGTTCAAATACTATATTAATATGAGCAACAACTCCAAATCATGAATTTATATTACTAACATGGTTGGAGGGGAACTCAAACAAATTGCAGATGAACTTCAAAATATGTTTCAAGAGTTATATTCACTAATTTTTACACAAAAGGATGAGTTCATTTAGAATCTATCAAAGGATGGTGGATACTTGATCAAATTGGGATATGAGGATTTAGAGCAGTCAAAATTGTTTATTCCCAAATATTTTCTTTGAAGAATGTTTGGTCACTAGAGGCTCTCCCTAAGGCCTCAACATTCCTTCGGTTAGTAGTTCAATGTAAGATTCTTATAGAAGAGGATATCATGGACCTCTTGAATGTGCCTTGTGTGAGAAGTATTTAGAAACATAATATCATTTACTTCTTTATTGTTTCTTTGCTTGCTCCATTTGGGGTTACTCTTTTAAAAATGCAAAAATATATTAGGTAGATCCATCAACATTGAAAGAGTTGATGAAATGTAGGATTAATTATTTCAAAGATAAAGCATTATGTATTTTGAGGAGGATTAGCCCTACCATTATTTATTAGAATTTATGGCTTAAAAGGATTAATTATTTTTCTAAAAACGAATCTTAAAATTATGCCCAAGTTTGGAACTGTATTATTACCTCTCTTGCAAAATATCTACAAATATGGTGCTCATCATGAGAAGTCTCAAGTGTGGAAAATGAGGTGTTAACAACTTGGTTATAGTATTTTAACATACATAGAAGAGTCATTTGCGATAATGAAATTAAAACAAAGGATCTACATTGATCTAGGGTAAAATAAAAATGTTTAGAAATTGGGTTTATAAAATTTAATTTTAATGGTTCTTCAAAAGGAAATATAGGAATAGTTGGTGGAGGTGGTGTTTTTAGAAATAATGAAGGAAAATTTCTCCCTACTTACTCATAATCATATGTAACTTCAACTAACAACTATGCTGAGACTAGGGCACATCCTACAGGGATTAAAATTGCAATAGAAAAATGATGGAAATATTTTTCAAGTGGGGGGTATTCACAAATTATCATTAATGCTATCAACAAAAATGGATGTGGGGATTAGATAAAAAATTAAATTATTTCTAATGTTCATCACCTATTGTTGGAGGTAATCTCTTGGAATTGTGAGCATATTTATAGAGAAGGAAATTGGGTAGGAAATTATTTAGCCAATCAGGGTGTTGATTTTCATCTTGGTAAAATTCAAATTTTAGAAGGCAACTAGCCAAGTGAATTTTTATCTCTTAATCGAAATGATTTCAAGGAGATGATTATGGAAACATAATATTTTGAGGAAGTTGAAGAATATATTTGATAGAAAAAGAAATGAAAAATATTTGTGATAAAAAGGCATGCTAGATATGGTTTAATTGACCTAACAACAAATTTAATATTTTGGTATTTTGATGGGAGTGGCCCCCAATAGAAGCCACATATAGCTTATTTTTTTTAAATAAGTGGTTTAGGGTGATCAAATGGCATTATATTAACCAAATATATTCCTCAAATTTCAAGAAGACCTAGGTTTGAATCTTGTCAAGCGATATATGCATAATTGTCAAATTGTAGTAATACCACTATATGGTCATGGTGTAATATAGGTGGGACCATTTTAATCCTATATAACTAATTAAAAAAAGTGTTTGTGTAGAGAGGAAAAATTGTGCATCATGTATGATTCTCGGTTGGATCTACTAGGAGTCGAGGTGACCGCGATGGTTATTACATTCTCTACACTCGAGGACACAAAAGGATAAGTTCACCAGGAATGGTTTTAAGACTCGCTCCAAGTCTAGGGTGGAAATGTTTAATGTGTTCAATTTAAGCACATCACCTATGTTTGGCCTCTATAAACTAAACTATGAAAAATGAAAGAACAATGCAAAACACATAATATGCAAGAAGACAATATCTAACCCTAGTATGATTCTTTGGTTCAATGATCTCTAGGCCTAAGCTATAATGATGAAATTATATCTTTTGAGAAAGGGCACAAGTGAAATGCACAAACAAAACTAAACCCTAAATGCACGCTATATGCTTTTATTTTTCAAGTGCCTAGAAAAACAATCAAAATATTTTTATTTTATTTCTTTGCTTATGTTTACAATAGAAATAACAAATATCACAAAATCAAACAACCTAAATCTTTATCAATGGTACTTACCTATTTTGGTTTTTTTTTCAAGCTTTATCGTGTATCCAAAAATATCCCACATCTTTAACCTACAAAATAGCATTTACAAAACCCTAGAAAATATGATCAACGTTAGGGGGTATGCTTAAGCTACTATGTAGTAGAGTTAAGGAGCGTAGCAGTCAAGCCCCCTAGGTCCTTTTATTTGACCTTTAGAAATCAAGAGATAATGTTGATCTTTTTTGGAAATGGATAAACATAATGCAATGAAACATAACAGTGCAAAAAATAGAATGTAAATAGCAGTGTTATGTTCTAAATGTGACATGCAAGCATAGACCTAGTGTTTGGAAGTGAAATTTACCCCTAGACTTGATGTAGTCAAAATTATACCGTGTACAGGGTAACCACAATTTTAGCTCTATCAAAATCATACCCTATAAATACGGGTATGATTTCACAAAACACCAAAGAAACAACACATCAATGCAAAATGAGCAACAAAAATAATGTAAATTAATAATCTAAGAATGATAAAATGCACGAAGCAACCTAGTGGTAGCAAAATAGGTAAACAAGAGGATGAAGATGTTAAGATTCCCAATCCTAACATTACTACCTAATATTATTAAATCATTAATTATTATATTTAATTATAATTCACATGAATAGTCACATATATTCAACGTAGTCCTAGGTACATTTAAATATTAAGGTAGATAGTTTAGGGAAGGCATCAAAAGAACATATTATATATTAATTATGGGTTTCTACCTTACATTCCAACAACGATTCCTTCTTAAAGCGATTCTTTTTATTCCTTCAATTGGTGTCCTTACATCTAGTATCAGAGAATTATCTAGAAGGGACCAAATCATAACAACATTCACACAAAATTGCCTTGACCTCGTTCGCATCACCTATTGGTCAGCAGCTGCACCATTCTGATATCATTCGTTTATCACCAGCAGATCTATCAATCATTCAACAAGATTTCCATCACATTTTCAAACATATAATCATATAAGACTCTATCAATCAAGGCGGCATTGAAAAATATTGAAGAGACTAGGTGTTTGATCGAAGAAATCACGTCAAAAATTAATTCAAACTTCTCTAAAATAATTCTAGCGATGTCCAGTGATTAAAAGCTACCAGTGAATAATTTAGTGAAATATTAATATCATGACGTCCTAATAAAAATATATACAAGCAATGAACTTCGATGTTCATTCGCATTCTCGACACTGAATAGAGGTTGCAGGCACTAAATCAACAATTGATTGTTAATTCACCTGACACAAGGAAGAACTAACAGAACGAGCCACACCTTGGTGATTTCTCCTAAACAAACACATCATCCTTTGGCTATAAATTCATAGTAGTCACAGTCATCCAACAAAACAGACGAAGAATTCCAACTTCGAAGCGACCCGGGTGAGCACCTCTGCGCACCGACGAGGACATTCCAGATTGCAGCAGTAAATTTTTTTTTACGAAAACACTCAGAAGGGAAGGAGCCACCAGTGATTAAAAGCTATCCACAGTGATCAAAAGCAAGAAATAAATAAATAAATAAATAAACCTGAATAATAGCTAAAGCACCGGCATAAATTCGAAATCGATAAACTGCAACATTTTTCGGTGAAGTCTGTCGCGGCGAGGAAACAAAATATTTTAATATTATAAAGTTTCCTAAGGTTTAGAATACGTTGGATCCACCTCGAATATGGTAGGTCAAAACAACATTCGAAAATGAGGCGAACGATCAATCCCAATGAGAAATCGAACACCCTATCATTTTTCGATGACCTATTGTCTATTTTGACGAATATAAAAAATCACGATGAATTAAATTAATTGAAAGCTAAGGTTTAAAAAGAAATTTCTAGTCATCATTTAATTTTTCATCATTGAGTCGTGCAAAAAATAAAAAGTTTTAAAACCTTTTATCCCACATTGACAAGGGAATTGGTCAAAGTCGATTTAAAAGATATCAAGCACGAATAATAAAATGCGACTTCGATCACGCTAGTCCTTGGTCCTTCGTGTGACACCGCCACTCCTCACCCCTTGCATCACTCACTTTCTGCTCCTTGACAGCCTTCGTCCACTTTTGTTTCCCTCTCCTACCATCTTTTGCTTCATCTAGTGTGCCTTTCCCCTCGCCTACCATTTTTGCTGCCACCCGAGTGTCGCCCAAGTTCCTCTCAGTCGCTGCCCACCCCCCTCGCTAGCCTTCACAAAAAAGTTGACACCCACCCAAATTTTCAACAAAAAGCAATTTGAAAAAGTTGTCAACAAAGTTGAAACACCCATTTTTTTGACAAAATTTACCTCTAGACTTGATGTAGTCAAAATTATACTGTGTATAGGATAACCACGATTTTAGCTCTACCAAAATCATACCCTATAAATGCGGGGTACGATTTCACAAAACACCAAAGAAACAACACATCAATGCAAAATGAGCAACAAAAATAATGCAAATTAATAATCTAAGAATGATAAAATGCACGAAGCAACCTGGTGGTAGAAAAAGAGGTAAATAAGAGGATGAAGATCTCTCCAAGATGGTTGACCCCTCCTCAAGGCTCCAACACTTGTCCATAAAAGGAACCATGATCAACAATGTTGAAGAATAAAACCAAAAACTTGTCAAAGATTACTTGAACACTTGATTAGTAAGATTGCCAAAATTCTTGATTCACTTCTTAGTTTGCTTAGTAATTTTTGTTTTTTCTCTAGTCTAAGACCCTATAAATAAGATTCAAAACCTCTATTTGTAAAGTATTTGAAACACAAATGGGTGAGAAAACCCAAAGAGAGGACTGACGTCAAGGATGTAGGCTCAAAAGGTGGGTTTTCTAAGATAAACCCTAACTTGCCGAAATCACATCCCGTAAGGGTTGATCGTAATTTCGAAAAAACTAGGGAAAAAAAAAGGGAGGGGAGAGTCCCAAACTTGCACTTGGGCAAGTTGGAGGGTCTCTCTAAGGCTCTAGGGAAAATGACTCACTTAGGTGGGTTAATTTTCCATGTCTATATTTTGCCCCCTCTATGATGTATTTTTGGCCTAATAAATGCATCAAAAAATATGTAGACACCTACGGGTGAAGAATGGCAAGCAGAAAAGGAGTAACTAGTTTTAAAGAAAGGGATGATGCAAAATGGTGTCATTCTAGGCACTTTTGTATTTTACATGCAAATAAAAGCATTAGGGATATTAATGCCTCTCAGGCCAAGATGCCCCCTCAAGTTTTGAAAGGAATGCTAAATTCACTCAAAAGAAAGCAGAGGAGAAAACAACAAAAAAGGGAACCAAAAGAAAACAAAAAGGCAAAAGCGAGTGAAAACCCTAACTGATTTTCACTGCACAAAGAAGAGGAAAAATGGCTCTAGAGAAAAGGAGAAAATAGTGTAACCTATATATCATTCGACTATTGCGAGGGGTGAGGCTGGTGCAATAGAGGAGCGAGCACAGGTAAGGGCTAAAATACTTTCTCGAGATTAGGTTAGGTTAGATTTTAGGTCCTTGTTTACCATTTTTTTATTTATCCATGACTCACCACATGTGACCCCAATGCGATTTCGAGGTCTGACCATGATTTCAGTTAGTTCACCATGGCGACCAAAATAACGCCCCAGAACAATGGGGCGTGATTTCTTGAAATCATGCTCAAAAAGCAAGGGGTGTGATTTCAACAAGGGAAAAGGGATGAAATCGCATCCAAAATTGAAGGGGCATGGTTTCGAAAAAGAAAAATAAAATATTTATAAAAAAGCAAAAGAGAAAATAGAGCAAAGTGAGCAAAACTAGTGAGATGAAGCAAAGAGTGAATGCATAACCCCTTTTATTTATTTATTTTAAACTTTAGATGCAAAAGCAAAACACCACAAAATAGATATAAATATAAAATTTAAATCAAACCCAATATTGCACAAGAAGAAATAATTTTTATTATTAATGGGAGGAGCCTCAAATCTCCAATGTTACAATGAAAGAATTGATTTCTTTGATACAAATTTTTACAATAGCTAGGGTTCTCCGAAACCCTAGAAAACAACACTGGTGGTGTCTTCAATCTTGCTTATGATCCCAACATATGTGAGTGGGCTTCATGTTATCCAATACTAGGCCACTCCAGCTTAAGCAATTGCACAACGCTAATGTAACACTTCCATATATGCACACAAGAAAATAGCAAATAGGTTAGTAGCAACTATGAGGACTCCACAATGTGAGGTCCTCTATAATAAATACAAAAACCCTAGCTATATGATGTAAATAGCATGAACAAAAACTAAAAATGCATGGAATGAAATAACAATAAAAATATTTACCTTGAGACGCTTGCTATTTTTTGATATGTGATATTTGTTGTAGGAAATCAGTGCGGCGATGCCATAGCATCATCCGGGATAGTAGGGTTGTATATCTTTGGTGTAAGATGTTTGTGGGTGCTTGGCGGTAGTAGAAAATGCCCGTGGATGCTTGGGAATGGTGGAGGGTGCCCATAGGTGCTTGGTAGTGGAGAAGAAACGCTTGGAGGCGTTCAAAAATGATAGAGAGTGTTCAAATGTGTTCGGTGACTGAAGGGAAATATACAAAAGTAGATCTGGCTGAGTGAAAGAGGTAGTGACCTAGATGGTAGGAAGACCTAAATGGATGAAAAGTGGCTAGGTTTTGGTGTCTACATAAACAATTTTACTATGCATGTTGAACTGATTAAATATTTTATCTTATTTTGGATGCAACATGATGTACTAGAGAGTCACGAGTGGCAACCAATCTCCTTGGAGGTAAAGCTATATGACATCTCTCAGGTAAATTTGGGTACCCTAGAGGTGGTGGACTACACCACCTGGTAGATATGCCTTGGGTTGAGGCAGATTGGGCACTGCTTATAGCGCTAATAGAGAGATGGTATCCAGAATCATCGATCTTTTGGTTATCAATAAGGGAGATGACGGTCACACTCGAGGATGTGTGGTGCATATTTTGAATCCTCATAAAGTGGAGGGTAGTCTATAGAGCATGAGGATAGTGACCCATGCTACAAATATTATTCGGAGGTTGGGCCCACCAAGTGCGAGAGCTCGATCTTGATCGATGAGCTAGTAGGGCATTATGGGGATGACGTATTGATGATCATGCTTTGTGGGATGGTGATGGGGTTGTTGGTATGCCACACAAGTTGATGATACCTTCCATGAGCAATGGTAGAAGTAGTGGTAGATATATGAGATTAAAGAGTTAGATTACATGGGGTCCATATGTGTTGGCCCGATAATACAAAACATTGTACAATGTCATATATAAATGATATATAGGGATAGTATGTACAACCTTGCTCCAGGTGTGGTGCAGAGACTATATGCACTTCTAGATCCATTACCCAACCTAGAGTGGTCGATAACATATAAAGTTCCAAGAGCTACAAGCGATTCTAGGGGACATACGCATGTATCCTACCACTAGGGAGGTGGGTGATAGATGAGTTACGAGAGCTTTGGATCATATGGAAAAATGGCATCTACACCTTGGATGGACTAAGGATATAGAGGATTTTTCTAGGGTGATGAGGATTAGGTGTATTACTACAAAGAAGGGGGAGCTAGAGCTCTTTTGATTTAATTGAGTCCAATGATAATTTTATATCTTCCAAGAGATCTCGAACTTAGGAGACTATTGGTATAGGTGGGTACAAAGGGACCCATCGAGAGTTGGATGGGAGCATGATGTGGGGATATGGATGGATAAGGACCTAGATAATCCACTCTATCTGGATCTAGAGGTGGATGATGTTGGAGTGCCTCTCAGGTATTGAATATGGTATAGGGATATTGCACCCCCGAGGATCTCCCCACTAGTGTCGGTGCAAAGGTACTATATTATGGGTTGAAGGATGCAATTGACACTATGAGAGGCCACTCAATGATCCATAGAGTAGTAGAGATAAGGATAGTGGGTTCCATAGTAGATATAGACAAGGGTCTAAGTAGAGATAGTGGCAGTAGCCACCACCACTATTGGGACTGGGGAGATAGTAGTAGAAAGAGCTGCCCTTATGATGGTTAAGGTTGGGCCAAGCAAGGTGATCAAAGGGGCCTCCATATTGGTGGTAGTTGACTTAAGTGGGATTTTAGGTTAGGAGGACCTAGGGAAAGAGGCACTATAGGTCTAGATAGAAACCCTACATTAGGAGATGGAACTACTCTAAGAGGACAGGATCAAGAGAATCAAGGGTTTGTAGAGTGCCTTGAGCATAGCAAATATTGAGCGGGACATGGTACGAGCAAAGTTAGATTACCTCAAGAGAGAGGTGAGTTTTCTAGACCAAGAGAGGCAGTGATCTTGGGAAAAGGATATAGTTGTTTTCACCAGCAGCCAATAGGGTGATGATATCTGGGTACTACAGGCAGAGTTGTAGAGGGTAGGAGAGAGGTTAGAGGTAGCCGTGTAGAGGGTGACCTTCTACCAGATACTTAACTTCTAGGTAGTCCTAGTAGAGAAAAGAGTTCCATCATCATCATCCCTTCTAATATTAATTCAGTATTAATCTAGATCATGAATAGCTACATGGTTCATGAACATACCCCCACTAGGATCATCTTCGACAAGCAGCACAGAGGAGACAAGCTCCTAAATCTAGGGATAGGATCGGGCTAACATGCCAATTTTTTAGTGTGGCATACATCCCTAGGGAGGGTCAAATGTGTCAAGGTCAAACTGTAGCACATCAACCAGGTAGACCTATGTACCTTACTGCTTTGACCTCTAGTAATATCATGTTGCTTGTGTGCAATGTATGTGCTTAATTATTTATATATATTTTTTGTGTTTTTAACTATGCATAACTGTAAGCAAACTATGGAATGAATTAACCTAAAATGCAAATGTATGAAATGCAATGAGGTGGATTCCAAGCATGAATAAAATAAAATAAAGAGAAAACAAAAACCCAAAACACAACTCTAGCCGAAATTGTGCCCCATAAAAATGGACCGTGACATTGATGTAGAGCGAAATCACGACCCATAAATATGAGGCATGATTTTGAAAAATAAGAAAAATAAATAAGAGAAGATAAAAAGGCCAATAAATGGAAAGGGGGCTTGAAGTATGGCATTTGAGCCAACGTAGATTATATTGAGATCAATGTGGCCAAACAACATAGATCAAGTGAAAAGAAAAGAGCGGATCAAAACCCTACAGGGTTGTATGCTCTCAAATGACTGAGATGGAGGTTACCCCTCATCAATGGTCATGAAGCTATCATGTAAGGGTGTTATGCTCACAAGATGGACATGTGGAGTGATACCCACTATGGGTGCAGTTTTCACTAATGGCTAGAGAAAAAGAGAGATATACCTACTAGGATGTATGTTTGTAAATGGTCGAATGGAAGCTACCCCTTGCTTGTGACTATTAAGCTATCCCATATGGGGTGCTGAAATGATATGATTGATATGCCAAAAATGAGTACTACACAATAGGGGCGTGTTGTGTGCAAAATATGAGTGATCAAAGCAAAGCATAACCTGTGTGTGCACATGCTCAAAAAAAAGTATAAATGAATATGAAGACAAAAACATGGTGCGTGTGTGCATCCATACTAAAATTTTGAGAAGGGATGTGTGTAAGACATTCAGTGGTTGTATAAACATCATAAATGATATTCATGTGGTATCTACCCTATCTCACAAGTATCCCATAGTAATCAAAATATCAAGAAAGAGAAAGTGTGAACAAAGGATAATATTTGCAAATGGAAGAAAGAACATGTATCATTTTCTTGATGAAAAAGAGAAAGAAAACATGCAAAGGACTAGGATACATAAAAGAAGAACTATATTCCTTGACTTGGAAAAATAAAGAGATGATCATGAAAACTTTCAAGGTCAAGGAATATAGAACAACATGATCAGATGCAATGATGGAAATGCATGGAAGTGCTCCCTAGGGTTGGGGATTCACTAGGCATCATAGTCCTAGTGTGAGTGCAATGCATGTGAGCTACAACCTAACTAGGTTTCATCACTTGCCATTATTGTAGATTCCCAAAATCTATATGATCAAGCAAGCATGCAGGTATGAACAAGCAGTAATGCATTTGTATGACAAGCAAAATGAAATGAACAAAATATTAGGTAAAACATGCAAAAATATGATAGATGATCATGCAGTATGAACAAGCAAGGATGGATGAAATACGCAAACTAAACTAGATGAAGATGCAATATCATGCACAATACATATTTATTTTTTTATTATTATTATTTATTTATTGGAAGATTAAGTGACGTTCATTGGGTTCTAAATTTGGCACAAATTTTGAGTGTGTTTCCTATTTTAACAAATATGATGGTAGTGCAAGTATCTAACCCATCAAAAAAAGGACTATGATGGAGGGTATTTTCATGATTCACATTACAAAGGAGATCCACCACAACACATTATTTGGGAGAGGTCGCATGAAAGTAAATGCAAACTCTAGTTGTGTCATCCCTTTTGAAGAAAGGAGGAGTGATTCCAAACTTTGAAAGATCTCTATAAGGCATAAAAATGAGGTCTTTTCAAGAGCAATGAGACTCAGCAAGTGCAACATGAGGGACAAACCTGACAAAGGAGAATCTGTTTTAGGATATATCCTCATGAGCTATGTCATGAGGGGTATCCCTTTAAGTGTTCTTATTTGGGGTCACTCCAGACTCAAGATGCCCAGTGGTTACCATATTGTAAAATAGAATATCTACGGGATAAGGATGTCCCTCATCCTCATCACTCCACTCCAAGCTTTGACTATGTAAATATTTGGCATAAGTAACAAGTTGATCATCATTACCAAAGGGTAAAAGTTGGTTTTTATTAGGGATGTAGCCTATGCCACATCTCTCAGGCCAAATTTCCACTTTCGAAGGCTCTTAAATACCTTCTTTTCATGGCCCCAAACCCTTACCTACATATCCCATACTAGATAGGTTTTTTTTGGGAAGTGGGTAATCATTGGATAGGTAACAATGGATAAAAGAACGCTTAACAAGACAAGAGTTGCTACCATAAACATTTTCTTATAGGGAGACTCTTGCAAATATAAAGTTACATGAGTTAGTGTGTATAACTTCACCCTTATTATGAGGTAAACACATAGTCCTTGGTGACGGTGGTAGCTTGGAAAGATCCAGAAGAGGTTCTTGAAGAAACAAATTAACTTGATCCCATGATGAAACATTGATGAGCAATTTTTCACTTACTTTAATATTTTTAAATTGCTTGGTTACATGAGATGTGGAGATCGATGGGTATAAATTGAGATCAGATTGAGTTTGCTCAACCATTGAACAATATTCTAGTGGGTGAGGATTGCCCAGAATGGTGACTAGTTGATTCTTAAGTTTGAACTTCAAACATTGGTGATAGGTGGAAGAGACAACCCTCATCACATGAATCCAAGGGCATCCAAGAAGAATATTAAAAGATGTAGGGCAATACACCACATAGAACAAGGTATCTAAGAGCTTAGGTCCAACCCTAATGGGGAGAGATACAATGTTGCAAGCCTCTTGGGACTCATTTTTGAAAGCTTTTATGATGATATCAAATTTAGTTAAGTCTTCCTCTTTTAAACTAAACTTTTGGAATAATTAATAGGTGCATAAATTGAGGGAAGAACCATTATCAATCAAAATTTGTTTGATAAAATTTTCCCCAATAAATGCAGTAATGTAGAGGGAAGAATCCCCTCGTAAGTATGAGGAAAGCATATCATCACCCATAAATGTGGTGTGATGTATCCCAAAAGAGCCCACAAAATTAACTATAGCACTAGGGAAAATGTTTGGAGGAACAAATTGTTGTCTTAGAAGTTCTAACAAATCTTCCCTATGAACTAGAGAAGTTTACAAAAGTTCTAAGAGGGAGATCTTAGCTAGGATACTAGCTAGTTGTTGTTGGATGTTAAAGGAGACTTTAGGTTGAGGTTTCAACACTAAAGGTGGGTTTTCTAATCTCATGCCACTTTTTTTGGGTATTATTCAAAACTAAGGTGGGTTGGATGAACTCGTCTCTTGCTAAGAATGTTGAGTCAATTAATTATATGCTTGTTACTTTGTAGTTATTATTATCATACCAACCATATTATCATATGGAGATGACACATTCTAATATGACACTTGATTAGTTGCATGTTGACCATACCTAGGGAGGGGATATTGGAAGATTCTCATGTCTTGATTAGTTGTGGGTGCTTATTGAGTAAGAGGTTGATTT
This sequence comes from Wollemia nobilis, assembly GCA_028583015.1. Taxonomy (NCBI): domain Eukaryota; kingdom Viridiplantae; phylum Streptophyta; class Pinopsida; order Araucariales; family Araucariaceae; genus Wollemia; species Wollemia nobilis. The sequence goes on along the minus strand of JAQPPZ010017013.1, from coordinate 1,443,894 downwards.
TTTTTTGGAGGATTGGGTTGAGAACCTTCTATAACAAGATGACCTACAAAAATTAGGTATTGAACCACATGTTTCAATCTCTTACAAGATTTTTTCTAGTGCCCCTTCACTCTATGATACTCACAATGTTGACCAGGTTTATACCAGTCAATCATGGTATCAGGTTGCCTTATGGGAGGTAACTCAATCATTTTAGCTTCCAAAATTTGTTGTAAGACCACATTTATAGGCGTATTGAGTCTTGTGAAATTTCTTGGTGGGGGTTTTTGGGTTGGCAAAGCACCATCTTTTATAGGGTGTTAACCACACTATTAACAGTCTATTGTCTGTTATCCCATCACCAACTACATGCTTGTTCTTATACTATACTTTTGTGGTCCTATATTCCTTTATCTTAGATTGACCTCTTCGGATAAGGGTTTGCTCTACCCTTCTTGCTAGATCTATAGCTTGGTCAAAAGATGTGATAGTTGTAGTTTCCAATTCATATGATATTTGTTCTTGTAAATTTGCAATAAATATCTCAAGCATGTCCCAAGGAGGTAGGGTATATCTTAAGCATCCAACCAGACTCCTCCACTGAGACAAAAATTCTCAAAAAAAATTGCTCTATTTTAACATATAGACATCTTTCATAGTCACATTATTTTCAAAATAAGCACCAAATTGTTGAACAAACATTTTAGTTGTCTCTTCAAAATTCCTCAAAGAATGATTAGGCAATTGATAATACCACTCTAATGCCATGCCACTAAGGCTCTTAGGGAATGTCTTTAGCAACAACATGTCATCATATATGATATCATTGTATGTTGTCCTAAACATTCTTAAATGCTCAATTGGGTCTTTCGTTCCCTTATAAATAGGTAAAACCGATATTGAAAAATGCTTAGGGTAGGGCCTAGAGGCAACAATAGGGTATATGTATTTATTGTTCATTTCTCTATAGTTGTAGGTGAAATTAGGCGGTTGAATCATATCCACTATAGAAACCAATTATTTCATCATATTAGTTAAACTTTGTATTTCAGGATTGTTGTTGTGTAATGCCCTTAGGTTCCCTATATGAGGGGTATAGGTAAGTTGTTGGAAGGGAACCTAGCTCATATTGGAGGTATTGACACTATTATGATATGGGTTATGATATGTGGTATCTTGTTGTGGAAGATAACCAATATTTGTTGGAATAGAAGCATGAATGTTGATATTAGCTAAACGAGGAGAAAATTGAACATAATCTTGATATGAGCTATTAGTTGGAGGGACTTGTAAGACCCTTCCAATATTGATGGTTACAGTAGTAGCATATGTTGGGTTGTGAACAAGATTATCATGATGTGAATATTCAAACAAGGGGTTGTTATGAACATTCCTAGGAGAGACGATAGGAGGAGGAGGTACCTCATCTCTTTTGATTTGAGCCTCCTCATATATAACTCTAATCAAAGTCTCTTTGTGGTGTTTTATGAAGCCTCATAAATGATCAAGTAATGTAAAAATGAAACCACCATTAGACCCCTCAAAGGGATCATAGTTAGTATCAATTTCAATATGTTCTTGTTCTTCTGCATCAATATTAGGATTCTCACTATCAATCTAATCATCTTCTTGAGGAATTTGATCAAATTCCAGATGCCTTCACTAACTTCTAAGGAATGGAACCATTAGAAGAAGCAAAGGATAAAGGAGAAAACTAAGGAAAGACACACAAGAATATTCTCAAGATGTTTTTAATATTTTTTTGATCTAAACAAATAGAATTAGTGGTCTTTCTTAAAGTGTTCACGTTGTAGAGGGAGAAAAATATGTCACTAAGATGTGTGTTCACATTGGGTTCACCAAATATGTAGAGGGGGAAAACTACACACCACATACGATTCTCGGTTGGATATGCTAGAAGCTGAGGTGACCATGATGGTTGTTATATTCTCTACACTCAAGGACATGAAATGATGGGTTCACCAAGAACGGTTTTAGGACTCGCTTCAAGTATAGGGTGGAAATGTTTATTGTGTTCAATTTTAGCACATCACCTATGTTTGGCCTCTACAAACTAAACTATAAAAAACGAAAGAACAATGCAAAACACACCGAATATAAGAAGACAATATCTATCCCTAGTATGATTCTTTGGTTCAATGATATCTAGCCCTAAGCTGTAATGATGGAATTATTTTTCTTTTAAGCAAGGGTAAAAGTGAAATGCACAAACAAAACTAAACCCTAAATGCACGCTATATGCTTTTATTTTCAAGTGCCTAGAAAAAATAATCAAAATATAATTTTTTATTTCTTTGCTTATCTTTACAATAGAAATAAAAAATAACACGATAGCAAACAACCTAAAGCTTTACTGAGGGTACTTATCTATTTCAATGTTTAATCCAAGCTTTATCATGTGTCCAAAAATATCCCCATAGCTTCAACCTGCAAAATAGCATTTACAAAACCCTAGAAAATATTATTAGCGTTAGGAGGCCTGCATAGGTTACTATGTACCAGAGCTTCAAAGCAGAGCAATAAATCCCCCTAGGTCCTTTTAGTTGACCTTTAGAAATCAAAAGTGAATGTTGACCCTTTTTGGAAATAGATAAACGAAATGCAATGAAACATAACAGTGTAAAAAATAGAATGTAAATAACATTTTTATGTTCTAAATGTGACATGCAAGCACAAACCTAGGGTTAAGGAGTGAATCTTATTCCCAGACTTGACGCAACCAAAATTGTGTTGTAAATATGAGCAAGTTTTGTTGTCATTGATGTCAAGAGTCAGTCTCAGTGAGTAGTACAAAAGGAAGGATGTCAAGAGTCAGTTTCAGTAAGCAGTGCAAGAGAAAGATTGCTTCAAGGTGGTCAGATAAGGTCTAAAGGAGCAATAGGAAGGCCCAAGAAAAATAATATTATAATATTTTATTATAATATTAAAGGTCTAATGTTAAGACCTAAAGTTGTTAAATTAATTATAATAATTTCATTATAAATTAATTAATAATTTAATTTAATTAAACCTAAAGTTATTAAATTAACTATAAATTAATTATAATAATTTAATTATAATTTAATTTAACTAACCCTAAGGTTAGGGTTATAAGGGCAAAGGTTTAATTAACGTCGATGTTGTATGCATTTTCCCCCTCCATCGACGTCCAAAGGGAGATGGCACAATGGTATAAATACCATGTGCATTGGTTGACTAAGCCCTTACCTTCGTTTGATTCACATTGCGAGTGCCTGCGAATTTTTGTGATCTGTGTGCAAATAAAAAGGATAAATTTTGTTTTATTCGGTGACCAACGAAGGGATAAAGTAATGGAGGCTTAAAGCCTCATTACCAACTTGGTGGTTGGGCTAGTGGTAAGCAGCTATATGTTGAGGCATTGAAATGCGGGAGGTCCCGCGATCGAATCCCAGCGGCAGTGTTTTATGGTGGTCATTTTTTTTTGTGCCTAGTATAGGCTACAAAGCGCACAAGGTGATTTTGCCTACCAAGGTGAGCACCTAGCTCACGCGACAGTTGGGCCGCGAATAGGGCGCTAGTGGCAGTGCAACGGGGGATCAAATCCCGTCGACCGTAAATAGGTATTTAATTTTTTAATTAAATTTTATCCTAAGGTTTTATGTGGCATGAATTTTTTGTGTTAGGAGGGAGATATAAGGTTTATAAAAGTTAAAATATTATATTGTGATTTTGATGATTAGAATTTGGAAGGAGTAATAAGGTGAATAAAGAAAATTAATCGTTGAAGTGAGTTGTTTAATTTTTGCTAATCATTTTTTAAGTGTGGAGATTATAAGGTGTAATTGAGATTTTATGTTTTTTATGGTGACATATTTTGAGGGAATATTTGAATGAAATTTTGATAAGGCTTTTGCTATCTAATCTTTGAGATAGGCAAAGAGGGTGATTGTGATTGAGACAGGTTTTGAGGTCAATTCTTCATCAAAAAAAGGTATGGGCACATCTTCCTTGTGAGTGAAATATTGTTGGATTGGATGTTGTGAATGCTAAGTTGGAGTGAAAAGGATTGTTTGATAAGCATTGTTGAGTTTGGTTTTGAGATATCCAATGTTGATTGATGAGGGTTTTTCTAAAATAAAAGTTGATGCTAGAAATCTTGTTTGATAAGCATTGTTGGAAATGTTGAGTGAGCCTTCATGTGCATGATTAGGGTTTGTGAAATATCATGAGTATCATTATTATGTGAAGTTGAGAACTATCTTGAACTAGGGTTTTGTGAAATATCATGAGTATCATTGTTATGTGAATTTAGAATCATCTTGAGTCAAGTTTGAGTTCCATAGTGTGAGTTGTTGGAAGCATAGTGAAACACTTGGTTAGGGTTTATAAGCAAGTTGTGTTTCATTGAGTGATTGGTTGAGTGGAGTTGATTGAGCATAATTGATTGGAAGTGTTGGAGTGATAGTTCAAGTTCTGTGAAACAAATTGTTCTTTATTCTAAATTTATTTGAAGGAGAGTTTAAGAGTGATTGAGTGTTGTGTGAGTGTGAAACATATTGAGTCTCTAACCATTCTCCATGTGTTTCTATGATTAAACAAGAGAGTTTGAAAGTGATTAAGTATTTTTGTGAGTGTGAAACATATTGAGTATCTAACCATTCTCTATATGTTTCTATGAGATTAAAACAAGATTCTGTGTGAAAATTGTTTGTGTGATTGAAGAGGTTTTCTATGATAGATTGAGTTGAGTTGAATAAGCTTTTATGAAAGCTAGTTAATAGATTTGAGTAAGTCCTAGAGTGGACTTCAGGACAGAGTTAAGCAAGCTTTTGTGAAATCTTGTGAGCATATTTGAAGTAATTCCTAGAGTGGACTTAAGGATTGAGTTGAGTAAGCTTTTATGGAAGCTTACAATGCAGATTTAAGACAAGTCTTGGTGAAGACTTGTTGAGTAGATTGAGCAAGTTCTAGTGATAAATTGTTGAGCAGATTTGAGGTAAGTCTTGGTGAAGACTTGTGGATAGATTAGTGTGAGATTTTATGGAATCTTACAATGCAGATTTGAGGTAAGTCTTGGTGAAGACTTGAGAGCAGTTTGAGCAAGTTCTAGAGAGGACTTGTGGACAGATTTGAGGTAAGTCTTTGAGAAGACTTGTGAGCAGAGTTGATTGATTGATTTGTTCAAACCTTAAGTTAAGGTTTGGGGTAGATCTAGCATAGTTTATTTGTGATTGGATCAAGCTTTGTATTAAGGCTTGAGGATAGATTTTGGGATATATTTGAGGACATATTTATACCAAACCAGAAACAGAGATTAAGCATATTTATGCTCAATCGAAGGACAGTGTTTAGTGCAGATTTAACACAGAGTTTGATCAGATTTATGCTAGACCAAAGGACTATGTTTAGTGCATATTTGAGATAGAGTTTGAGCATATTTGTGCTAGACGGAAGGACTATGTTTAGTGTAGATTTGAGATAGACATTGACCAGATTTATGCTAGACTGAAGTACTATATTTAATGCATATTTGAGATAGAGTTTGAGCAGATTTATGCTAGACTAAAGGACTGTGTTTAGTACAGATTTGAGATAGAGCTGAGAGAAATATTTGGAGGTGACAGAGTAGAGGATAGTAGTCTCCGAAGGATAGAGATCCATTAGTCAGGATAGTGAGGATAGAGTATTCAGTGGAGAGAGATCCACAAGCTAGTGTAGTGGAGGCAGTAGTCTTCTAAAGGATCACCATCTAGAGTAGAGGAGGAGTTCTCCTATGGATAGAGATCCATGAACCAGCTGAGGGGATTGGTATCTCCTATGGATAGAGATCCATAAACTTGATTAGGGTATTGGTGTCTCTTTTTTATAGAGTTCTATAAACATTGTAATAGGGAAGGATTCCCAAGATATTTGTTGAGAAAATATTAGTAAAATATTTTCTCCGTGGAGTAGCCCACATTGGGTGAACAACATTAAATTGGTGTCTCTATTGTGTGTGGTGATTTATGCATTTCTTTGATTATTGTTGTTGATATTTTCATTTATATATTGGATAATATTGTTTGAGAAAATAAAAGTAAAAAGTGGTCTTATATTGTTCACCCCCCTCTTAGTACAAGCTTGTGTTCTTCAAATTGTACCCTGTATAAGGTGATCATTATTTTGGCTCTACAAAAATTATGCCCTATAAATATGAGGTACGATTTCACAAAATATCAAAGAAATAATAGATCAATACAAAAATGAGCGATAATAATAATGCAAATTAATAATCTAAGAATGATAAAATGCATGAAGCAACCTGGTGGTAGCAAAAGAGGTAGACAAGAGGATGAAGATCTCCATAAGATGGTTGACCCCTCCTCAAGGCTCCAACACTTGTCCATAAAATGCAGTAGGATCAACAATGCAATAGAAACTTATCAAAGATCATTTGAACACTTGAGTACTAAGATTGCCAAAATCCTTGATTCACTTCTTAGCTTGCTCATTAATTTTGTTTTTTTTCTCTAGTATAGGACCCTAAAAAGAAGATTAAAACCCTCTATTTATAAAGTATTTGAAACACAAACGGGTGGGAAAACCCTAAGGGAGAATCGACCTTAAGGACGTCGGCTCAAAAGGTGGGTTTTCTAAGAGAAAACCCTAACTTGCCAAAATTGCGCCTCGTAAGGGCTAATTGTGATTTTAGAAAAACTAGGAAAAAAAGGAAGAGGAGAGTCTCAAACTTGCACTTGGGAAATTTGGAGGGTCTCTCTAAGGCTCTAGGAAAAATGACTCACTCAGGTGGGTCAATTTTCCATGTCTAGAGTTTGGAGGTGTGAATATCCCTTTGTACAAAGTTCATGATCCCAATAAGTCTAAAATTATCTTTAATTGGGATCACAATAATATAAATTCATCACTTGATGGGCCATATGGGCCCATAAATATATAATACATTATACAATGTTGTATGTAGTCACATGGGGTTTTAACTCAGGTCCCTTTGACAACTAGTTATGGTCTTGTATCCACAATTGTGATGACCATTTTCCTTTCATATAAAATAGTATGAGATGTTGAAAGGGTCATCAATGGTTAATATATGTCCAAAAAGGGACATGGTATTAGATCCATGACTCCTAAGATCTAACAATCTTAAAATATGTTGGCTCACCACCTTAACCAAATGTGTCATTGAGAGGGTAAACATGGGTCTCAATTTTAAATGGCCTATGATCATTGGATCCTTTTGAAAAATGCTCCAACTAGTACGCAAACCCAATGCACACCATCAAATATGCTTCCCAATTGTTGCATTAATAGAGTAAGAAATTTCCCCCTCAAATTTTTGAATTTTAAAATTTAAAATTTTCAAGCTTCTCTTCAATTGTTGAAATGAAGCTCAATAAAAAAGAATTAGAAAATTTAATGAATTAAAACCCCCAAAAATTTGATGTATATATTTTTCTCTTGAAAAAATCTTGAAATAACTATAAGATGAATGTTTATTGAAAACATGACTATGGAAACCCTCTCATAAACTAATTCTCTAGAAATTTTAAACCTATGAAACATTCCATGTTTTATATGTTAGCCAAATAGTAGAATCATATTTTAAAGTTCTAAAAGTCGTGATCAATAATGTCTAAAGGCATTCAACAAAATAGATTATCTTCTAAAAGAAAATGTATCCATAAAGACTCTTGAAATAGAATATAGAAGACATGATTTATAACAATAGTTTTAAAAATTAGCTCCAATTATTGGTACTTACACTAGAGTGTGGAATCCAATATGAAGTAACTCATGAAACACTTAGATAATGAAAACTAGGTTATTTTTCTAAAACCCTAAAACAAAATTGTTTCAAGAAATTGTAACATTTTCTCCTTTAGAATATATATCTAGATTGGTAAGTTTATTCCTTATTTATTTATGCTTCTAGAAAACTATCGTTGGTGACTACTAGATTCAAAATCAATTGAATTTGGAACTTTTGGGTGTCTACTAGATTGGTCATATTCTTCTTTTCTAGATTTACTTCAATCGCTCTTATAGTGCAAGAACTTAGAGTATGATGAGTGATATAGAAAGGGTGGAATCCTCGTGCCTCAACCTAGATGATGAGGTTAAATAGATTATGGAGAAGGGTGGTCTCCTCGATTGCTTAATGAGGTTTAATGGAAATGACAATGGTCTTTATCTCTAACTAGCCCATTCTTGGAAAGATGGTAGTGTCAAAGCAAACGGTTTAGACTTTCAAAACTCTATCCCACTTATCTTTGAAGTCATTGGATTACCCATTGTGGGTGACTATTTGAATAGGGATAAGCACTCCCTAGAAAAGGAGCTCAAGACATTCCTAAAGAATGATGAAAAGTCAATAAATTTCCAAAATTGGATCGTTTAGAGCTCCTTCAATACGCCTTGGGATAGAGTTACGTTGGTCATCATAGAATATTTCACCCTTGAAAACAACCAAAACATTATAAGAAGCTACCACATTGCCTTTTTGAACCAACTTTGACATAGAAAGAGGTTAAATATTCCTATATTCTTGTATAAATCGCTAGACAAAACAATGATGCAAATAAAGGTGATGCAACAAACCCAATTCATCAAGGGCTTCTAAAGTTTATTTTTTATTTTATGGTTAAAAGAGGTGGTAGAGCAAAGTATTTTAGCCAGGATTTGATTTGTGGTCATTTTGAAGATCTTAAATTTGGTGATTCTCCTTCCAATTTGAATTTTGATCCCCTTAATATGCCTTCCCCTTTTAAATCTACGCACTTCCCTTTTGAGTTCAAGGCTAACCCCGGTGTTCAAGTGATGGAGCTGAGTAGGGATTGAGGTGTCATTATTGGCCATCCAAAAGGTTCAAAAGGTAGATAATATGGGGCTAAACACTCCAAGAATATTAGAGCCAAAGCAACAAAGAATGAAAAGATAACTTTGCATTTCAAACTCCTAGGATTTTGAAGATTCTTCCCCTATCATTGTCAGGAAGAAAGCTAAAACTTGAAAGGAGACCTCTAGAGGTAAAAATAATATTATGGTCTTTCCATAGGACCTGCTCAGAACTCCTAATTCGACGAAGGAATTATGAAGTATCGGTTAATATCCCTTAGTAACACTTTGAAAATAACTATTTCTTTTGCAAATGAAGTCAAAATGATGATGGAGGGTATACAGTGGGACTAGAATGTCCCTAAGGTGAGAAAGGAACTAGATGAGAATGTTGACTCTAAGTATTGAAGAGTTCTTTACTTTCTCTTAGTTCTCTTCATTCCCTTTCTTCTCTTTGTGCTTATCTTCTATTTTTTTGTTTGGCTTCTAGCTAGTGTTGGGTCCCATAGGTTGGGATAATTCCTTTTCTATTTATTTTTAGTTTTCTCTTTGGAAGTCTTTACTTCTGGTTTGTAAAATATTTGGGGACCCTTTAAAAACCCCTTCTTTTACCTTATCAAAAAATAATAAATTATATATATATATATATATATATATATATATATATATATATATATATATATATTGATTTATTATTGAAAACAATATAAAACATAAATCAAAATGAAGTAAAGGAGATTACAATTGCCTTGATAACTTATAGAGATTCACAATGCTTGAAGAGCAATGAATAAATCAATATATTATATAAATTATTACATAGAAGTAACAATTGCAAATAATTTAAAACACAAAGCAAAATGAAATAGTGGAGATTACAATTGCCTTGATACCTTATAGAGATTCACAATGCTTCGAGAGAATTGAACAAAATCAACATATTATCTAAATTATTACATAGAAGGAACAAAAGAGAAAAATAGAAAAGTGAGCATGGCGTCCTTAAAACACCAAATATATTAGCTCATAATAGAAAATCAAGTTATATTAAAAGTGGTTTGGGTGTACAGTATTTATGTTCCTTCAATACAAATTTCCTAATCCCAACAAGTTTTAAAATAACTTACCATGGAATCACATTTAATAAAAACTGCCCCCAAGGGCTAGGTGGATTGGTAATTGTTTGTCTAGCCAGATACTTACCAAGAAGAGACCTAGGTTCAAACCTCAGGGGCATGCCTGTTGCAAAGGTAGTAGTCTTATTTGAATCCTCTAAGTGTGCGCTAGACCGATGATGATGATACGAATCTCGAGCGATCAAAGGTCCCCCTCACATTGGGTCAACAATAACAAGGTGGTATAGGCTTGTTGGGTGCATCCCCTATGGTTTGAACCCTGCACTTGGTAGTTACTAAAAATAGTGTGGATGTAACCAACTCCCCTATGTATAAAAAGAAATCTTTAATATAAACTCATCTTTTTCAAGGCCATATGATTTCATAGGCACATATACTATATATTACATCATATAGTATTTAGTGTAGGTTTATCAAATATATTGCATCATACAATGTCAATCATAGTCAATAATTTCAAAATTACACATTTTAACAATTGACAACTTTTTAGTAAATGTAATGCCTTATAAACCCACCACATCTCAAAATCACTATAAAAAGTGGGACAACCTATATGTGTATATTATATAAGTTGATTTGGATTTTTTTTAATACATAGAGGAATCAATAACTATATTTCCTTTTTAAAAACTGGTCATAGGGTCAAGTTGTATTGCCTCCAATCGTAGCGTTAAATCATGGTACTACCACTATAACCCCTATCTCACGTGAGAGATACCCTCGATAGCTCAGGATTGGTACCATCATCATCAATATAGTACACACTCAATAGACTCATGTCAGACCACTACCTTTGCCTAGATTGGGTATGCCCTTGAGGTTTGAACCTAAGTCTCCTATTGGTAAGTGGCCAACATCTTACCAATCCACCTAGCCCTTGGGGACAAGTTGATTTGGATTTTCAAAATTATAAATTTTTAAAACTTATGAAAGGTAAAAACATCTTTTTAGTATTATAAGTTTTGTTATAATTTTTTTATACTTATAAATATATATAGGGCTATAATTGATTTTGTTTATAATGAGGCCAAGACAACCCACTTGTGCTCAAGCACCCACGACTCATACACATATGGCCTCTATACTAGTTGATATCGATTTTGAGCATTCTTCATGAAAGGTGACCTGCCTTAACCACTTAAACTCAACTCAATAAACACCATGGTATTTGAACCTTGTTTTCAAACTACCATTTTCTCCAAACATATTAGACTTTGCTTTTGTAATTACTAATCTTAAATAATGTCTATGAAACAAGTTTTATAATCATAAATTATAATTTAATATAAAAACTAAATGGATTATGCATCTTTTAATTGCTTATAAGGGATTAAAATGATCCCACTCCTATTAGATCTTCACCATGCTGTCATAGTATCTCAATGAACCACGTAAAAGTATTATATTGCTATATTGCCAAAGCAATTCAACAAACCACATAATAGTATTATATGGTTATGTTACTAAAGTATTTCACCAAACCATGTACTATTTTATTTAAATTGTAACTTTTACTAGTGAAACCTTATACAGTTCCTTTTCAAAGGAGTGATAGTCCGTGAAGAGATTTTGGACAAATAATAACATAGTATGGAGTTGGACTATCCATAAAGAGATTGACACAATGCCTATAAAACCAAAAAATTATTTAGTTTAGTTATGTAAATTTTTAAATTCTATGAGCATTAAGCATATCAAATGACCTTGTACATCCCTAGGTCCATTATGCATGGAAGCAAACACCCTTTTTGTGTTATTCACCTATAGGATGTACATAACCTGCCCCTTTTGGATCCCAACCTTAGACCTCCTATTTGGAGTACCTAATATTTTACCATTAGGTCCACTTAGGTTGTGCCGAAAATTCACTAATATACCAAATTAGTGTCCATTCTCAGACCAAACTAGCTAATTTTAAAAAATGCATCCATGTCACATTGTTACCATGTTAACATATTTTCAATTAACCACATGATAGTATTATATCGCTATATTACCAAAATATTTCAACAAACTATATACTAGTATTGTATCTAATTTATAATTCCTACTAGTGGCACCTTAAAAATATCCTCTTCAAATGAGTGGCAATCAATAAAGAGAGTATTAACATTCCATAAATAGGTTTATGTAAAAATAATTAAAATGTATGAACAATCCATAAAAAATATCTTACATTGTTAGAAATGCCTAGCCCATATTCTTGGCTCTTCAAATCTCCTTCCTGCTTCTTAGTCTTGGTCCAAATAAGATTCATATAGCCCCCTCCTCTTCTAAGTCTTGGATTGGAATTGATGTTTCTTAATTGTTAAGGTCATTTCAAGTGGAAAACATATATGGATATGTTATATCACACTTTCATATGGATGTGTTTTAGTCCATGTTACATATGTCAACTCAACTTGTTCCTTACTAATTTGTTGGGTAGACTATTTTTTAGATATTTGAAGGTCTAAATAGATGATTTTTAAATTTTGGTAGATATTTGTGCAATGATGTCAATGACCTTTGATAAATTTCTTGTTTTATTTGGAGCTTTTAAAAGAAAGAAATAGTTGTATAATAGTCTATTTTTTGTTATTTTATTGGTCAAACAAATGTATTTTGACATAAAATATGTGTGACAACCCTTTAAGTTATCTTTTTCCTCCCAAAAGAATCACTTTTATTTGGTTGAATTATGTATTTTTTTTAATTAGGGTAATATATGGGTTTTTTAAAGGGCCCAAATCCTTTTACATTCCTAAAGTGGTTTGTCTAGTCCTACCAACCAAAAAGCCTCATCTTCAAAGGCTATAGGACATTTAAAACATTGAACTACCTTGTTTCAAAACTCTGTAGATTTACATTCATTTCTAATGCATTTACATTCATATATTTGAAGAGTGTCTAGAAAATGGAACCCTCAATATACAAGTCCACAAATCTCCAAAAAATGGAACCCTCAGTAGATAAATGTATAGATCTCCACAAAGTGGAAACCTCAACATGCAAATCCCATGAAAATCCAAACTAGTATATTTCTTACTCAAAACCTCACAGCTCTTCCATAAAGTCACAAATCCACAATCTCCAAAAAATGGAACCCTCAACAAACAGTCCACAAATCTTTAAAAATGGAACCTTCAGTAGACAAGTCCAAAGATATCCAAAATATGGAACCCTCAGTAGACAAATCCACATATCTTTAGAAAATAGAACCCAAAACAAATCTAAAAATATCCAAAAAATGGAACCCTCGATAGACACATCCATAGATCTCCAAAAAATAGAACCCTCAACAGACAAATCCCACAAAAACCCAAACCGACAAATTTGTCAACTTCTTATAACTAAAAGTAGACAAATTCCACAAATCTCCAAAACATGGAACCCTTAGTGGACAAGTTCATAGATCTCCAAAAAATAATTTTACTATGGATATTATGGAAATCTGAACTTTCACCCAGTGAATTGACTTTCTATATTTCCTCTCCTTTACCACTAACTAGAGTACATCTAGATGGATCACATCTGGTGGTATTCATCTATTTTTCCTCTCAAATATATCCCCAATTGGCTAGCCAATTGTCCACCTCATTTCCTTCTCTATACACATGTACCACCTCAAATTCTTCTAGTGAATTCATGGATCTTAGTGTATCTATTACAATATTTGCTACTCTCTAGCTTGCCACCACTCTTTTATTGAGGTGATTAACAATATTCAATGAATCTCCTTCAATTATTAGCTTCCTAGCTCCTAACTGAACTGCCATATTTACTCCTACCAAGATCACTCTAGCTTCAACCTAATAACTGGTCATAATGCCCAAGTACTCAATCATTGTAATCGATTGTAATAGCTTACATTTAATTTTTTTCAATCCGAGGTAATCAAGGTTAGATTTAAAGAGTAGAAATCCAATATAGATTGTACAGTGGGGATTAATTCTTAAGCTTAATTTAGATCTCTTTTAGTCTCAGGTTTTTGCAAAAAATTAATAATTGGAGTGAATAGAAATAAATCGTGTAGGAATGAAAATAAAATGCAATTCATGATTTATGCAGTAAATATGATTTTTACCTATTTGTGAGTTGATCTAATAATGATTTTATCTATTGGTGAGGATCCTCGTGCAATTAGTTTTAATTATCTATTTTGACTTTTTGTTCTATGACAATGTAATTTAATTTATTTTATATTTTAAGGTTAATATTATGTATTAACTATTCCTAACCTATTGTAGGTATGAGATAATAGGGATTGACTATAGGAGTGGGCCCTGCCTCCTAGAGGATAGTGTAAGTCTTTCTCCCCTAAACTATTTTATCTCAGTAACTAATATGCATAACTACTACTAACATTATTCTATTCTATGGATGCAGGAAAAATACAATTACAACTACATAAAAGAAATCATGCAGTAAATAACACAAGTGATACAGTTACCATAAAGAAATATTACTTTATTTGCTAGAAATTCAGGTGTACATAACTCATGGTTCTTCAAAAATTATACAAAATTGACATAGAATATTTCAACATTAGCATTAGACTTTGAACATTTCTTCATTAGACCTTTTCAAAGGTATCCCTATGTAATATATAATATGACTTGGACAATTCTAAATATAACTCTTCCACATATTTTTCCATGCGGCGTTGTAGACTTGATAATGCGACACTATGTACTTAACAAAAATAATCTAAACTAACATAATTCTCTAATCTACTTGGACTCGATAAATGACCTAAGTGATCCAAGTGAAACTTTATGAACGAACATAACAAAACAATACTAATTTGAATATTTTGCAAGATATAACATCATAACTATATGCCCCTTTATTCTTGGGAAGGATATAACAATCTTGCGTAAGAATCTAGACAACCTAACAATACTTGAAGTTCATGACTTGATAAAGCAACTTTACAACTTTATTAATCACAATATCCTTGTGAATAATATTTGACAAGTCAACCAACTATGCTTACTATAATAATTTATTGTCGTGTAAGAGCAGCATGTTGTCACTGATGTGGCATGCAGCATCAATCAATTGACTTGGTCAAATTTCTTTCGTAACTCTTGGTAAAAGTCTTCTTCAGTACCAGTCTTCAACAACTACCTTCTATAACATACTTCAATAATTGTCTTATGTAACATACTTTAGCCACTGTATTTTGTAATCGTGTCTTTAGCCTTCTCGATACGTCATCCTCATGTCCATATTCTTTCATGTCCAAGGTTTGATCTAAAGATCATGCTACTGTATAATCCACCTATGAAATATTCTTCAGCATTTTTATCCAATCATACACATCTCGCACGTGTTTTGCATGAAACACATGCATTAATCACATTTAATCATATTATTCATTTTAACCGATAAATCATATAATTAAACAAAAATAACCATTTAAAATATATTGCAATCATGATTTAAAGATAGAAATTAATCAATTTATCACAAAAAATGTATGCCAAATAACTACTCATCATTTTCCCCCAAATTGAGAGATATGCATGTCCTCATGCATGTGGATAAAATGAGGCTTTAATAAAATATCACAAACATTACACATGTTTTAGACATTGTATTCCAAATTTTTGCAAATTGAAATATTCATGAAACTTTACACATTTTTCTAAAAATTTACAATTGCATGAAACAAGAAAATACAATTATTTTTTCAAAAATAATCAAATAGGTCTATTAGATCTTGTTTCTAAAAATCATTGGTAGCAGTACTAAAATCACAAGAAACGAACATTTTCAAAAATAACTCTAAATATAAACCAACGTATTACAACACACAGTTTTCAATTAAATTTTTGTAGTTGAAAGTAAAATATTTTAGGTCTTCAAAGATCATTTATATTATACAGATATAAAATATTCAAACATTTTGCAAAAATAATATTTTTATATAAATATCAAATATTAAATCTAAAAATTATGAAAATATTTTTAGCAATTTTTTAATTTATCTGACTTGTGACCATTGGGTAGATATTCTTGATGATGGAGGTCGCGTTGGTGGTAATTTGCGTTCACATTTCACTTTTTGCACCTATGCCTTAGCCTTCTGCTCGTCAACTGGAGTTTCAACCATAACAGTTTTGATATGCTCTACCTCAATGGATTCCTCTCCCTGCATTGTGTCCTGCATTTTGGAAGGTGGAGGTATCTCAACTGATGCGACCACATTGTTGATGACTGTGTCAATTTTTGGAGGTATCCCAACATTTAGGTCCAATTTTCTTGGTGCGGTTCTAGTTTTGGTGGAGGGACCCGATTCTTGAGGTCGATTCTGTTGCATCAGACTGGCAAGTGGTAGTGAAATTTCTTCTTTGAGAATCTTGGAAAATTCAATGGTCTTATTGTAGTTGGTTTTGTTGAAGTTGGCGGTCTTCTTTTGTTTCCTACTGGTTGTGGAGCTCTTATTAGGAAAGGCATTGACAAGTGGCGATCAATTTATGGGGTCAGCGGGTTTCGCCACCGTATCCATTGAAATTTGTTTGATTATGTCTATCTGAAGGGTAAGGGCACGTTGGACTAGATTTGAATGATCTATGAAATCCTCTCAAACTTTATCAATTTTGACTATAGAACAGTATTTTGTGCTTGAAGTTGTGACAAATATTTGGCAGTTGGATCAGGTGTGGGTAGATTACACTCGTGTTTAGACGTTTCTCCTTTTTCATAAGTTTTAGGAGTGTTTTTCACATCAAGTTTTCTGTGTAGGTTGGAATGATTTATTAGACCTGGTGTAGGTTCGATGTTTACATTTTCGAATTTCAGGCTCCTCTTCCTAACTCTTTGATTTAGGATCCTCTCCAAATGGACTATTTTCTTGGGACTCACTATCGATGGACTCAAAAAGATCCAACAGGTTAGACTCTTCTATAATTGTTTCCCAATATACTTTAACTTCATTTTATTTTTGTAAAACCAATAATTTGATAAGCCCGTGACATGCAATTAAATGAAACTTAGGGCTATCACCAGGATTTTTAGGTTGTACGCGAAGAACTATAGATTTTAAATACTAAAACAAGAAATATGGTAAATTGATAATACACTCTTTTTATCCTAGAAACTTTAGATTTATCAACATCCTAAGGTGATACGCTGCATAGCTAGACATTCGTCCCTCTAGTGTGAAAAATTTAATGATTAAGACAACTTCTTGCCACTTAAGAGGGAGTGTAGAAGTAGCAATGCCCTTTATCCATCCCTCCTTGTCACGAATGATAGTACATTTTTCTCAAAAAATTTCTACCAATTGGGTGACACTTTTAGAAGAGTTTTTGTAATAGGGTAGTCCTACTTTCGATAAACTTAGGACTTCAAAAATAACACTAGGGTTCAGGGTAATTTTAATATCTCCAATGCGAGTGACCATGGTTGCGGGGTTGCAGTTCATGATAAATTGCTTTGCAATGCCCTGGTCGTGCCCTTGGAACTTCATGAGGGCATCCCACCACCTCGCATTTTGAAATATTTTCTTTACGAAATCACTGGGATTTTGTGTTTCAATGGATGGGGGTTCACTCCTCTTTTGAAACATGGAACGGGGCATGGTTTTTAGGGTAAATAAAAACTTTAGTGGGGTATTTTTCAAAAAAAAAAAATAGTAGCTGAAAGACCTGCACAAATTTTCCATTTACAAAGACCATTTTACATTTTGTAGAAATTTTTTTATCATTTTATAAAAGAATTTGCAAAAACATAAAAAATAGTTTTGTATTTTTGCAGTGGTTTCTTTCATCAGGAAGAATAATTATAATTTATCCTACCTTTTTGCGTAAACTACTAAAAGGTATACACATTTTTTATGTGGCAGAATGATTAAGGTGTAAAGTATCTACGACGGTTTCATAAAGATAAAATCAAAATAATTAAAATTTTACATGTCGCGTTTGTTCCGCCAACTTTTCTATTACCCCACGATGTTGTTTTCAGAATTGCTCTTTGCCCACGTTTCCTCTCACAACTCCATCCTTCTACGGTGATTTCCATTTTCGTATCCGTTCCTAATCTTTAATTTCATCTTGCTAAAATATTCTATAGGGTTTTGGCTCTGTTTTGAGTTGTAGAGCATTTTTATCGTGCATTTTGGGCCTTCTATGAAAGGAAAAGTGAATTCTAGGGTTTTTTTTTCTTTTGCATAGATTTTTAGCCATGCAAATAATCTAGACCGTCCGTTTAATCTTAATCATCGGTTGTAAGTGTTATCTGTGATTTGGTGAATCACAATCCTTAGTTTTATTTCAATTGATGACTTAGGGCTTGGATTTGTGTCACTGTCGTGTGATTGGATGGTAAGGACTACGTATCGGTGATTGTCTTAATTTGCAATTGGCATGGTGAAGTTTCTAGACTTAACACTTATTTTCCTTTCATTCATCGCAACCTTTCATTTGAAACTTAATCAATGGCGAACGACGTTCATCCGTGACATTTCGCGCTATTGGCGCATGGGTCCATATGTCACTCATCAATGATGGTCGATGTTTCTCTTGGCGTTAATTGTTATTGGATCTATAAAGCCACATGGCATCCATCATCGTGTCAAGGTATTCATCATTCTTTTTGGAATGAGACTTCTTGCCACCTTGCATGGTGAGGATAGTCCTTGGTGCCAATTATAGTATACATATTTTCTTATGCCTTTTATGTGTTTGAGTACCACGATGGCCGATAAATTTCTTTTTGACCTATTGCGCTTTCACGTTTGTGCCATGTAACCACTTCCTTCTATGTTTCGCTAGCTCTGATGTCCATGTCATCTATGTTTATCACACTGCCCATGTTATCTTTGTCATATTATTGATGTGGAGAAGTATTAAACTCGTGGTCGACACCTATGCCCCTTTTATGGTCAACCTTCATGCTTGATGTCTTTTATTCATTGGCTCCCAACCGTCAGCATACACATCAGATTTAAATTTTATTCTTCATTATATTTTTTCATCGTGTCATAGTTTAGACTGGTCCCATGGTTGCATTTATTAACATTGGCATCCATGTGTATCGATAGTTGGCACCTTCGAAACCTTTGTGGTCAGCCTCCGTGCTAGGCGTCTTCGTGAGAGAAAATCAAACATATGTGATATGTGGCACCATCTTAAGTGTACACATTAGATGTTTTGTCTTTAATTTTACATAGTCATGGGTAGCTTTTCAAAGGTGGTTGAAAGAGGGTTTTATAGATATTCATAAACCTTTCTAAATGATGATAAATTTCTTTTATATTTTGCATTGACTCGTCTTACCATATTCTGCATTGGCACGTGTCATTTTTACTTAGGGCCAGTTTAAGTCTCGACACTTAGAAATATTTCATGATGTATTATCGACACTGTCTACGGATGGTGTTTACAGAATATTACTACAAAATATTATTACAGAAGTTATCTACAAAAAACATCTACAAAAGACGTCTACGAAAAACATCTATGGAAGCTATCTATGAAAATTATCTATGAAATACATCTATAGAAGTTGCCTACATAAACTATCTACGGAAGACATCTACAGAAGCTGTCTAAAAAAATTGTAGTTGTTAGAGTCAAGAAAATACTTTACCTGATTCTTCCCCCCAAACTGTATTGTGAATTCCATATGTCTTTATTTACTCCCCCCTAAACTATAATTTTGGCTATATAGCCAAAACAAAATGAAGGGTGTCTTATTTATATTATGGTGTATGGTATAATAATGAATTTTATTTATGGGAGATTATTATATTTTTTGTGATTGTGCTTCCTGAATTTCATTAAGAAGTATCCAAGTGAGAGAAAAATGATTATAAAGCATGATATCCGTCATTAATATATGCAAAAATAGATCTTTATCAAAGGCTTGGATAATTTCAACACTTAAGAAAAAGTGGAATAGATATTTTGATATTATGATGGCTTTTGCTAAAGGGTGCAAAGTTTTGGGAGATACAAACCATATTTTTGTAGGATAAAATGAACTATGGTACTTCCATAAGGATTTACTTCGAACTTTTGTTTGCTTATGATATTCTAGAGTTGTTTCAGAAAGACTCAGACATCCTAGTGACTTCAAACAAATTCATCTATTCATTTCACAAATTGATATGATGTTAAAGTTATCCTAATGTTTTCAAGCCTTTCAAGGACCAACTGTGTGTGCAGTGAGTATTCATTCCTCATTATGAGTAAGGATTGAGTAAAACAATGATCACTTATGCCAACAAGCTAGCTTATCTATGAGCATCTATAGGTCTTGTCCAGACTTAGTGCTACTGCGTAAGGATACCTTATTGCCAAGTGGGTTTCATTCAACCCATTGTTGTAATGAGGATCACCCCATGGTTTTCGAGACACTAAGAATTCTAGGGATTCAAGATATTTTACCATTCTTTGATTTTTTCTTGGGATACTTGCTCATTTTAAGAGGGAGCAAGGGATTTTATTGCTTTTTGGGATTCTTTCTTATTTTTAGAGGAAGAAAGAAGATATTTTTGGGATACTTGCTCGATTAGATGAGGAGCAAGGAATATTTTTTTTTTCGAGGATGAAGGGTGAGCTTGTCCTTTTGCCAATTCATTAGTACTCTAGGCCATGCACATATATGGATAAGCAAGGGAAACCGTTCACTTTATGGAAATAGTAATTCATGAGTTAATCTCTCCAAATCTCACAATGTTTTTATATGTTCTAATGTGCATAGTCCAAGAAAAACTTGATTGACTAAGAATATCTTACAACACCAAAAGATTGCTTGACTTTCAATGAAAATTTGATCAAGACACTAGTGGTGGTTGAGTAATTGAGAACACCTAGATTTCATTCAGCAAACAAGGTATTATGCAACATGTGGTGGTCATTTTTCCTACAAGATTTTAAAGAAATATCCTCTTGGGCTATTTTTGAAACATTGAGACTAAAAAATTGATGAAAATAAGATAGAAATATTGTAGATATAAAAACTTTATGATGAAATAAAGGAAGCATAATATTTTTTTATATATATGAGAGAGAAGTTATTATTTGATAGTTGTTGATTGCAGTTCAGAGATACACTGCAAATCGGCTTGTTGCTTAAGGTGGTGTATGAATTCTTCCTTAGATAATGGCTTCTTGTAAATTTTAAGCCTATGCCCATTTACTAGTAGTTTTCTTGTTGAATCATCTATAGGCTTAAATTTGATTGTACCATTCTCGAATATCTCCTCAATTTCATAAGATCCTAGCCATCTTATCCTCAATTTACCTTGAAAATCTTGGTAATGAGAGTCAAACAACAAGGCCTAATCTTTTGATTGAAATGTACGTGGTACAATGTGTTTATCATACCATTTCTTTCTTTGTTGTTGGGTTATTTCAGTCCTATGTAATGCTTCTAGTCTCCTTTCATCCAAAATGTTTAACTTTTCCAATCTAGCTTTCTACGCTTGGTCTAAATTTATGTCAAGTTGTACCGTTGTGCAAAGAGTTTCTATCTCAAATTTTATGGGCATCGTAGCTTGTTTGTCATAGACCATTTCATAAGGTGATAATCCTGTGGTAGTTTTCCAAGTTGTATTATATGCCCATACAACTTATTTTAATCTCTTAGCCCAATCACCCCTATTAATAGCTACGGTTTTTGTAATGATCTTTTCAAGTTCTCTATTTGTAACTTCTACTTGTCCATTGGCTTGAGGGTGATATGGTGAGGTTTTCCTATATTTTATTTGATATATGTCAAAAAAAATTGCAATTACCTTGGAGAGAAATTGGGTTTCATAATCTGAAACTAGCTCTCTCGATGCTCCAAAGCATTGCATAATGTTTTCATGAAGGAAACCAGCTACTATTTTAGCTTGTGCTCGTGGTAAAGCTTTGACTTCAACCCACTTAGTAGCATAGTCTGTACACATGAGTATGTGTTTATTACCTGCACTTGGAGGGTCTATTGATCCAACAAAGTCAATTCTCCATTTTTCGAATGATTCAAACACTACTTATGAAA
Organism: Wollemia nobilis; assembly: GCA_028583015.1. Lineage (NCBI taxonomy): Eukaryota > Viridiplantae > Streptophyta > Pinopsida > Araucariales > Araucariaceae > Wollemia > Wollemia nobilis. The sequence continues at coordinate 1,421,983 of JAQPPZ010017013.1, read as the reverse complement.
CCAAATGCATTTCCATTGAAGTTGTAGGCTTACTAGCTCTTTGACAAGCATCACATATATCAACAAATGTATGGACATATTTATTCATGGTAGGCCAAAAGTAATTAGTTTGAAGTATTTTACTAACTATCCTTTAGGTGGCATAATGGCCTCCACAAGGTTTTTCATGTGTTGCTCGAATGATGTCATATACATCTTCTTCTTGCACACATCTCCTAATTACTTGGTCAGGACATGTTTTAAACAAGACTCCATGAATCCACATATAAGGGATGCTCTGATGTATTAGTTTTCTACGCTCACGCGGTGTATATTTTTGAGGCATTTTTCTTGTTACTAAGTAATTTACCATATCAGCATACCAAGGAGTGAAAATAGAAAGAGCAAACAAATGTCCATCTAGGAAATTATCAGGAATTAACTCATCATCATCAAAAATTTGCACACGAGATAGGTGATCTACAATGACGTTGTCTTTTCCTACTTAATCTATAATGGTAACATTAAACTCCTATAATAGAAAAAGTCATCTAACCACTCTACCTCTTACTGTAGCTTTGTTCATTAAATATTTAATGGCAGAGTGATCAGTGTGAACAAATACTTCATACCCTGTTATGTAATGTTTGAATTTATTGATAGCATGGACTACAACTAAGAATTATTTTTTAGTAACAGTGTAATTAAGCTCATATCCATGCAAGTTTTTACTTACATAATAGATAGCATAAGGTATTTTATTCTCTATCTGTTGCAATACTGCCCCTATTGTGTAATCTGAAACATCACAATGTATATGGAATGGTAATTCCCAATTTGGTCCTCTCAGGATTGGAGCAATAATTAATTTATCTTTTATAACTTCAAAGGCTTCTTGACATGTTTTAGTACAATTGAATTCGCTTTCTTTAGTTAAGAAATTAAGCATGGGAGCAACAATTCTATTGAAGTCCTTAATGAATATATGATAGTATCCTACATGTCCTAGGAAACTTCTTATCTTTGTTTGTATTTTTGGAGGTTGAAGGGATTCAATAGCTTGTATTTTTGTAGGATTTACTTTAACACCTTCTTCTGATATATGATGTCCTAAAACAATACCTCCTCTCATCATCATGAAACACTTTTCATGACTTAAAGAGAGGTTTTGCTCTTGGCATCTAACTAGAACTATTTGTAAGTTTGATAAAGTTTCTTCAAAGGTATTACCGTAGAATGTGAAGTCATCCATATAGACTTCTACGCATTCATTGATTAAATCAGTAAAGATAGCTAAAATAGCTCTTTAAAAAGTTGCAGGTGCATTGTATAATCCAAAAGGTAAGATTTTATAAGCATAGGTTCCTACTGGACATGTGAAGGTTGTCTTTTATTGATCTTCTTCAGCTATGGAAACTTGATTATAACCACTAAAACCATCCAAAAAGCATAAATATTTCTTTCCAGCCAAGGTATCAAGAACGTTTTTTGGTAATTGGTGGTTCTATTAAGTGGGTTTTGGTTGGGTCCCAATCCCATATTTACATAAAATATTGACAGAAAGAGAGAGCATACTGCTGGAAAATCCCATACCGAGGAGGGTGGACATCATTGTGACTATCATTCCCATGTAGGGGAGGATGAAATCAAAATCTCCCACACAGGGGAGGGTGGTACTATCCCATGAGCAAAAATGCCCATGCAAGGGCAGGCCATTACGAAGACTAAACATCGACAGACAGAACAACCATAAGCCACACATGGCTATCTTCGAAACTAGAAAAACTAGACAAAGAGAAACTCAAACCATCACAAAAACCAAAACCCATACCATCACATAAACCAAAAACTAGACAAACCATAGATTCAAAAGTAGGCTTACAAGGGCTTAGCCTCCGGAGAGTCCTCCTTGGTGTTGGGGGTGTTCTACTGGAGGTACTATTTCATGGCTATGTCGACACTCTCGAAAGCAACAATAAAGCTCTTGATGAACATCTTAGAAATCTTGCTAGAAATATCAGAGCCAGGGATCGAATTCCCATCGATGTCCTCAAAAACATGGACGAGGAAATTCTAGATTGACTCTGCCTTCACCTTCTTCACTCTGGATGACCTCCAAACTTGGGCAAAGTTATCTTTGACCTTGGCTTTACGCTTAGCAGACACTGGTTTGTTGCCACTTGCATCAATGGTCTTGGAGGGAGTAGTAGCAAATGGGGTCCCTTTCTTGGAGATGGGAGTGTGAGCTTTAGGGGTTTCTTCACTGACTAGAGATTCATTGGATATGGAATGGGTAGGACTACGAGTGTGAGAGGGGGGGTTGGATTGAATGGGGTTGGTCAGAATGGGTGGCAGTGTGGAGGTGGTGACATGGTGTAAAATAATAGCCAACAGACCCTGGTGAATGAAAGCTGAGTGTTTCTTACGAGCGCTGACCACAGAGAGCCTAATGGACTGATGGAGGAAAGCAAGGATGTTCATGGACTGATATCCTCAAAATGGTTCATCAGGGCAAGGTGGGAGCTAGAGAGTGGCTTGGACGAATCATCATAAGACAAATACTAAAGTAGGGGGATGGTGATGATGGGCCACGAGGTGGTAAGGGATTCTTGATCCAAGGCAACTTCAATCCACTTGAATTCTTGGTAATTCGAGAATCCCTTGAGCTCCTAGTTCCAGTTGTGTTTTCATGCCAAATTAGGTTGCCCAAGGGAGAAAGGCCAGACACATCAACAATAAGATTAGGGGTTACTCTAAAATGGATGTGTCTAACAGTAACATGGCCATTCGACTAGGTTCTAATGAAATCCATTGTGATATCAACCTCAACACCCTTGAATTTTGACAAGAAAGGGATAAGGCCACATCCTTGCAGATAGGAGGCTGACAGAGTATCGAGTTGTAGACTGTTGGGTTCAAGGAAGGCCATGGTGGTGGAGGATAGGGGTAGATGGAAGGTGGTAAGGGAATTAGGGCACAATTTGGGGTCGCATAGATGAAGGACGTAGGTCTAGGTGGTGGCTCGACCTATTCTTAAATAGGCATGAGGTGAGACGTCGGTCATGCCATTGGTCGTGGGATGATGACAAGTGGAAAGGCGGTGGAAAAGGGAGGGTGAATGAGGATTGATGAGGGTCTATGAACCAATGAACACATGGGTGGAGACAAAACACCACAGGGACTCAGTGACAGCTAAGCTCAACGGGAGATTTGCTAACAAAACGAAAAGGCACTAAAGGTCGAGAATGAGCATCTTTCTTTGGAAATCGATGATTTTTGAAATGAGCACCCAAGATCGAACATCGTTGTCACGAGGTCCAAGCAGATGGCCAATCATATGGAGGGTGCACACCACGAAGAAGATGCTCGGGGAATTGCACACCACGAGACCTACAAAAACTTGATCAAAAAATCATAGATTAGCATGGAAAACATTAAAGGCAGTTGGTCTGCCTTGGCCAATTAGCGATCGCTATGTGGATAATGCTTGGCGATAGAGAGTTGCACCACATGGATAGAGACATTTGGGTGGTACCCATGTTGACAAGATCATCAGAAAGCCTGTTGGCTTCACGATACACGTGGGTAGCTGCAACCTGTCTTTGTTGACCAATGAGAACTCTAGTTTCTTGTATCAGGGATCATATGTTCCATGATAGGATATTGTTATTACTGATGTATAAGATGATGTTGAGGGAATCCCCTTCGACTTGGAGGTTGATCCTTTGGTCCCTGAGGAGGTGCAAGCTATGCCAAAGCACCCATGCTTTAGCCATGTTGTTATTCTAGTGATCTAGGTTCTCAGAGAAAGTTATGATAGCTTTGCCTCTGTGGTTTCTAACAATCTCACCCGCTCTTGCTAAACTCAGATTCCCTTTAGAAGCACCATCAAAGTTGAGCTTCAACCAGCCTTCCAAGGGGGTCTCCAATGAGCCTTCTTTTTGGGGTAGGGCATGGGAGGGGGCATGTTGGATGGGATGGCAATGTTCAGAGATTGAAGGATGTCCACTTCAAGGCTGCTAATGGGAATGGAGCATGGGAGAAGTTGGGAATTTTTAGCAATGTAGGCAATAGCTTTGGAGGCAGTGGACATTGGGTCATTGGACAACGTGGAAAAAATTTGATGGTTTCTCTCTAGACATATTTACCAAAGGAAATGATGGAGGCAGACTTTCCAAAGAAAGGATACCCTAGGATTTTTGAACGAGATAGACCATTGAATGAAGAAGTCCACAAGGGATTTAGGGGGGGGCCATTGGATTTGAAAAATGGTCAACAAGTGGCTTAGGCCTTTTTTAGTAAAGTCGTAGTCCATGAAAATGTGGTTGACAGATTCCCAGATGGAAAGGCATAGGTGACATCTGTTTGGTACAAGGATGCCTCTTTTCATGAGATTGTCGATAACGAGGGTTTTGTTTTGGATGGCAATCCATGAGAAGAAGCCAATCTTGGGAATGAGATGCTTGACCCACACCACGTTGAAGGTAATAGGGGAAACTTGGGGTTGAGTAGAAAAGAGTAGGTTGACCTGACGGATAATTCCCCACTGTCATTCCCTTTCCATATAGGGTAGTATAGGGTGGTTGTGGTTGGGATGATAGTGGTTCTGAGAAGGTAGGATAAGTGATTCCCAGCTTTGAGAACTTGGCCATTTTCACTGGCAGGGGGAATGGTTTTCCATTTGCCTTGGTTATCAATGTAGTTCGCCACTATGACACCCCACCTTCTTTCCAGGATAGGTTTGAGAATGGAGAGCTCAGGTATTCCTGCAAGGGGTTTATATTTTAACCAAATATCATTCCAAAAGTTGATATTAGACCCGTTGCCTAGCTACCATCAGATACCTTTGACAATTAGGGATTTAGCCTGAATCACAATCCTCCAGAAAGCAAATCCAATAGAGGGGATATTGTCCTCTACCAAGGAAAGGTGTCGAAGGTATTTGGCTTGGATGATAGAAACACACTATGCCTTGTAGTATTTAAATATTTTCCAAGCTTTCTTAGCAAGGAGGGCGAGCTTCATATCGGCAGATATTCTGAGGCCAAAACCTCCTTGGGATTTGGGTTGGAAAACTTTTTCCCAACTTACTAAGTGGAACTTCTTCTTTTCCTCTGGCATGAACCACAAAAAATTCTTTTGAATCTGTTTGATATTGGAGTGAACCACAGTTGGAGCTTTGAACAGCGATATGAAATATACAAGGATGATTTGGAGGACTGACACAATGAGAGTTTCTTTGGATGCCTAATATAGGAGAGAACCCTTCCACCCTGCAATTTTGTGTCTGGTTCTTTCAATGACATTGTCCCACATGGATGCTTTCGAGCTTTTGGTAAACAGGGGAAGGCCCAAGTAAGAAGTGGGGAGATCAACAATACAACATTGAAGGATATGGGTAATCTTATGTTGTCAGCTGCATAGGGTGTTGAGGAAATAGCATTTGCTCTTGAGGTAGTTGATTTCTTGCCCTACTGCAGAAGCATATATGTCAAGGGTGTGCTTGATGGACTTAGCTTGGAGAACAGAGGCCAAGGTCGCAATGATAGTATCATCCACAAACTATTGATCGGACAAGGGAGGAGAGCTAGAAGAGGCTTTGATTTCGAAGACTTTCCCTGAAGCACAGGCAAATTTGAAGGTTCTCCCTAGGGATTCAGTAAGAATGATGAAGAGGAATGGGGATAGGGGATCTCCCTGTCTAATACCTCTGGATCTAGGGATAAAACTTGCAACAGAACCATTCACTAACACTGAGAACCACGGGGAAGTAATGCATCCTTTGATGAGGTTGATCCATTCTTTGTGAAACCCAAACCTGGAAAGGAATTTTAGGAGGAAATCTTTGTTTACCCTATCAAAAGCTTTGGATATGTCCAGCATCAAGAACATGGTTGTCTTCTTTTTACACAGAGTTGAGTGGAGTGTTTCATGGAGAGAGATGATGTTGTCAGTGATGGATTTGCCTTCCACTAAACTTCCCTGACAAGGATCTATGATCGTCGAAAGGATATTTTTGAGCCTTAAAGCCAAATATTTGGTTATAATATTATAGATGATCTTGCATAAGTTGATCGGTCTGAAGTTCATCATAGATCTACATTGAGGGGTTTTGGGGACCAGGGCAATGAAAGTGGAGTTCATCCCTCTGGGAATGGTTTTGGTTTGTTGGAGTTCTATGATGGCATTGCAAATATCTTCCTCTAGGATATCCCAAAAATTTTGAAAGAAGCATGGGAGAAATCCATCTGGCTCGGGGGCCTTGTCAGCTTGCATGGATAACAGAGCAAATTTGATTTATTTATTGTTGAGGGGTTTGATGATGGAGGATTTCATTGCGGGGGTGACCAGGGGGTGAATGTTTTGTAGGAGAGCCTCTTGGGCTTTAGGATGTTTAGGGGGATTGGTTCCCATCATGTCATTGATGTAGGAATCCAAAGGTGGATCTAGTGGGGGATGACGACGCGAGAGGGAGGGTGAGGTATGGACCAGATCTAGAATGGGAGGGAAGGGGGTGGGGATTGGTGAGAGGGGGGGAGGGGGGCAGATTCAAGGAAAATGACTTCATCAAAGGAAGTAGTTAAAGGTTCAAACCTATTGGGGAAAGCAAACATGGAGCATACCTGGCTCGAATCTACAGAAGGATGGTTGATGAGAGGTGCATGGACAACCATCTGCTTCCCTTTGAAACCCTTTTCTCATCTGATGTCGACAGGGGTTGTGGATCTTTCGTTGTTGAATCCTGCTTGGATGCTCTATTTTTTGGGGGAAGCTTGGAGCTTTGCATCTCCTTCTATTGTTTGAGATATGGAAATTAAGACTTGATATGTCCATGGGATTAGCATTCGATGTAGAATATCGGCTTGTTCTCGTACTTGATAGCTTGGCACCACTTGAAGGTTCTATAGATGAGATTGATGGAAGTGGGAATCTGGGAGGCTATGTTGGCATTGACACAGATTCTGGAATGATCCATGCGAGTTCTAGCCTTCATTGCAGGTTCAATGACAACAAGGTCTCCAATGTATCCCCCAATCCCATGAAGGATGTCCTCGTGATAGAACTGGATGGGAATATTCGATAGGTAGACCCAGATGGGTGCGAAGTTGATGTCTTGAGTACGAGGGTTAAAAAATTCCCCCCACTTCTTGAGAAATAGGCTTTTCTTGCCATAAAAACATGGCCCCCTAGTGAGGATGCGGGCATAGTCGTTTTGGTTATTCATCTGGATCAGAAAAAACCCTCTAGAAAGGGCCACCAACTAGAAGCTCCCTGTTGTTCACCATTTGAACCCTACCCATTTTATTATGGACTCCATGTTAGGCCTCCCTTCGATAAATTTCCCCATAAAGGAAAGAGTTTCAATGGACATTTTTGGTGCCATGACTGATTTTGGGATCACCATGTTTTCGCCCGACGTGGTTAGTGGGGGATAGGTTGTAGTCCCAGAGGATATGGGATGTGGAGTGCATGTTACCTTCTCAAGGTACGAAAGAGGGACTCTACACTACATAATGGGGTTGCTACCAAGGAGGGGGGTACAAACCCCTTATAGTTTTCCCACGGTCGATCGCAGTTCAAACTTCCCTGCTCGCCAAGATCGGGGACAAGGCCCCTCGGATCATCCGCCTTGGTGGCTTCATCCACAGGGGGAATATCTCCCTGCTTCAGCTCAAAAACCCTTGCAAGGGTTTGGGAAATCCCACCTGAAGGCACCAAGGATGTCGAGGTCACTCCTACTCCTGCTCATGCTCTTGTCGCCATCTCCAATTCAATTAAAAACCAAGGTATCAAGAACTTGATCAATGAATAGCAAGGGAAAATAGTCATTCTTTGTTACTTTGTTTAACTCCCTATAATCCACACAAATCCTCCATTTACCATTATTTTTAGGGACTATCATAAGTGGTGACACCCATTGACTATCAAAAAATGAATATATAAATCATGCCTTCAAAAATTTAATGATTTCTTCTTGAACCACATCCGTCATAGCTGGATTCAATCTTCTTTGGGGTTGTCTTACTAGATAACAACCTTCTTCGATAAAGATGTGATGGGTACAAATGTTCAGATGTCTAGCTTTCATGTCTTCATAGTTCCATTCAAATGTTGATCGATGCTTCTCAAGCACATTTACTAACTATGATTCTTGTATGCTTGTGAGCTCATTACTAATATTCAAAGTTCTTCCTGGTGTGATATCTATTTGCATGCATTTTTCATTGTTTGCATCTATCCCCATTATCTCATGTTCAAGAATATTTAAGTGATAGTCATATGGTACCATTTGTTGAGATTGACTCGTGCTTGCTTCGTCAGTGGCCATAATAGATTCATATGAACAACCATTATCTTGACCTTGGTCTTCTTTCTAATTTCCTAATAGTAATGGTAATGGTCCCTCAATTTCTTGTTGAAGATGCTCACTCAAAACATTGATTGATAGGGTTTGGATATCATCAAAATCATGAGGGAAATCATACCATAGTTGCTTTGGAAAATATTTTTCTATTGTTGATTCAGGGAATAAGCTAAGGTCCTTAGTGTTCTTGCCATAAAAAATAGTCATGTTTCCAGATCTACAGCTAATGTAAGCATAAGTTGTTGCAAGCCATGGGCGCCCTAGAATTAAAGGGATGTCCCCCTAACATTTTCTTGGGTTGTAAGACTATAAAGTCTACAAGGTATTCCCATGAACTTACAAAGACTATAACATCTTCTAGTTTTCCTTCTGGCTTAACAGTAGACCTATCTGCAAGTTGGAGTACTATAGAAGTTGATTGTAGTTTATGTACCCCTAGAGATTCCATTGTTTCTTTAGTCATGACATTAATAGCAACTCCTAAATCAACCAAAATATTTTGCAAGGCTATGTCACCAATGTGTACTTTGAGTATAGGTATTCCAGGATCTGTGTATTTTGGCAATAACCTACCTCCCATTATTATCTCAGATAATTGTCCAATGACTTGAATAGTTTGAGCTTCATTCTTCTTTTTCCTCCTTGAATTTGTGCATATGTTTTTGATAAGCTTGGAATAGATAGGAATATCCTTGAGATCTTGTAATAAAGGAATTTTAATAGTAACATTTTCTAATTCTTAAAGGAAGTTAAAAGCTGAGCTTAGATGGTTCTTTTGGTATTGCCAGTATTTGAGGAAATGGTATCTCTACTTCCTTCCTTTGAGGAATTTGGATCTCTTGTTGTTTTGTTGGAAATTTTTTTGGTGAATTTTCTATTTTCTTTTCATTGTTATCCTCCTTTTCAAACAAGTCTACAATGGGATTATCAAGCTCTGTGAGAGTTACATTGTTTTCCAATACTTTTCCAGATCTCAATTGAATCTGTTGACAAGGTGCCACAGATATAGAACATGTCTCACTTGTTTCATAGACTTGTTGAACATTCTTGTTGTTGTTAGGATTAGGGATTGGTTGAGTTGGAAGAGGAGGTTGCTTAGGAGGATTATTATTATTAACTAGGGGTGGAAGAAGTCTATTTTGAGGTGGATTTTGAGGGGCTTGTCCCCTAAATTGGTTTTGAAAGTTCTATTGTTGTGATGGATTTTGGGACCAACCAGGTCCTCCTTGATTGTATTGGCCATTAGTATTCCAATTAGGCATGTTTTGACTCCACATTCCTTGGTTCCATGGAGGTGGAATTCCATAGGTATTGGCCATAAAGTGGGCCCATGGGGGTATGTTCCAGTCTTGATTATTTGAATATGAGTTCCAATTTGCCTAGTTTGGTGCATTGGACCATTGATTAGGCCTTTGCTGGTTGGAATAACTAGGGTTTGACCAATTAGGTGGTCCATTAAATGGACCATTCCATATTTGGGCTACAAAATAAACATCTTCTACCTCTTCAACTTCAGGTTCTTTTATGGCAACTTTAACAGCTGAGATGTATTTGCAGTTTTTAGTCTTGTGATTCTTTTCACAAATTTGACAACAAGCAACAATATTGGAAATATTTGTAATGTTGAGAGGGCATTCCCTTAGGTTGTGCTTTTTCCTACATCTGTGACAATAAATTTCTTCATTGTCCTATTCTCTTGGTTTCCTATCCATTAGATCCAAAGATGTAGTCAAGGTACTTAACAAATCAGTTTTTAATCCTTCCAACATGTTTTCAATTTTTGCCCTTGTCACTCCTCCACTTACTGATGTAAACTTATTGCTTCTAAGAGGTTTGTTTCTTGAATAGTTTCTGCAAAGATTTACAATTTCATCAAATGTCATAAGATGAATATCTCCTTTTGCCATAAGGTTTAGAACTTCAAGGACATCTTCTTTTAGTCCTTTTAGAAAAAGTTCTTTTAATATTTCTTCATCAAGGTCTATATTTACTCTAGACCCAATGAATTGAAATCTCTCAAGGTAATCCTCCAAATATTCTTCTTCTTTTTTATTCATGCGAAATAGCTCAACTTTCTTATCCCTAACTCTATAGTAATCCTGATATCGTTCAAGGAACAACTCTTTTAATCCATTTTCTCCATCCCATCGATTACAAACACTTTCTCCTAGACCCATGAACCATCTTAAAGTTGCATCTTTAAGAGTAGAGGGAAACAATCTTAGCTTTTGTTCATTGGTGGTGTAAAAGTAGGCTTGGCACACCACTTCAAATTCAAAGAGAAAAGCATCAGGATCTTCGTGTGGTTTCCCATGGAAGGTGGGCAATACAAAAGTAGAGATTGACTTAGGTTCTCTTGTTGTCCCATCTGTATGTAATATTGGGAAGGCAAATGTCTTTCTTTGTCCATTCCTCCTTTGTTCTCTATTCTATCTTTGTCTATCCTCCCTTTGGTTCTCTTCTATTTCCCCATGTTCACTTTGTTGATCAACCATGATTGAATGTAGAATTTCAAGGATCGAGTTGGGTATAGGGTCGGTGAATATAGAAGAGGGATCTATGTGGTTGTCAAATTATGGTTCAAGTAATAAATATGAGTTGGGATCTTGTTCTAGGATTTCAGCTTGATTGGTTGATGTTGCAGTTTTGACTTCTTTTAGCTTATAAATTCTAGGCTTCTTGTTAAAGTCTTTTTGGAAATTTCCTTTTGATTTGTTGATCTTTATAAACCTTCCCTTAGAGTCTCTAGGTCTGCTCATGAACTTTCCAAATTCTCTGGCTTTTGCAACAATGTTTTGCCTTTCTAATATTCCTTGAATAGTCTATGAATATCGTTGATTGGATCAAGTTGTTCAGGTGTCATGTAGTGTTCCTCTTCAAATTTAAAATCATCTATCACTAATTGGATCAATTGAACAAGGAAAGCTTGTGTTGGAATAGGGTTGGGATTTCCAAATTTTAGCTCGTATCGTAATTCTTGACACAGTTCTCTAAAGTGCACTACTCTAGGTATCTTGTGATATTTCTTGCTATATTCTAGGGCTACTTCTCTCTTTTCTATGTCTGCAAGGAAGTTGTGAATGATGAGGGAGTCCTCAAAATATTGATTCCAAGGATAAATTTTTGGATTTACTATTGCTCTTCTATCCCAAAGCCAACGTTCACAACTCCTTCCAAGATCTAGATAAGGTGAATAATAGTCCGGCCCTAGATTTTTTGCTATGTCAATTCTTTTGATCTTCTCCAACTTGTATGACCTCTCTTTAATAATGTCGATGTGTTCACACAAACACTCCCACTCTTTACTTGATGTTTTATCTCCTTGTTCAAAAAGAAGTGTAACTTCTTGTTTTATTAGTAATTTTCTAAGGTTTATAAGTACAAACTAATTTAGACTATTTTCCACCATCTAGAAACCTATATTTTATTCTCCTTTCTCTCTCTTTGGTTTTGGTTTTGTTTGGATTTTGATTTTTCTTTCTGTTTTAATCCTACTTGTTGTCAAGTTTAGATATAAGTCACAACAATGAATTTATAACTATCCTTAACATAGTAGGAAAATAAAATAAAATTTCTATTTTTTGAGCAATCTTGCTATAACTAAAACTAGGTGCGACTCACGGTCTATGAATCCATACAACTAATTTTAGTATAATAGGAAATAAAATGAAATATTGCTTGAAAAGTAAAATTTGCTGGAAATGAAATTACTGAAAGTAAAAGGTTATTTTGCTATCACTTCTTTGATTATGTAGGAACTTTTCTTTCACTATGACTATGCCACTCAATCATACCTACTTCCTGTTTCTACAGGTCCTAATTATTTAGGGGTATTTCACTATGACTATCTCACTCAATCATACCTACTTCCTGCTTCTACAAGAGAACCCAGACCAAAGCAAATGAATAACAATCACCCAAAGCTTGGAAATTACTAGAAATGAAATTATTGAAAATAAAAGGTAAAACTATTACTGCTTCTTTGATTATTTAGGAGTGTTTCACTATGATTGTGTCACTCAATCATACCTACTTCCTGTTTTCTATAGGTCCTAAGCCAAATTTAGGAATGTTTCACTATGACTGTCTCACTCAGCCATACCTACTTCCTATTTTTCTATAGGTCCTAATACCAAATTAAGCAATAATAATCACCCAAAGCTTAAAAAATAGTAGGAAATAAAATTTTGCAGGAAATAAAATTTTGCAGGAAATAAAATTCTAACTATGAAAGCAGTAAAATGATTCCTCAAGAGAAAAGAACCTGACAACGTCGAACAAAGGGGCTTTTTGGGACCATCTCATGCCACTCTGACTCATATGCACGCCAAGGACTCATACGTACCTCTTTCCACATACAAGTAAGCCTCTCTTCTTGCGCAGCCAAACAACTTTTTAATTAATCACTACGATGCTACTCTCCCCGACAATGACACCAAAATGATCGATTGTAATAGCTTACATTTAATTTTTTTCAATCCGGGGTAATCAAGGTTAGATTTAAAGAGTAGAAATCTAGTATAGATTGTACCATGGGGATTAATTCTTAAGCTTAATTCAGATCTCTTTTAGTTTCAGGTTTTGCAAAAAAATAATAATTGCAGTGAACAAAAATTAAATCGTGCAGGAATGAAAATAAAATGCAATTTATGATTTATGCAATAAATATGATTTTTACCTATTGATGAGTTGATCTAATGATGATTTTATCTATTGGTGAGGATCCTCGTGCAGTTAGTTTTAATTATCTATTTTTACTTTCTGATCTATGATAATGCAATTTAATTTATTTTATATTCTAAGGTTAATTCTATGTACTAACTATTCCTAACCTATTGTAGGGGCGAGAGAATAGGGATTGATTGTAGGAGTGGGCCCTGCCTCCTAGAGGACAGTGTAAGTCTTTCTCCCCTAAACTATTTTATCTCAATAACTAAGATGCATAACTACTACTAACATTATTCTATTCTATGGATGCAAGAAAAATACAATTACAACTACATAAAAGAAATCATGCAGTAAATAACACAAATGATACAGTTACCATAAAGAAATATTGCTTTATTTGTTGGAAATTTAGGTGTACATAACTCACGGTTCTTTAAAAATTGTACATAATTGACATAGAATATTTCAACATTAGCATTAGACTTCGAACATTTCTTCATTAGACCTTTTCAAAGGTCTCCCTATGTAATATATAATATGACTTGGACAATTCTAAATATAACTCTTCCACGTATTTTTCCATGTGGCGTTGTGGACTTGATAATGCGACAACTATGTACTTAACAAAAATAATCTAAACTAACATAATTCCCTAACCTACTTGGACTCGATAAATAACCTAAGTGGTCCAAGTGGCATTTCATGAATGAACATAACAAAATAATACTAATTTGAACATTTCACAAGATATAACATCATAACTATATGCCCCTTTATTCTCGGGAAGGACATAACAATCTTGCATCAGAATCTAGACAACCTAACAATACTTGAAGTTCATGACTTGATAAAACAACTTTACAACAACTTTATTAATCACAATATCCTCGTGAATAATATTTGACAAGTCAACCAACTATGTTGACTGTAATCATTTGCTGTCGTGTAAGAGCGCCATGCTGTCATTGATGTGGCATGCAACATCGATCAATTGACTTGGTCAAATTTCTTTCGTAACTCTTGGTAAAAGTCTTCTTCGATAACAGTCTTCAGCAGCTACCTTCTGTAACATACTTCAGTAACTATCTTCTATAACATACTTCAACCACTATATTTTATAATCGTGTCTTCAACCTTCTCGATACGTCATCCTCATGTCCATATTCTTTCATGTCCAGGGTTTGATCTGAAGCTCGTGCTACTGCATCATCCACCTATGAAATATTCTTCAACATTTCTATCCAATCATACACATCTCGTGTGCATTTTGCATGAAACACATGCATTAATCACATTTAATCATATCCATCATTTTAACTGATAAATCACATAATTAAATAGAAATAACCATTTAAAATATATTGCAATCATGATTTAAAGATAGAAATTAATCAATTTATCACATAAAATGTATGCCAAATAACTACTCATCACGTTACTTCGATCAACATTCCTTGGTTGTCCCTAAGCATTGCTTTTCCTATAGCCTTCCTTGGGTTGCCTTTAGAATCCCCATAAAATTTTAGTTTTAGCCATCCTTGTTTGGGTGGTTACCACTTAGTCATTCTCCTCAAGTCTCCTTGGGGATTGTCATTCACCCCAACTAGACTTAGGTTCCGATATTCACTTAAATTTGCCTCCTCCATTGACTTTGGACTCTCATGCACTTTCAATGCTTTAGCATTTATGGCCACTATGGTTGTAGATCTCTTCTCCCCTTTAAATACCTTGACAACCAAGAGGATAGTAGATTTTTGACCACACTAGAGCCCTACCAGGGATCTTCAATGTGGAACCACATATTAAAGGGTAGAAAGATGATATGGAAAGGCAACTAATGGAAGGTATAGAATGGTAGGTTTATCCACTTCTTGGAAGATGTGTGGCTAGGGAAGTACCCATTAGTAAATGATGAGGAGTTAGTAAGAATCAAAGTAGAGCTAGAATAGAATTATGAGGATATGGTGAGTGATTTTCTAGCTATAGAAAGAGAAGAGGTAAGATAGAAGGAGTTGAGAAACCATAACCATTATGAGTAAGAGTTGCAAAAACTAATAGCTAAATTGAAAGTATATCATGTAAGCTCTAATTTGATTAAGGATACAATGGTATAGGGAGCTACTCAGGAAGGGTCATTCGTTGTTAAATCAACCTTTGATATTTCACTTGTAGTTAGAGGGGATTTCAATGGGATTGATTATACGAAAGGAAATCAATACCAAAGTTAACAATTTTCCTATGGTTGTTAGTCCAAAGCAAGATTTTAACAGTAGATAACCCGCATAATAGGGGTTTTCAATTCCCTAATAGTTGTCACCTTTGTGAAGCTCATGAGGAATCGATGAGTCGTATCATACAGGAATGTAGATACTCCCTCAAAATATTGTATGATGTAATAAAGAAGATTGAGGTGGTGTGGATGTTGTCTACTAACATGGAAATTTGGATAGAATAGTGGAAGAAGCCTTTTAAGAGCCCAAGACTAAATCAGATTTAGAATAATATTTCCTTTCATTATGTGTGAGAAACAAAAGGATTTTCTCTTAAAAAATTACTGCCCATAAGGTATGACTCTCCTTCACTAGCGTCCATCCTACCTTTGTTGCCAATGCCTTGTTCATATCCCTTATTATTTTAAGCCCAAGACCTCCACTTGATTTATCATTGCATACTCTCTCCCATGCGACAAGCTAAATTTACTCTTTTCCTCAAGTCCTGGCCATAAGAATCTTCTCTGAATACTTTCTATTGCATTAGTTGCTTTAAGTGGGATCTTAGTTATTGATAATAAATATGCAAGAATTGCTTGAAGAGTACTCTAAAGAAGATGTAACTTACATGTCTTATTCAACAAATTCCCCTTCCATCCAACTAATTCACTTTGGGTCCTATAAATCAACACATTCAACATCTGATCCTTGCATTCCCCTATGAACATTGGTATTCCCAAGTAAACAAAACAGAGAGTTGAGGCACTACACCCAAGCTCTAGTGCTATTTATTGATTCTTTGTAGTGTTTATAAAAAACACCTTACTCTTGTCCATATTTATTATTTGTTAGGATACTTTTCATAGATATTTAATTTCCTCTTAAATTCCTTCTCCTCAACTACATATGACCCCCAACAAAATTGTGTTATCCACAAATTGTTAGTGAATAATACCTTCTATGGAAATAGATGGTTTCAACCCACTTAATGCTTCTACTTGTTTTGTTGATCTTCCCAATGCTTCTACCATTATTATGAAGATATATAGGGATAATGGGTCTCCTTGCCTTAAGCCCCTACTACTTCCAAAGAATCCAAGTGATGAATTGTTCACTATTATCGAGAATTTATGTCCTCCATAGCAGATATTCATCCACCTTCTCCAATATTTGCTAAAGTCAAACTTCTCTAGGACTCTATTAAGGAAATGCCATGAGACCCGACCATAGGCTTTATTCATGTCAAGCTTTAACACCATTCCCCCATTTTACTAAATTTAACTGAATGCATGGTCTCATGGAGTGTGATTACTCCATCTAGAATTTGCGTGCCCTTCACAAAGCCCTATTTCTTCTCTGCAATGATCTTTGGGAGAACAAAATTTAGTATTAATGCAATCACTTTTGATATTATATTGTAAATGACATTACATAGACTAATTGGCCTGAAGTCTTTAAATCCCTTCAGCCTAGACTTCTTTGGAATGAGCACTAGAAAAGTACTATTAAATTTTGTTAACACTTTGTCCAAGTGGTGTGACTCTCTTATTGTTGCTACTACATCCTTACTTGAAAGCTTAGAAAAATCCACTTGAAATTCATTAGGTCTTGGATCATTATTTTTCATAAAGATAAGATCACTTCCTTGTTAGCTTTTGATGTAATGAACAATGGGAGATAACAATCACAAGATGTAGAATAATATATAAAAAAAAGTAAATCTGCAATATGACTGAAGTATGCTTCAATACAAATAACATCATTGAATACAACGTAGCTATGGAGGAAGTGAACACTCCATTAATGAAGCTACTAAACTACATTGTACTCATCACCAATATATGGTGATATACACAACATTGCACTACTACCTACGACTATGCTGTAAGTAGTTCTATCTATCAATGTCCTCCTTCTCCTCCTATCTAACAAGGAGGCCTTTCTTATATAGGAACACAGGTTCTTTGGCCAACACTCTACCTAGCTGTGCAAGGGACAACTTGCACATATACAACTTGCACATTGACACTTGTGCATTTAATACATTGCATGAAGTAACTAGATAACTTTACCCTAAAGTAATCTAATGTTCTAAGTATGTACCTTGGAAGATACATTTACATAACACAAATGATGAAATAGACTCTATTTCTAACATTCCTTGACCTCCTCCTCCTTCACCCCTTTGACAAGTTCTGCATTCATGTCTCTAGATAAAATCCTTGGGATATGTTGAATTATTTCCTCTATAGCTTCCTCATCATCCTCCCTATCCTTTGTTAATAACAATATGAAGAAGGACACCACCTCTTGTTTGATTTGATCTTCCTCTCTTATTACTTCTCCATCATCTTTTTGAAATTTAGTTATCCTTGCTACATTTTTTTTATCTTATGGAAGAAACCTGAAAAAATATTGTGTTCTTATCTCCTTCAGTTAACCATTGGTTCCTTGACTTATGTCTCTAGTATGTCTCCTCCCTTGCCATTATCGTATGCAATTATGACTAGACGACTTTCTATCTATTATAAAGGACCTTGTCCATCCCGTTTCTGCTTATTTACTCTTCAAGTTTACTCAATTATTGCCTTAACCACTCCTTTTTGCAAGAAGATGTTTCCAAAGACCTCCTTGTTCCTCTTTTTTACTTACTCCTTCACATGTTTCAATTTCCCAACAACCACATACATCTTAAATCCTTGGATCGAATGCATCCACAATATTTCCATTTCCTCATAAATGCTTGGGTGTTGCAACCACATGAATTGAATTTGAAAGGGCTATTTTTCTTTATATTCTCTAGACTACACCAAAAAATAAGAGGGTCATGGTTTGATTTTGTTCTTGGCAACGGTGCCAATGTATGCTCACAATTTTCCTCAAACCACTCCGAGGATATCATAACCTTGTCCAATCTCACCTACATCAAGTCCTCCCCTAACCTCTTGTTAGTCCACATGAAATTATTGCCACTCAATTCAACATCATAAAGACTTGATGTTGATATAAAATTACTAAGGTTCTCCATACTCTCGGTGAATCCCTAGGACTCCCCTTTCTTCTCACCTAGTCTTAATGGAGTGTTGAAGTCTCTTGCCACTATCCATCTTATCCTTTGACTTGTTGTCCCATCTGTTCCACCTCTTTTCAAAACTCCTTTCTAAATCTACTTACAACTGGAGCATAGACATTTGTAATAAGGAAAGCCAACTTTGAAGACTTGGCCAAGCTAAGAATGAACAACTGATTTCCACTTCTGCTTATGTAAAAAATATTACTCATTAGTCTTGATTGCTTTTTTAAGGTTAAATGATGTATTTAAAACTCAAATTAATTGTAAGCATTTTTCTTGATGTCGAAGACCCCTTTATGAAGTTTTTATTAAAATTTAACTTCATTTTACAGGAATTTTGACCAAAATACACTGTTGCTCTATTTTGAATGCTTGCTGACTATTCTTCCTTACTACCAACTTTTCATACTTCGAGGTTTGAACCCTGCGCTGGCCAGTTACTAAAAATAGTGGCTGTTACCAACTCTCCTATGTAACAAAAAAAAAAACTTTTCATGCTTCGAATTGACCTTTTATAAATTTATATGGATCAATATTATTTACAAATTATAAACCTTAATCTCCCTCTTAAAAGCCCATGTTTTTAATCGTTTAATCTGACTTTAAATAAAGATCTAAGGTTAAAAACCTACAAGGGATAAGATTGTATACCATGCTTCCATAATCAAATTATAGTTGACAACTAGAGGTCTAAGATTTAAATCATGTAATTGTATACCATATTTTAATAAACAAAATATAATTAAATAATTGCATATTAGATAAACAACATCCTCAATGAAAATAGTTATATATAATCTATGATCCTTATGATCTAATAAATGTTAAAAACTACTACCATCCCCTCCTCAAACTTAGTAGAATATAAATTGATTTTGCCCCTATTTGATATGGTCAAAATAGAACACCATAAATAGTTCAACATGAACCATTATAAACCACAATTTAAAATTTAGGTCAAAACCAACATCTACTATTTTTAGTAATTGACAAGCGCAAGTTCAAGCCACATGGACTGCTCCCACCAAACTTGTTCCACCTTGTTGTGAAGGGGACCACCAGTCGCTCAGAATTCATACCATCATTGCCGGTTTGACGTGCACTCAGAAGATTCAAATCAGACAAACCGAGCTGCCTCCAAAGTGCAAACCACCATATACATTACTACAACAATCTAAAATTTAGGTAAAAACCACCAAACCACCGTATACATACCATAATCTCTGCCAATTTTAGAGCCAAATATTTATCGGATCAGCCAATTTTAAAGTAGAGAGAGCTATATATGTTGACAATAGCTATTATTAATGGATCCCTTTTTAAAAGCAGGATGCCTACGGTGTCATTTGCTACGTCTGGTTCTTTTCCCATGGCCGTCACAATTGTAAAATTTATATCTTTATGGGTTTGCAAAATATCTCACAGAAACACGAGCGACGTTAATTCAGAGGAATCTATTGGTTGAAAATTTGCAAAGATCGCAGTTACAGCTAGTCTTTATAGGTTAAGAGTCCCAGCTAAATCTGATAGAACAGATCGAAGAATTAAATTATTAGGATTATTGCGAGAAACATCCTAATTTTACCCTTAGGCCGAATCCGTCCAAGGAGATCGCCTTAATTCTCAAGTTCAGGGTTACAAAAGTGTTTTTCGAATATTCAGAGGTGATAACAATTTAAACATTTGCCGCAAGCGATTTGATTGCATGCCAATTCAGCAGATCTTCATTGTAAGCGCTTTTCTTATCTTCGCAATAATATGTTCTTAATATTTTTTTCTGCAATTATTTATTTTTATGTCTTCGATTTGAGTTTCGGTAGAATTTTGTGATAAGAGTGTTTTCTATTAGTTACACAATCTCAAGGGTTTCTTCGATCTAAAATAAATGACAGCTGGTTCTATATTTAACATAATTTGGGAGAATTTCAAAACCAGCACTTCAGGTGCTAACTGATACAATCACACTTTTTTTCATTTTTTTCTGGAGAACAAGTGGTTGGACTTGGGTCCCCACCCTTTACAAATCACGACTCTCTCCTTTAGAGTTTGAGAGTTTACAAACAGATTCAATTCTCATCTCAATAGAGTTCCACCTACATCATTTTTTTGAATTCTTGATTTTCATTTTCTAGATCTTCTTCAATTTTCTGTGTGAATACAAATATTCCTGAATTCAGCATCTTTTTTCTTGACATTTTCCGAGCAATATTTCTGAAACGTCGCACTATCATAATCCACTTTACCATATCTAGATTGGTAGTTTACTTCCTGAAGCATAAGTGCAACCACAAAATTGTAATAAGTAATTTATATGAAAACACATTTATGTGATAAAATAAAACAAATATTACCAATGGAAAACATTAAAGTAAATCTTAAACATTATTTGATTTAAGGAGTCAACATTTTCTTGTCAACTTCAGCTAAATTTACTACTTCCTCTAACCATGGAAAAGAGAATTTAACTTCACGATCTTCAATTAAAACCCTTTTATTGGCTAGCCTATCTGCACATTTGTTTCCTTCCCTTAACATATGTGTAAACCTGATTTCTTCAAACTCTATAGCAAGTTATTGTATTTCCACAATGATCTCTTTTTTGTTCCATGGAGCCTTTGCTTTCCTTAAAATTGCATCTATTTCTATTAGTGAATCACCTTCCATCCATACTTTGTTCCAATCCATTTGTATGCATATTTTTAACCCTTCTAAAGCTGCCCAAGCTTCAACTTCATTATTTGTCTTAAATCCACTATTGAAAGTGTAGTGAGACAAAATCTCTCCTCTTTTATTTCTAATTTTTTCTCCTCCTTTTGCTGGTCCTGGATTTCCTTTAGATGCTCCATCAAAATTCAATTTGACCAACTCCACATCTGGTGGTTTCTACTTTATATTCTTTGCCTTCTTTTTGTTTCTCCTGTACCTAACATCGTATTTCCATTTGATGACTTGACTCAATCTATCAAGGCTCTCTACTTCCAGATTAGGGATTGGGTTAATTGATAGGGTTGGTTTAGACTCCTCTATTGCTAAACAAATCTTCCTTTTCATTACCGCTAAACTGCTTTCCTTTCCTTAAAATATTCTTCTGTTCCTTTCTAGCCATACAGTCCAAAGTATTGTATCTTTTGATATTCCTAGATTGTTTGTAAAGCTTCATTTTTAAAAGTGCTCTATCATTGCTTTAACCATTCTTCAATTCTGCCATTCATCACCATGCATTTACCAAACATATTAAGAATCCATTGCCAAAGTTTCTAGACTATTGAGCAGTGTCCCAAGAGATGGTCTATGCTCTCCTCTTCCTTTTTACAAAGAAGACATTGTGAGGGACCATGAAAAGCCCTTTTCATAAGGTTATCCCAGGATAAAATATTTCTATGACCTACTAGCCAAACAAACATTTTGACTCTAGGAATTCTCAGACTACCCCAAATATCTCTCCGTATTCTTATGATATTCCTATTTTGTTGGTGCTTTACATTATATCCACTTCTTGTTGTGTATTCTCCTGAACTATTAAACTCCCAAATCAACTTATCCTTGGCTCCCCTCGGAATAATCACAGTTGTTATCTTTTTGCTCAACTGCCTCCTAGCATCAATGTCTTGTATACTTATAAAAATTGTCTTATTCTTGATTCTTGTACATAATGTTTGAAACCCTATCACCATATTTGAGGTCCCATAAACCATATTTGGGTCTCGTGGATGTAATTAAAATCTTTCATTTCATTTCAAAATTTGATTTGGATTGATTGGTTCTTTATCACACCAAATATCCATCCAAATAGATTTTTTTTCTCCAGTTCCCATCACCCATCTTAGACCTTTAATCACTAAATCAATTGAATTTTTTAAACAATTCCAAAGAGCAGAGCCATTGGTAGTGAGAGTGCAGTAAATATTAAACTTGGGTCATTAGGCTTAACATATTTACTTAGAAGAATTCTTGACCATTTTCTTTGACTTTCTCTGTACAATCTCCAAATTACTTTTCCCCTATGAGCTAAGTTTGCATCCGTAAGAACTCTTAAACCAATACCTCCCCTAGTTGTATCATCACACACCTTGGTCCATTTCACCAAAGGAAATTTCCTTTTATCATGTAATCCTGACCACACATAATACATATTAAACTTTTTTCAATTGATTTTGGCATAGGATACAAGGACATATAATATGTTGGAATGGCCTGTAAAATTGATTTGATTAGCTGAACTTTTCCTGCTAACGATAACCATCTACCTTTCCATGCCGGTAGTTTATTCTGAACTCTACTTATAACTGGATTCCATAATTCTATCCTCATTATACCTTTAAATAAAGGCATCCCTAGATAAGTTGCTAGCAAATTTGCCTCCTCCATTTGATGTAACTTACATATTCCTGTTTTGATTCTAGCTTGGGTGTTGAGGAAGTAAATTTTGGATTTTGTCCTATTAGCTTTCTGCCCTAATGCTCTTTTATAATCCTTTAATAAGTTATTCCAAGCTCTCGCCTCGTTTATCCCTACCCTCCCAAAAAGGGCTGTATCATCTACAAACTGTTGATAGGTGATGTTGTCGATGTTATTACTAGCCTTCAGTCCACTTATTAACCCGTATTTGTTATCCTTCTTCAAGTTCCTACCCAATATCTCTGCCATAATAATGATTAGATATGGAGATAGAGGATTTCCTTGTCTAAGACCTCTCTTGGCTTTAAAAGATTCCGTTACTAACCCATTGACCAGCATTGATTATGAAATTGTAGAGACACAAGCTTTAATCCATTCCCAAATCCAAACTTTTCTAAAACTAAAAAAACAAAATCCCATTTAACCCTATCATAGGCTTTATACATATCAAGTTTTAAGATTATTTCTCTCTCTTTTCTTGAAGTTATTGAATGCATAACTTCATGAGCTACTATGATCTCGTCTAGAATCTGTCTCCCTTTCACAAATCCTCCTTGCTCTTCTGAAATAATTTTGTGTAATAGAGGTCGTAATGATTCGTCATCACTTTGGAGATAATCTTATATGCCATATTACATAGGCTTATGGGCCTAAATGAATCAAACAATTATGCATCCTTCTTTTTTGGAATCAGGGTAAGATATGCCGCATTTATTTATAAGGTATAGGTTGTTTTACCCTAGATTGTTCCACTACCATCAATAAAGAATCGATACAGTCACACTTGAAAAAAAAACTCCTAAAACTGAAAAGAAAAATTAAAATAAATAAAATTGGAAACAAGCTCTCGGGCCCTAGAAAATCTGGAGATGGTTAGTTCAATTTTTTTAATTAGTTCCTGTTTTCAAAGATAGCTCCTAAAACCACATTGAAAGAAATGACTTTGATGGTGTTAAATTTGGATTGCTCAAATTCAGGGTTTTGAACCATCATCAGATTTTACACACATGCTTTGGAAGTACATCCATTGAATGCCTTACAATTCAGATCGCTTTTGGTACGGTTCATAGTATCCTAAGCACTATTATTTTCTGATTAAAGTGATTGAAATGACACTACCTTTACATTATTCGGTTAGCTGTCGAATTTTTTTTTATAAAAAGCTAATAATTAATTTTGAAAAAACTGTGATATAAACTGAAGTAAGTTTGATTTAAATGACCTTTCAATACAGCTGCAGTGGACCTCTAGGGAAGGATTCTCCAACCATGTTCCACTCGGCTCAGATGCCGATGTGGGAGCATGGTGTACAACCCTATCCCTTGTAGGATTCAAACCTTGGACCTCTTAATTGGAGTCCCAAAGTCTCACAGTTAAACCCACAGAAAAAATATAATATGATTTGTTAACTACAAGAAGCATAAAGATTATAAAAATTATCGCACAGAATTTGGTACCACGTATTCTCTTTAGTGGACCTATGGGGAAGGATTCTCCAACTATGTTCCACTCAGCTTAGATGCCGACATGGGAGCACATGGTGTACAACCCTATCCCACCCTCTCCCCCGTAGGATTCGAACTTTGGACCTCTTAATTGGAGTTCCAATGTCTTCATAGTTAAACCCACAGAAAAAATATAATTTGATTTGTTAACTGCAAGAAATATATAAAGATTATGAAAATTATCTCACAGAGAATTTGTTACTATATGTTCTCTTCAATAATGGTGGAGAATCGAGATTCTCTAAAGCACAACCACCTAACATAGCAAGCTGCCTATGCTTTTCATGAATAACCAATAAAATTCATTGAAGCTAAGTTCACATACTATACCAATCCAACATGGATTGATATAACATGCTTGGCAAGAAATAAAGAATAGTTGTCTAGATGCTAAAAGCATCCAGCAACACCATTTAGTAGATGACTCCCATGAGGAATATGATTT
The DNA here is from genome assembly GCA_028583015.1 of Wollemia nobilis. Taxonomy (NCBI): domain Eukaryota; kingdom Viridiplantae; phylum Streptophyta; class Pinopsida; order Araucariales; family Araucariaceae; genus Wollemia; species Wollemia nobilis. The sequence goes on along the minus strand of JAQPPZ010017013.1, from coordinate 1,397,340 downwards.
AAATACATATTTGCAATGTCTAGGGATTCTTAGCACCAGTGGACATGTTGATATTGGATTTCATAAAGCACCCAACTATTCTCAAGCAACATTGACTGTCGTCTATGTGTGAAAGATTGTTGTCTGTTTGAAAATGCAAGGCAATGTCATCAAGAACTTCATCTAGTTGTTGTTAAACGCCTCTCGAGAGCGTCGCCTGAAGTAGCCACTGAAATGCCAACTGCAAGGAATATTTGGACAGGATAGGGAAGGACTCTACAAATTTTGCCACTTGACACTGCAAGGGTGTTCCTCCACTCTTGACTGCTGTCACAATTGGTAATGGATGAACCAAACCCAAAACAAGAATGCTAGAAAAGTTCATAAGCAGCTACAATATATGATTTGCCAATGCCTCTGATAACATTTGGTCAAATACCTACAATGGACAATATAAAATCTTTCAATTGGACACATATTGGAGCGGTAATGATATTGTTGCCCTCAATATTTGTATTTCAAATGCAAATGCACCATAATATGAAACAAAATATTTTGCCAGATATCTATAAATGAAATTGAGAAGTTAGACAAGAAGCAAAACAGATCCAAAAACTGATGAACTACCTCAAAAATGCAAATGCGCATCAGGCAATTGTGACTCTCTTTGGGATCTATATTGATGAGCTTGAACAGTTTATTCTGTTAGAACACATGCTGATGATGGTTGTTTCTTGAATCATGTCTTGATAGCTACATTGCTCTTTGCAGATGTAGTTTTTCTATCTCATACCTCTAAAGGATTGCAAACAGAATTGAATGTTCTTGATCATTTTTTAAGAGTAAGGTGATGATCTTCAACACCTCAAAAAGTGTCTTTTCCAAGTCTTAATTCTTCTATGAGGGAAAACGATTGAGACAATGACCACTTACACTTTCTTTAGAGTTCAGTTTACAGGTTTTTCCCTTTGTGTAAAGCTATCTACCCGGTCATGACTTTGCAAAGGATATTCATCTGTCGTAATTTTAGAATGCAGGTTTCTAGCTATGCTTCTAGGATATACTTATGAAGATGCACTTATTTGACTACATTATCAAACCTATAGTCCATTATGGATCTGATAGTTGGGGACAAAGTCTAGGATACTTAGATTTTGTTCGTATTGAAAGTGTTCAAACTATCGTGCTCCAACAATTTATCCAATGTAAGAGAACAATTCCACAATGTATTTTCCAGGCTGAATTTGACACCCATCCTCTTCACCTTGAGAGCATCACTAGAATAATTTTTCACCTTCATCATCGTAGATCCATGGGTGCTTGTGCATCATTAGGCTAGACGTGTACCTCTATTTAGCACTTTCTTCCTCAATTTAGATTGCTTCCAAGAGGACTTCTGGTTGCCATTAGCTATCGTACTCAGAAGTCGGTTCTCTTCTTTAGTCACTTGTCCTTATTGTGGATCGACTACCTCCATTCAAATACTCTTTAAACACTCATTGCCTTCTTCTTGAGAAGAAGGTGATTAACCAAAAAATCAGGGATGACATATATGCAACAACATATTCAGACTAATTGGATTGCTTTGACCTAGCACCTTAATCCCAAGATAACTTCCTAGAGGAGCGTTTCATGAGGATTGAGAATGGTGTTATCGCTTATCTTGGCTATATTCAATGACATTGGACACACAACCTTAGGATTCCTATTGTTCAGCTTATAGTCCATTCACATTAGTTTCAAGTGGAGACAGACCACCATATCCCTTGAGAAGAGAGGGTTTGGTGCCTTTCTTCTCTTTTGAAGGTAGAGACTGAAAAACATTTCATTTTTAGGTGTCTTCTTTATTATGAGGTTCGGGGGAGGAACTATTACTTATTTATAGATGCAAGTGGATTACTTGCCTTTTTCTTGTTATCCTGAGTAAAGATGCTTGGATTTATACCTTTGAGAGCCTAGCACTCTTTGGCGTTAGATATTACAGGAGAGGTGACAATTACTTAGTTAATCACCTTATTTTTCGCCCCATTTTTGCCATGAGGAGCAATAATTGTTGATCTCAGTCTACAACTTTCCAAAATGACAATCTCATATCTGTATGTCCGTGTCTGCATAAGGGAGTTGCTTCTTCTTCTAACCCATAGCTAGACAGAATAATGGCTTACTGACATGAGGTAGCAATCACTCGTTACTTGACCGAGAGGCGCAGGCAATTGCGGCTTACTTGTTTCTTGTTTTTATCTATTGGTTCCTTGATCATGGATGCTAGGCAAGTTCTGAATGTTAGATTCTATGCGTTCCTAGGATTATCCAATCAAGACCCCTTAGTCGTAGTCATTTTCTAGGAAGCATCATCAAATTTGTGTTGGCTCTTTTCAGAAGGTTGGAGAAGATGACAACTTTGCTTCTACTTTGCACTCCATTGTTGGTTAGAATTGGTGCTTGGGTACACTTTGGCTCTTCTTCCTGGTTGCTAGTTGCCTCAATTCTTGACTAACAATTTTTTATAGGGCTTTCCCTTTTCTGGGCCCATCTCATGGGGCTTAGATTTTTGTTGTACAACAATCTTACCTAGCATAGCTTTGTTTAGTTTATTTAACTTAGTTTAGTTTGCTTTTATTGAGTACTTTTTTGGTCGCTATAGTGCATTGTAATAGACTATTTCCGATGAGTGCCATTAGCCTATTTAGTCATCTGTGGACATTAATAGATTCACTGCTGAAAGATCTGTGTTCGAGTATGTTAAGATTGGGATTCAAGAAAACTTATCCCCAAGGAAAAATTAAGAAAAAATCTTTGCCATAAAGTTTGAAATGTAAAATAATACAGATATTTTTGTACTTTTATACATCAAATAAAAAAAGTAAAATATTTTTTCAATTCTAAATAATGGGATGGGGAACGCAGGGACACAAAAAGGGGACCAATAAAACGTCCATAAATTTTGAAGGGATGCAAAAAGGGGACCAATAAGACATCCCTAAATTTTGACAAAAAGGGGATAACTATATAAAATGATTAAAATCTATAGAAAAATAAAAGATTAAAATTACAAATGAAAAAATGTTTTAAAATGCACAAATTTGAGCTATTAGTTTTCTCGTGACTAGTCAACAATCATGGACCAAATGAGAATAGAATGACGCATTATTTGGGGTGTATAGTGATTGGTTCAGTGTGATATGGCCATTGGATTACCAAGGATGCTCTTCAAAGTATCCTTGTTCACCTTCTTGTTTCTGATAGCTCATTTTTCAATTATCTGTAGCTGTCCCAAAACATCCAAAAATATTATGTGGCAATGTCATGCATTCACTGTATGTGCATAAATGGATTGCAGAACTTCTCTAGAGATGCTAGAGTTGTTTGTTTCAACTTTAAACAAAACCTATGCAAGCACCCATACATGTACATTCTTGTCTCACTAAAAGGTCTTTAGGTTTTGGAGTATGGAGGGAAATTAGTTTCTAAATTTCATAGTTTATCTGATTTGACAATTCTCTATATTAAGCAAACAACTCTCCATATTTCAGTTGTGCATGCACCTATCTATTTGTGATCTTGTCTCGCTATATTAAATTTCCATATTTAAGCTATGAAACACTATGTATATTGTAGGGAACTCCTAGGCATTCCCCCTTCTTCAAGGGGATGCGTAGGCATCCCTGCACAAATGAGGGTAAATGGGGACACGATGGGGACATCCCCCAGCCCTTCTAAGGGGATGTGTAGGCGTCCCTCCACAAATGATGGTGTTGATGGCTGAAAATGTACGCTGACATCTGCAGCTGCGCACAACATCGACATCGGAATTTCCCTCTCGTGTGGGACTGCCCAAGAGGAAAAAAACCTCCGGAGAGAGCCGGCTCTCGGAAAAAAACAAAAAAACTAAAACTGTATTGAAAAAATAAAAACTACAGTTACTTGCCGGAAAAAAAAGACTTCACTGGGAAATAAAAACTTTAACTAAAAATAAAATAAAACTATTAAACTGTCGAGGAAAAAAACAAAATTTAAACTAAACCTGGGAAAACATTAAACTGATGAAAAAATAAAAAAAAAAGACTGCACTGGGAGGAAATAAAAACTGCAACTAAAAATAAAAAAAAAACTATTAAACTGCCTAGGAAAAAAATAAGAACTAAACTAAACTTGGGAAAACATTAAACTAATAAACAACATAAATAACAAAAATAAAATTAAAAAACATTTAAACTAACTAAACTGCAAACTAAATAAAAAATAAAAACTGCACTTAGTTGTCGGGAAAAAATAAAAAACACTTAAACTGAACTTAAACTAAACAAAAATAAAAACCATTAAACTCACTGGGGAAAAGGGGAAAGGGAAAATAAAAAAAAAGGCAACAACAAAATGAACACAGAAATAAAAATAAAAAGAGGAGATTGCACCAAAATTAAAATGGTTGACCGATTCACCATAGCCGCATGAAAAACAGGATGGGGAACGTAACATAGATGCCACAACAAACTGCAGGAGGTAAGGTTGGTCAGAATCCATGAAAATCCCTCCCAAGCTAAATATACACAGATGCAGCCATCTCTACATTAAATCCGCCCACGCAGTGCAACACACATGAAAAGAACACAGATGCCACAACAACTGTAGGAGGTAAGGTTGGTTTGAACTCATGACATTCTCCCAAACTGAATATACATAGAATACAGCCATTTCTGTATTAAATATGGGGTGTTACATTGCTGGCACAAGATGGCGTGAACCAGCCCACCAGGGCCAAAAGCCTGAGCCAAAAATCACGAGGACCAAAAACCAAATTTTTAATGCGCACGCAGTGCTATTATATAGAGCACGTGGCTTACAAATTTTTAATTTTTAAAAAAGTGGCAGATGGCAACAATTAAAAAAAAAAAGTATGCAGGTTTTGCTAGTCTCTGACCACCCAGCCACGCAAACTGCACGTTCCTTCCTTGCTGCCAGCAGTCTTAAAGGCTCCAAACTGTCCACGTACAGCCAACACTGCACTATACCCTTGAAACCCCTTTAAGACAGTTGGTGCGACACCAACTTGTTGACACTGCCATGCTGCCAGGACTTTCTCTGTCACCCAGGTCTTAAATTTTTTCCCACAGATTTATTATGGCAAGATTGCAAACTTCTTTTCTTACCTACTTGTCGGATTTTACATGCTTCTCTACTGTCTGGCCAAATTCGTAAGATTTTACATGTCAGAATCTGGCCAACTCACAACAAGAGAAGGCTTAAACAATAAAAATAAAAGCCACGGGAGACTAAAAAAAATATATTAAAATATTCTTTGCCATTGAAAACTGCAAAGTTCTTTAGTCAAAAAGTGCCTCCATGTGCTCTGACTGGGAAGCTAGGCACAGTCAAACTGGGAAGTATCATAGTCAAACTGATTATGTGCAGTCAAGCTGGTCAAATGGATATAGACACCAACAATGGGATACAGGTGCTTGAAACTGGAATATAGGCTGCAACTGGAAGACAGGCGCCAGAAAACGAAAGATAGGCGCCAGAATTTGGGATATAGGCGCTTGTTGCGTGTACCTATCCACTCTCCACCAGCTGCAAACATGAACTTGTTCGCCACGTACCACCGGACTTTTGCAATTTGTTCAACTGTTAATAAATTAATGCGGGAGGCTCAAAATTTATTAACAGTTTGGTGATTCACAGGGGACACATGCTTGCAATGTGAAAAGAACCCAAAAGACCAGGTGGCCTTAGCATCCATTGGGCACAAAGTCTGCAATATTATCAGATTTTCAACAGATCCCAAAAATCTGCACCTAGCAGATTTGCCCGACACCCACGAAACTGAAACACATGGTAACAAAGACCTTCCAAAAAATGAAAGAACGGAAAATAAGGCAGATTGGGCTTGGTCTTTCAGCAGAGTCGCCAGGTGCTTACAAAAAATGCTTCAGCAAGCAGATAACAGTCAAGACAAACACCAAATCTTGACTGATTTAAAACATAACAGATCTGTGCAGATTTTCAATAAAACTTCAGATCCGTCCCACTGGACATGCCAAAATTGTTGATGGCTGAAAATGTACGTTGATATCTGCACCCGCACACAACATCAACATGGGAATTACCCTCTCGTGTTGGACTGCTCGAGAGGAAAAAACCTTCGGAGAGAGAGCCGGCTCTCATAAAACAAACTAAAAATAAAAAAAACTAAAACTGTAAAATAAAAACTGTATTGAAAAGATAAAAACTGCAGTTACTTGTTGAAAAAAAAAAAAGACTGCACTGGGAAATAAAAATTGGAACTAAAAATAAAATAAAAACTATTAAATTTTCGAGGAAAAAAATAAAAACTAAACTAAACCTGGGAAAACATTAAACTGATGAACAATATAAAAAACAAAAATAAAATTAAAAAACATTTAAACTAACTAAACTACAAACTAAATAAAAAATAAAAACTGCACGTAGTTTCCGGGAAAAAATAAAAAACACTTAAACTAAACTTAAAGTAAACAAAAATAAAAACTATTAAACTAAACTATTAAACAAAAATAAAAAAAAGGCAACAACAAAACGAACACGGAAATAAAAATAAAAAGAGGCGATTGTGCCAAAATTAAAATGGTTGACCGATTCACCACAGCCGCATGAAAAACATGATGGGGAACGTAACATAGATGCCACGACAAACTGCAGGAGGTAAGATTGGTCAGAATCCATGAAAATCCCTCCCAAGCTAAATATACACAGATGCAACCGTCTCTACATAATCGGCCCACGCTGTGCAACACACATGAAAAGAACACAGATGCCACAACAACTATAGGAGGTAAGGTTGGTTTGAACTCATGACATTCTCCCAAACTGAATATACACAAAATACAACCATTTCTGTATTAAATCCATGGTGTTACAATGCTAGCACAAGATGGCGTGAACCAGCCCACCAGGGCCAAAAGCTTGATACAAAAATCCCGAGGACCAAAAGCCAAATTTTTAATGTGCATGCAGCTTACAATTTTTTAATTTTTAAAAAAGTGGCAGATGGCAACAATTAAAAAAAAAAAAAAAGGCTGCAGGTTCTGCCATTCTCTGACCACCTAGCTACGCAAACTGCACGTTCCTTCCTTGTTGCCAGCAGTCTTAAAGGCTCCAAACTGCCCACGTACATCCAACACTGCACTATACCCTTGAAACCCGTTTAAGACAGTTGGTGACAGTTGGTGCTACACCAACTTGCTGACACTGCCATGCTGCCAGAACTTTCTCTGTTACCCAGGTCTTAAATTTTTCCCACAGATTTATTACGGCAAGACTACAAACTTCTTTCTTACCTACTTGCCGGATTTTACATGCTTCTCTACTGTCTGGCCAGATTCGTAAGATTTTACATGTCATTTACTGGCCAGCTCACAAAAAGAGAAGGCTTAAACAATAAAAATAAAAGCCACGGAAGACTAAAACAAATATGTTAAAATATTCTCTGCCATTGAAAATTGCGAAGGTCTTTAGTCAAAAAGTGCCTCCATGTGCTCTGACTGGGAAGATAGGCATAGTCAAACTGGGAAGTATGCACAATCAAACTGGTCAACTGGATATAGGCACCAACAATGGGATATAGGCACCTGCAACTGGAAGATAGGCGCTTGAAAACAGAAGATAGGCTCCTGTTGCGTGTACCGACCCACTCTCCACTAGTTGCAAACACGAACTTGTCCTCCACGCGCCACTGGATTTTTGCAATTTGTGCAGCCGTTAATAAATTAGAGCAGGAGGCTCAAAATTTATTAACAGATGGTAAAGGGGGATGCTGTGGGGATGTTCCTTAACCATCTGCTCCAAGCTGTCCCTATTGCATTCCCCATCCCATCCATTGGGGATGTGTCCTTCCGGGTATACAATCTTGGGGACATGTCCCCGTGTAACATAGATAATTACTAAATAATAAATGGAAAGAAAGACTTAAATAATAAAGGGCCTTAATTCAGATGGTTAGTATAAAAAATTTAAAATGAAAAAATTACTAAATAAATTAAAAAGAAAATAATTCATTTAAACATGCGAGAGAAACTCCAACCATCTTAATCTTCATCTCCTCCAAAATCATTTTCACATTCTCTATTCTTCTCCATCTCTACCACAGTCCCCTCAACTTTGCTCAGGTGGCCCCCCTTTGAATACCCTTTCAGCGAAGTAGTTTAAGCCCTTACCCTAGGTTGGAGCTAGCTGTCCTTTGACTCCTCAAAAATGTGTCAGCCTTCATCACCGTATGATGCTCTTCCAACAAGGAATTGAAAATTGCGGCAGCCTTTGTCATTGTATCATGTCTTCTCAAGGCAGAAATCAGAAGGGGTTAAGTGTTCATGCTCAAATTTGATCAGAAAAACGTTGCCTGGTTTGTGCTGCCAGTCTTAGTGCAGGTAGATACAAATCATTTAACAATTTACCACCTGGCTCGATGACTTCACTCTTCAATGCCATATGGTTGTTCCACTTTAGTGTAGTCTCTGATAGTGTAGCTTATTTTCTTAGTATGTTTTGGTTACTATAGTGCATTTGTGACAGTTCTTTTTGATGAATCCCATTGGCCTATTTTGCCCATCCATGGATATAAATAAAATTATCTTATCTTCGTATGTGCACATAAGTAATTACACATTTGTTGATCTTTGTACTGGTCAGGGCCTAAATTAACCGCTTGCAATTGACAAATTTGGACTGTTTGACAAAGCATTCTGGTGGGGATGGGTTTATACCATGAACTTGAATGAATTTGGTCAATTCTGCATCCAAATTGCTGATTTTTGAACGTTTATACCATGAACTTGAATGAATTTGTTCAAGTCTGCATCCAAATTGCTGACTTTTGAACTTTATCCTTGAAATTTGACAAATCCTATGACACAAAATAGAATTATCTATGATGTATTTGTTAGCTTTACATGCTTTTTAGGTACACAACTCCCTAGCCAGTCACTGAAACGTTTTGGTACAACAATAAATTATGCTATGCACCACAAATGATGCTTTTTTTTGTTGTCTTTCTTTGTAGAGTTTGTTATTTGTGAGCTATGATGCATGCTACATGTTATATTAACAGCTTGCTTTCTTGTTGATATGCCTGTAGTGCTCAAAGCCCACTAAATTTTGGGCAAAGTTCTTGCTTCATCTTGAAAAATAAAGAAAAAACACACCTGTCTTTGGCTTAACAGGTACAAGTTCCTTTTAGTTTAATTTCCGACACAGTTTGAAGACTACTAACTTTCAAGAACATTAAAATATGAGAATCTATGCAGCTTTTGACAAGAAACCATGTTTTACAGGTGTTGAGCTGTCCTATAATCTTCTTATATGCTTTATGTTGGGGCATCTAAAATTTTAATTGCAAGAAGATCTAAAGAAAGTCTACACTCCATATATTGTTCTATTTAGTCATCAAAAGACTACCATATACAGCAAAATAATTACAAAGAAAGTCTTGTAATTAGGCAATCAACAAATCTTCATGTCTATTTCTTCAATTAAAACAGAGGTGTTCGCATCTACTTCTAATCTCTTTCTGATAAATCTATTACACCGGGGACTAGACCCTTTGCGGCCCTTGTTAAATTAGAGTTTTTCGCTTATTTAGGTGTTGTTTTTGCTTGCTCCTGAGTTCTTTTCAATGATATTTGAGTAAGATCTGACATTGGAAATCAGGTTTCTAGCCTAGCTGCTTCTTGGGTGGTGAAGGTACTCAGATCACATTTACATGAATATGAGAGTTGGATAAGGTAGCCTCCCTCCACAAGTGTGGACATTGTGTGTTATGTATTTAACGAACCTTCCATGAAGCAGTACGCTCAGGGCTGGAAATATCCCTCATCATAATCTTCAACCTTCTTCTCAACCATCATTAATTTGAATTGATCTGCAATCTTCTTCTCAGCAATCACTAATTTGGATATAGCTCCTAGAGCTCCTTTAAGTGTAGGAAACAATCCCGTTTGTGAGCAATTGAATTGTCTACAAATCATTTGGACCAGGCTAGTTGTGAAAATAGAACATTCTTTTTATTAGTCTTTGAAATCAGAAAAAAGAGAAGAATCACATTAAATATGGAGACTTTATGGTTGCTGGCACAGGGTGGAGTCTCAAGCTTGTTTGTAGCATGTGACTTCCCAAGGTTCCACCAGTTTACCCATAGTACAAAACAGAGGCACCCTTTTTTTGAAATCAGCAAATCTGGGTTTTCCTCCATTTGGCTTAAAATTGAACAATTATAACTAAATCACAGTTTCTGGCCATGGAGGGTATGTAATCTTATCCTACTATGATCACTATCTAACTTAGATTACATGGCACCTAAGCCGATGATAGCTATGAGTACTATTGACAAGATTTATCTTTGTCCATTCTTTTGTGTATTTATCCAGTATTTTGCAGTTTTCTTTTCCTGTAACTACTCTTACTTTCTTTCTTTCTTATCCAGGTCATATCTTCTCCTGGTCTGAGGAAGTCCTACTTGAATGGCATAGTCGATAATGTTTGATTTAAATTATTGCCCAGTTTCTTGATCCCAAGGCGAAGCTACTTTTGGCTTGGTCTGATAAAATGTTGACATCCTGATCCACCTTCAGATCCAAAGATTTTAATCATTTCTAGACTTACCCAGATACAGATATGGCATTTTTAAACACCATTTTTTCATACCATAACACCATGCTGGCGATGTCATCAAGACAATCTATGACTATGACATAGGCACATAGCAGCTTCTCAACTATAGATGCTGATCTTCTTCATGCATAGGCGTGTAAATCTTGCTGAAATATAATTTACAAGCATAAGCATATTGTTCATGTAAGGGGGTTGGTTGCAGATGGGTCCAATAAAATTTTTGTAGAAACACATTTTGGTCTTCACTCTCAATATCTTTGGTCAAGGAAAAAATTGTATTACTCAAATAAAATTTAAAGCTATAACAGTTAAGAATATCTAGCCATACCTGTCAAGGGAATTGCGGTATGAGCAAAATATGAGTTCAAATCCCTGCATTGCGATGGACGCTTCCACGATAATACTGTATGTTGTAGTACCACAGTGTGGTTTGTTGAAAATTTGAAATACCACAATAATGTGGTCATGATGTCATACGAGTGGGGCCCATTTCAACCTCACATAACCAATTCTGAGATAGTATGGTTTGTTCTCATACCACTATAATATGGTTTGTTGAAATTTTACGATAATAGAGACATGATGGAGTATGGCTGGGGTTTTTTTTCAACCCCACATAACTAATTAAAAAAAATATCTGACTATATTTGTTATATTTTCTAGTGTGAGGTTTGGTAACACTTACAAATGAGGAACCTTGTTCATATTAAAATATCTGACTGTATATACCATAGCACAATTTTTTAACGGAGAACCTGAGTATTTGTTTTAATCATCTCTTCTTAAAATCTGATTTAAATATGTAGCTGTTGTGGTAGTGAGATAAACCCTTATATTTTGTCTTCGATCATTGTCTTTAGTGGTAACCTTAAATTGTATTCTGATTCTTTTCTTATCTAATTCAATGAAAAAAATCTGGTAAAATCCTCAAAGTTTTGGCCAGTTTACTGGTCCAACTTGCCTCTATAGACATCAGTTAGATCAATTGCAGATATTTGTAACCACTTTTCCTTGTTTGTGGTTTATTGTATTAGTAGTATGTATCTTTTTGCTGTGCATTGGTATTGTAAGAGATGTGTGGTTTATGGCCCCATTACCTATCAAATCCTCCGCCAAGAGAGTGGCAGGATTAGAACCACAAGCCCTTGATCTTGTTTATGTAAAATTCCTTTTTTTTTTTGAGTAATACTTCTTATACACATCCACTATGGGGATTGAACCCGGGTCACATCACCAATAATGCAAGTGGCGTCCTTGCCGGTAGACCACACTCACGGGGATATAAAATTCTTCATTTTATTGATATCAGATTGCAATGCTGGTATAATAGTTTTTTTGCTCTGTAGTTGCATCATTGTAATTTATCCAAACCTAAGATGATATATTGATAAATGTAAATTTTGTTCATGCTGATTGTCTATCTTTAGAGTAGTGAAACTAACTACATTCTGATGCAATGCAGGGTGCCCAGATTCAGTCATGTCTGAAATTGAGAAGGCCTAACAGGCAAACAACAATAAAAGAAAGATTGCAAAATGGCAGGTGGTCATGAAACTGAAAGCAATGCCATGAGGAAGTCATCCAGACTAAAAAATGAAGGAAACTCTCTGGACTCCACTCCCAAGCCAAAGGACTACCTGTACCAACCACTGGGATCCATAAACAAACCGGAAACAGTCGAATTAGTAGTCAAAGATGAGGCCCTGCCTTTTGGACGGTCAAACAACAATGACCATGCTCAGATCTCCTTTGACGATGGGTATCTAGATGTCCAACATGATCTTAAGGTTACCCAAATCAGCATTCCTGAGGTCTGCTTCTCAAATTTCATAAAATATTCTTGTGATCAATTGCTTTCTTAATTTTGAATGGTAACATTACATTCCCACAAAATTTGGATGGAATATTTTGAAAATCTGAAACTGACAATCTCTGATCTGAAAATCTGAAATTTCTGATATTTTTTCTTTTTATGTTAACTATCTTTTAAGACAAAACCAGAAAATGAAATCAAAATATATCACAATAAAATAGCTTTCAGATCTAATATATCACAATAGCTTTTAAAAAAAAGCAAAAGGGAAAAGTGGAAGCGCCCCCTTTCTTGTTGGCTGACCTCAAAAACCGCGCAGGGCACATTTGCCAAGAAACGTGCAATAAATGAATACGGCTGCACAGGGTTTAAGGCGGATTTATGTTTAAAAAGGGATAAAGTACACTCTGCAAAGATTTTAAAAGTCCCATCCCACAGATTTTATGCATGGCCACCCTGAGAAAATAGAGCGACGTCCACCAACTTCGTGCGGATAATTAAAGTCGGACACTCGCCATTAAGATACGCCCAGGCCGAGCTCAGCACTATAAAATCAGCTGTTGCAGAGAATTTACCAGGCGAAATTCAAAGTCCTTCGAGTTCCGGTAAAAGGTAAATTCAAAATTTACACATACAGAGCAGCAGCTTGAATTGCAATTTGCGCCATGGAGAAGAAGGGAGCCGGTGAGCGAAGTGCCACAGCCGGACAGACAGCTTCGAGAGCACCCGAAAGCGCACGAGACATGCAGAGAAAAGATAAGGGTAAAGCGCGGTCGTCTGAGGCAAAATCTAGAAAGAGAGCTCAGCCGGAACAGCCAAAGCAACCTCCCCCGCCACCCCTCGACAACTGGAATAGGCTTCGGGATGGACACTATTCACAGAACCTGAACGACTTGCGGAATACCATCAGAGCGTGTAAGGACAGAGTCCCCAAATCTCACCCACTCGCTACAGCATACCGGTCGCGCCTGTGCTGGTTTCTATGCAGTCAGGTGCACCATTGCCCCGAATTAGTAGCAGTGGTGGCAGAATATTACAATCCGGATACCAGGCAAGTCTGTGATTATAGGGGCGCGCCCCTATTTCCCATTGATTCGGAGACTATTGAGGCAGCTTTCGCGCCAGGTCATCCACTAGATGGAAAGTGTGTGGTCAGAAAGGTTAACCTCAAGCAGCAGGCAAGCAGGTTCACGGACACTCAACTAATGTGGCAGTTTCTGCAGACCGAGTTGCATAGGCCACCTCCACTCGGGCAATGGTCGCAGAACCCTCAGCCCTTAGCAGCTTTCGAAAGCCCTCATATTTACACCATGCTAGCCTGGGTTCTAGGTTGCGGGTCGGACTCATTGGTCCACCCCTACCAAATTGCTATCGCCGAGCGCCTCCAGCATGAGGAATTTTTCGACTGGGCTGATTATTTGGCCCGCGCACTTCATCTCGCCCTCTGTAATTTAAAGGAGAAAAAGTCGGGCACTTTCAGGTTCTGTTCATTCTTAGCCTGGCTGTTTCTGTTCCACTTTCACGACAAGATGAAGTCAATTCCAGTGCAGCGCGGGGATGAGCATGGTGTGCCTCGTCCGGTGTCCGAGTGTTGTATAGAGAAGAATCTTATTATAGGTTTAACAAGTATTTTCTGAGCCGCGCCCTAAGTGTCGTCCAAGGCGGTTGCTCGCGGGTCCCGCGCATGATGAATGAGCACTTCATCACCGGGGAGATACCTTTCGGGGACACTTTCCGGCTGACGCAGGGTTTGGTGCTTAGAGTTTTCGGGTTCACAGGCAAGCCCTTTCTGCTACCCTACTACCCCTCAGAATACCTGTTTGCGCTCGAGGCAGCGCGCCAGATGGATTACACTGACGAAAAATATGGCCAGGGTAAGAAGAAGGGGCATATATTCAATTACCCAATCCAATGGGGAGAGGTTGAAATCGGCATCAATGGACAACATCAGTTTTTCACCGCCGTACTTTCAAGTTTCGGGCTGATTCAGCTGTCGCAGTGGTGGAAATATGATCCCCTGGACATTATCAGAAAATTTAAGGGTGTCCAGGAGTTCCATGTATGCCCTAGAGAAGATATAGTGGCCGGGCGCAACAACCCCGAAGGGCGAGACCTGGAATGGCATATAGAGGATATGCAATCATTTTTGCCATGGCATGACTTCTATGAGATAGAGGCGGAGTATGATCCCGGCAGAAATGCGGACCATGGGGCGGAAGCTCATAACTTCAAAAAATGGCAAAGGAAGCTGAGAAAGAAAGGGTGGACAGCTGGCAAGATATCGGAATGGTGGATAATGCGCTGTCGGACGAGGAAAGAAAAATCAAGCAAGGACCTAGACAACGACAAACAGTTCTCCACGCTTTACGAGGCACACCATGCCACGTGGCGGCCCATCATTTTCCGGGACATCGTGCCCAAAAGCATTCAACGGCTATATAAGGGCCAGGACCCGCCTCAACGACCACTTGCATTAGGAGAAGGGTCAAGGAGTGGCGTGGAGAAAGGTCAGGAAAAAGAGAAAAGTCAATCGACAGCGCCAATGGTACGGCCAACTCCCGAAAAGCGACCGGCTGAAAGGACTCCACCACAGAAAGGCCCATCTAAAAGTGCAACAGCTGCCGCTGTCTTGCAAGCTCCTACTCAAGAGCCCCCAAAGAAAAAGCCAAAGATATCTTTCGTTCAGAAGGGGGCCCCTTCAAGTGCCACTCGAGAGGAGGAAGTTCCTCTTCAAAGAAAGAAGAGAACGGAGAAGCCTAAGGAGGCAAGGGCTACGCCTGCGAAGGAAGCCACACCGTAGAAGGCTACGCCCTCTGAAATTATCAGCTTGCAGGAAAACACCCCTTCGCACGGTGAGGACGCAGAACAGTGGGCGACCCAGATCATTTCCTCTCCAGCCTCCACCGGGCTCGCAGGTACGCATTCTTCTATCCTAGAAACTATTAAGTCCCGAGCTGCTGCACCCTCATCTTCTGCTGCTGGACCTGTCCCCGCGGCCATTTCTTTGGCTAGCGGAACAACAACCGCCCATTCCAGTGTCGCTGCAGCTCTCCTCCCAGAAGACCAGCCCTCCGTCGAAATCCAGTCTCGTCACCCAGCCTTTGTCCGTTCTCCTGAAACCCTAACCCAGGACCGGTCAGTCGCCGCTGCCCCCGAATCCGCGCAATCCCCACAACCCTCACCCGTAGCCGACCACCTGGTCGAAACCCTAGTCCAAACTCCAGAGTGCCCGCCCCTAGAAGAGCCCGCGTCCCAACGACCCATTTCTCCTCGCCCGTCTGTCGAGAGGCATACGTCCTGGGGTTATAGCGGCATGGACCTAATCAGAATCATGGACGAGCAGCCCCTGATGACTCAGGGCGGTCATGGCTGCAACAAGTGGATGAAGAGCTTGAGGAAGAGGAAGGGTGAAGAGCTCGCTCAGGTCGAGAAGCGCTTCAGGATTGACCCGGATAAAATGATTGCCTATAAGGAAAAACGGGTCCCGAAGGTGCAGAAGCCGAAGAAGGATATGACCGATGATGACTACAAGTACATTCCGAAGGAGAAGAACATCAGTAACCTCAACTGGGAGAACACGGCAGTTGGAATCCGGGAAAAGGCTGACTCAATGCTTGCAAATCATTACCAACTGCAGGGCCAATACTACGAGCTAGAAAATGAAAAATCCGAGCTGGAGGGAGAAATGGCAAAGTTGAGGGCCAAGGTGAACGACACTGAAGACCAGTGCCAGCAGCTGCGGCAAAGTTAGAAGCAGCAGAAAAGGAAAAGGAGGAAATACAGGCCCAAAACGTCAAACTTCAAGGCCTGTTACAGCAGACGCAACAGCAGTTGGAAGAACATGCCTCCAAAGTAAAAACGTTCACCAAAGAAGGGGTAAAGGAAATGAGGCTCCGGCTTTTGAAGAACTTTAGGCCCCGGGCTTCTAGGTCATTGTTCGTCCTTGCTTTTGTGGCGAAGATTCAAGATATATCTGCCCTGGGAAAGCCAGTGGTAGAGGAGGCCGAACGCCAGACAGAGGGCTGGCTCGATTTAGCGCTCAAGGCTGGGACCCTTGAGCGTCGCGGTCTCCAAATTTCCCCAACAGATCCTCTCGCTCATGATTGGGCATCCGCAAGGGCAACCTTGCATTTTTACTTTGAAAAAATAGAAAAGATTCGTAAGGCCAGGTCTATCTTGGATATGTTAGAAAAGGAAAAGGACTTTTGCCTGGCTTCCTTCAAAACACTACAGTCACATGGGTTCCCTAGCTTCTTTGATGCTAACGGGAACGTCCTCACAGAGGAGCTGCAGCCGGAATGGGATGCCTTTGAGGCTAATACAACAGATATTGATGCATGGGTTGATCCAATCCAGGAGGCTCAGGTGACGCAGCTCTCGGCCAGGTTCTGTCAGATTCGCTCCTGCTTCACCGCTTTGGGCTTGAAGGTTGAGCAAATTGATACGCTCCAAATTGAAATGTTCAGGTGCCTTGTGGAGGACATTAGCACTTTCAAGCCAATCCCTGAAGAGGCCTGGATTCAGGTCCAGTCTGCGTTCGATGAGATTCAGGAACGCCTCGCCACGGCCGAGCAGGAGCAGGATGGAGAAGAAGTACAGGGAGACCAATCTGAAGGAGGAGAAGAGAAGGAAGAAGGCACAGAAGAGGAGCGCGCCGAGGAGAGCGCAGAAGAAGTCCTGCCAGGGCAAGGCCAGCAGCCAAATCAAGCAGGGATCGGGGGTGACTCCGTGGCCCAATGAATGAAGGCCTGGGTCCTGGCATCGAGGCGAGCTCGATACCCCGCGAGCCGCCAAGAATGTTGCCATTTTTCAAGGGGTGCATAATTTTATTTCTTTTCTGAAAAATCAGTTATCTCCCAGATTCGTCCCTAAATCGCAGCAGCTGGGCGGCAATCCGAAGTGAATCTTCCGGTTTAGGGCGCTTCAGAGTGAATCTGGGAGGGTTTGAAAATTGTTGTTTGTTGTTGGTTTGTCTAAGTGTGATCCGCCCCAAAGCGCTGCAGTTTGGAGCGCATTGGGGCAATTTCGCCGGCCTTGGGCGCATTAGAGCGTTTCCGGACAGTTGGGAGAAAGGGGGTAAAAGGCCGCCATGATAAATTTTGCTAAGTATGATTTTGCCCCAAAGCGCTCTAGTTTTGAGCGCTCCAGGGCTAGTCTCCCTGTCCTGGGCGCTCTAGAGCACCTTTTCGGCCGAATTGAAAAGAGGTTTGAAAATTGTTGTTTTTTTTGTTAAGTCTAGTTTTGTGCCCCAGAGCGCTGCAGGTTTGAGCGCTCCAGGGCATCTTCCTATTTTTGTCGCGCTTTGGAGCAATTTTGAGACTGCCCAGGAGGAAGCAAAGAGGCCCAAAAAAATCCTAAGTGTAAAATTCGCCCCAAAGCGCTCTAGTTTTGAGCGCTCCAGGGCAAAAATCCGAAGGTTGAGCGCTTTGGGGTTATTTTCGGCACTTAGTAAAAAAGATGAAGAGGGCCAGTTTTTGGTTAAGGACTAAAATGCGCTCTAAAGCGCTGTCGTCTGGCAGCGCTAGAGGGCAAATCACTCTCCCTGGAGCGCTTCAGGGCATCTTTTCCTTGTCCAGTTTTGGGGCAGCCAGCCAGCTCCAAGGTGGTTGCAGCAGTGTTTCGTTTTCAGCATTTTTGATGTGTTTCCCTGCCCGTTTTTGCCGGCTAAGCAGCTGACGTCTCCGGAGGTCAAAGTCAAGTTTTTCGGACAAGGGCTCATCCAAGTACAGCCAAGGCCATACTTCAGCAGCGAAGTGGGTGACCATTGAAGACGAACAGTAGCAGGCATTTGAGGCAAAGTACCGCTACACCCACCGCGTTGATGAGCCGTCTCCTCCCAGCTACCCAAACTGTCAGAGGCCATACCGGAATCAAGGAAAAGCATACTACGGATGCAGATACGGCCGACAAGGATCAAACCTGGCCGCTTTTTGCAGCTTTTGCAGACTTGGGTATCTGTGCCTACATTGTAATCTGGGGGGAAATTCTGCTATAAATAGCAGCTCATTCTATTGTAAAAGGGGGGGAACATATTGCTAAAGAAAGCTGCTGTAGCTAAGACCGTTTGCTTCAATACAATCCATACTTTGGCTCCAATTGTGTCTCTTTCTTTTATGCTGCCTTATTCGTGTCATTTCTGCATTTACTCATTTATTTTTCTGATTGCTGTCATTCTGAACTCTGGATCGCAGCATTGGCAATTATCTGAGCCTGGAATGCATGTTTAAGGATACATAGGGAAGAATTTCATAGCTGGTTTCTGTTACATGTATTGTTTTGATTGCTGTTGGTTTAGTTGCTAGTTAGTGACTGTGTTGCTTGTTCTTTCCCAAACGCTGAATACCACCGTTTCTATCCCTTATCTCTTTTATTTCTTTCTAGTTCTCTTATCTTAAAACTGAAAAGTTACATAGGAAGCCGGCCTTCTCCGGAGATTGGCCCGGAAGGCATTCCTTCCTTCCGGCCTTTCAAGCTGTTGGGCGAATCGAGGGCGCAACGACAACAAATCCTTTCCTCATGGCAGATTTTTAACCAACAGTACCCCTTTTTTTTAATTATAAAACTAAAAAATGGAAACAACATGCATCATGGCAAAATAGCTTTCGGATCCATAACTAAAAAGAAAAAAATACTTGAACTTATAATAAAATAAAAACAAGCCTCAAGTCTCAATGGGATTATAAAACTAAAAAATGGAAACAACATGCATCATGGCAAAATAGCTTTCAGATCCATAGCTAAAAAGAAAAAAATACTTGAACTTGTAATAAAATAAAAACAAGCCTCAAGTCTCAATGGGCAGTAGGGCATTACCCTTTCTGAAGCAAATTAGTCTTTTACAGATGACTTGTAGAACAAAGCCTCCAAAAGACACCTTCCTTCCCTATCAACTATTTCTTATTTAGAACTATTTCCACTTCAGATCTCTTTGGTCTATGCATGTGGGAATATTACTTTGTAATAACAAAACCAAGTGAGTCCCCATACATCCATAAATAGTTTCTTAAAATTAAATTTCTAATGGAACTATTTAAATGGTGGGTTGTGGGACCGGCCAATAATATGAAATAGAAATAAAAAACAATTAGAAGGTTCATGACACCTAAAGGCTGAATGGGTATCAATGGAAAATTTAGTTATGAAAAAGGTTACAGTCACCTTTATCCACTTGTTCAGTAACCTTATCCAGCCCATCTTTAAATTTTTTTGATGCTTTAATTTGCTGAGGCATCCATGTACCTTCACAACATGGTGACAACATAAGTCCTTAGTGATCAAGATTGAAGGCCAATCAAATCGGACAAGTTCGAGTGGAATACAAAAGGTGATTGGAGGAGAATTTGAAAAGGAAAGGCCATGACTTTTGACCTTCCTTTCCCCACTTTCTTTTCCCCTTGCTGGAAAAGAATAAATTGGGGATGTTGCTAAATTTTCTAGCCATTTGCAAGGCAGGAACTTTTGGGATTAATCTGTAGTTGTATGAGCTTTTGTTTACTCTCCTCTTTTTCTCCAGGAGAGACTTTCTTCAGCTTATGCACATTGTATTTCCACTCCTTTCAAGAACTTTGGGAGTCTTCAATTGTATGAATTTTGTGTGCCCTCCTTTTTCGTATCCTGGACTTTGTTCAACCTTCATTGTATTCCTATTACTCTTCATTGATATAAGGGGCAATAACACTTTTGGGGGTTTTCCTCCCCTAGAGGGTTTTTGCCACATAAGTACATATGTTCCGATTGTTTTATTGCAATTAATTTCCTTGCCAGTCAATGTTTAATTTGCTGCCTTGTTTCTAAGCAAATTGTTTGCTTTATCTTCCATAATTTCAATCCGTTAAGCAATGCATACTAAGTTATTTCAATTTTATCGGGAAAAGGTCTGTGCAAGTATCGGAGCAAGTTTTCCAAGTACAAATGCTTCCATTGTATACCAAATATTTCAGGATGTCATTATTATACCAGACTTTCTACTTAGGCGATGGAGAACTATGGTTTTGGCTGCATATCACTTCTTTGGAATCTGAAGGTGATGGTTGATATTCTGTTCACACCTTGTTGGTCCATGTGCCTCACTTCATTGTTACATCCACTTTTGTCCATGTTTGAAGGATCGACATGTGGCATGCGCATTGGGTGCAGTTTTACCACTTAATGTGAGGCATTTATTATTGTGCTAATATCAAGTTTTTCTATTTAGTTTGCATTCAAATTGAATTGCGTCTGTCCAAGTTGTTAACTGGAGTAAATATCAGTATATTTGAATGAGCTTTTGGGGACCACAAACCTTTCATTGGGTTGGTGTGATGAGGATTAAAGGCTGATCATGTACAACAAATTCTATTTTCAGATTTGAAGAGAGTGGAATATGAAAGTTCATTGGAGAAGGGAGTAAAGAGGAAAGGGCATGACTTTTGAACTTCCATGCCCCCACTTTCTTTCCTCCTTGCTGGAAAAGCATCAATTGGGGATGTTGCTAGATTTTTAAGCCATTGGCAAGGCAGGAACTTTTGGCATTAATTTGGAGTTGTATGAGCTTTTGTTTGGTCTCCTCTTTTTCCTCTATTAGTTCCAGGACCATGAATTCTAGAAGAGTCTTGAGGGGTCAAACTCCCTACCCTCCCAAGATTATCCAGCTAGGCTCCCTTAGTCTTATCTAGTCTCCTGGGAGCATCATTAGATCATGTGTTGGCCCTTTTGGATAGCTGGTGACGACGACTGTTCTTCTACTTTACATCCTACCATAGATTAGTGTTGGGGCCTTGGATCCACTGGAGCTGCTTTCTATCTCTTTTTTAGCTTGACTGCTGACTCTTTATTCATCATTATTTTTAGCATGTTAGGGTTTATCCATTTTTGTATTCAATCCTTGAGGCTGTAATTTAGTGCCATATAGTTGTTTCACTTAAGTGAAGTTTACTTTTGTATCTTTACTCTGGTTTAGCTTATTTACATAGTAATTTTTGGTTACTACAATGCATTGTAACAACTCTTTTTGATGAGTCCCATTGGCCTACTTTGGCCATTTGTGGACATTAATAAAATTATCTTATCTTATCTAGGAGAGACTTTGGTTCAGTTCACTCTCATTGTATTCTATTGCTTTCAAGAATTTTGGGTGTTTTCAATCATGAGTTTTTTGTGCTCTCCTTTTATTTGGAAGGGACTTTGTTCAGCTACTGGACATTGTATTCCCTTTGCTTTTCATCAATATAAGAGGCAATAATACTTCTGTGGTTTTTCTTCCCCTAGAGGCTTTTCCCCATTTAAATACTTGTGTTCTTGTTGTTTTATTATAATTAATTTCTTTCCCAATCAATGTTTATTTTTCTGTGTTGTTTCTAAGCAATTTTCTGCCGTATCTTCCATAGTTTTAATCCACTAAGCAAAGCAGATTGTGTAGTTTCATTTTGTTGGTAGAAGATCTGTGCAAGTGAGCCAGTTGAGGGCTGCCATGGATCACTTATCATCATCAATCCAATGTAGTGGTTGGTCTGAGAATGTAACCTGATTTAGTTCAACTTTGCACTCAATGCAAAGTCTTGGGCATCAAATTATTTTATACATCAATCATTTCATCCAAAAGCATAAATAATTACAAATAGCAAATGATTTCATACACAGCTGTAACTAGAATGGAGTCTTTTCCCATTTTATATTCACCAGAAGTCAAGAGTGCATTTTTAAGAATCACAATAGTTAGACCATCCCAGGGAAAAGTTACGAAAAAGAAAACAACCAACTACATGGGGAAGTCAAAAGTAGTCACTCTCTGCATTTCAATATAAAGAGACAAACTGGTTGCAATTGTCAACTGTTACAAATAAATAAAAATAAATATTTAGAGGCCAAACTAAAACATCGAAGAAATTGTTGAACTTTATTGCATAAGGCAATTCTTGGGAAAATATATAAGAGTTGGGCAAGGTAATTCCATCATATAAAGGAGAGAAAGGAAGTACTATGTCTGAGGAGTTGTTAATGCATCTTTTAGACATCACCCCAATCAAGGTCCTGTGCAGCTGGAATTATAATGAGTCTCTTATTTACCCAACTTTACTTCCCACCTCCTTTAAAAGTCGTAAAAATATTGCAAGAAAACCTGAGTACTTTATTCATAGAAGAAAATAAGAAGGATGAAACTCTTGATAAAAGCAATAATCTAATTAGCTTTGTTTTTAGTGTATGTAATGATCCAAGATTCAGGATCAGCCTATTTCAATTAAATTGGTCTGAAAGTCCAATATGGCAAATACTTTAATACATCACCATCTAAGCTAAAAGAGTTGCACTAGTTATCCAGTAAAAATAAACTGAAACACCATTGTTGCTAAATTTACGTTAAATCAAAATAATAAAACATCCATGGATACATCAGTTTTGGAAAATGCAATACCTCATTGAAATTATAATTAAGGTAAAATAAAAAAGATGCATAAGCTTTGATTGCAAGAAACTAGGATCCATAAGGACAGGACCTCAAGAATATGGGACATTATTACAATCCCATGGTGAATATTTATTCTACTCAGTTAAAGGAAGGTGAGAAAATGAGTAAGATTTTAATAAATCTCATCACTGTCTATGATGAACTGTATTATTATTAAATACCAATGACAATCTACGTAAGACTCAAGTCCTTAACCCTTATTGACTGGGAAATATAGAATAATAAAGTAACTATGCCAAATAATCATCATAGATTTTATGAGTAGCTGTAAAGTAACTGTGACTGGGAAATATAGAAAATTAAAGTAACTGTGCCAAATAGTCATCATAGTAGCTGTGAAGTAGTCTGCATTTATGAGTTTAACATTTAAGCACTACTATAATATTATTTTTTTGTTTTTTTGTTTCGATATTAATGGATTTTAATCACCAAAGGTCAAATGTTTTTGAAGTTAAGAGGAAATGATTTCTTTGAGGGTTATATTTTGGTTCCATTTATTTTTATTTATTCAACTGCCAAAAACATAGATTTGTGCCTACATTCCATATCTGATATGTGCTTATTATTTTTTCTAAGTTCAGAAACAAGGCTTGAGGAAGTTGCTAGCTTATTTTGGGCCTGGTTTCTTGGTTGCAATTGCTTATGTGGATCCTGGGAACTGTGAGTATATATTCTAGTTACATTTATTGTGTTTGGAACTGATTATTTTCAATGTTTGTTGAAGACAAGTGAAGCATTTTTTTTTTTCTTTGTGCTTTCCTTACAGTTGAAAGTGATCTTCAAGCGGGCGCTCTCTATAAGTATGAGGTAATTTTTTTCATATTTTTATAGACAAGATGCAGTTTTTGGTTTTAACCAAGTAATATATGACATGGAATAACTAAAGAGATGTTGAATGCTTGATTTGAAAGTAATCAATAATGTTTAGTGCATGTGTTGGATAACACAAGGAGGTTATTGATGTAAGACATCATGACATAGTCTGATGTTACATGTAGTTCTCATTTATATATGAAATCATAGAGAATTACAGGAATAGAAATGGGAGTGCATAAAAACAGGCATATGAAGTCCAGCGGGAATCTGCAGCTGCAAATGCTGCTATTGTTTTTCAAAATTTTGATAGAAACTCCACCAATATATCTAACTGGGAAAACTTGTAGTTGACATTAAGATGTCTGTTGGTGACAATTTGATTTGAAATGTTTAAAGAACACCCAAATTTTATTGATGTTTATTTTATGTGCATTAGGTAAAACAAATGAACAAATAGGAAATTCTGAATACTCACAAGATGACATTGTGTGTTGCACCTTCGACCTACTTGTAGGCATGTTTATTGCTAAGAAACTTTGTTTATTTGTTTTGAGGTTCTGGCTGTCACTATTTAGATTGTTACTATTGGAAGCAAAATATCCTGGTTGTTTGTTGGTAGGCTGGCTTATTTTTTGATAAGGGATTTGCTGACATTTGTCATTTTTATATCTTATTCACCCTTTATTAATATAAAAAACAAGATACTCTTTCATTTGTTTGCCATTTGGCTGAGAGAGATCAACAAGACCCAATTTATCCTGAGCTTTGTCAAAGGTTCAAAATCCAAGGAGGTACAACATTTTAAACAATATATACAAGTAAAAAGTTCCCTTGTTACCGCAATGGGTTTTATATATAACTAGCATGACCTGTCTAGGCCAATACATAAAAATTAAGTTTTCCTTTTTGACCTGTCATCTACCAGTTAGTCCTGACTCTCAACTATCACAAACATAAAAAATCTGATCTTATATATATGACTTCGTTAACCTTTATTTCTATATCTATATACAACCATGTGTTAAAAGATATGTTTACCATCTATTAGGGTGAGAATGATGTGTTAGTAATTACATACTTAACATGCACTTCTTGATAGTTGGTACCTTCAACAGAAAGAAAACACAATAATTTCATGATAACTACATATGTTGTATTAATACTGTTAAACTTATGCCAAGTGCAAGGCCATCATTCCACCTTGTAAATTGTACATTGAGCTTAATTGCATTGAAGTGCTTAAAAGGCATATGTCTATTTGTAAAGCCAATATCTTAAAATTGAATAGTTTTTCATTGTTGTTTGTGGCATGGTTAGCACTCTTACAATTTAATCACAGAGCTATTGGAAACTTGTGAAATTTTTATGGAATTTATTTCAACATATAAGATTGGTAGGAAAGCTGAGGTAGATGCATATTTCCACCTGTGCCTGCCAATATATAAAAGAATTGATGAATGTAGTGAGGTATCAGATCCTATTCATACACAAGTTGTCAGATTCGTGTTTTGAACAGAGTGGAGAGGGAAAATTTCCAATCTTAGCTAGTATATTTTTTTGAAGTAGTTTACCCCCAGAAATTGAAAATGAATTCCCGTTAACATCTGCTAATGACTAAAGTAGTTTGATATATCTCAGGAAAACTACTTGTTACAATAATGTGATAGGGACAGGAACCCTAGGATTAGACAAACTTGACATCAAATACACAAACTATGGAAAGCTAAAACAAAAATTAAAAAAGAATAGATGAACAAATTCAAGATGGCTAGAAACCTTGTACATGTGGGTCAAGAACAAGTGTAAATGAACATGTGGGCATAGCTAATTGAAAAGATCGTTGGAATCGTTAGTGTATTGCTAGACAAATTGATCTCTACACTAGTGTAGTTGTTGGAAACATGTGTATTAATCCTCATAATGGAGTGGGTAGAAATGAGCACAAACCAACGTCACAAATTTTGCCCAAGGGGGTATTGGTTCTCTTTCATCTGTGAGCCTACTGCTGGTTGCCTCCCTTCAACAGGCAATAGACTTTGATATTTGCAAGGCCACGAAAGCGATCCTATCAATATCAGAAAAGCGATTGGTAGAAATATATGCCTCTAGCTATTGAAGCTAGGTGTTCAAATATTTGGCATTTGTCTGACCTAAGAAGATTGGAATGTCGTTGTTGCTTTGCACCTTGAGTGGGCTATCTTTGGCATTTGTTTGGCTTGAGAAGACTAGAATGTCCATGTTGGTTTACGCCTTGTGCAGGCTATGGCTTTGGAAAGGTACAAGGTTGGTAGTTGGGGATGGAGCTCCCATGTTTATCATGAGATCTTGAAACTACTCGAGAAGTGCATTCCTTTGTTCTTCTAAGGCATCTTAAGTGAGCTTCTTGACACCCGATATCTCTGTCTCTGTTGGCAATGATTTTTCCTAACATTCCTCTATGAATGTGGTTGTTCTTCAGGGTACATGGACACTGAACCTAGTGTGATGCCTTTCTTCTTACAATACGAACGTGTATGAGTGGACATCTAGCAATGAAGTGTACCGGGGGCTCTGTTCTTCATAAGAACTGCTGTAGAGAAGATAAAATAAGATGAAATAAATCAAATAAATGTGAAACAACTCTACCACCACTTGATCCACATTGCGGGGCCTAGGATGTGGTGGTGTGAAGGACAACTCCCTGAACTTGCTTGTGGTGCTAGGTGAGTTATGTTTTAGAGTAGTGCAAAAGAACATGGCACAACGAAATCTTTTTCATAAGAATGCAACTTTATTTATAGATAATACAAATTTAAATACATTGCAGATTACAAGGCCCACATAGCCATCTTGAAAATAGTACAAATGCTTAGTACATGGTGTTCATGTTGCGAAAGGGCACAAGTCCCTTTGTTCCTGTAGTGGAACAAAAACTTAGGCATTGCAGAAATAGTGTGGGTTGGTAGGGTGAGAAATATGAGAAGAAAAACTTAGTAGAACCTCAAAGGAAGAATAGAAAATGGAAATCAAGATGACGAAGGAGAGGGGGAAACAAAGAAGCCAAAGAAAAACTAGCAAAAGTAGCCTAAGAGAATCTTAAGCTATATACAAATGTAGAGTAGTTACAAAGCAATTGGGAGATGAAATGATTCAACTTCCCATCTGATCAAGAAGCAATTTCAATGGCAGTTATAGAATTGTCCACTCTACTTCCATTGTAGTTGGTGCCAGTCCGTGAATTGCCAAGTGGCAAGATTGGATGATTGCAAATGTGTCTATGATGCTTGATGTTGAGAAGATGCCTTATGTGCATTTTAAAATTCGATAGTGACACGTGGTGTTGGCTCTGCAGGTTTGTCTATCTATATGCATATGTGACATAGGCATTGGCACTAAGTCAAGGTTGGTTCCATAGTGGTCATGACACCACAGGTCGGGTAGGCACCATCAAGAAGTCTGACATTGCAGGAAGAAATGGCGTTTGCCTGTCTAGTTAGATGTTCAGATGGGCACCAAGGCCTACAAGTTGAAAGTATTGTGGCTTTGCTCCGATCATTCAATGTAGTGAACTAACATTTCATGCAAGTTATTTGGATCACAAGAGTAATGGAAGGCAAAAAAATACTATTGGGAGATGAAACAATTCAGCTTCCCATCATCAAGAAGCAATTTCAATGGCAGTTATAAAATTGTCCTCTCTACTTCTATTGTAGTTGTAGTTGGTGCCAGTCCGTGAATTGCCAAGTGGCAAGATTGGATGATTGCAGATGTGTCTATGATGTTTGATGTTGGGAAGATGCCTTACGTGCATTTTAACATTTGATAGTGATATGTGGTGTTGGCTCTACAGGTTTGTCTATCTATATGCATATGTGCCATAGGCATTGGCACTAAGTCAAGGTTGGTGCCATAGTGGTCATGACACCACAGGTCGGGTAGGCACCATGAAGAAGTTTGACATTGCAGGAACAATGGGCGTTTGCTTGTCTAGTTAGAAGTTCAGATGGGCACCAAGGCCTATAAGTTGAAAGTATTGTGGCTTTGCTCAGATCATTCAATGTTGTGAACTAACGTTTCATGCTAGTTATTTGGATCACAAGAGCAACAAAAGGCAAAAACACACTAAAATTGCAGAGCTGTGTGTTATGGAAGAAGAAAAACAGCAATTAGAACTCAAAAATGACATGGATTTATAGGTAAGTAGGGATGATATAAGTGTTAGAATAGGAATTGTATTAATTCGAAAGTTTTGTGCATCGTAAATTTATGAGTATAAGAGGAATTTCTTCATTCATATGATATGTATCAATACAAAAAATGTAGAATAGTAAATAAAAGAGTCAATGAAGATGAAGTGGTTCATCTTCGAACAATTACTAGGAAGGTGGTATCACATTCAAACCATTGGAACAATTTTGGGCTGTATGTCAATATTGTGTGTATTCTCTTTGTTGTTCTTCCACTTGGAACATTTAGGTAGGGGTGGTAGTTTTTATCAGATTGGATCAACAATTTTTTTTTTTTAAATAATGTTTTAATTGAGGAGCTATGAACCTTGTTTTCAACATTTCACAACTATCATTTTCACTTCTCGCTTCACATTATATGTGCTGCTTGGAAAGTGAACGTGGGTCTCCCCCTTGAAACCTACATACTTTAATCACTTAAACTCATCTCTGAATATTTAGGGGTGGTGCTTTATTTTCCCCTCATTTTTTTCTTGTAATTATTATTACTACTTTTCTTTTTCTTTTTTCAATTGGTTATATGGGTTAAAGCGCGGGGCCCACTTGTATTATGTCATGACTGCATTATCACGGGATTCCAACAAATGGTAATATTATTCTTTGCTTTAGCAAGAGTGTACCTTGCAATGTGGGAATTTGAACTCAAGTCATGCTCATGTGATTGCTTTCCGTTTACCATTGATCCACTATATGTTGAATAGTTAGGGATGTTTGTTAGATAACTAACTTATTGGCATAAAAAATGGTTATCATTTATGTGTTCAAGTTGCTTGAAACAAAAAGGTTTTGCTTTAATTACTACTTTATTTGTTGTGTATATTAATAATATTAAGTCGAGAAAAATTCCATTTTTTCCCAATTTTTTTTTTGAAAGTCTAGATTTTCACAATGTAATTGAAAGGTGGCTCATAGGGCCCAGAGGCATTTCACGCTAAACATGAGTTCACAATATCATTGGAAAGCTTTTACCATGTACCTGGCAATTGTGTATGGTCTATTTAATGTCCGTAAGCTAAAACTACACTAATAAAGCATCAAATTAATTGTTTCCTGAATTGTAAAAATATATTGTTTGTTGTATATAATTGTTAGCACATTCATAGATCACATTAGGTATCCATTAAATAAATATAGGATTTTGATTTTAAAAATCATTTTTTTTTTGATAATATGTGGCCATTTTTGTGGTGATTTTCAACTCGCTACCATCACATAGCCATTTTGCAAAAGGCCAAATCGATGAAAGTAAAGCAAACTTTGAGGTAAACAAGCTTGAAGAAGTCCATAGTTGGAAGGAACCTAAGAAAAAAATTGATCAAGCAAAAGAATCAACACACCATTTTGCATCAAAGAGGTCAAATTTTCCTAAGTTTGAATCAATAGATCGGATTCGATCCATTGGAAGGAACATGAGGAGCAAATTGATCAAGCAAAAACATCAACACACCATTTTGCACCAAAGAATTCAAATTTTTCTAGGTTTGAATCAACAAATCGGATTTGATCCATTGTTATTGATTTGTGGTTTTGGCAGACAATTAAGTATGACGTCGGTACAACCAATCACATGATAAATCAGCAGTTTTATGCACAACAGGCAGGCCGATCTCTCCAAAGTCTCTGATCCATTCCAACATGATGTCAGTTTGGCCAATCAGAGGATGAATCAAAGGATCAAGCAGTTTCAAGGCTATGTGGTGTCCAAAGCGTCCGATTTGTTATTCTATGATGTCAACACAACCAATAAGAGATGAGGGAAGAAATTTGATTGAATTGTGAAGAGTTTTAAGGGATTATAACATTCTATCTGTCAAGATAAAGGCTCAGAATGCCCAATTCATTGCCAACAGCAATAGAAATAGTACACGAAGACATCGTAGAGTTCAAAAAGGGAATTTTGGAGGGAATTCACCTTTTGTTAGAATAAATTAAGGATTCAAGTATGATAAGCAAATCAACATATCAGGTTAGGTGTTGTGTTGATACTGCCAGTTATGTATCTTGCATTTTTAATGTAATTTTTACTGCATTTTTTAATGCATTTTTAATGTAATTTTTAATGCATTTTAATGTAATTTTTAATGCATTTTTTAATGCAAGTTTTTGTATTTGGGTGGGTAATTTTTCTTGGGGTATGAGCCTGGGTTTACCGTTTGGTCTATAAACCTGCAGTCTTTACTGTTTTTTATGGGTTTAAAAAAGAATTTTTTTTATCCCACATGTAATACATTATGGCTTCCCCACTAGAGTTAGGATTTTATAAAGAAGTGTTGTACTTCTTCTAAACACACACTCCGCTGGTGAGACCCATTGGTCGAAACACGTTCGGAGTTTTGATGTTGTATTACTTCTTCTTTTCGGAATAAAATTCAATTTCGTGTCTTTTGTTCCTTTCCTAACTCATGTTAATATTTTTTTCTATTTTCTAAAACGTATTTGTTGCCGGTATTATGCTCTTCACTTGTCGTGTAATGCGATCTGGTGAATAAAAAATCCTGCAGCACTAGGAGTATGCTCTTCACTTGCGCATCTGCGATCTGGTGAATCAGAAACTAGTGTACGTTTTTAGAGTACTGCTTCGCCATGTTTTTTTTTATTAACTAGCTTAGAAGTGAGTAGTTTAACACCTTTGATTACATGGACATCCCAGTTTGAGTCCAGATCAAGGGCATACAAGTTCTTGATGGATTTATTAATCACATTTCTCTTGCTTGGCATAGTCATCTCATAACTTTCCACAAACCATTGGGCGTGCCTTCACCTCAATTCCTCAATTCCTTGGCTGTTCTTCTTGCTGAACAGGAAATTCTGAAGGAAGTGTCAACTGCACAAAGTCAAAAATTAGCCGACCAACAATCTTGGGTACAGGTTGTTGCTGGAAAGAAGAACTCGCTCCCCATAGTTGAGTTAGCTGTCTAGACTAAATTTGAAGAAGAAAGGATCCGTAATGCGAAAACGCTCAATCTCAGGGTTCGTGGGGTGCCCAAACCTACTGATCCGTTTCAAGATGGAAATGCCTTCATTCACAACACTCTTGGGTTAACAGATGTTACTCTCGAGAGAGCGTGGTTCTCTCCCAACTCCACATTGGTCATACGCTTCAAAAATGTGGAAGAGCGTATGAAGGCGTCGAGGGCCAAACAAAAATTATTTACTCTTCAGAACAAGACTTACCTTGATGAGGACCTTACACGACTCCAGGTTGAAGATTTGAAGAAAGCCAGGGAACAAGTAGCCGCAGCTAGGAAAGTCAACAAATGGGCAGTTATTCGTAATTTGCTTGCAGTGATTAGGGACTCTCCCCCACCTGGGTGATTAGGCTGCTTTGGACTCATACCCCCACACTACTCGTCCTCCCCCCCGTCGTCGTCCCCCTGGTCTTTGCTCCATGAATATCTGGTATATGAGGAATGTAAATCTGCCCATTGAAGGTTGAAATATGCCATTCAGAATCCTTCCCAGCTCTATGCCATTTCTCACAAAGACTACAGGATGCTTCTTCGAAAGAAGAAGCGTCTCTTCCACTCTCGACATCGACTTGATCTTATCCACTCCCTTAAGCAGTCTCCTAAATCCTTCTGGTGCCTTATCCTTCCCCGTGATCGGATTGTTCATGGGATCAATCTTTCCACTTGGACCATTCATGCCTCTTCCCTCTATACCATCCCAAATCAGCCACCCACTACTGTTCCCTCCCCCCCCTCTTCGTGCCACCTCTTTTCTACTGGTCTTGTCAGGCAGGCTATCAGGAAACTTTGTACGAGCAAAGCAGCAGATTTGGATGGGTTACAGGCGCAATTTCTGAAACATGGTATTGACCCTCTTTCTACATTAAAACTACACTAAAGTAAAGCATCAAATTAATAGATTTGGATGGGTAGTACCATGTAAACATGGTATGGTTATAGGCGGACATTAATATTATTTCATTTCATTTCATTTTTTCGCACTCACACCATTTCTACCATTCACTTGCTGCAAGGCTATGAATACATAGTTTCCATCAGTTTCGACATCATTGACATGAAATATCATCCCGTTCAATGAGCATCAAATGACCTATCTGAAGGAGTCACGCAACGACGTCATAAAATATTATACATAATTTGCATGATGTCACGATGCAAAAATAGCAACAATAGAAGAGAATGCGATTACGTTGTGTAGTAAATTGTAAAAAATTGAGGCATTCCTAAAGCGTGCCACTAAACTTGAGGCCGTGGTGTGGGGCAAAAGTACACATGCAGTTGGCCTTTGATCATTTCGGGTGAAGGATCTGAACAAAGATCAGGTGGGACTGGTAGTCACATAACTTGTCTCAGATAGACCATAGGGAACCGATAAGGAAAAGAATATGAAGAAAGGTGTAACGCAACTCTAGGAGATAATCTGCAAACAAGAACGTCATGTTTTGGCTTTTTGTTAATTTCTAAATCATTTCCACGACATATTGAAATGAAATAAATGAAATGAAATATTATTAATGTCCGCAGTGGGTCAAAATAAGACCCAAGGGACTATAAGGACAATAATGACTACTAGCTAGCAGGCTAAAAAACCCAACAAAGAAAAGAACTAAGATAAATACAAGATGAAACCAGACAAATGGGCCAAAGATAAAGGGAAAAGAAAAGAAAAGTGAGAGTAGAGGGGGGCAGGGCTGCAGTCCAACAAAGAGGAGTGCACGCCAAGAAGAACGAAGAGAGAGGAGGGAGGAGGGAGGAGGGAGCAGCCCAGGAGGGGCAAGCTTCGAGAACCCCCCGGAAACTAATCTCTCCTAACAGTCGAGGCCAAAGTATTGGAGTTGAAGAAGTCCATGATATGTCTCTGCCCATTGCTAGTTCAGAACCCTGGAAAACTGTTGGTGCGCTGTCTAGTGACCTTGCTTCTGTTCGAACTGGATGATGTGGGGCGTTTCGATCGAAGTCACCTGGTCCATCGGAGTTGGTGAAGTATGTTGTGATGAGCCGATGATGAAGAGGGTGAGATCCATTTGGAGGACTTTTTTCGTCGTCGAAGTTGAGTAATCTCCCTAAGAAAGAGTGCGAGACAACGTTGGTCCGGGTATCTGAAGAAGGTAGAAACATATCGAGAGTTGTCCCTGAAAAGGCAATGAAACCTACCCTGGATCTCATAATAAATGGGACAACAAAAAATAAAGTGATGAAGGGTTTCAACTTCACCCATGGAGCAAAACAAGCAAATCCGCTCCGTTGGAAGATGGTGATCTGACTCAATCCGGAGTTGGTGAGAACACACCCTGAGTTGCCCAATAGTGATTTGAAGACTATGCATTGTGTGCTGAAAGTAGAAATATGGTGGAATCATCGCGAGCACAACATGACTTAGTGCTTCCAATTGTCATTTGAGCAATATCATCATTCTTGTAGTGGGAGAGCATGTTTTGGTCGAATCAGTCATCATGGGGGCACTCGACGGTGATGATTTCTGAAGCCACGAAGAGGAAGGAAGATAATTAGGAAGACTATTTGAAGATCCGCTAAATGAGATCTAGAATTTTTGTGGATCCGTTTTCTTAAAGAGGAAGGTTTAAATATTGCTAGCAATCACTCCATGCAAACATCCTCCTCACAACCATAGAATAACGAGGAAATTTGAGTTATATTTGGTGAATATTCCTTTAGAACGGGCTGACCTGTCCTAGGTTGTAAAGGTTGATATGTTTCAAAGAAGAAGAAGAAACATAGCTCTCTTTTTGTTAGTCCAAACTTCAGATTTTATACTTGCAAGCAGAAAACACAATAACAGAGAACAAAACAGTAACACAAATAACACAAAGATTTTTACGTGGAAACCTGCAATGTGCAGGAAAAACCACGGGGCAATGGCAACTTCTTTTATTGATTTCAGCAATCTTTTACATTCTCAACCACACTTACGTGCAAGGGGTCATTCCCCTTTTATAGATAAGAAAGGGAAGACTCCGAAAACTGTTCGTTTCCTCTCCCAAAGGAAGCCTCCGAAAAGCTGTTCATTTCCTCTCCCAAGGGAAAGCCTTCGAACACTGTTCATCTTCCGCAACTACACGTCTAGCACATTTTGTAGCCTAGATGTCTGCAGCCTAGACGTCTAGCAACAACCTAGATGTCTAGCAATAGCCTAGACGTCTGCAGCTAGACGTCTAGCAACAACCTAGACGTCTGCAGCCTAGACGTCTAGCAACTGCCTAGACGTCTAGTAGCAACCTCTGCTGCGTAGCATTTGTTGACTAAAACTCTGGATAGTGACTTCAAATCCTAACATTCTCTCACTTGAAGTCAATATACAAGATTTGTTTTACCAATGTTTTTCTATCCAAGTGCCATTTGCCCAATGCTGCCCTTATCACATTTTCGGCAAGCCCAGAGAAGTTCTGCACCACTCAAACTTCTCTGTCTTGACCGGCTTTGTAAGCATATTTGTAGGATTCAATTCAGTATCAATTTTCTGCAACAGGATCCTACCTTCTTCCACCACATTTCTTATAAAGTGGTACTTGACATCAATGTGTTTCGTGCAATCATGGAATGTTGGGTTCTTCACTAGATGAATAGCACTTTGGCTATCACAATGCAACGCAATTTACTCCTGCATTACCTTGAAGTCACCCAACAATCACTCTAGCCAAATTGCCTCTTTGCTGGCATGAGTCCTGCTTCAGTGGTTGATAAAGCCACCACAAACTGCAACTTAGAAGCCCAACTCACAACTCCACCATCAAGAGTGAAAGTATATCCTGTAGTGGACTTTCTCCCATCTCTATCTCCACCATAATCAGAATCCACAAAACCTTTAATTTGCAAACTTTCCAATCTATAGTAAATAGCAACATCTGAAGTGCCTCTTAAATATCTAAATATCCACTTCACCGCATTCCAATGTTCCTTACCAGGATTTGCCATGTACCGGCTGACTACTCCCACTGCTTGGTCTATATACAGTCTGGTGCTCACCATGGCATACATGAGGCTTCCTCCTGTTGATGAATACAGTACACGAGACATGTTTGTCTTCTTTGCTTCTGTTCTAGGACACTGGTTGGAAGACAATTTTAAGTGTGAAAGAAGTGGGGTACTAACTGGTTTTACATTCTGCATATTGAAGTGCTGTAGAATCTTTTCTATATATGACTTTTGACTTAACCAAATCTTTCTTCCTTTTCTATCCCCGTGTATCTTCATCCCTAAAATTTGGTTTGCTGCTCCTAAATCCTTCATTTCAAATGTCTTAGCGAACTGAGCCTTAAGATCAATGATTTTCTTCATGCTAGGGCCTGCAACCAGCATATCATCAACATACAACAACTAAATAATAAAACTGCCATCATCAAACCTCTTATAATATCCACAATGGTCAGCTTCACTTCTGCTGAAACCTTGGCTCTTCAATAAGGTGTCAAATTTTTTGTACCACATCCTTGGCGCCTGTTTCAACCCATACAAAGATTTCTTCAGTCTGCAAACCAAATGCTCTTTGCCTCTTTCTTCATAGCCCTCAGGCTGATCCATATAAATCTCGTCCTCGAGATGACCATGCAAGAAAGCAGTCTTTACAGCAAGCTGCTCCAGTTCTAAATCCTGTGCTGCTACAAGTGAAAGTAAAACTCTAACAATAGTCATCTTCACAACTGGAGAGAAAATTTCATTAAAGTCTATACCTGACTTTTGCACATAGCCTTTTGCCACCAAACGAGCTTTATAGTGTTCCAAC
Source organism: Wollemia nobilis (assembly GCA_028583015.1). NCBI lineage: Eukaryota > Viridiplantae > Streptophyta > Pinopsida > Araucariales > Araucariaceae > Wollemia > Wollemia nobilis. The sequence continues at coordinate 1,361,714 of JAQPPZ010017013.1, read as the reverse complement.
AACCCATTGCTGTTCTTCTTTACTTTGTACACCCACTTATTTCCAACAGTATTTCTTCCATGTGGGAGATCCACAAGTTCCCACGTTTTAGTCTTGTAAAGTGCGTCGATTTCCTCCTTCATGGCTTTCCTCCACTTTTGTGCATTCTCAGACTCTCTAGCTTTATGAAATGAACTAGGTTCACCATCATCAGTTAACAAAGCAAAAAAAGGATTGATAAACGTGAGAATAACTTTCCGGACACTTTTGTGGACGTGTAGATCTTCTAACCCAATGATCTGTTGATTGTGGCTCTTGGTATTGTGACCGTTGTGGCTGCTAGGAGGAAGGCTACCAGGAAAAGTTGCATTGCATGGTCATGAGAGCGATGAGGAGGTAGTCCCTTGGGTTCCTAAAAAACTTGAGCATATTTGTTTAATAATCCTTGTAATTGCACTGGATGATCCCGTTCCCCTTTTGTAGGGCCATTAATAGCAAAAATTTGTGCCACCACTCCATGAGAAGATGTTTTTAACAACTTTTCCATCTTATGGGTAGAAATAAACTGAGTCGCACTAGCCTTCATGCCACGTAAAGTATATTCTTGCACGTATTGACTAAACTTCATCCACAACTTAGCAAAATCCCATAAAACTGGTCCTAACATTCGCAACCATTGTGCTTCTAAAACTATATCACACCCACTGGTCCTAACAATAGCAAAAATTTGTGCCACCACTCCATGAGAAGATGTTTTTAACAACTTTTCCATCTTATGGGTAGAAATAAACTGAGTAGCACTAGCCTTCATGCCACGTAAAGTATATTCTTGCACGTCTTGACAAAACTTCATCCACAAGTTAGCAAAATCCCATAAAACTGGTCCTAACATTCGCAACCATTGTGCTCCTAAAACTATATCACACCCACCTAATTGTAGGGCAAACATGTATGTCTTGAGATTATAGTACCCAATTTGAAGTTTGACATTATGACATGTTCCTTTTCATGGTAGGGTGCCTCCATTAGCAATCATGACTTCAAAGGAATTGCATATAGTAATGTAACATTTTCTTTGTTTGGCCACACATGGATCAATGAAGTTGTGTACTGCCAGATTCAATGAGAATGATGACCCATTGTCCTTTGAAGTAGCCAATCACCTTTATTGTTTAGGGAGTGGATACTCCTACTAAAGCATGCATAGAGATTTCTAGTTGGGAGTCTTATGGATATGTTGTTTATCTATGGTTTCTCGCTCTTGAGGATCCTTCTCTTCCTCTAAAGATTCTATGGTTGGTGCTTCATCCATATCTAGTAGATACAATTTTTGTTGCACACACTTGTGCCTTAGGGTATAATTTTCATCACAAATATAACATAGCCCTTGTGCTCTTCTACTCTCCATCTCTTCACAAGTCAATTTTTTTTATAGTTGGAGATTTAGTGGTAAGACTTGTCATAGGCTTGGATGAAAAAGATGTCCGAGATTGAGGAAATTTAGAGGTGTATCTTAGAGCCTTGAATTTTTCTTCTGCCAATTTAGCCAAATGTATTACCTATTGTAATGTTTGGGGTCTCAACAGTTTAACCTCAGCCTTAATGTCATCCTTTAAACCACTCACAAAACAACTTTGGAAGGATTATGGTTGGCAAGTTTTTCAAATTGAGTTTGATACTCTCAAACGGTTGAGGTTTGTCTAAGTTTAAAAAGAGCTCCTATAAAATATTCAAACTCACTAGGACCAAAGCGAGTGAGTAGACGCTATTCAAATTCTTGCCAAGAAAGGTCAAGTTCACCCTTCCCTAAGCCACTGAAACCAATGTAGTGCATTTGCTTCAAAGTTGAAAGTGGCAATTATCATTTGGGACATTATGAAGAGTAAAATATTGTTTTGCCTTACAAATCCATCCCTCTAGGTCTTTTCCATCAACTTTTGGGAAGTCTAATTTGAATAACTTGAAGCCATTATTATTTGGTATAGTCCATTGATGGCGGCTCATACCTTCATCCCGAGGCTTATGTTGATCCAATCTGTCATGTGGGTGGGGCCATTAGAGACACAATTGTCCCACTAGCCAATCTATTATGTGGGGTTGGGCCATTAGAGACACAACTTTCCCACTCATCAAGTGTCCTAGTGACCACACTCATTGAGTCTTGGAAAGTTTGGAGTTGTCTTTATTTGTTCCAAGTTGTCATTGAATACTTCCTAGCTTGTTAATAATTTTGTCTTCCATTTCTTGTTACCTTTGTTGTTCTCGAGTACTTGTAGCCATGTTCTAAGAGTTATGACCCTTTGGTGATACTAAAAATAGAAGTGTGATTTCAAGGGTTACTATTTTTAGTAAGGAGCCCAAAAAGTGGTTTGGGTGCTATATATCAAAATGATCAGCTCAAGAAGATGATCACAATAAGATATATACCACAACACTAGTTTTGTGCACCCCCAAACTTTATTTCTATTTTTTTATATTGCGTTGTTGTTAAGGTTGTTGGTGTGGTCAGTTTTTCCTTTGGAGGTTTGGCTCAAAAGTTAGGTTCTATGTCAATCAACCCTTTATAACACTGTCCTGTCTGTTTTGACTACTAACCACTCTTGACACTATGCTGTCACCTACCTAGTCTGACCTTGTCATAGATATTCCCTTTTTAAATTTTGATTGTCACAGGTAACTGTTATGCCATTGACAACTGATGACCCTATATTGATTGTTACTGACTAAATTTCTTGACTGTGACTGACACTGACCCCATGTTCCCACTATTTTTGACTTTGGTGGTTTCTATCCGCTTGTCATAATCTTTTGTATTTTTTTGACTGTTTTTCATGCAATGGAACAAGGATGTCTTCTTAGTATGCTCAATTTTTGTGACAAGGTTATGGTAACAGGTTTGAGATTCACAAAACATGTTTTTTTGTTGCAGGTTTTGTATTCAACATAACAAGGTATGCTAAGCCAGGGTGTATGTATTACCCATAGGCCCTTTGTTATACCACAATGACGAATGATAGTGTTTGGACCAATATTTTGGGCCACTACTCAAGGAGGATTTCACACATACCCTTGAGCACACTACCTGGCTCTCTGTCAATACGGGAGGGTAATATTCCTGGATGTTGTGTTTGGTGTAGTATGGAGAATACAAGGTTGAAAATATTCTTCAGGGCTAAAGGTCTCTACTAATCCTAAGGAGTATCCTGATATACCCAAAGATACGTGGGAGCTCAATTTCTTAGATGGTTGTTGTCTGAGGCCTAGATATTGGAGCCTAATCACCCCTCACTTTACTAGATGCTTTACAAACAATCTAGCTTAGCCAATAATGACAACTCCTCCATGATATTTTAAAACCCTCGGCATAGGGTTTCTAACCTAAATAACTAATGCAAAAAAAAGAAACAAGGTTGGTTTTTTTTTAATAAGAAAACTAGCAAAAAATAGAAACATGAAATCTTATACCTAATAGTCGAAATGGCAAAAACGCAACAGAACACGACCCTGCAAAGTGCTCTGATACCACTTGTTAGGATCCTACTATTAAAAATAAACTCACACAAATATTACAAATAAACATAAATGCTTAAAACACACATTATTGCAATACGAAATATAAATGCAGAAAGGAACAATCTCACAAAGTAACACAAAACTGCAGGCCACTTTGAGTGGGCAACCTTCTTCAATACTTTCATTCAATTATGCAAAATGATACCTACATTCCTTCTCCTCATAATTTTAAAGACTTCATCTACCACTTTACTCTCAAGGTTGCCATCTTCCCATTGTTTTGTACAAATTTATGGCAGTACCCCGTGAGTCTCAAAAGTCCTCCAAATCCCTTGAGGGTGTGAGACTTTAACCAATTTTGAATAGCCTGAATCTTTTTAGGATCAACTTTAAATCCATCTTTGGTGGCAATGTCACCCAAATATTCCACGTTTTTCAAACCAAAAGAACACTTAGACCTCTTGGCATAAAGTTTATTCTTAGACAAAAGCTATAGAGTTTGATCCAAATGTATGAGGTGCTCCTCCCAAGAGCGACTATAAATCAGAATATCATCAAAGAAAACTAGAATAAATTTGCGAAGGAATGGGCGGAAGATATTATTCATGAGGCTCTAAATGGCATGATTGAAAATTCATAATGGCATTCATGAGTTCGAAATTCTGTTTTGGGGATATCTTCCTCCTCAAACCTTATCTGATTATAAGCTCAAGCAGAGATCCAATTTGGAGAAAAACTTTGTGCCATGTAGCTCATCCAACAATTCATTGACCACTGCAATAGGAAATTTGTTCTTAATGGTGAGCTTATTGAGCTCACGAAAATCTATACACAACCGCCATGATCCATCTTTCTTTCTAACCAACAACACTGGAGAAGAATAAGGACTGTTACTAGGCCGAATTACCCCTGCTTTTAGCAATTCTTGTACCAACTTCTCAATTTTTGACTTAAGTGCATAGGGGTACCGGTAAGGTCTGATGTTAGGTGGCAAGCTACTTGGTACCAATGGTATTGCATGATCATGGGAATGATGTGGCAGTAATTCTGTCGGTTTCGTAAAAACTGCATCATTCTTGGTCAAAATGAGTTGCAAATCATCCTGGGGCTTATCTTCTTTTGAAGTTTGTGGTTGAATTGCAAATAATTGAGCTACTACCCCCACGTGAGGTTTTTTTAACAACTTCTCCATACGGCTTGAACTGATAATCTGTGAAGATCTTGTTGGTGAACCATGGAGAGTGTAGGACTTCCCATTCTGTGAGAACTGCATCCATAATTCAACAAAGTTCTAGGCTATTGTTCCCAAGGTGCCTAGCCATTGTGCTCCTAGCACAACATCACATCCTTCTAGTTGAAGAGCAAACATATTAGTTTTGAGTTCATAGTCCCCTATATTCAACTTAACATTGCGGCATTTACCCTTACAAGAAAATGTTCCTCCATTTGCCACCATAACTTCAAAGGAGTTGTATGCATGTATGTAACAATTTGTTTGCTTGGCTACTCGGTCATCAATAAAATTATGCGTATTGCGTGAATCAACGAGAATTGTAATACGTTACCCTTTGAAGAATCCTACTACCTTCATCGGTTGAGGGGTTGAGATTCCTGCAAGTGCATGGACAAAGATCTCTAGTTGTGGTTCTTCTTGTGTTTCACCCTCATCTTGAGGTTGTTCCTCTTGCGGTTCTACTGCTTCATCATGTATTTCATTCCGTGCTAATTCCACCACATCCAACAAAAATAACTTCTTTTGGATGCATTTATGCCCTGGCAAATACTTCTCATCACAATTATAACATAAGCCTTGTGCTCGACGGACATCCATTTCCTCCGTAGTCAATCGCTTGATTGGGGTAGACTTATTGCTAGTATTCGATGTGAACTTGGAGGGAAATATGGGTTTGGCTTGTGGGAATTTGGATGATCTCCTTTGGGCTAAAATTTTTTCTTCCGCTAATCTCGCCAATCCTATGGCTTGCATCATAGACTATGGTTTTAACATTTTTATCTCGGCCTTGATATCATCTTTCAAACCACTGATAAAACAACTCTGAAAATTTCCTTCATTCAACCCCTTTGTCCAATTAGCCAATTTCTCAAATTTAGTCTGATAGTCTTGGAGACTAGAGGTTTGTTTCAATTTCGTAAAGGCTCCTATAAAGTCCTCATACTCACTAGGGCCAAAATGAGTGAGTAATTAGGACTCAAAGTCTACCCAAGAAGGGTCAGGAGTTGTGTTTTGTAACCATTGATACCATTGTAGGGCCTCAAATTCAAAGTTAAAAGATGCCATGGTGACCCACAAATATTGGGGTACATTATGAAGTTTGAAGAACTGATCTGCTCAACACAACCAACCATCAGCTTCGTTTCCATTTAACTTATGAAAGTCTACTTTAGGCATCTGCAATGGGGTATCTATGTCAAAAAGAAAATAGACTTCTTTCTCTTTATTGACTGAATTGCCACCTGGTCCTTCAATGTTAAGATGCTCGAACACCTTTGGGGCTTCCCTTAATTGCTTTTCAACCTCTAGGATTTTTTCTTCAATTTCAGATTTGGATTTAAGCTGTGGTCTTTCATCTTTGAAACTTCTTGTCCAATGTGGGACATTTGAATTTGTAGGTTACTAAGTGAATGGTTTAATTGCTCCATATATTCTCTTTGTTCTAACTCCTTCATTGATCCTCTAGTCCCTCCATCCATATGTGTATGATTTGGACCACTCCCATTGAGTCACTAAAAATAGTTCCAAGAGTTACCATTTTTAGTAATGAGCTAGAAAACGTGTTTGGGTGCTATATATCAAAATGATCAACTCGAGAAGAAGAATGTAAAGGATTTAGTCTCACAATGACGTTTTTCGGTACCTAGAAAAAGTGCATGGAGGTTATATACCAAAATGATCAGCTCGACAAGACGATCCGCAATGAGCTATATCCCACAACAACATTTTTTGGCACCCCAGGCTTTTTTTTTTTTTTAATTTAGGGAGGTGTTGTCTTCAAGTGTTGTTTGTTTTTCTCTTGGAGTCTTTGTTCACTCAAAAAATTGACTTTTGTTCGACAACCCCTTAATAGGTTCTGTAATGTTTGTTATTGACAATTGTTTTGTCTAACTCTTTTGAAGAACACAAGCTTATACTGAGAGGGGGGGTGAACAGTATAAGACCACTTTTTACTTTTCTTTCCCAATCAATATTATGCAATGTATAGATAGCAATATCAATAGCATTAATCAAAGCAATGCACAAATCACCACACACAATTGAGACACTAGAATTTACGTGGTTCACCCAATGTGGGCTACTCCACGGAAAAAATCTTTCACTAAAATTTTCTCAATCAATCTCTTGGGAATCCTTTCCCTATTACAATGTTTATGGACCTTTGTCCAAAGGAGATACCAATCCCCTAAATCAAGTTCGTGGATCTCTATCCACAGGAGACACCAATCTCCTAATATCTGCTTTGGCTGGTGATCCTCTAGAAGACCTCTGCCTCCATTGCCCTTGGAAAATGGAACTCTATCCATAGAAGACACCTGTTTTCCCTGCTCTGGCTGGAGATCTCTGTCCTCAACTCTGTCACCTTCAAAGCTCTGTCTCAAATCTGCACTAAACACAGTCCTTCGATCTAGCATAAATCTGTCCTCAATCTCCATCTTTGATCTGGTACAAATCTGTCCTCAAATCTGCACCAAACTCTGTCCTCGAATCTCCACTAAACACAGTCCTTTGGTCTAGCACAAATCTGTCCTCAATCTCTGTCCTCAATCCTTAACTCAAAGCTTGACTCAATCTCAAATCAACTCAGCTGGATCTATCCCAAACCTTAACTCAAGGTTTGAACAAATCAATCAATTCTGCTCTCAAGTCTTCTCAAAGACTTCCCTCAAATTTGCTTTGTAAGCTTCCACAAAAGCTCACACCAATCTGTCCTCAAGTCCTCTCTAAAACTTGTCCAATCTGTTCTACAAGTCCTCACTAGAACTTGTCCAAATCTGCTCTACAAGTCCTCACTAGAACTTGTCCAAATCTGCTCAATAAGTTCTCTCAAGAACTTATCCAAATCTGCTCTCAATCTGTATTGTAAGCTTTCACAAAAGCTTATCCACAAGTCTTCTCAAAGACTTGCCTCAAATCTGCTCAACAAGTCCACACTAGAACTTGTTCAATCTCATAGAAACATAAAGAGAATTGTTAGAGACTCAATATGTTCTATACTCATCACAATACTCAATCACTTTCAATCACTCTTTTAGAAACATATAGAGAATTGTTAGAGACTCAATATGCTTCAACTTAATACTTAAACACTTCCAATCACTCTTTCAGAAACATACAGAGAATTGTTAGAGACTCAATATGCTTCAATTCAATACTCAATCACTCTCTCAAATCAATTCAGAATATAGAATAATTTTTTTTATGGAACTTGAACAATCACTTCACACATCCACTTGACTAGGCTCAACCAACTCTACTCAACCAATCACTCAATGAAACAATCCTTGCTCACAAACCCTAGTCCAAGCATATGAACACTCACTCAAAATATCTTCCAACAATGCTCAACTACCAATCTCACATAACAATGATACTCATGTTCTTTTCAAACCCTAGTTCAAGTTCTTCACTCAACAACTCACTTCAACAACAATGTGTATAAAACAATCTTCACATAACAATGATACTCATGTTCTTTTCAAACCCTAGTTCAAGTTCTTCACACAACCAATGGCTTCAACAATAATGCTTATAAAACAAGGTTTTAACAACAACTCTTTATTCCAGAAAACCTTGAAGCATTAACTCAATACACTCAAAAAGGTAACCCTAATCAAGTCCTTTTCACTCCAAGCTTATTTTCAGAAAACCAACCAATCAACTCAACTATGGAAGAGTGTGCCCATACCTTTTTCTTGATGATGAAGGAATCTCATAAATCTACCACAACCACAAACACTTCTTTGCCAAGCTCAAAAAAGTTATAAGATGATAAACTCCCTCAAAAATACAATGTAAATATCAAAACACACATACACCTTATCACTCCATCTTTAAGAAAACATTCATCAACATATAAAAATAATTGGCCAAATACACCGTATAATCTCCCCATTAAAATAATATTCAATACCAAGAATAATATTAATACACTCTCCTTTTCAAAATAACTCAATGCAAGAAGTCCTCTCAACACTTTAAAATTTTAAATATCCAATAGACCAATGTGACACAAATCCTTTATTCAAAAATAAAGCTAACTCCTTATTCCTCCAATTTACCAAAAAATAATTATCAATTAAAACCTTTTCAACTAACCCTTTTAATTCCCTAAGACCTCATGTCAAATGTTAGGCATCATAAAAATTATATTCAAAATTTATTACCTTTGCCTTTGTGGGACTCGAACTCACAATGCAGCCTCAACCAGCGCCCTAGCCGCGGCTCCAACAGCCGCGTGAGTTAGGCACTCGCTTGGGGAGTAAAGAGGACCACGTGCTCTATAATGCTCCTCTAGTGTGCCAAAGCAAAAATGTACGCTGCCACTTCCTTTGACGTTTCCAACACTATCAACAAAACAATGCTGCCGGTGCGATTCAATCGCAGGTCACTCCACGCCCAACGCTCTAGCCTCTGTCCACTTGCCACTAGGCCACGTTGTCTGGATGGCTCTTGAATTTCGGGCTCGTCGATTTTATCCTTATTCGCTGGCACTTAAAACAATACACTTGTCTCTTTCTTCGCACGAGTTCTTACACACATGATTGCATGCTTTTTTCATTCGAGCAAAAGGATGATTAAATGCCTCTAAGGCATATTGTTTTTATATCAAATTCCTCCTTCAAACATAAACGTCGGCGCTTCGATTTTCCTTCAAACTTAAATGTCGGCACTTCGATTTTCCTTCAAACTTATTAATTTATAAATTATTTAAATTCTTTAGAATTTAAATTTTATAAATTATTGTTTTAAATCCCTTTGGCTTTATTAAAGCCTTTTTGATTTTACCACTTTGTATAAATAATATTTATTTATAAAATTTAAATTCAATTTGAATTTAAATATTTTATAAAATAAATATTAAAACTCCCTTGGGCTTTTATTAAAAACCTTTTATTTTTGCTCACCCATGGTTTTAATAAAAACCTTTCTAACTTATGCTTCCACATAATATTAAAAATATTATGAAGCTTTTTGTCTTTAACCTGTGCATTGTTCTTCTTGACCTTTTGACATCAATGGTAGCTTATTCCTTGACATCAATGACAACTTCGTTCCTTGACATCAATGACAACTTTGACTCAAAATGTCCAACATCTTTAACTCACTATTTCTGATAGCTATCTTGGCAAACTCTATTTTTGACAAATACCCTGACTATTATAATTCCCAACTATAACTGTCAACTGTATGGTCAAACTCTGTCTTAACTGTTACTGATTATGTAACTGACAACTGCAGGAGCAGACTTTGTCTTGACTATTATTGACTATGGCCTTGACTGAAATGATATTTGATTGTTACTGGTAGACCTTGTCTTGACTATTACTTTTCACCAGTCTTTCGTCTTTTTATTTTGTTTTGTTTAGTCAATTCCGTGATAGTGTAGTCTCTTCAGTATGCTCACTTCCGTGGTAGGGTTTTTGGCATGCAGGAAAAACATTCATGGAAACAGGGTACTCTAGGCCAAGGAGTATGTACTGTCCATAGCCCTCTATTATACCACAACGCTGAATGATAGTGCTCGGACCAATATTTCAAGCCACTACTCAAGGAGGATTCCACGCATACCCTTGAGCACACTACTCGCCTCTTTGATAGTATGGGAGGGTGATCTTTCCGAATGCTGTGTTCGGTGCACTATGGAAAATACACGGTCGAAAATCTTCCTAGGGCTAAAGGTTTCTCTCAATCCCAGGCGGTCTCCCCATATACCCGAAGATACGTGGGAGCTCAATTCCATATACAGGTGTTGTCTGAGGCCTGGGTATTGGAGCCTGATCACACATCGCTTCACTAGATGCTTTACGGACACTCTAGCTTAGCCAATAACGACAACTTTTCCATGATATTTTTAAACCCCCAACACAGGGTTTCTAACCTAGTAAACTAAAACAAAAAAAAAATTGGATTTTTTTTAATAAGATAATAAATAGAAAAATAAAAACACGGAAAATTTATACCTAACAATCAAAATGGCAGGGCAAGAACTGTTGCAGTCGTAGCGGAACATGACCTTGGAAAGTGCTTTGATACCACTTGTTAGGAACCTTCTAATTAAAATAAGCACATCCACATAAATATTGCAATAAAAGCAGTAATTCATGAAAGAACATAATATTGCAATACGAAATGTAAATGCAGAAATATATATTAATCTCACAAATCACAATATAGAATCGTGGGCTTCTTCGAGGGGGCAACCTCCTTCAATACTTTGATTCAATAAGCAAAAAGATACATTCGTTTATGCCCCTTTCACTTCTAAAGATACATTTCATGCAACCTTAACCTAATGGTCAAGAGTTGGCTTACATGCAAAGTGCCATCCGAGCTAGAATCTTCTATCAACAAACAATTACATTCTTTATAATGGTTACATGAAATGGCCCCACTTGTCTAGGCGTCTCAAGTGCCACATACCATTACAAAATATCATTATAATAGGGTCTCCGCATTAGAAGGGGGGTCATACATAATAATGTTATCATGGGGTCCTAACACATGAAGAATTTGAAGACACATTCTTAAGCAAATGGAAATTTGAGGAAAAGGATAAAAAGATATCTACTTTGATGGATACACTTAGACTATGAAAAAAAATCAAATGTCTTGAGGAAGAGAAAAAATAAACAAATTTGGATGATAGTTTGAAGGCTGAGGGAACCACAACTTTGATGTCAAATAGGCCAAACAGTGATCAAAAGGATTTGTTTGAATCTAAAAATTCTATTTTGCAAGTTCATGGCTGCATTAAGTGGAAAAAGGTTATTATTTCCATAAATCCTAAAAGCAGGTATAATTTCATTAATATTGCTTTGGCTAAAAGGTTGCAGGTTCAAGCAACAAAAATTAAAGACATACATATTGAGGGTGTGAATGTTCATATTTTTGAAAATTTGAAGGTTACCATGGATAAATATGTTCTACATTGAGATTTTCATGCTATTGAGATGTATGATGTTGATATTATTATGGGTTATCCTTGGCTGGATTCTTTGGGTACTGTTAACATTAATTTGTAAAATAAGTTAATAGTTATGGTATAGGAAGAAGAAAACATTGTAGAATATTTCTCAGCTTAAGGAGCAAGGATCCAAGGAGAAATAAAAAGCAGTTATGGTAGGGGAACAAGTTAAGGAACCAGTAGAGGAATCAAAAATTAAGTCTACAATAGAGGCAATAGTAGAGTCGTAGGAAGAAGCAACAACAAAATCCAAGGAAACTCTGTTAGAAGAGCATATAGATGCACCAAAAGAAGGGCACATGAGAGAAGAGCTTGAGGAAGAATTTAAAACAATAAAACAAAATGCTGAAGAATCAAAGGAAACAAAATGTCAAGTTAAGGTTACAACATATCGCCACCTACACCACCATGAGTGGCAACAATCTTGGAGGCAAGGCTTAGGGCATCAATATTATTATGGATCTACATGGAGTTAGAAAGGCATCAAGTATAACAGTGTTTGGTGGGAAAAGCATAGTGATTCTAGATTTCAGAGTGGTGCAACAAAATCATGGAACAATAGGACCAATCATTTAGAATATCAGAGTAGAACAATATAAGCATGTAGCCAATAGAGTAGTTACAGATATTCAAGTGGCACAAGGGCAGCTTGGCATCATTGCAGACCACCGATCAAGATTTCACTTGGATGGAGGGATGTTCAAGATTGGTACTGGTTGTCAACATTGCTTAGCAAATCATATTATCTAGTTTCTTCTCATGTTTTGAGGACAAATCATTTGTAAGGAGGGTGGAATGTTATGGTACCTAGGGATATGAATATGTGGATATGATATTATATTGTGTATGGGTATTATGGATAGTTGGCATGGGCCACACATAACACAAAGTTGATCATATTATAATATTATATTATAGTCATTAGTGGGATAAGGGTTTAGGAGTTGGCTCCCCAAAGTAGCATTAGAGAATGAGTATATAAAGAAGGGATATTGTCATTGTAATAAGAATGATCATATCGAGTATTCTCTTGTAACAGTTTGGGCTTGTGCAGCAGATCTCATTTTGGGAGATATTGTGGAGTGTTTCTTTCCGTATAGAATAACATTGGTGTTGCCTTACTTGAAGGGTATTATGAATTATCATATCTTGTCTTGTGTGGATAAATTGTTGTGGTTGATTTATTTAATATTTAACATTTTGTGGATTCCTTTATATTTATGAGAAGCAAAGGTTCATAACATCATTTGTGATTGCTTGATTAATTACCCTTTTATTAGGAAGAAGGCGGGGAGGAGCATTTAAGGAGTACTTGAAAGGAGGTAATTGATCTATGGAGATGCCAACTGACTGAAGAAGAGAGATAAATTCTGAGTACCATCCACAATAAGGACCAAAAGAGCCTGTAGAGTTAATGCATTTTGAGGTATCTCTCTTGGCTTGAGGTGCAATCACCCATGGATCTAAGGCAATGAAGTTGAAAAATAATTTTGAAGATGCTATCGAGACGAAGAGGATGAATGCCAAACTTAGCTTGAACAATACGTTGGGGAATTGCCCTTTTACATCGGATAAATCATTGAAGCAAAATAGTCCAGACCCTCTCAATGCGAGGCCAATCAACACACCCTAGACTTGGACCTCAAATCTCAGATCCATAAAGGATTGTGGGTTTGATGATGCAATCAAAGATATGCATCTTTGTAGGTATGTCTTGAAAGTGTTGTTGGAAGCATTGGTGTTCCAAGACCGAGAGAGATGTGTATCCCTTGTAAAGACGTGACTATGAAGTTGGTCGAAGATTAAGGGAAGGACTTGTAAATTGAAACCCCAAGTAGGTGTAAGCAGTGGTGATCTCAATGGAATCACCCTTATAAAAGAACTGAAATTTAGATAGGGTACTCTTTGATGCGTTAAAAATCATCACTTTAATCTTGCTAAGATTGACTGCCAACTATTTTAAGTCACAAAAGCGAGCAAGAGCAACCGTCTTTGTAGGTCCTTAGGAGTACGATCAAGAAAACATCATCTGCAAAAAGCAATATAGCTATCAAGACATGATGTAGATGGCAACTGTTGTCAAAATGTGTGTATTGACGAATAAATTCTTCAAGCTCATCAACGTAGATCCCAAACAGTGAAAGAGAAAGAGGACAGCCTTGTTTGATGCCAATGGTGCTCTGGACATCCTTTGAGAAACCAAAAGCGGCCAACTACCTCATATAGTCTCTTGGTGGCAGTGATAAAGAGCTCGGAGATGCCGATGTCATGTAGTCTTTGAAATAAAAGATGCCTAGGAATAGTGTCGAAGGCCTTTTAAATTCCGCAAAACATGATCAATAGTTTGATGCTCCCTTCTCAAACCAGCCTGGCCACTCGCTCTAGGCTTTCCTTGATCCAACAATTCTAAGAGTTTCATTTTCAAAATTGTTGCATAAAGCTTATTAAATTTGTGCCTGATCATTCCAGAGAGAGAGAGAGAGAGAGAGGGAGATGATCAATAGTTTGAAGCTCCCCTCTAAAACCAGTCTGCCCTCTCGCTCTAAGCTTGCCTTGATCCAACAATTCTGAGAGTTTCATATTCAAAATTGTTGCATAAAGCTTATTAAATGTGTGCCTGATCATGATAGGTCTGTAGTTATTCAGATTTGAATATTCCAGAGAGAGAGAGTTATTTCTTTTCTTGTGAAATAAAAAAATAAAGAAAAGGGAGTTATTTTTTTGTTACCAGTGTAGTTGCTGTCAAGTCTAGTGAAGTAATTATATGTAGAAGTATTTTGATAAAGTCTGGTTGTCTTAATATTGTGTGTAGTGGTCAAGTTCGAGTATCTTGATATTGTGTGCAGTGGTCAAGTCTAATTTTTTGTCTTAGTGGCGAGTCTTATTTGTTTGGTAGAGTACTTATCCAAGGGCAAATGTCTTTGAAAAAGCCTATATTTGCAATGGAACTCATGTCTTTAATAACTATGGATGAGGCACATGTTTTATACTATGCCTTTCAAGAACTCCTATGTGAGATAGGACAAATGTTCTTTGAACATTTGGTATCGCAAGGATGTTTAGATCACTTGATATTTGAAACTTGTTGTCGAGCTCGTCATTTCAAGTGAAATGAAAGACAACTCAGAACGAAAATGTCATCAAAACACACATTTGGATGATGTACCTTCAAAGTAAAGTTTAAAGCTCAACATTTCAAAGCTCGATTGACACTTTGGTTGAGCTTGCCAATTTGGGTGAATTTCATCACTTGGACAGTTCAGAGTGCGGTGTGAAGTCCAGAGATCGGTCCAACTTGTGGTGTACATAGTTCAGAGTTCAATCAAGAATTTAGTCAGCTTGGTTTATTGCTTGGATGATTCAGAGTTCAGTACATTGGTGTTGTGAAATTTGGAGTTCGGTCTAACTTTTGATTTACCAAGTTCTATGGTCGGATACAGCTTTCTTCTTGTGGAAGTCCACAATTCAGTTCAATCAATGGTTTGTTTAAGTTTAGGAGCTTATGAGTTGAGTCTTCAGTTTCAGTGTTGTGTTTTTGTATTCAAGTATTTGTTGTTTAAATGCGATACTAACACCTCAAAAATTTAGTGTCTTGTATTTGGTGATCATTGTCTGAAATTTAACATCTTCATCTTTGGACATTGGTGTTTGTTGTCCAGAATATGACACCAGTATGAGTATGCATATAGAATGAACCCTGTATTCAGCATCATCGCCTATTTGACTTGGCAATTGCAGCGGCTAATTACCCATGTAATTTTTATTTTTTATTTTTTATTTTTAAAAGTAGGGTTTTGAAAGGGTTGCCCTTTCCCTTTTACATCGACTTAGTCACATTGAGCTATTTGATGCCACCGAGATTTGAACCTTGGTGTGGGCTATATCAACTATTTGTCCCAACCGTTGAACCAAGGACCCATTGGCTAGTTACCCATGTAATTCGTGGAATGATGGCCATAGGGACTCTCTAGTAGATGCATGGTTGTCGTAAGACCCCTTGTGGTTATAAAGGCATTGCTTGTGTGTGAGTTAATGGCTAAACCTTTTTAGTGTATCTGGTTTAGTCATTAACGGGGGATGTTGGAATAAATTAAACATTCAGGTATGATATGCAAATCAGCATATTAGATTAGTTGTTGTGTTTATGCTACCAGTTAATATTAGACTTGCTTAGTCTGATTGACAGTTACCTATTCGGTGTATGTATTGTGCTATATATTCATGTAACAATGTAGTAGGAATATGTGTTTGTGTGTTAATTCGTTTACTGATAATTATAAAAATGGCTAAATTTGGAGGTGCCATTTCATCACTGTTTGTGTTGATGCTACCAGTTAATATTAGACTTGCTTAGTCTGATTGACAGTTATCTATTCGGTGTATGTATTGTGCTATATATTCATGTAACAATGTAGTAGGAATATGTGTTTGTGTGTTAATTCGTTTACTGATAATTATAAAAATGGCTAAATTTGGAGGTGCCATTTCATCACTGTTTAAAGAAAGTCATGCAAGGAAGGGCTCTCACACCAAAACTAATTATGAATTGGCTAAACCTTTTTAGTGTAACCAGTTTAGTCATTAATGGGGGATGTTAGAATAAATTAAGCATTCAGGTATGATATGCAAATCAGCATATCAGATTAGTTGTTGTGTTGATACTACCAGTTAATGTTAGACTTGCTTAGTCTTATTGACAGTTATCTATTCGGAGTATGTATTGTGCTATATATTCATGTAACAATGTAATACGAATATGTGTTTGTGTGTTATTTGTTTACCGATAATTATAAATGGGTAATTTTGGAGGTGCCAATTCATCACTGTTTAAAGAAAGTCATGCAAGGAATGGCTCTCGCACCAAAACTAACTATGAAATTGAAGTATCCAACATGTAGCTTTAAGAGGAGTTTGAACGTGTTATGACAGACAGAAATAGGAGCCAAAGCACAAGATCCAACATCAAAGATAGGAATTTCAAGGTGAACACTGAAGAATGTATCCAATTCTGAAAACTGAGGAATGCATTCAATTATGGATGTATATACTGAAATTAGGGCAATTAATTTTAGTTACTGAATTTTTACTTCTAAAATTTGAACTGCTGTATTTAGAATGGAGTATTTATTTTCTCAGATTCTCTGTAGTTATTCGATTGATTCACTCTGAAAATAATCTAAAACCCTGTTTTCATAGTTTAGTTTTCTTTCCTTTTTTCATTCACAAAACCCCAAAAATAAAATATCCAGGGAACCGGCCTTCCCCAAAGGTTGATTGCGCGAAAGCTCGGTCATCCAACTACCTTTGGTTGGTCTAGGGAGCACCCATGACCTAAGGTGGGTCAACAATCTTCAAATTTATGCTCTTGAAATTATAATATATTTTTGGGAATACTAGGGTTTTAACTTCTAAACTTTTGATTGTCAAATTCAATGATTTGCATAAATTGCTTAACCTTCCAAATGGTCTGCCTAGAAATTTCTTTTTTTTCTTTTCGAAGTGATATTGCAAAATGTGTCTTATGATTTAAAGCTAAAATTTAAAATTTCACCACTAAATTCGATACATTGAGTTTGTAGCGCTTTCTTTGCTGTTTCTTTCTTGTATACCTTGGTGAATACATTTTAGATTATCTTAAGAACAGTATGCACTAAAAAAATGTCAAACTTATATGAATAGAAAAGGATATGAATTTTTGTAGTTGATTTGCCAAGCTAGATTGTGATATGTAAAGCCTTGAACTTGCAGCTTCTTTGGGTACTTTTATTGGCAACTATTGCTGGTGCTTTGATCCAATCGCTGGCTTCAAATTTAGGAGTTGTAACTGGTGAGTGCCTCTTGATAGGTGATTTCACATTTAGTTTTACAGTGTTGTTTGTTTTTCCTTTTCTTTTGTGGGAATAGAGATGATCAGTAAATTCCATATGCCCTTTGGTACATGCATACTGGACAACATGTATTGCATGTTGTATGCAATTCTGATTAATATTTTCTGAAAATTATTAACATGCAGGAAAACATTTAGCCGAACATTGTCGAGTAGAGTATCCTACAGTAATTAATTACACACTCTGGGTACTTGCTGAACTGGCTATTGTTGCCAGTGATATTCCAGAAGGTTATAACTTTCTAATGAGTTTAAGATAATGTTGCTTTGTCTTATGATTAATCAGTTTTGTAATCAGTTGTGTGTGTGTGTGAGTGTGTGAGAGAGAGAGAGATGTTTTCATTTCTGTACATGTTTCAATTTTAGTAGACAACCTTGTAGTTAATATATTTTGTTTGCTCTCTTTTATTTTGGAGGCAAAACACTAATGCATGTTACTGTTTGTGACATGTGAATGTTTCAGTTATTGGGACAGCCTATGCTTTAAATATGTTGTTTCATCTTCCACTGTGGTTAGGGGTTGTTTTGACAGGATTCAGTACTCTCATCTTTCTTGCCATGCAGCAATATGGGGTAAGTAACTTGCTATTTAGCTTAAAATTTGTAATTGTTATGGAAAACCCTGATGGTTAAAAACTGTGAAAGTATAAAATGATCAAATTTTCGGGTATGTAAGGCCATAATTTGAGTTCCAATATGAAATAAACATTCATTATCGAGATAATCAAGATAATTGGTCTGGAGGTGTGTGTCCTGCATTGGGAAAAATGTTTAAAGGTTATATTTGTTTTTTGGTGCAGGTGCGAAAATTGGAACTATTTATATCCTTTCTGGTCCTCACCATTGCTAGCTGTTTCTTTGTGGAAATAAAATATGCAAACCCATCCATTCAAGAAATTATCAAAGGACTATTTATTCCAAAATTAAGCAGTCTTGGAGCAACAGGAATAGCAATATCTCTTCTTGGTGCAATGGTCATGCCGTAAGTGATGCTAAACACAATGACTAGGGATTACATTTTTTTTCCTATCAAAACTTATGTAGTACAGAGATTACAGCAATTTTTTACAATAAAAAGCAAACATTTATTAAAGATATAGAATATTATCTTGACTGGTGTATGTACTGTGTGTTGTTGATAGCCTTGATATGAGGAGTTAAGTTCGAAAAGGCAGCTGCCTGTGTAGCACAGCATTGTGTATAAATATCATCTGCAGTAAAATTGGAAAATGAAAGCAATGATAAAATGACTGACTATACAAGTGTCAAAATTGAAAACAAGAATGATAGAAAATCCACAAACATCAAAGAGCAACGCATTAGTCTGCCTTTTTTCCATTCTCCCTGGTTACAAGTCTTCATTGTTGGATATATTTTTTTGTATGTCTGCTAGGTGTGTTCTGAGGTGATTTTTTGAATTTTTTTATTAATTACCCTAGAATAAATTATTGCTAATATGAAGATGTTCTACCTGCGAGGTTCCAAAAATAGATGTGTATGTGTGCTTCTATCTCATTAATTTCAGATCCTCTAAACAAAACAACTGTTTCTCTTAGTTTTGGATTTTCTGGAGCTACATTTTGTTGACAAGATAAATATTTTATTTTATTTTATTTTTGATTTCTAGTATGCTGGGGATGCCTCATGCCTCAACAAGATGGAACTGTCTCTTCTAGCGTATTATTTGTCTTCTAAGTGACTTTGGGTCCTTCCCTAAATTGTAAACTTTTGGTTGTCATGTATTTTTTCCCTTATGGTACTAAAATTATGTTTGTGTTTCCTTTTCCTCTTACCACTTTCATGATTTGTCAATCATCCGATGTTGTTATAATTATGTTCTAATATGGATTGCAACTTGTCTCTCAGGCATAATCTATATTTACATTCAGCTCTTGTATTATCAAGGAAAACTCCGAGGACAGTTCAGGGAATCAAGGTTCTTGCTTATCCCATTTTAATGCTTTCGTCGAGCTTATAGAAAATGTGGTGTTGACTGAGTTAAAATTATATAAAGAACTCCCATTTAGTAATGGTTGTTATATTTGTCATAAAATCTTTGTTGTTAAACTGGAGTTACATTGTTGTTAATATTAATTGAGTCTTTTATTGATAAACATTAATATCTCGTTATGGAATCATCTTCTACCTTTTTAAACTTTTCTCTGCTGACTGGAAAATTTATTATAGAAGCTCTTTTATATCACTATTTCTAGCATAGAAAAATTATGGCACTTGCCTCTTATGTTTTATTCCTCAGGGAAAAATGGATAAAATCCTATTTGCTGTGAAAGTATTTTCAATCCCTTAATTGCTTGCCATTGAGGTTTCTAGTTGATGCACCCTTTGCATGTAAAATTCTATTAAAATTCATGAGAAAAGGAAAACCTTTACAAAGGTAAGGTTACTCAAGTACTGTACTGGATTAACAATGCTAAATTTGTAATGTCTTCAGTAGGCTGGATTATCATAACCAAGGAAGAGAGCTCTTGCATGTTCAATTTTGTGAAAGAAGACCTCCATTTTTTAAATAAGGGTCATTAATCTAGGTAGAAAAAATAGAAAGGCCACCTTAATCTCCTGAGGCATAGATTTAACAGAGTAACTGCTTGGGTGACCACCAGTATAATGATTGTTGGAACTAGACAGTTTTTTCCTTTGACAATTTTTTTATTGAAGTAAAATATACTATTCACAGTCACATCAAACAATGATGGCATATGACTAAAAGTTGCAATATTATTCCTATGTTCATTATAAAACCCAACGAGGATAGATAGCAACTGTAACATGAACAATAACTTATCTATGAATAGATGCAAATGATGCTGAGTACAAGCTGAAGATGGATGCTGAGAACATGATGCGCTAATATGATTCTTTGATACTGCCAATATTGCCTGATTGTGTTAAGCTTTAGATTGGGTAACATAAAATCTGCTAAAAAGGTTGGTGGTCTAACAGTAGAATAAAATTCAGGATTAAGTTAAAGAAATAAAAACTTGCAAATATTATTTTATGTTAATGATTCTGTTTAGAAAAAAAAATTAGGAAATAAATATTGAATTGAAAACCCTGTCAAACATCATGAATAATCAATAGACCATAGTATTGATTATTACCTCATAAAAAACATCATTATATTCATAGAAAACTGAAGACTAGAATTTTGCAAATTTGAAGACTGTAACAAAAGACCAAAACAGCAGAAACAATTTTTATTCTTAGCGTTCTGTGACCTACTTGTTA
The DNA here is from genome assembly GCA_028583015.1 of Wollemia nobilis. Classification (NCBI taxonomy): domain Eukaryota; kingdom Viridiplantae; phylum Streptophyta; class Pinopsida; order Araucariales; family Araucariaceae; genus Wollemia; species Wollemia nobilis. The sequence goes on along the minus strand of JAQPPZ010017013.1, from coordinate 1,340,888 downwards.
CATCTTAAAGCTCCAAACCATTAATAACACTGGAGTGGGTATAATATCACCACCATTCCCAATAATAGCTAACCTTTTCATGGAGGATTTTGAAAGAAGAGCATTAAATGTTTACCCTGTAAAACATGGATGGTAGGGTAGATTTGTGAATGACAGTTTGGCTAAATGGGACGAGGAATTAGAGAAGATTTTGAATTACTTAAATGATCTCCCAAATAATATAAAATTTACCCTAGATATTGTAATGGCCACGATGTAGCCACGTTGGCTGTCTCTATTTTAATTAGCTAGGGCCCCTTGGTTAGGATAAGTTGGACCTTGAGCATTAGGGTTAGGATTTGTTACTTTGGTAGACTATAAATAGCAAGAGTTGTGATGGAGTTGAATCATGAATCATTCTCCTACCTTCTTCTCCTTTGGTGTGCATAAGAGGATTTGCCTTTTCTAAGTGGCTAAGAGACTTTGTCCCTTGAGTAGCTTGGATTGTTTCTAAGATTTGGATTTGGATCTATGATATTTTTTTGGATTTGTTGTTCTAAATCTGTTTCTGTCATGAATGTTTTGATGAATGCTATGGATTATTGCTATTTCTTGAAGTTGTTTAATTACAAGTGGTATCAAAGCAACAATTTTGGTTCCTTGTGGCTTATGGAAAGTGACAACAGACCTGCTATCGTGTGAGTTTTAGAATCTTCTTGATCAATTTTGCATCAAATAATTGGGTATTTTTTGTCTTTTTTTTGCTACTGTTCTTTTGGCTCAAATATCCCCCATAATATTGTGATTAAGGAAGAATCATTCTCAACACCTGAACCTAGATGTGTCGGTGTGCCGAGACCCTTGTAGGAGACCTATCTCATTTTGGTCATTTCGAAAAGCTGATTAAAACGAGATATATCTTTGGTAACCCTTTTTCTTAGTAGCTTTTAGCAACTTTTGGCAACACTTCCATCTATCGTGCATGTTCAATCCTAGTTCCACAAGTTTGGAGTGGATCAACGGGTGCTTGATACGGATAAATACCAGAAGATGATTGCATAAGCCCCAATAAACGTCATCCATGAAATCAAGGCAAACATCACAACACCCTAGGGGGCATCAATAATTTCAATCCTCACATGAGTTGAGCCCTTGTCACCATGAGTTCCTCTTCCACACCCCTTACGAAGAATAACATTCCCAACATAAATGAGAACGTTCGTTAGCACATTACTTGATACAATCCATATTGAATGGTAGGATCACAAATGTGGATGGTGGTATCACAATTGTTAACCAGAAGCTCAATAATGTAAGAAGGGTTGTCCAACAAGTACACTGTGCACTGAGTTGGATTTCTACTAGACTTAACGGAGGCCAGGAGTCTGAGTTTCATAAACCAAGCAAGCACTCAAAAGTGACTTTTAGTAGTTGGTTTTGAGCAGGATCACGAATGACAGAAGGAACCCAGGTTTCCTGAGTGCACATAGAACGAGGATATTCAGTGGGCTGCTTTTCAACAGGATCTGGGGAATTCCAACTTTGCTCAGGTACATACACATCCCTTGCTAGGTGCTCATTTGAGGTATGTTGCTAATGAATGGGGTTTTGCTTCTAATTTGGATACTTGTGTCAGTGGTGTGGTTTATCTCCTAGGATAGCCTCATGATGTTTTGGTCCCTAGGATTCATACATTGCTTTTTATGGAGAAGACACTAGAGGGTGGTTTCTAAAACGGAAAGCTTCCTACATTTACATAGAGTGCCTAAAAAGGGCGGGGTCATGCTTGCTGCCTCTTATCTTGAAACCCATGCTTATCAATTGTTTTTTGTGGGAGTTGAGGCATAGAGGTTATCCTCTCACTTGGCCAAAATTGAAGATGTTCTTGATGAAGTTTGATAAGGGACCATCTACCTCTTATGTGGTCAGGTTAATGCAGACTAAGCAAACATGAACTGTTGATGAGTCAAGAGTCTTCTCACCTACACATATGACTTGGATCCTTTGGTGGTTGTTTTAGCATTTAGACATGGGCTCAAGGAAGAAATCTAACGGGAAGTTGGTATGCACAATCTACACATCCTCCACGATGTTGAGTGTTTAGCCAGGGCAATAGAAAATAAGCTTTGAATGTCTAGATTCCAACTACAATGGGATTTCAATCCTTGTAGGACTTACTTCCATAACTACAATGATGATCACCCTCAAGGATTTCTTTGTTTCAGATGTAGATCTCAACGCCCATGGGATAAAGCATGTGAAGAGAAGCAAAACTTCCACATGCAAGCCAAGGAAAGTGGTTCCAAAGATTAGGAGGTATTGACATCACCACATCAAGAGGACCTTGTTGAACCTGAGGAGATTGAATAAGGTGCGAACTAGGTGGGCCTCTTTGTCTTTGCTCTAATGGGAGTGCAAAGCCTTCAAGGTGCAAGGTCTTGAGGAACCTAAAAGTCTTCCCCCCAAGCGTGTGCATTATCATGTTATCCACTTGATTTCAAGAAATCAACCACCAAATGTCTGCCCTTATCAGTATTCTCAACCGCAAAAAATGGAAATTGAGAAATCGGTTAAGACATGCTTCAAAAAGGGATTATTTGACCCATTTTTTGTCCCTCTTCTTCCTTGTTAGTTATGATGAAGCATAAGGATGATTTTTGGTGGATGTGTCTAGATTTCCGACCACTCATTGAGATTACTATCAAAGATAAGTTTCCTATTCTTGTTATTGACAATTTGTTGGATGAATTGTATGGTCCTCAAATTTTTATTAAGCAATACTTGCGTTATGGGTTTCATCAAATTAGGGTTAGAGAAGAGGATATTCCCAAAATTGCTTTACATACTCATGAGGGTCATTGTGAAGGGTCATGCCATCTAATTTTACCAATGCCCCTTCAACCTTTCAAATTTTAATAAATTTTGTATCTTGTCCTCTTTGATGGAAATTTGTGTTGGTCTTTTTTGATGACATTTTGGTCTATTGTGAGTCTTGGGAAGCCTTTTGCACCATGTGGAACATGTGCTCAAAACTTTGGTATAGGAAGAGTTATGTCAAGAGGTTCTTTTGGGGTTTCTTAAATAAAATATTTGGGGCACATTGTGTCTCATGAAGGTGTTAAGGTGGATCCTCATAAGATTAAGAGTCTATGACAATGCAAGATTTGCTAGTACCTAAATCTCTCAAGAGTCCTAGGGTTTTTTTAGGTTTCACTAGGTTACAGGAAATTTGTGAAAAATTCTGGGAAAATTGCAACTCCCTTGATGGGTATTCACCAAGAAGGATGTTTTTGTTTGGTCTAAAGAGACTGTATTCCACTCTAGTCTTGGCTACTCTTGACTTTAGCAAGAAGGCCACCCCTTGGCTTCTAAAAGCAAATAACTGTCTGGCAAGAACCTAAGTAAATCTACTCATGGGAAAGAGATGTTAGTGATCCTGCATGCAATTGACAAATGGAAGTTTTACTTATTGGGCTGGCATTTCATTATCAAAACTAGTCATTGCAGTCTCAAGTGTTTTTTTGGATCAGCATCTATCTTGTCCTAAGAAGATTAAATGGCTGACCAAGTTGTTGCGCTATTATTTTGAGATTGAGTATAAGAAAGGGAAGAATAATGTGGTAGCAGATGCCCTTTCTTGCAAGTATGAAGAGTCAAAAACTGTTCATTCTATATCCAGCCCTCTTCTTCTTTGAATCACTTAGCTTTGCGAGGAATGACGATATGATCCTGAGAGTTTTCACTTGATTCATGATATTGAGATAGGTATCTCGCACAATCCAATGCTTTCTTGATCTAATAAGATCCAACAGAAGGAGTGGCATATTCGTATGATGGAATTTCATTCCACTTTAATAATACCTTGTTAATACCTAGTTCACCTAGTTTTCCTCCTAGGTCAAGAACAACATCCTTCAAGAATTGCATGCCTCTCCTGTAGGAAGACTTTTTGGGTTTCTCAAAACTTATCGGACGGCCAAGCAGTTCTTTTCTTGGAAAGGAATGAAAGCTGATATCAAAAAGATTGTTGCAAAATGTGAAGTATGCTAGTGGAATAAAGGTGAACTAGTTAAGACTCTAGGATTGTTGCAGCCTCTGCCTATCCCTGATTACCTCTCCAAGAATGCCCACTTTTGCGCCTACAACACCCTTTTACTAATAGCAAAGTGCCCAAGGTATTCCTTGACTTGGTTTTTAAACTACAAGGTATGCCAAGTCTATTGTGTGATAACGTGACCCTATTTTCAGAAGCAACTTTTGGAAAAATTTGTTGACACTCAATGATACACAGCTTAACATGAGGTCTTTCTACCATCCTCAAACTGATGGACAAACATAAATTGTGAACAAGTGCCTATGTCAATATTTGAGATGTTTTGCTCAAGATAAGCAATATTAGTGGGTTCAATGACTTCCCTTAGTAGAATGGTGTATAATAGTTCTTATCATATTTCTGCTAAGATGTCTCCATTTGAGGCTTTTTTCAAAAGCCTCCATCGTTGACAAACTATCTTTCGGGGGTTCTCTTGTGTTGCTTAAATGGATACCTTCCAACAGTCAGTTCTTTACCTCCTTAAGGATAATTAGTGTTCGGATTAGAATTGTATGAAGCAACAACATGATTTACACCACTCAAAATGACACTTTGCAGTTGGTGTTATGGTTTTGTTAAGGCATCAACCATATAAGCAACTTTCTCTTAAGACTAAGTGCAGCCAAAAGCTTGCACCCATATTCCATGGTCCTTACAAGGTGTCAAGGTGGTTCGCAAGATGGACAATGTGGCATATCAGTTGGAGCTTCCGCCTATATCCAAAATCCATGTTGTTTTTCATTTTTCTTGTCTTAAGCAGGTTCTTGGTCAGATGGTGTAGTCCCAAATGGAGCTTCTAGAATTGGATGAAGAAGGTCATGTTGACTTGAAGCTAGAGGCTGTGCTATTTTTGTAATGCAAAGTTTGAGGTCTTGATAGGTGTAGGAGCTACTCATTAAGTGACAAGATCTTCTAGATGAAGACATGATGTTGGAACCAACAATCATTCTCCAAATATTTGAGGACAAAGCTTCTTGAGGGGGGAGGACATGTAATGACACCGATGTAGCCATGTCGACTTTCTTTATTTTAATTAGCTTGGCCCTTAGGTTAGGATAAGTCGGCCATTGACCCTTAAATATGAATAGACATGTTGTAGTTGAATCATTCATTCATTCTTATTAATTCTTTGCCTCTGGTGCACATAAGAGACTACCCTCTCTGAGTGGCCTGGACTGTTTCTGAGATTTGGGTTTGGACTTGTGATATTTTACTAGATTTGCTGTTTTGAATCTGTTTCTATTGTGAACATTTTGGTGAATGCAGTGGAGTATTACTGTTTCTTGAAGATGTTTTTGTTACAGAGATAAAGTAAAGTAATCAAATACTCTTCTTGGATGTCCCAATTCACAAGAAACAAGGGTACACTAGGCCATAGCATCTACAGGAAGAAGATCCACACCGATTCATACCTGAAGGCAGATTCACATTCTCATATAGCTCAAGAGATGGGAGTTCTTAAAATACTAACAATTAGGGCATATAGGGTCTTTGATATTAAACACTTAAAAGATCTTTACAGATAATGGATACATAAAAAATCAAATCCACATGACATTTAGAAGGGTAGAACAACAAAAGAAAAAGAAAAAACTAGAAGAATCCAAGGTGTTAACAAAAGAAGATCATGGGATTAAAGAGGAAATAAGCTAAATTAGAGTACAAGAACTAAACTACAGTAAAATAAAAAGGGCAAACTATACTAAGGTAAACTGAAGTAGCCAAGGTAAATTGCACTAATTTGGCATCAAATTACTGTCTAGAGGGTTTGACTCAAAAATGGGTAAACCCTTACATGTTAAAAGTAATGATGAAGAGAAGAGGAAGCTAGTAGTCTAGGTAAAAGAGAGAACTAGAAGAGAGATCAAGTGGATTCAAACAACAACCCTAATCTGTAGTATGATGTAAAGTAGAAAAACAATCATCATCATTGCCAACCATCCCAAAAGGGCCAACATAGGATCTAATGATGCTTTCAGGAGAAGGGCCAGGAGCAAGGGGGATCTGTTTGGATAATCCTCGGAGGACACAGAGCTCAAACCCTTATGACTCCTAGCATCCATGTCCAAGGAACGGATAGGAGAATATAAGAAACTCGTAAGTTGTGTTTGTGTGCAAGTACTAGGTGGCACATGCTCAAAAATTTGTGCATAATTGCATGAAGCAGCAAGCAGATCAACATTGAACTGAACAAGAATTTCACAAAGGAGATTGGATTTTTGTTCATCTTCAGCCATATAAGCAGATCTCCTTCAAAAATAGTAGGAAGACCTTAAAACTATCACCAACCTCTGCAGACATAGAAAAAGATTGATCAAGTAGTCAATGCATCAAAACCAGCATGAATGCTGTTTGTTCATAAAATTTTGCACATTTCCTGTTTGAAAAGGAGTAGGATTATGTCCAAACAGAGATGCCAATTCTTGGTAGGAAGGCCAGTTCGTGTTGGAACCTAAAAGAATCTTGGAGACTGACACAAAGGATATATACTCCAAACAAATAGCAAAAGACTTAATCAAGTGGAAGCACTTACCCAAATAAGCAACATCTTGGGAAAGTTGTTCATTTGTTCACAAATATTCTGCTGTGCTGGTGCTTTGAGTGCAAAGATTTTTTAAGATAGCGTGGGATGTTATGAACTTAAATTGCTTGTTAAATAACAATTACAAGGGGTGTGTCCCCTTGTTGTTCCTCGAATGAACTAGAGGGTGAGTGAGGTACTTTATAGGTTTTTCAATATCCTGCGCTAAGCTGCTTCAAACTGAACACTTTGAATAGTTGACCGAAGGGGATAAACCCTTGCAAAACAAAAAATTTAATTTTAATTGAATTACACAAAAAAAGAGAGATAAGACAATTCTATTAATGTCCACAAATGGCCAAAGTAGGCCAATGGGATTCATTGAAAAGGGCTGTTACAAATTACAAGTCATTATCTATTTTTGATAACCACAAAGTACTACGAAAATAAGCTAAGCTAGAGTAAAGAATCTAGTATAAACTATTCTAAAGTGGAACAACTGTATGGCATAAAATTACAGCCTTGAGTGTTACCCAAAATGGATAAACTCTAACATGCTAAAAGTAATGATTAAGAGAGATCTAGAAGTTGAGGTACAACATAGATAGAAAGGAGCTCCAATGGATCCAAGCACCAACAATAATCTGTTTTGGGATGTAAAGTAGAAGCATAATTGTCATCACGCACTATCCCAAAAAGGCCAACACAATATCTAATGATGCTCCCAGGAGAATGGCTAGGATTAAGGGGGCGTAGTTGGATAATCCTGGGAGGACACGGAGTTTGACCCGTCAAGGCTCTTCTAGCATCCAGGGGAAACAATAGAAGAGTACAAGAAACTAGTAAGTTGCGCTTGTCTACAACTATTCAATATGTGACGGGTGGTTGAAATACGGCTCCGAAGAACTACATTCTTGTCCTGTCGTAAGGAAGAAGAAAGAACTAAAGACCTAGTAGTTACTCTTGTATGCAGACAAGGGCGCACAAATCTGTCATTAATACTTTAGATAGTTGTAGCTTCTAATAAGTGCTTATTATTGTCGACCATAGAAATAGGGTGAAAGAATGACGTGTATAGTGATAGCTTCCTTGAGGTAAAGAGCCAAGCATCTTTTGGTCAAGATAGGTGAAAAAAATGGCAAGCGATCCACCTGAGTCTCTATAAAAGAATAGTACCTCCCTCGAATATCATATAAACAAGATACTTGAAGATAAAATGTTTTTGAGCAAAGACAACATAACCCATCCTCTTGAGGAATATGGTGGCCCGTCTCCACCCACAACTAATGTGAGCATGCTCTACATTGACCAAGAGGAATCCTAAGGTTGTGTGTCCAATGTCACTCGACATAATTAGGATAAGTAATAATGCCATTCTTAATCCTCATGAAATGCTTAGTGAAGGCCAAATTAGGGCTAAGAGGTTGAGATGTTGCAACCCAAGTGATTTGAATATATTGTTAATAAACATAATCTCTGTTTGCTTGATTAATTACCCTTTTATCACGAAGAAGGCAGGGAGGAGCATTTAAAGAGTATTTGAAACGAGGTAATTGATCTATGGAGATGCCAAGTGATTGAAGAAGAGAAATAACTTTTGAGTACCATCCACAATGAGGACCAAAAGAGCCCCTAGAGGTAATGCATTTTGAGGAGCAATGCGCCAAATATGGGTCTCTCTTGGCCCGAGGTGCAATCACCCATGGATCTATTGCGATGAAGCTGAATTTTTTTTTAAAGATGCTCTCAAGACGAAGAGGATGAATGTCAAACTCAGCCTGAACAATGCATAGGGGAATTGCTCTTTTACATTGGATAAATCACCGAAGCAAAATAGTTTAGACCCTCTCAATGCGAGCGCAATTGACACACTCTAGACTTGGACTCTAAATCTTAGATCCATAAAAGAATATGGGTTTGATGATTCAATCCAAGAGGTGCATCTTTGTAGTTATGTCTTGAAAGTGCTGTTGGGAGCATTGGCATTCCAAGATTGAGAGAGATGTGTATTCCTTGCGAAGAGGGGATTGTGAAGCTGGCCAAAGATTAAGGGAAGGACCTGTAAACTAAATCCCCTAGTAGGTGTAAGCAATGGTGATCTCAATGGACTCGCCCTTATAGAAGAACTGAAACTTAGATAGGGTACTCTTTTATGTGTTAAAGATCATCACTTTAATTTCTATGATTGACTGCCAGCTGTTTTAAGTCACAAAAGCAAGCAAGAGCATCCAACTGTCTATGTAGGCCCTTAGGAGTATGAGCAAGAAGGACAACATCATTTGCAAAAAGCAATATAGCTATCAAGACATGATGTAGAAGGCAACCATCACCAACAATAAATTCTTCAAGCTCATCAATGTAGATCCCAAAGAGTAAAGGAGAAATAAGACAACCTTGTTTGACGCCAATGGTGCTTTGGACATCCTTTGAGAAACCAAAAGCTGTCTGAAAATGGCCAACAACTACCTCATATAGTCTCTTGATGGCAGTGATAAAGAGCTCTGAGATGTCGATGCCATGTAGTCTTTGAAATAAAAGATGCCTGCGAACAGTGTCAAGGTTTTTCTAAAGTCCACAAACAACATCACTCTTTAGAGGACCAATGGCGAGCCTCCTCAATAATAGCCCTGATGATCAACAGTCTGCTGATCCCTTCTAAAAGCAGCTTGCTCTCTTGCTCTAAGATTGCCTTGATCCAACAATTCTGAGAAACAAACTCTACTAGCAGATTTATCTATCGGGTGCCTCAACATCCACTTTAGTTCACATGAAATTAAGTACGGAAAATGGATACATGCATAGCAGAGATAGAAGCGAAAGACCAGAATTTGAGAGTTTTATTAACCTGGAGATCTCCTCAAAAGAAGGCCATATTGCAATTCTATACAATACAGGGGTCTAATAGCCACTGGTCTGTGGCTGGATCCAAACCCTGTGCAGACTAGATGTCTTCTTGGCTTATTAGGCTACTCTTTTTGATGTGGCTAGGGGGGCTGTGCGGAACTGAAGTAAAATGAATCTAACAGCATCTCGGTAGAAGCGTTTGTCTCTTTCTTCCATGATGATCCCCCTCGAAGTCCATCTGTTCTTTTCATAATTGCATGCTTTTTTTTGAGATTAAGAATTAAGACGCTTTTTGTGGTGGAAGTACAACATGCAAAACAACGATATTCATGTACAATTCAAAACTCTAGTGTTGTCTCCAAATTTAGATCTATTCCAAAATTAGACTTGTGTTATCTTATTATGTGGACTTCTTCTCTAAATTGGGCACATTTCCTGAATTTAGGTTAATCCAACTAAAGAAAAATTTGACGTGTCCAGAAAAGCACTGATGGTGACCTTGAACAACTAGAAGAGCAGACTGACATAATTTGATGCTGGTTACACCTGAAATTGGGACAACAACATTAATCTTAAATTTTGAGTCACTTCCAGTGCTCATAGAGGGGTCAAAAGTCAGCAAACAAAGTTTGCTGCACCTTGATTTGATTCTGCTTGAAGAAATGACACAACTCCAAAATGAATGGACTCAATTGGAGCTATGGCGAGAGAGATATACCTTCCGGAAGCTGCCTTTGTCAAAGGTGTCCTGACAAATTCTGTTCCTGTTAGTTGCCTCCTGTGAACCTCTGATTATCCAACTTTCTGAAGATCTACTGTAATGGCCACTGACCTTATTAATGAGAGAAAATGGAATTGTAGCATGACCTGTTGGTTACGAATCTGCCATTAGGAAAGGATTTGGTATAATGCGCCCCAGATTCGCCCACCAAATTGAAAGGCCGGAAGGAAGGGATGCCTTCCGTGCCAATCTTCGGAGAAGGCCGGCTTCCTATGGGTTTTTTCAGTGTTTAGCTGAGAGTACGGGAAAGAAATAAAAGTGCGAAAAGAGATTGAAATAGGATTGGTGTTGGGTGGGGGGGATGAGCAGCACGACAACGATCAATCACTACTACTAACAGCAATCCAAAACAGAACACACAATAGAAACTACCGCTGTCATATATCCTATGTATCCTCTATCTATGCATTCCAGGAATACTTAATCACCAAATACCGGAATCCAGAATTCAGAATAACAGTAAGCAATGAAATAAGAAACATGAGGCAGAAATGACAAGTACAGGCAGCATAAAAGAACAACAACAACAAGATAGAGCCAAGTGTGTGTCTTGTATTCAGAGGCAAACGTATAGCTACAATGGTTCCCTAGCAGGATATCCCCCTTCCACCCTTTTACAATGAAATGGTGTGGCTATTTATAGCCCAAGTTCCCCCCAATTACAATTACGGGCACAAAGTCCCAGACCGGACAATAGCTGACAAAAGCGGCAGAAGAGTTGTTGATGCTGACTCTTGTCGGCGAGGACTGTACCTGCAACAAGGTCTCCCTGAAAGCTGTACAGCTGCGTGGCAGTGCATCGGGTGAAGCTTCTAGTCAGCAGGAATGCGGGTAGCTGTGGTAGATGGAACTTTGCATCAGCTTAAATGGAGGCAGCTGGCGTAGGTAATGTGGTCCATGCTTGTCCTTTTTCCCATCACATCTCGGCTCGAATCCCGAGGCTGGACACTTGTCAAATTTTGATGAGTGACACATGTCTGCCTTGAAAGGCAGTTTGTCCAACTTCGCCCGGGATCAGAGCGCCATCGGGTAGCGCAGGTGGGAAACAACACAGTTGGGGAGGCCTCTGTGCCTTAGCCAATTTTTGGGCTTGCTTGATGAATGCTGCCCAACTGCGCACCGGTCAGAGGGCGCAGCCCGACTTCGCTGCGAAGTCGGGTTGCACATCGGCACTTGGTTGTTTCGACCGCTGTTCGGACTGTGCACAAAAAGGGGAGCGCACCCCGACTTCGCTGCAAAGTCGGTTTGCGCTCCAGCACTTAGCTGAATTTTGCAATCACTGCTTCCCAAGTGCGTATAGGAAGAAGAGCGCACCTCGATTTCGCTGCGAAGTCAGGTTGCGCTCCCATACTTAGCCAAATTCAGCTCCTTTTCAACCTGCGAAGTCAGGTTGCGCTTCCATACTTAGCCAAATTCAGCTCCTTTTCAGCCTGCTTTCGCACTTTGCATCCCCTAGTGCGCTCCAACTTGAGGGCGAACCCCGACTTCGCTGCGAAGTCGGGTTGCGCCCTGACACTTAGAATTTTTCAAGGTTCCACGAGCTTGGGGGACGGGGGGACGGGTTTCTAGGGACGATGGGGGACGGCAGGCCGATTTTAGGGGACGGCTGGGGGGGACGGCTAGTATAATACTATAAAAATTGAATTTTTTTAGAAATTTAGAATAATCTACACATTCAGAATTCTACACCCAAAAAAAATGATATTTCATATTACTAAACAATTATGTAAGTGCAGCCATTCATATTCAGATTAGTTACTAACACATAAGTGCAGCCATTCATATTCAGATTAATTACTGACACGTAAGTGCAGCCATAATTGAGTCATTTAACATTTTCATATTCATATTAGTTACTAATTTGCAGCCATTTAATTGTTTCAAGTTCAACAACTATAACTTGAAGGTTCAGCCAAGGATATCAAGTGCAAACAATGTTCAAACAGTCATCATTTTAAGTAATAACAGTCATCATTTTTTCAGTTACCAATGTTCAAACAAAGATTGTCATTTTTAAAAAATTTCAGTCACTAACTGTTCAAATTTTCAGTCACTATACCAAAAGAATTGGTATTGTTTAAATAAACCTCCTTTTAGTCTTGTAATGATGGCATTATAGCATAATTCCAAAGATCCTTACCATAGGTCCTTGGGGATTAGACCCCACAAGTGAATTAGTTTAGTGTTGGCTTTGGTGGGGAAATTTTGTAAGCCTGAAAGTTTGATTTTAAGTAAGGGGCAAGAACCAAATTAGGGCTAACCTTATACAAATCAATATAAAGCAACTCTTTTCTTGCACGCCTTCATATTGGAACCCTAAGTTTTGGTGAAAGAGAGAGTGGAGGTCTGAACCATCACCGCAAACTAGCAAGAGGATGCAATGGCACTGCCTCATGGAAGCCATGCCCTAATCAAACCTCTGATTTTGCTGACTTCTTGCAAAACCCATTTGTGGATTCTGATTGAAATGAGAGGGGTACATGGAATGAGATGGATTTGGTGCTGGAAATGCACCATATTTGGTCTTATAACAGTAAACCCTCGAAGGTTTGGGACACCGACAAAAAAAAGAGAGGAAGCGAGACGGCTGAATAGAGAAAGCTTGTGCAAATTTTGCCAAGAACATCTAGGGTTTTGTTGCAAATAGAACCAGGTACTATCCTTGGTTAAATTATTTGTTTACCATTCATGTTGAGATGGAAAAAACCTGTGTAGAAAGAGTTTTTCATGCTGTTGTGGAAATAAGTGAAGTCTTCTATTTTCACTCCTTGTTTTGTTAGGTTTAGGGTTTGATGGGGGTGAGACTCAAAATGGGTCCCACCCCTTACCTTTTTTTAAGTTAATTTTTTTTTTTCCCCCTTGGGTGAGGACGCCCAGCCGTGGGGGACAGCTGGGCGTCCCCAGGGACGCCCCAAAAAGGGGGACGTCCCGAGGACGGGAGGCCACAGGCCTTAGCCGTTTCGGGGACGTTTCCCAGCCGTCCCCCAAAAAGGGGGACGGGGGGAAACGTCCCCCTACTCGTCCCCTCGTGCTGGGGGACGCGGGAAACGGGGGGACGCGTCCCCATGGAACACTTAGAATTTTTCAGGGAATACTTGCTCTGTTTTGGGAATTTGACTGGGGGGAAAGTACAAGGGAAAAGGGAGGAATGAAACTGCAGGAAAGGGAGAAAAGGAAAAATGGAGAAAGGGAAGAAAGAGGAGGAGGGAAGGAAGAGCAACATACTTACAAAATTGAAAACATGGCACCCCGTGCAAAATGTGGCAACATTCCTGGCGGCTCGCGGGGTGTCGAGCTCGCCTCGACGCAAAGAACCAGGCCTTCATCCTTTGGGCGCAGAGGAACTCCCTTCCCCTGCCTTCCGCTGCTCTGACGGCTTCTTCCCGGGCAACTGTTCTTCTTCAGGTTCACTTTCGGCAGTTGCCTCTTCTGTTTCTCCTCCTGAACCTGAATGTTCTTCACTGTCGGCCTCCCGCTCGCGGATGCGATCGTATGCAGCCTTGGCTTGGTCCCAGATTGCTGCTTGGAAGGGCCCTAGGTCGCTGACCTCTTTCAGCGCTGCGCTGAAAACAGCAACCGCATGCAGGTCGATGGTGTCGTATCTTTCTCCCAACTCTTTGAGGGAGGTATTGATTTTGCAGTATCTTGACACCATCTGGGTGACCTGAGCTTCCTGGACTGGCTCCGCCCAGCTATCGATTTCTGCTGTGTCTGCCTCGAACGACAGCCAATTCAGTTTCACCTGCTCAAGGGTCAGAAACTCGCCATTCTCGACGAAGCTCGGGCACCCGTGTTCAGACAGAGTGTTGAAGGGGGCCAGGCAAATGCTCATTTCGTGGTCTAATGAGTCCAACATCTTCCTGGCGGCCCTTATCTTCTCTGTTTTATCAAAATAAATGTGCAAGGTTACCCTTGCATCTGCCCACTCTGAGGCAAGTCGGGACATTGGGGGAAATCGGAGGCCTTTGCGCTCATACTCCTCAAGTTTCATAGCCAAGTCCAGCCACTGCCTCGCTTGGTGTTCGGCCTCCTCTACCACAGGCTTTCCCTGGGCAGATACTTCTTGGATCCTGGATGCGAAATCCAGGACCGATATAGATCTGACAACGTTGGGCCTACATCCCTGCAGCAGACCAGCCCGCATCTCCTTAACCTTATTCTTTGAAAAGGCCGCCGTCTGTGATGTTTTCTCCTCTAGCTGCGACTGAGCCTGTTTCAATGAATCCTGGAGCTGAGAGACCTGCTCCAGTGCTGCCCTTTTCTCCTCTGACAGCTGTTCGGCTGTCTGCTTTTGCGCTGCGGCCTCCTGCTGAGAGGCGGCCAGCTGGGCTTTCAGTTCATCGATCTCCTGCTGTGCAGACCCCAGCTGCGCGGTGGCCCTAGCCAGATCTTCCTCCAGCTGCCTTGAAGTATTCTGCAGCTGAAACAACGCCTCCTGATTCTCAAGTCGCTTGACAAGGAGATTATGTGTTCTACGACGAATACCGTTGATTTCGTATTCCTCGTTGATGTCATCAAAGCTCTTCTCCTTGACTTGATGCTCATAGTCTGCCTCGGTCATTTCCCGGAGAGGCTTCTTCACCTTTGGGATCAACTTCTCAGTTGTCAGCACTCTCCTGTCCAAGTCGTACTTGGTGCGCTTTACCGGGGCAGCTATTTCCTCGGCTCTCCTCCGTTTGACACCCTGGAGGAAAGAGGCGGAACATCCTGCGGCCTTTGCTGCCAAAGGCTGATCGTCTGCGATCTGCATGAAGTCGCCCATGAAGTCTAGGTCTTCCAGCATCAGGCCTTGCTGCGGCATCTTCCCTGCAAACAGCGAAGCAGGAGGGATTCCAGAAGGAGTGGCCGCTTTTAAGGGCGACCGGGTCCTAGGGGAAGCGAGCGGCTGAGTGGACGGCGTTGGCGGGGTTTTGAACAGATGAGGTGAGCGGCGCGGCGATGTATGTGCAGCTTCGACACTGGCCACAGGCGAGGGTTCCAGGGTTTGGCTGAGGGACTGGAAGGCGTTAGGGTCCTGGGCGAACTGGTCGAAGGAATGGGGGTTGTGGGATGTTTGGACAGTCTGGGAAGATGAAGATGCAACTACGGCTTGCCCTGATGCGATGGGGGACGGCGTTATGGCAGGGCCGACTGGGACTTTGGGGAGCGGAGAAGTGGACGTACCTGCGGGCTCCGCCTGAGCCGCTGTTTGGAGGACGCCTGCAGCCCAAGTGTCTGCTTCTGCTTCAGGGCTGTCTAGCGAAATGATTGCCGGCGCGGCTGTCCCTGTCTGCGCCGCGGCCGGTTGCTGTACAGACTCTTTAGGCCGTTTGGCCTTTTCACTCTTCTTTTTCTTCTTTTCTTCCGGCACTGCGGCTGGTTCAAAGGACGGAGAGGATGTTGGGGCTGCAGTGCGTGATGTCCCCACGGTAAACTTGTACCTGGGTCTAGCTGGGAGGATGCCTGCCGTGGCCGGTCTGCTAGCTGGCTGTGCTGGCGCTTTTTCTACTTGGGGGCCACCTCAGGAGTTGACTTCTCTGACCCTTGCGCCCTTTCGGGTGCTGCTTCAGGAGCTGGAGGCTGCATTGGGCCCACTTGACTGCTCGTTGGCGTTGCGCTGGAAGTTCTTGGAGTCGACGATTGCTGGGACGGGGACCTCCTTGTATACCTTTTCCTAGCGCCTCGGGGAACGCAATCTCGAAATGCGAAAGGCCGCCACGTGTCAGCGTATTGATCATATAGGGCCGAAAACTCATCATCAACGGCCAGCGTTTTTCGGTTGGATTTATCGTGCTGCGTGCGGCATCTCATCTTCCAGCATTCAACGATTTTGTCCTTTTGCCAGTTGAGGGGCGCCACCTTGGCGAGGAATTTTTTGAAGCCCGCAGAATCTAACCGGTGATCCGGGTTTCGCTCTGGGTCATACGTCACCTCTTCGCAGTAAAAATCATGCCATGGAGGCCATGATTGCATCTGCTCGATGTGCCATTCCAGGTCTGCGCCTGTTCTGTTGCCCCTTTCCTGCATAATCTCTGCTCGGGGGCAGATGTGCGCGAATTTGCCTCTGACCCCAATCGGGTCGTACTTCCAGCGCTGAGGAAGCATTATCAGACCCATGTCGATGAGTTCCCGCTCGAGGTAGACGTGCTGTCCGATCTCGTGCACTCGGGTATTCGCCCAGGTAATAGGATACTGAAAAATATGGCCTTTCTTTTTGCCCTGGCCGAACTCTTCTTCGACATAGTCCATCTGTCGCGCAATCTCCATCCCGAACTGGTGGTCAGTGCAGAAGTAGGGCAGCAGGAACGACTTCCCCTTGAATCCGTAGATTCTGACCACGACGCCTTGCGTCAGCCGGAAGGTGTCCCCGTACTTGTGCTTCCTCAGATAGCTTGTCATGACCTCTGGCGGGCGGGATGCCTTACGATTGAACAGCCCCAGGACCATGCACAGAAATTTAAAATTAAACTCATAGAATGACCCTTTTCTGTATAGGATCTCGGTCCATTCGTACACGGGCAACGGCTCTCCTTTTTCGTTTACCTTCTTCAAGTCAGGAACTCTGATCCGGTAGTGCATGTGGTATAAGCACAGCCATGTGAGGAAGGAGCAAAACCGGAAATCCGTTGTCTGCTTCGCTTGACTAGGTTTGAATGAATGGCGTACGCCAGCCAATCTGCCCAGTCGAAGAAAATAGGGCGCTTCCCACTCTTTTGCGCCGTGGAGTCGTAAAACTCCCCATGCAGGATACATTCTGCCAGCGCCAGCTGGTACGGGCGTACCACTTTGTCAGAATCGCAGCCGAGTACCCATGCCAGGATGATGTATATGTATTTGTTCTCGAACCTGTCCAGGGGTATGGGGCCTGTCGGCCACTGTCCGGCTGCCAGCGGAGTCTTCAGCTCTGAGTTGAGGAATTCTCTCATCCGCTTGGTCTGCGTGAATCTGCCCGTCTGTTCATCCAGATTAATCCTTCTGACAATCGCGCCGGGTTCGTACTGAAGCCCTGGGGCGAACGCTGGCCGGACGCTCTCCCTGAAGAGTGTGAACAACACTCTTCCCTTGTTGTCGCAGACTTGCCGGGCAGCTGGCTTGTAATATTCTACGATTGATTCAATCAGCTCCGGGCACTGGTGAGTAGGAGGGCATAAGAACCAGTATAGGTTCGATTTATACGCAGCCCCGACATGGTGTGAGGGCGAAACCTTGTCTGCCCACTTTGCTATGTTCGGTCGCAGTTTGGTGAGGCTGATGGAAAACGAGCCGTCTCTGTACCCGGCTAGGTGATTGACGGGCGGCGGTGGAATTTGCCCTCGACTTCTCTTCGTCCGGGTTTTCTTTTTCTGCTCCTGCGGCACTTCGCTCTCATGAGCGCTTGATTCAGTCTGTTCCTCAGCTTCGCGCCCTTCGTCGCTGGATTGCGCCTGCACTGGCGCTTTCCCCTTGTCCATTTTCTTTGTTAGAATTGGCGAGACAGAGAATTACGGCTTCTGATTTCTCAGTTTTGCGCTTTGCAGTCTCGGAGTCAGCTCGACAATCTGAATTTTCTGAGTATGCCAGGGCCCTTTTTCTAGGCAAGGATTGCAGCATTAATGGCGCGAGGGAGGGAGTTAAGGTGGTTAACTTGAAGTTGGTGGAAGCGTTATAATACTTTGGCGGCTGTGCATGGGTTTAATCTTGAAAAGCGTACCCTAGTTGCAGTTGGTCCAAATGCGCCTTGCTTTCTTAATGACATCGTTTTTGAAAGTTGCGCAACCATTAAAACTTTTTTGGACTTCGTGCCTTTGATGACGTCATAGCCGCCGCCTGGGCACACCTTTTGAGGGAGAATTTCTGGCCCAGGACCCAACTTCGCACTGTGTCGTACTGCGCCGTCTGGGCCCACACTTAGAAAGATTTTACCATTTTTCCTTGCTTCCCGCGACAGGTCACCCAAGGTGCGCCCGAAAATGAGGGCGCACTCGGACTTCGCCCAAAAATCGGGCGCACTCCGACTTCGGCCAGATTTGCTTGCGCAGTCGGACTTCGCCCAAAAACGGGCGCAATCCGACTTCGATTTTGGAGTTTACTTAGCCATTTTAGCCCGCTTCTTCCCCACTGCGCTCTCAAGACGGTGCGCACCCCGACTTCGCTGCGAAGTCGGGTTCGCACCCAGCACTTAGTCAAATTTTTGCCCTTTTTGCCAACTCTCTTCTCTCAAACTTCGCACGATCCAAGGAGCGATACCCGACTTCGCTGCGAAGTCGGGGTTTGCTTTAAGTTTTACTTGGGCTCTTGAAAACTAAAAACTGAAATGCTGAAATAAATATATACATTCTGAAAAAAAATGCAGAAAAGAAAACTGTACAAAGAAGGACCCATTGGGTGCCTTCAGCGGTGATAAATTTTGAGGTGGAACCCGTTGACGGGAATGGGGAGAAGTTGTCCCTCCATGTCCCGGAGCATGAATGCATTAAATTGGTTCACCCGAGCAATCTGATAGGGACCCTCCCAGAGGGCATCAAATTTGCCATGATTGCCCGGCTTTGCCTTCAGTGAGTCCCACTTCAGCACTAGGTCCCCGATTTTGAAAACTCGGGCGGTGGTGCCTTTTGCAAACCAGCCTTGGGTCGCTTCAGCGTGTTTAGTGAAGGCCTGGTATGCTTTTTCTCTTTCTTCTTCTAACTGCAGCAGCTGGCACAATATGGCATCCACCGGATCCCCGCTGCCTCTCTCTTCATCCAACATCCAGAGTGCGGGAATTTCTATGTGGGTTGGCAGGACTGCCTCCTTGCCATACACGAGCGCGTAGGGGGATGTCTTGATAGACTTCTTGAATGATATTCTATCCGCCCACAGCGCCCGATTCAGGAGTAGGTGCCAAGTCCTCTTGTTCTTCTCTACTGTCCTTCTGACGATTTTCAGTAGATTCTTGTTGGTGGACTCGGCAAGGCCGTTCCCTTGCGGGTAGTAGTTAGAAGACATCTTGTGATAGATGCCGTACTTGCTGGTGTACTCCGTGAGTACAGCGCCTGCGAACCCCGGACCGTTGTCCGTCACTATTGACTCTGGGACCCCGAAACGGGTGATGAGGCTCTCGAGGAACCCAATGACCGTTTCCTGGTCCGCATTCTTCGTGGGGATCGCCTCTGCCCACCTAGTGAAGTAATCGGTGGCGGTAAGAATAAACTTGTGCCCCGCTGCAGAGTTAGGCGTAATGACCCCGATGAAGTCCAGACCCCATTGCTGAAACGGAGTCTCGGCCTGAATTCGTTGGAGGGGCAGGGGTGCTTTTCTGTTTCTGCAGCAAATCTCTGGCATTTATCACATTTTACACGGACCGCATGTGCGTCTGTGAAGAGAGTGGGCCAATAGTACCCAACTCTGATGATTTTCAAGGCCGTAGGCCTTCCGGAATGGTGTCCTCCAGGCATCCCGGAGTGAAATTCTCCAAGGACCCCGGGTTGGTCGGTTTTCTTGACGCACCGCAACAGGATGCCGTCAATGTTCTTGAAGTAAAGCCCCTCGGGGCGAAGAGTGTATCTCAAGGCATTTAGCCGAAACCTCCTTCTTTGTGAGGCATTGAAGTGATCCGGACATCTCCCGGTGCAGAAATACCTCACCAGGTCATCTGTCCAGTCACTTTCCTCTGATAAGGAGTTGGCTAGGTTGGTAGTTGTCGTCGGATCTTCCCACTTACAGGCAGATATCTCGGCCGCAGCCGCTTCGGGCCAGCTCCCGGCACAAGGCTCGGCCTCCGATCAGCTTTGTTGGCCGTACCTCGATGTCGAACTCCTGGATTTTGGCAATCCATCCTGCTCTCTTGTGACCCGGCTCCCCTTGTATGATGAAGTTCCGGACGTCCGGGTGTATCACGAAGACAGTTGTCCGGCTCTGGGAGACGAAGTGCTCGAACTTTCGGAGAGACTTCATGACTGCGTGAACCTGCCGCTCAATAAAATTGTACTTTTCCTCGTGCGGCTGAATCACCTGGCTTAAGAACGCTATGGGGCGCTCTTCGCCATCGTCTCCCTTCTGAGTCAGGACTGCGGCGTAACTCTCGGGTTCTCCCACCGCGTACAGGATGAAGTCCTTGGAATAATCCGGGTTTATCAACACCGGAGCTTGTGCAATTCTGGCCTTGATCTCCTCGAAGGCCTGCCTCCTCTCGTCAGTCCACAGGAATTCGGCATTCTTTTTCAGCAGTTCGGCCATGGGTTTGATCACTTGTGCGAAGTCCGGTATGAACTTCCTTACGAAGTTGATCTGGCCGAAGAAGGACTGTAGCCCCTTCTTGTCGACTGGGGCGGGCAAGCGGAGGAGGGCTTCGGCTCTGTCAGGATCCACTGCAAGGCCTTTCTCGGAGATGACATGTCCCAACAGCTTACCTTCTCTTACCGCGAAGACCGATTTCTTCGGGTTAATGGAAATGCCGAATTCACGACATCTCTCAAATATCTGCCGCAGGTGGGAAGCATGGTCCTCTCTTCTGTGAGAGAATACAGTCATGTCATCCAAGTAGATGACAATGATCTTGTTAAGCAGCTCTCGGAAGGCCAGGTCCATGGCTCTCTGGAATGTGGCGCCAGCATTGGACAAGCCGAAGGGCATGCGCTGATAGGCGAACGTTCCCCATTTGGTGGTGAACGCTGTCTTATGCTGGTCCTCATCTTTGACCCAGATCTGGTTGTACCCAGAAAATCCGTCTAAGAGGGAGAATCTCTGCGCTCCAACAACTATGTGGAGGATCTGATCGATTTGGGGAAGCGGGTAATGGTCCTTCAGTGAGGCCTGATTTAGATTTCTGAAATCCACGCAGAGACGAATGTCTCCGTTCTTCTTCCTCACGGGAACCAGATTCGCAACCCAGGATGAATGCTTGATGGGGTAGATTATCTTGGCTTCCAGCATTTTCAGGAGCTCGGCTTTCATCATGGCTTCAATCTTCGGGTTTACAGCCCTCTGCTTCTGCCGGAATGGTTTCGCACCATCTTCTAGCTCAATGGTATGCTGGATTATCTGTCTGTCATACCCCTTCAAGTCCTGGTAGCACCAGGCTACTATATCGGGGAACTCTCCGCACAATGATCTGATCTGTTCGAGTTCCTCTTCGGTGCAGTCCGTTCCGACCTTGATTGTCTTTCCAGGTTCAAGCTCCAGGTCGACGTACTGCTTGGGGTCTACTTTGATCCTGTGTGATATCGCTCTGTCATTCTGATCAAAGAGACTTTCTAGTGTAATCAGTCCTTTCGGGACATGATTATTCTTTAACTGTATCAACCCCTCATATTGCTCGTCATCAGGGTCTCTACCTTCGATTGTACATGCTTCGGTAACCAAAAAAGTGACGATCTCCTCGTCACAGTCAAACACCTGCCAGTGGGTGTCTTTATCAGGCACAAAAGGCCTGTAGATGGTACGAACCGGCTTCGGCTTCTGGACAGTGTCATCAACCGGAACGTACCTGGCTCCAACAGACGCCAGAATGTCAGCGTGCTTGTTTTTCTCACGTGATATGGCTTTGACATTCAATGAGTCGAATGACTCCATCAGGTCCCAGACCCGATTACGGTACGCCTTGAGATAATGCTTCTTGGAGGCGCACTTGTTCGTAATCTGGTTGCACACCAGCTCTGAGTCGCCAAAGATCTGCAGATGCTTTATCCCCAGCCTCTCCGCTTTTCTCAAACCCAAGCATAGGGCTTCGTACTCTGCCGCGTTGTTGGTACAGCTCCAAGCCAGCCTGTAGGTGTAGTCCTTCTGGATCCCGGTCGGGGAAACCAAGAGTACGCCTGCACCGGCGCCATTTTTGCATCGGGCGCCATCAAAGAAGAGCTGCCATAGCTTTTCTGGTGCAGGTCCTACTTCTTTCTTGGCTGACTGGTCAAGCCTCTCAGGCTGAATGACGGTGTAGCAGCCTTGCTCAGTCTCGATCATGGCGTTGAAATCCAGCAAGGAGAACTCATCCTCCACTTGCAACAGCTCAAGAGCTTGCTCTGTCATGTCTACCACCACCAGTTCTTCCGTCGTCAGCTGAACCATGCAGTCCTGCGACTCTTCTCCGGGTATCTTCTCCACTAGAAATGTGGAAGGCTTCTCGTTGTAGATCTTCAGTCTCCTTCCTTTGAAGGGCACTTCCATATGCGAGTAATCCAGAGACAGATACCCACCCAGCCTTCGCAGTTGAACTCCCTGGAGAGACACATGCCGAAGTAGGGTTCCAAGTCGACAACCACGACTTCTTGAATGACCACTATGTCAAGAGCTTTGTGCAGCCGGATCGGGATATCTTTAATGACACCGACTGTCTTGACAGGGGTGCCGTCTAGTTGCAGCACACCTTGGCTGCTCCTTGTATATTCCATCCCGATTTCGTCGCAGACGGCTCTTGGCATAACAGTCGTGGAGGCACCAGAATCCACCATACAGTTGTGTACGATATACCCTTGCATCCGTAATGACAGATAGAAGGGAGGTGGTCTGTTCTTCCCAGTGGCGGAGACTGTCAGGGGTTGAACCAGAACAACAGGCTGTATCTGCTTGCCATATTTCATGCTCTTCAAAGATTCCTGCAGCAGATCAACTTGCCCTGGGAGCAGAAGAGCGTCATACATGCTTATCCTTGCGGGAGTCCTCTTTAGCTCATCCACTATGCTGTAGCCTGAAGTGCTAGCTCCCTCCGTTTCTTTCGCAGGCTCATACTTGGTCCGGTATTGCTGCGTGGCCTCGACTCTCTGTCTCTTTGTCAGAGACGGGTATCTCAGCTTCTCCTGAGCTTGTTCTTTGGTCTCAGCTGGAGGCTGAGCTGCGGGAGCTTTCGCTGCGGGAGGCTTGGCTGCAGGCAATTTTTCCTTGGCCGTGTGAGGCCACAGCCTCTTGTCAGGTGGCAGCCCAGCAGGTTGCGCCTTTTCTCTCCTGGCGTATACCTTCAATGGCTTTGCAACAGCTTCAACAGGCTTTCTGTCTTCTCTGGCAGGGGACAACGCCAGATCTTCCTCTGGGACGGCAAAGTTGCCTTCATCGTCCAGGATCATGTAAAGTTCTTCATCTTCTATGGCGCTGCCCGCCAGAGTCTGGAGGTAATGCTGGTGCAGTGTGCAATCTTCTTCTGAATGCGGGTCGTTGCACGTGGAGCACCAGTTAACCTGGTCAGAAGTGCCAGGTTGGTCCTCGATGGCAGCATTTCTTGCAGGGGGCGCCTCTGAACTTGCCGTTCTGCGGCTTGATCTTTTGTCAGTGTCGGAGGAGGATATGGCCTCCTTGGAACAGATTCCATCTGGGCCTGCTTCTTCTTCAGTATAGTCATGTCATTTGACATGGTATGATATCCAGAGGCCAGAGCCCGTACCTCTTGGAGGATTTTGTTCTGAATATCATTGTCTGGAGGCGGCAACTGAGCTGGCGGAGGTAATGCAGCCAATGGAGGAGGTGCAGAATACTGCGCATACTGAGGGGGAGCTGGGAGTGCTGGATAATGCGGAGGAGGAGGCGGCGGGTTAGGATAATGAATTTGTGGCGGGCCGTAGGGATTTACGACCGGCGCCGGATTCCATTGTTGCTGGGGTTGCTGTCCTGAAGATGACGGCATCACACCAGAGGCCGATGGGTACTGGGATTGAGGAAAGTCAGGGTAAATGGGTGGCTGTACCCTATGCGGGAGTCTGCCTATGGAGATGATGTCCATTTCAGCTTGTTGGGCAGCCTCGTACAGGGCAGGGAATGAGTCGACTCGGGCTATCTTCAGCAGCAGGCAGATGTCTGAGTTGAAAGACCTCAGGTAGTAGTGCGCAGCCTGACCCGCTGAAGGTCGCAGTTCGCGAGGTACTCGTTTCCAAGACCTCGCAAACCGGATGTTGAAGTCCGACACCTCCTCTTGGGGGTGTCGCTGGATGCTTTGGAACTGATGCAACAAAGAAGAGGGATCAGCAGACTCGTTGCATCCTTTTACGAGCCTGCCAGCCAGCTGGCGCCACCCCGTGATAGATCCCTCTGGCAGTGATCTCCACCAGTAGAGAAGCTTTCCCCTTAGGGAAAGGGCCAGCAGACGGGTCTTCACACTCTCGTCTGTAATGGAATGTAGCGCAGCCAGGGCCAGAATGTCCTGGATGTGTTCGTACGCCGTCTTGCCGTAGCCATCGTATGTAGGGATGGACTTTAAGGCAACGGGGGCACAACTTGCTGTCCGACTAGGGCCAAGGGCCCCGTGGAGTCTACCGCCGGGAAGAGATCATCATCATTCTGCTGGGCAGCCATTTCTTCTTCTCCTCCGGTAGTGTACTCGGTATCGGTACCGTCCGAGGATGTAGATTGCTCTTCAGCCTCGGCCTCTTCGATTTCGGGCTCGGATTCTTCTATGCGAGCTTGGTGGTCAGCCACTGACGCGCTCTCCTGGAGCGGCAATGTCGATTTCGTAAAGGTCAGGCTGGTTTCCCGGATTCCTTGCTCTCCACCTTCTCGTTTGCATGAAGGCGTTCGGACCGGTCTTCACGGACTCAGAGAATATTCAGGTACTTGCAGAGTCGCCAGGTGTTCTGATTTTAACAGCAATGAAGCGAACACCAGTGCTTCGATTCTGTTTTGGGGTGGGAAACTTCCATGTCCCACCGGGCGTGCCAGAGAAACTGTTGGTTACGAATCTGCCATGAGGAAAGGATTTGGTATAATGCGCCCCAGATTCGCCCACCAGATTGAAAGGCCGGAAGGAAGGAATGCCTTCCGTGCCAATCTCCGGAGAAGGCCGGCTTCCTGTGGGTTTTTTAGTGTTTTAGCTAAGGGTACAGGAAAGAGATAAAGTGCGAAAAGAGATCCAAATGTGATTGGAGTTGGGTGGGGGGAATAAGCAGCACGACAACGATCAATCACCACTACTAACAACAATTAAATACAAAACACACCATAGAAACTACAGCTATCATGCATCCTATGTATCCTCTATCTATGCATTCCAGGAATACTTAATCATCAAATACTGGAATCCAGAGTTCAGTATAACAGTAAGCAATGAAATAAGAAACATGAGGCAGAAATGACAAGGAAAGGCAGCATAAAAGATGATGACAGTAAGCAGAGCCAAGTATGTGTCTTGCATTCAGAAGCAAACGTATAGCTACAATGGTTCCCTAGCAATATATTCCCCTTCCACCCTTTTACAATGAAATGGTGTGGCTATTTATAGCCCAAGTTCCCCCCGATTACAATTACGGGCACAAAGTCCCAGACCAGACAATAGCTGACAAAAGCGGCAGAAGAGCTGCTGATGCTGACTCCTGTCGGCGAGGACTGTAACTGCAGCAAGGTCTCCCTGAAAGCTGTACAGCTACGTGGCAGCGCGTCGGGTGAAACTTCTAGTCAGCAGGAATGCGGGTAGCTGTGGTAGATGGAACTTTGCATCAGCTTAAATGGAGGCAGTTGGCGTAGGTAATGCGGTCCATGCTTGTCCTTTATCCCGTCACATCTCGGCTCGAATCCCGAGGCTGGACACTTGTCGAATTCTGATGAGTGACACATGTCTGCCTTGAAAGGCAGTTTGTCCAACTTCGCCCGGGATCAGAGCGCCATCGGGTAGCGCAGGTGGGAAACAACGCAGTTGGGGAGGCCTCCGTGCCTTAGCCAATTTCTGGGCTTGCTTGATGAATGCTGCCCAACTGCGCACCGGTCAGAGGGCGCAGCCCGACTTCGCTGCGAAGTCGGGTTGCGCACCGGCACTTGGTTGTTTCGGCCGCTGTTCGGACTGCGCACAAAAAGGGGAGCGCACCCCGACTTCGCTGCGAAGTCGGGTTGCGCTCCAGCACTTAGCTGAATTCTGCAATCACTGCTTCCCAAGTGCGCACAGGAAGAAGAGCGCACCCCGACTTCGCTGCGAAGTCGGGTTGCGCTCCCACACTTAGCCAAATTCAGCTCCTTTTCAGCCTGCTTTCGCACTTCGCATCCCCTAGTGCGCTCCAACTTGAGGGCGCACCCCGACTTCGCTGCGAAGTCGGGTTGCGCCCTGACACTTAGAATTTTTCAGGGAATACTTGCTCTGTTTTGGGAATTTGACTGGGGGGAAGTACAAGGGAAAAGGGAGGAATGAAACTGCAGGAAAGGGAGAAAGGGAAAAATGGAGAAAGGGAAGAAAGAGGAGGAGGGAAGGAAGAGCAGCATACTTACAAAATTGAAAACATGGCACCCCGTGCAAAATGTGGCAACATGACCAACTGCTTCCATCAAACTGAATCAAGTAGCTGAACTTGAACATGTCAAAAACCTGCAACACAATATTAAAAAAAACAAAAATTTCTCTTTTTGAAGGAAAAGAGGGGGTATTGTAAAAAGCTACAACACCCCTGTTCATGCTTTATGGTGCGTGCATTTATTCTAATTCCCTGTTGTGCTATGCATCCATCTTTACCATTCACTTATATTATTATATAAATTATTAAATAAATTGGGTTGCTCTGCATCTCTTGTGTCTCTTTAGCATTTCAATGAAATGAATGAAATTATAAGGCCTAGAGGAGAGGATGTGAAGGAATCACAGCTAATTAGTGACTGTTTATTAGTTACTTTACAATCTTTCTCCTTTAGTTGCCTTCCTTATCTTTCTGTAAAGATGACCTATCAGAAGTGCATCAAGAATACCATTCTAAAATGACACCACAAATATAGTCACATTGGCTGTCACAGACATTAGAGCACATAAAGAAGGTGCTTTATTATATTTTCATGTTTCAGCACCTTAAGGATATAACCTAAGTTTCACAAAACTTTGAAACAGGTAAAGTTTCCAAAACAGAAATGCCTAAAGAAACGCCAGTCATGAAATCCTTTGGTAATGTGGAAACGACAAAGGAAACACCGAGTTTTAAAAAAATATGAAATAGTTTTAAAGATCGACAACAAAATTGAAGTAAAGAGATCGCAAATGGATGAAAATGCATTTTATTATTAAATCTCATATTGAGTACAATGGTTAATGTTGAAGCTCAACCTTTGTAGATCAGGCTATACATGTCATGCAAAACTAAACTACCTGGGATACACTATAATCTGAGTTGTTAATCTTCAAAGTCATGGAATCAGTACCAAAACTTGAAGAAGATCCAGCTTCTTTGGCTTGAACAACATGTGTATGACAAGGACTTTCATCATACTCAAGATCAGGTGCTGTCATAGAAACATAAAAGTATCTAGGTCAGGATTTTTAGGATACACATCCTAATCCTTTTTTTGCCCTCTTGTGTACTGTTCCTTTTTGCAGGATGACAGACGTACTTTATTCCTTTTCCTTCACCGAGTGAGTGAAAACATATGTGCTTTATTTCCTCTTTGTTGTTGAAGAGTATGGTACTTCTAAGATGGCAAGACAAAGGTTACAACACAGAAAAAAATTAGATCCTCTACTTTATTCGTCTCCCTTTATCAATTGACCGAATACATATGTGCTTCTGTTCCTCTTTGTTATTGAAAAGTATGTTACTTGTTCTAGATTTTATGGATTCTCTCATCCAAAGCTACAATTATTTTCAAGCTATCTATAATTTTATTCCTTTTTCCTCATCGTAGAGCCTTTTTATAGTAAATTGATTTGTATTAAAGGGTTTCATCTGTGTTTTGTGACTTTTCATTGGGTTCAAAATGATAAGAAACGTTGGAACATCTCTTAGAAACGTGGGAAGTTTCCAGGAGTTTCCAAGGAGTTCTTGAGTTTCCCAGTTTTGGAAACAGGGAAACAAGGGCACCCTATGAGTTTCCTGCAACATAGGATATAACTATGGTTTGACAATGTTTTGGTCTGTGATCAATGTTGTAATGGTTTTCTCAAATACCTGATTAGATATCATTGCTTACTCTGTTTCAGCCTGTATCAGAATTTCTATTTATCATATGGATTTGCAGGCACTTGCTATGACCTGGATTTTGTAATATCTTTTTGAAATATGCCACAAAACAAGAATAAAGGGGAACTCTCATAAGATTGTAAGTTTGCTTGCCAGAAGGAATTCTGGAATGTGAATAGTTGGCTTTGATGAGGGAATAGGAGACCCTTTGTTTTGAAGCACCATAAAGTGCTGATCTCAACTAATGCTTCTGCAACATATTACAATATAAAAATTTCTTTCTTTTGCTGCACAGAAGTTAGAAACTATGGAATCTGAATACATGATTTTGTATAAACGCTTGACAATATAATAGGAACTCTTTGGTTTGAGGCATCATAAAGATTTGAGCTCAATTATGCTGTCAACTTGTGTTGTAAGACGATCCTTCATTCTCATTCATCCAAATTCTCGTGTCTTTAACGAGTGTGTTCACTGGCTTTGTTGGACTCTTTGCAACCTTGAACTATTTACATCTTCCTTCTTGGTACAAAGATATGCTTATAAACTGTTTTGTTCCTATAAAAAGATATTCTTTGTGCGATGCTTCGAGTTTCAAATGGGAAGTAAGTGCTTCTGAATGAATACTGTGCACTTATTTATTTTAATATTAAGAATTCTGAAACCTAGTTTTAAGCAAATATGCTAGAATTATTGAATGCATCTGGATTGTATCAATTGTGGCATCTTTCTTTGGATTTATTCTGAATCTTATTCCTCTTTTTCTTTATAGGATGGATGCAGATACAACATTATTGAGTGCAGTTTGGCTCTTCTGTTGTCCTTTGCAATCAATGTTGCTGTTGTGTCAGTTAGTGGAGCTGTCTGTAGCAGTGCAGGTCTGTCAGTTGAAGATAAAAAGAACTGCAGTAGTCTGGATCTGAACCGTGCACCTTTCTTGCTGCAAGTATGCCATTAAAACATCTTATAATTTCGTAACTTGGGTTGGATACAATCATACACAGTAGAGACAAAGTATTATATTCTGTTAAAGAAAATTAGTATTCTTGAGAAACAGGTAAAACACAATGGAAAGCAAACCAGAAGCCATGCTTGAACATTTAGGGATTAAACTTTGTAAACACCCAAAAGAGAAGATAAAGATACATTGCTTGTTTATGTTTGTTGAGATGCTGTGAAATTTTCGATATGATCTGACATTCTTTCAAAGTCATGTTGAAATAATTTTGCCATTTTTCTTTGGTCTTTAGTTTAAAAAGCGTTTGATCATATTGAGAAGGAACAATGTGACATTCTTTAACAGGGTTATCCAAATACGAAGTACTAATTTGCTATGATGATCCAATGCTTGAATAACAGATCTTCTGTTCTTTTACAACTTTTCTTTGCTACTCTTGTTGGTAGCCATCCTGACTTGTATTTACATTCTTCTCTTCCTTTATGTTTGATATTTTGGTTAATATAGGAAGTTGCAAACTATATGGATATGAACTTTGAAGAAGATATAATGACTATGGAATCACTTTGCTCTTAATTCAACTGCACACCGTAGTATCTCTAACAGTTCACATGATTTTTGGTTTTGGTAATCTGTTTAATAATTGCAGTAACTATAACTGTTGAATTTTATTGCATTTGCCACTGGAAGTAGTTGCATGGTTGGTATTCTATTTTATATATCATATGCAGACACTATCTTTTGCACATTTGCTCTCCAGGTTTTGCAGAATATTGAATCTGTTAATTATTTCAAAGTAATACAAGTTTGTGGCTTTCTTCTTAAGCTTATCTCCATTATCAAAGATACATTCAAATCTTTGTGAAGGAGAGTTTTACCTAAGAAATCTACTTGTCTGATTGCAACATACGGTCATCACAATTCTCTTCTCTTTACTAGGTTTATAATAAAATTCTCATGAAGGTTTCATACCAATGCAATTCTTGACATTTGTAGTTTTGTTGAATCATTCAAGTAAGTAAACTGCTTGGGATTCACTTCTTTGTCAACCTTTGCTTATCTGTCTGATTTACAATAAATTATATCATTTGTGCATGGAAACTCTGTTAAAGAACACAAATGTAGACAAAAGGTCAACACCTGTATATTTTCAGTGGTTCTATTCTAAGGTTGACTAACCGGATTCTGAAAACTTTCAGATTTTAGCATATTGCAAGATAAGAATGTTCCTATCCTAGCATCTGCATGTTGAATATCCCCAGTAACAACATTCATGGAGATCAAAAATAGCATGGCCACCAGTCATCATCATTCATGAGCTACCCCGATATGCCTCCACATAAGAAAGGAAGGAAGAAATTATGTTTTTTTTTTTTTTTTTGAGAAATACTTATTTTACACATCCGCCGTGGGGATTAGGAAATTATGTTAATGCTAGCTAATGGCCAAAACAGATAAATGGGACCATAACTACATTGTCATGTAATAAAATCAGAAACCATGGTGAAAGCTATTGGAAGTTGAAAGCTTATCATTTGATATAGTTATTATTGGTCATGTGGCATGTGTAATTTATTATTTATTTTGTCAAGGTGATTTATTTGGAGGACAAGTGTATGTCATTAGAAACTATATGTGCCACTGAAGTTCATGTATATTTGTAAATGATTGCATGACAAGTCATCGTTTATAAGATTTATTGGAAGGCCAAGAGTTGCCTTTGGTCATTGGTATGAAGAAAGAAAGAAAGAAAACCATATTTATGCTCATGATCAGCTGTTGTAGTTCAGCCAAACTTGAAACAATGCTTGGTTAACATAGCAAGAGAGGATCTAAAAGTAGTGCTCCAAAGTCAAAAAAAAATGCTACAAACTACAATGCCGACTAGGTTTGTCATGCCTCTGCTGTCTGTAAAACATAGTATCATGGGATAAAACTGCATCACAAATGCAATAAACATATATTACAAGTATGATACAATTGAGGATTACTTAGCCATAGGGGATCCTCCTTTGAAAGGAGAGAAGATAATGCCAGTGGAAACCATGGGTGGAAATCCACTTCTATATGGAAGGAGCCATCAGGGATTGTTGTGAATATGCCAATACAAGTCTTGATGATTTCCAAAGAGGAGTCTAGGCTGAAATGGTGAGCTTTTATGTTAAGAGGAGGTCTGCCACATATTTTCCTACTATCCAAAGCCAAAGAAGAATCTGAAAATGTTAGCTTGTATGGACCTCCCATAATGTCTGTGTGAGTGATGTGAGGGATAGGTCTGCCTTCTTATGTATGTGAAGGTGGTCCCCGACTAGTTGCCTCATGAGGTAGGCATTGTCTCGCATATCTAAGGCCATTTGTGGTAATTACAGTATTACTATATTACCTGGTAGGGTGTTTAGTGCCCTTTAAAAGGGAATAGAAGAAAATGGTGGTCAGCCTAGTAGTCGGCTAGGATTGCAGGGTTCCCTTTAGAGCCTGATGCTTGAGGATAGTTGCTTCGAAAAGGTATAAAGCCAAATAGATCTAGTCAAGATAACAAAAGAATATAGAAAAATTAAAATGACCTCCCTGAATCTGTACATGCAGTACTACCTCACTTTGATCTCCTAGTATATGAAGCACTTGAAGATAAAGGTTCTTCTGTTTGTACATCTTGTTAGGAGCAAAGCTAGCAAATCCTATTCCCCCAAGAAAATGATGCTCGGTCTCAATCTGTAGCTACTGAGGGCAATCTGTTATTTGGTCAAGGAAATCCTGTGGCCATGAGCCCAACGATGCTAGATATAACCAAGTCAAGTGATGGTGCTATCATCAACCTACACAAAGTGTTTAACATAGAATGCCATCTTGGGGCTAAGAGGCTAAGGAGGAGAAATCTAAGTATGAGTGTATTGCTGATAATTATCTTCCCGGACTGATTATAAATAACCCCTTTCTCTGAAATAAGAGTAGAGGAGGCATCTGAAGAAATCCCCAAAGGGAAGGGGGCGGGGAGGGGCAGGGAACAACTGATTCAATAGTTAGAATACTGTTGTGACAAGTTTTATACTTGAATATATGAAAAAATTGAGGAAGAGTTTTACAATTCATCCTGCATGAGACTAAATATTTCAGATTTCTGTTCCAAAGCTATTCCATGTTTCCAAAGATTTGATGGTTCAATGCAGGTTTGAGAGGTATTTTGTGAATTTCTTCAAATGAGGAGTATGCCTCCCATTTTTCTTGCATAGTGCAAACTCAAGCATTTTAGATATCACAGAACAAGTGATAGATTATAATTACAAACATTCCAGTCCTGTGTCAAGGACAAGTTCAACTGTATTAGCTTCCCTTTTGATTTATATATGCTTTCTAATGAACCATTTAAACATATAAAATACCATGGAATCAAGATTCTTAAGATGCCACACATTTTTCATTTTGTGGTAGAATGCATCCTACATGACTGAGGAATGTCCACTAATACCCCCATGTCTATTTGCATGATAGGGTTGGTAGATCTATATAAAATATATTAAATGCATTTGATACCTGTTGATTGTTGTTCGATGGTTTCAACTTAAGTCTTTGATCAATCCATTGAGTACCTTGTCACAAGGCTTCAACTAATTAGGCATCACATGATAACATACATAAATTAGTACAAAACAAGGACATACACACCATAATATCATTATCCCAACATGTCATGTAATAATGTCATTGCAAGGTGCCATCAAGATCACCCAATAACACAAGATCCTATTTGTATGAGAATACACAAAGAGCATTGTCACTAACATGTTGTTTCATAGAGGTAATCAATTGGGACAACACAATTTCACCCCCTAATGAAGCATCATCCTGATGCTTAAGGAACAAGATCTTCTTTTTCCCTGACAATTTATGCCTTTTTCCTTCAATAGCAATAATGGATGGGCATCTATCAGCCATATAATTTTCTTTCATGCTAACAAAGTTTAT
Organism: Wollemia nobilis; assembly: GCA_028583015.1. Lineage (NCBI taxonomy): Eukaryota > Viridiplantae > Streptophyta > Pinopsida > Araucariales > Araucariaceae > Wollemia > Wollemia nobilis. Next base: position 1,307,972 of record JAQPPZ010017013.1, on the reverse strand, counting down.
GTAATTTTAAACCCTTGCTTTTCTTAAGGAATCCTTCATGGCAGTCCTAGGAGACAATCCACCGTATAACAGATTTTTTTGGCTCATTTGCAACTTTGTCTTGCCCTTATCAATTGCCATCAGTGGAGACTTGACTCGTCCTTACCAGCTCACATTTCAAAAGATTGTAATCCATCAATCTTTGTTGATTTCTATCAACTGTCAGCTCATATCCTTGCAGAAACAGGTGTCTAAATAAAGCAGCTTACAAAGCTTACCAAAACATCATAGCAAGATTCACCAAAGTATTGTAGTGAAGATACCATGCTCACAAGTTGGAACACTTCTTGGGACCTCTACAATGCCCCCAGTGTCTCTTGCTCAGAATGCTTTCCTGCATTTGTTTCGAATTTTTGGACAAAATTAGAATGATTTCCTATTGCATCCGGAAATTTGACATGCTCCTTCCAGACCTGTTAGTCCCATTTCTTCTCTAAGGCATTGACATGTCCTCATTTCCTTTTACCTAGCTTCTTTTGCAGCTTAGAGGGGGGTATGGAGTACACTTTGTGCATCTTTCTCAGCCCAACAAATCTAGTTTTGTTAATGTGATTACATTCTTCAGAGTTGCTTACACTTCTACATATGAAGCTCCCTGTAGTTTCATGTGAAGAGGGCGTCCTTCATATCAATTTCTCATGGCATGGTCCTACTTTTTCTTCCTTTTTTGTGGCCCTTGTACAGTTGTTTTTAAAAAGGATAGTTAATCATGCCATGCAAACACTCTCATTGGTATTCTAGGACCTTTTAATTCAATTGCTTGCCTATGTGAAACACAAATTCTCATCATCCATGCAGCCTCCTTATGCATGCCAAAAGAAGAAAATGTTCTTTCTGATAGTGTTTTTATAGGTTCCACCTTCCCCCCCCCTCCAAAAAAAAAAAAAAAAAACTTTTGTTTGTATTTTTCTTAATTTTTCAAAGTAGGGATTGCATTGACACATGAACCTCTAATTTGCCTTTTTTTGGTGCCTTGACATGCTGCTAGGTTGGAAATATATTCTTTTTTGGGTTATAGCCATTCATTTAAAAATTGTTTCCTTGCTTAGAAAGGGGGGGCTGCGAGGGGGAGGTTGAATATTGCTACATTCAGTTGCAGAGTTGAAACGTCTGAGATGCAAGAAGAATTTCAAGCAAGTTGTCTACAACTTCTAGATATGAGCACAATTAGGATATGCATGTGTCTATATGCTCTAGAAAGTACAAGAAATTGGCATGAAAGCACATAAATGACTCTATATTTCTGCACCACAACCTCTTTAACTCCACAGCAAGATGTTGTAAAGGGTACTCAGGTTGTTAAAGTGAAGGAAATTGTTTTATCATCAAACTGGATAATTGAACCATTATTTAGAGACGATGAATTGTATTTGCTTGATCAAACAAGGGAACAAAATTTAGTGGAAGATGTTGATTAAGAACCATTGGCATATGACCTTTATAGGAGAGGCACTCTTGAGTGTCATTATGATCGTTCTTTGTTTTATGTATTTTCTTTCATGACATGTAGAACCTTCTTCATGGTTTGCACTATGCAATCTTATATCTGAAAGATAATGCATTGTAATCCAGAAAAATATTGTTTAATGCTGCACATACAAGAAGCGAGCATGCCGAAGAGGAGACTATTTTTTTTGAGGACACCGCAAAGGAAAAAATCTACCTGAATGAATAAAATGAATCAGGATGGGCTGTGATAATGACGACTCTGCTTCTACTTTCCATCCTGCTATATATGAGTGTTGGTGCTTGGGTCCTCTCTCTCTTTAATATTATCTTATCTACAACTACTTCTACATGCTATACTTACTTACGCTTGAGGATAGAATTAAAGGAATTCAAGCTTTACATCATTTCTTTACCTTTTGTTAGTGCTTAAGTGTTCTAAAATTGCCTGCACAGGGGAATCTGAGTGACAAGTAACTTGGAGTTTTATATGTCATTCTAAAATATTCTTATATTCTAGTTACATGGTAGGTGTCAAGACAAATTTCCCATCCCTGAATGAGTGACATCTCAATGTTATCCCTCTTGCATGAATAATTCTAAATCTAACCTATGGAAAAACAAATAATATTTCAAACAAAATGGATGCATTGCAAGAATAATTTTAGATTATATTTATAAGGACAACATATTTTTTTTTTAAATTATTGGTGATGTTAAGATGGATAAGATAATTCTAATAGTGCCCACAACAAGCAAAATAGGCCAATAGGGGCTCACTGGGGAAAAAAAATCCGTTACAATGCACTGTACCAACCAAACTAAGTACTTGACAAAACAAGCTAAACTAGAGTAAATAAACTAAAAAAACTCCACTTACATAATATTACTGTAGAACACATATCTCAACATTGTGCGATGGGACCAGAAAAGGGCAAATTCTAAAATGTTGTAAGTGGTGATGAATGATAGAATAAATATGTAGAAGATGAATATTAATGCTTATGTTTAGGCATTTATTAATTGCTATGTAGAATCAATATATTTTTTTTGCTTGATAATAAGGGGTTGTACTCGGGTCCCCCACCCTTGACAAATTGCATCTCTCTTCTTTAGAGCTTGAGAGTTTACAAATAGATACACTTCTCATCTCAATTGAGATGCTATAGCTAGAAACCTACATAATTTTACATAAAATGTCTGAATTCTTGATTTTCATTTTCTAGATCTTTTCAAATTTTTGTATGAATACAATTACACCAGAATTTAGCATCTTTTTTGACATTTTTTTATAGCAGCCTTCACAATGCCAAAACTTCACCTCTACTATCTATGCCTTGCATCTTAGTAGAGTAATATTTCCAAAACATCGCACTCTCATAGTCCGCTTTACCAAATCTGAATTGCTAGTTTACATCCTCACTGATGTCATACCCTTCATTGCTCTTCCCATCATTCAAACCCTAGTTGGCAAATATTTGCAATTTCATTTTTCGTAACTTGAAAAATCGTCACTGCCCTTGTTTCGAATGGTTTACTTCACAGGGTCATATCTCCCTCAGTATTGCTTAGATTTTTGCATATGACCACTCATTTTAAAGCTATTCAAATTCTGCACAAGTTGGTCCAAGAATCAGCTGAATCAGATAACTCTTCGCAAAGATATTGCTCCTAAAATATGAGACGTTTTTCAAGGAAAAACCCTAATCCTTCGCACTTTTTAATTTCGTTTTTTGCAACTTGAAAAATTGTCACTGCCCTTGTTCCGAATGGCTGACTTCATAGGGTCGTATCTCCCTCAATATTGCTCGGATTTTTGGATATGACCACTCATTTTAAAGCTATTCAAATTCTGCACAAGTTGGTCCAAGAATTAGCTGAATTGAATAACTCTTCACGAATATATGGCTCCTAAAATATGAGATAGGAAAAAACCCTAATCCTTCGCACTTTGCAATTTCATTTTTCTCATTGTAAGTAGCCTTCCACGCTCCTTCAGCCTTATTAGCCTTCCACGTTCCTTCAGCCATCCCAGCCTTCCACCCAACATCCCAGCCTTTCGTTGTAGCTCCTTCAGCTAGTCCAGCCTTCCACGCTCCTTCAGCCTCCAGCCTTCCACGCTCCTTCAGCCTTCAGATTTGTTGATCATTAAAGCACCAAACCATTTGCCAGGCCCCTGAGGGGGCAACCCAAGTCCCGTACACAACTGCTTAAAGTATTAATTTTTGGATTTGTATAACATAATTAATTGTGATAGGCCTGAAAAAAAAAAAAATTCCAAAAAAAGTTCGCATTTTCTTTGTTTTTTTTTTGGCCGAGTTTTTTTACGAGTCTTTTAGCCAAGTACAAGTCCGAGTAAAAAATTGGCCTTGCCAAGTCCGCGCTTAGTCCGAGTTTCTTTACTATGCTTTTAACTAGTATCCAAGGTTTGCTTCTAGGTATTCCCCTTCCATGTCCTGCTGTTTTTCTTCTCCCTTTTGAAAGAGGACTTGGTGGAACATAGCAAATGTCTTTCAATGTTGCGACTGTTTTGCAGTTGCAGTGTCTTTGTTTGAAAGTTGAAACAACACCAAGGAAAAATGGTGAATGAATTATTTTGAGTGCAAGAAATAAATTTTTGTAAAGTCTCATAGTGTACTGAAAATCTGTAGAGATGATGGAGGGTTGGTCGTATTCAGCAGTGATTCTTCATTATTGTTATTTGAATGGTGAAACAATAGGTAGGAAAAATGGGGAATGAACTATTTTCAGTGGGAGAAATGGTTTTTTCAAGTCTCACAGTATACTGAAAATCTGTAGAGGTGGTGGAGGGTTGGACGTTTTCAGCAGCGATCTTTCATTATTATTATATGCTTCTTTGGTCAAATATTTGACAATTTCAGCATGTTCAAGGTCAGTCTGACGTCTCTGATGGCCAGTCTCCCAGTATTGCAGGGTAATTTCAGAATGTCTTAGAGAAAGATTGTGGTCTGATACATTTTTGGCTGGCCAGAAGCCAGCAGCAGGAGCCAAATGCCATAGAAATTAAATAGTGATTGTGACAGGGTAGTGGAAAGCAGATGGGCCAGAGGCCAAGGGAAGTTGGTATGAGCTCTGATACCACTTATGCATGACACCTGTTGCATTAGTGTATATCCATTAAGACAAATCACAAAATAATATATTTTATGTTGGTGATGAGAAGAATGAGACAAAAATATGCAGAAGATGGTAATTATCACCTTTACAAATGTATTTTAGAACGTCTACATAGAATAGGTATGTCTCATTACAGTTTTAATTAACGTTTATATCATTATGAGGAGTATCTAACACATTTGGACCTTTTACTAATTAAAATCCATGAAATTTGTACCTCAATTTCTGGTATCCCATTTATATTTGAGTACATACTTCTTAAGTTGGCATGTATATGTGTGTATTGTGATTAGAGGTGTTCAATTTTTAAACGGGTAGACATGCTCTTGTTTTTTCATTTTTTTTTTTTTTTTTTTTTTTAAGTTTCAATATATTATGTACTTTTTATTTTGTTGAGTTTCTTGTAATGTCCTGAGTCTGTTGAAATCTTTGGACTCGTGGGCCACAAGTCATCTTGTAACCAAGCCAGGTTTAAGTCAGGTTAGAGTCTTAAGCAGTCGCATCCAATGAGATTTATTGAAGACGATACTGGTGCAGTTTATTAAGATCCACTTCCAGATTATGTAGATATTGATCCCCAACTACTAATTTTAGTTTCAAGTCTTGCTGTCTGTCCTTGTATGTTTCTTTAATTTATTTTCTGCTTTGTTAAATATTTATTAATTAGCACTTTCTTTGTTGTTTCAAACTGTTTTTGGTTTATCAGTTTAGATGGTGCAAGAAAATCATCTAAACAGTGAGTGGGACCTTTTATGCTTACCATTTGTAATTATTTATTTCAAACCTAGAGCGGAGTTGTTGAGAGTGACTTTTAGCACGGGCTACCTATGACATGTGCAGTGTTGTTAACACATGTTGCTTCTTAATTTTTGAGAGGAGATGCATGCAAACTGCTTTCACTCAAGTGAGTTGCAATTAAATGTTTACTATAGGTTGTTGAAGCTGCTTTTATAGTCCCTAAATAAAAACTGAAGTACAATAACAGAAGTTTATTTTTTGCCTTGGCAAATCTTGCATGAGTTTATTGGTTGTCTTCTATTGGGCAATGGGCTAAGCTCTGACCACATTCTTAATTTTTTAAACCTGGATCAAACTTAAATGTATCCCATATTTGTTATACCACAACCTCACCACATGTCTGTGGGGTTATGGGTCACTGCATTGCAACAAGGGGGGATTTGAATGTGGATCATGCTTTTATGAGCATCCCTTATTACATTTATGCCACAGTCCCTTGAAGAAACAAAACAAAAGATATTGAATACTATTGATTTATAGTTTTCCTTAGCTAGTCCATGAGAGTAATTAGTCTGTATAACTCCATGAGTATCAAAGGTCCTATTTGATGTTGTTGTTAACTTAAAATTAGAAGTGAATGACAATATAATGATGCGTGAAGTTTCTGGTACATCATGTATGAATCATATTGGTGAATAATGTCAAACCAACGTGATTCATACATGGTGTAACCAGTAGCTTCACATACAAATAATCTTCACCATGGATATCTGAAAATATTCAAGAACTTGTTGTTCTATGACTGGTTTATCTTGTTTTGAGTCTGACAACGTCAAGTTTCTCTTGGCAGCATGTTCTAGGGACATGGAGTTCAACATTATTTGCTATTGCTCTGCTTGCTTCTGGACAAAGTTCAACAATAACAGGAACATATGCTGGCCAATATGTCATGCAGGTAGTTTTATTTATTTCCTTCTCTTCTAGTTGGCATAATCATTTACTTTAGCTGCTTTTTTCTAATTTGCTATTATTATAGTCTCCATTTAATTTGAAAATTTAAAACCTACTTCAAGTGATTAGCTGAAGATAAGAAATAAGATAAGAAATTGACAGCTTTTAGTTGTTTTCCTAAGATTTCTCATTATGACTCTATTACTGTTTTCTGTAGATATTCTGTAGGTTTGATGCTCTGGACACAATCAAGGCTATATAAGGGCATAGCATGACAGGGATTAGATTATTGAAATAAATATAACATGTGGATGGTTAACCTTAGTATGTTGTAGCAACTAGCAACCATAGCAGTGTTTCTCTGGCAGTTGCATATGTGTGATATTGATTAAATCTGGTTTTATCAACAATGAGAGCTGGTTCAATGGATGAGTTATTTGCATATATAATGGATGTTCAATGAATAGTGCATTAAGTCATTACACAGTCGTCATGCATCAGATGTCTTTGGATATAAATTCTCAGTGAAATGCTTCTTATATTTAAGAAGCTATATTAAAAGGGTGTTTCTTGAGCAGTCTTAAGCTTATAGGATCAGTCTTTCAATTCTATCCCTCTGAAATTACCTTAAAGAATTTAGTACTTGAAAGTTTGAAACCTGAGAACTGTAAAATCTCCTTGAGTTCTTTGGATTTTCTAATTGCATTGAAATGGGTTTGATCTCACTAAAAATCTTATAAAGGCCTTTGAGAGAGTCGCTATCAAAATTGCATTATAAATATGTGGCATGGTACTTTTAAAGCTTCTTTTCTGAATTGCAACACCGAAGTAAAATGAGAGAAGTAGAGAGTCAAGGGCATCACAAGATGTAAGTGGTTTGTTTCCCTCTACCCACTACAAGGAAGGATTAAACTCAGGACCATTTAATTGGGCAAAGGAATACTTTTATTTTTGAACTAGAAAGTGAGGTCCCAAATAATTTCTATTATGTTTTAGTGGTAGGAGTTATCCATATTGATATTTACCAGATAAGTTACCTGTTCTGCGTTTGTGTTTGAGTTCAACAAGGATAAATATAAGAAAAATAATCTTCATAAAATTTGCCATAAAGATTGAATATATATGGGATTGAAACAAGCCCCACCCGTATTACATCATGACCACATAGTGGTATTACAATAGTTTGGCAATTATGCATGTATTGTTTGGCAAGATTTGAACCTTGGTCTCCTTCTTGAAAGTTGAGAAATATAACTGGTTGAGCTAATGCCATTTGATAAAAATAGAAATAAATGTTTTATTGATTTAAATTCATAAAATAAAAAAAATTATTTATAAAGAACTTCACATTTCATGCAAAATGAGATCAAGTTGCAAATGCCTCTATGGATGATTTGCCCTAAGATCATTTTGCTCTGTTGAGAATCGAGATCATTTTAATCTTTCTTGGTTGTTTTTTTTCAACCATTAGTTTTTGTAGAAGTAGAAGGAATTTAAATAGATGATGATAGTAAGAACCCAAATAGGATAAGTTCTAGGTTTTCTCTCTTTTTTTTTTCTTCTTATTTTTATATTTTAATTTAAAAAAAAAATCGTATATGTCATTGAATGTTGTCTGTGCAATTATATACACAGAATTTGTTTGTTTATGCTAGGAAATAGCCAAAAGCTGGACATTTTTGATAAAATTTGCTGAATCTAGTAATTATCGTTACCAGTGAGTTATCCCTTAGGACGAAGTATATAACACTTAATGGTTGCTTACTATTTGAATTTCATTGTTTGCAAAGTTGACTTACCAGATTTTGATGAAATGGATAATGACTATCCAGCCTGACAACGACTAATCAGTGAGTCCATGTCTGCCTCCATATGTTATTACGAGGGATTCTGTTCCCTCTTCTCACACGGGGTGAGATGGGCCCCTTGCTGTTCGGTGTCAAGTATTGGCTCCTTTTTGCTTGCATGCCATGTGGTTCAGAGTTGAGACAAACGTTTATTACCAGTTTCTTGTCTTCATGTATGGATTTATTTTCCATGGTTGGTAGGCTTGGCCGCAAGGGTATGGGAGTCGTTCTTTATTCTCTCCCAGGATTAGTCAGCCAGGTCCTATCAGTCCTAGACATCATCCCATGATTATCTTCAGAACTTGCATTAGCTCTTCCAAAGTGGTGAATACTGATAGTGCCCCTTCTTTTACCCATTATTCCACTGCCTATTAGAGTTGGTTTCTGCATCAGGTTGTGTTCTACTTCATCCTCTTGTTCTTCATGCCTATGGATCCTTTACACTTCTATTTGTACTATTCATACCATTGGTGCTGCATGGTGTTATTATCTCTGAGTTGTATAGGGTTTATCTATTTTGGTTTTACTCATATGGATGGAACCTTTTATACCATGTTTCTGTATGGTTAGTTCATTTTATCTATGGTGTCCCTTATGCAGCCTTGCAGATCACTGTATGAAGATGTTTCTGTTTGAGTCTCAATGACCTATTTTGGTCACTCATGGGCACTAGCAGAATTTATTTCTTTCGTTCTTTCAGTTAATTTTATGCTTTCATATGTTGTTAGTTTTCCATTTTGTGATATTATGGCAGCTCTATCCGGTTGCAATTTATTAGCAGTACCAACGTTTACTTGAGATATGTAATAAATGGATGAATGAAAGTAGGTTTGTTTACAATATAATGATGTCATCAGGGGATGGTGAAAAACAGGTACTACACTACCTAGTTGATATCCATACATAAAAGGATTGTACAGGTGCACATTGGTGTCAAAGCACAAGGTCTATTGCGCGGTCTTGAGGCAACAAGACAGAGACCTGGTGCCCTCACCATGAGCTAACATTAAAGTTTATGAAAACAATTTCAATATGAAGACCCAATACCGTAAAGGAAGGCAAGAACCTATTTGATAAAAGGAAGTGAAACTTTATCAAAATTTATGGAAAATTTATTATGTCAAATATAAAAGAGGAGGGTCAAAGTCAATATTTACTAATATCAGAGCCTAAGTAAGAACACTAGAAACTTGGCATTATAACACGCTCTGCAAAACACACAATGACCTTGATCATCAGGAGTGAAGAATTTGAGGCACCTACAAATGGCAGATTAAGGTCTACTTTATCAACTGTTTAAGAAGGAAAAACAGCCAATGAAAATCTATAATGTGTATATTGCAGTACAATCTCAGTAGTATCAAAGCCACAATTTTAGACGGCAATATCAAAGATCAAAAGAGGAGAGATGAATTTAAGTCCCTTTCTAGGCCATCCATCAACAATATGGATGTGCCATGCACTTTGATCTCACTTTTCTCCTGTGATTGAATGCTCCTGATGATGCTTGAATTTATTATAGAGGTCATCATTGCCATTTCTGTTGCAGAGTGCAAGTAAATTACAAGCACAAATTTAAAGAAGATGGAAATCTCCAGTTTGAACCAACTCAGATATAGGTGGTCATAATTTTGAGATGGATGTTGCAAAGCAGGTCGGAACAATTTCTGAAATGAAAAGCTTTATTTGGAGTCTGAATATTCCCTACCATCATATGTATGTCCACTTGTCCGCTTACCCCAACCACCTGCTCATAAGATGGGTGATTAGCATTGGAAGGGGCACATAATCGAGCCAGGTAGTATGTGAAGGACTTCGTGAAATGTCTGGAATTAACATCATGCAATTATTATCTAATATTTTTGTGTCCACTTAACTTCAATTACTTCATATCTCTCTCTCAGGTTCTTAACATAATTGGCAATTTTATGTTTATCAAACATTTTAAATTTTTAATACTAGAAAGCCAGGTTCTTAATGTGATGGGTCAAAGCCTATCCTGTGATTCATATCTGGTTTGTTATGTTCCCAAAAGCTTAACAGGCATAATTAATACCTCTAACATGTGGCAGCAGCATTTGAGCTGACAAATGTGCAAATTATTAATCTTTTGTAATGATATTTTCATGATCATCTTAACTAAATTTTTTATGATTAATTCAAAGAGTGCATTTTTTGTTTCCATGCAAGATAATTGTTTTCTATTAATTTCTATTAGTTTATGAGAATCAGGAATCCTTATGTTTTTGAATGAACCCATGTTGTCTTCTTATATCTTTGCTTCTTGATTACTACAAGTCGACATATTTCTCCCAACTACAAGTCTATAAATTTTTGTGGTTAATTTCTCTTCTTATTGTGTTATAATAAGGATGAATATGCTAGCTTTTAGGGACAAATGCATGCCCCTTCAATTCCAATTTTCTTCTCTTTCTAGAAAGGAAAAAGTGCTGCCAGAAAATCTCCAATTTTTGAAATATTCGAGATGTCCATCATAAAAGAAAAAAAAAAACACTTGCATATTATGCCTGAGATTGGTAGCCTTGGGCAATTCCTGAGTGCCCATGTCCATAATAGTCCCTCCTTGACCCTAAGGTATGATGGGCACTTCACTTGATCAGATGGATGGTGGTGGAGTAGGTTGTGCACTTTGTACAAAGGGAATGAAAGAAAATAGAAGTATGTGTCAGTCTAATTTCTTTCTGATATTTGCTTGCAGATTCTGTGATTGTCTAGGGTTCTGTGTTCAGAGCCTGTTTTGCCACTGCCAAAAAGCAGGCTTATTCTTCTACTTCTGCATTAAAATTAGCATACTCCTGAACTTAAAAAAAGAAAAAACCAACAAAGTTTCAACCTGCAAAAATAAGAGACAACGCACCATGAGGACGATGTAAGTTTGGAAATATGAGAAATTGTTGGATGGCACTGAAATGACATTATAGGGGCATGTTAGGAATAATAATTTTATTTTAGATATTTGATAAAGTGATGTGCTTAACTGAATGAATTTACTAAATAATAGCCATCTTGAGATAAACTGCAATCACTAAAATATTCATAAATACACATATGCACTGCCAACAGAGGACCTCTGGAATCATTGTGTGTCAGGTCATTGAACTCTGTACCAGGAGCTAATAGGGCATTTACCATTGGCTTCCAATATGGGGACCTCCCCACATTGAAGGAGACATTTGGAAAAATGGTTAAAGGTGAGAAATGTTTGTATAAGCCTTGCTTCATTATGGTTGGTAGCGATTCCAAGCAGTGGCTTTGAGGGAGGGTTGAAAACCACGCGACACTATGCTTTAGAGAATGAGGACTACCAAACTCTTCCTGCCTCCACCTGCCTGCATGGATCTAAATCACAACCTTTACTATTGAAGGCAGTTTATGTCTCCCTCAACTGTTGTACCATAATAAATAAGAATCACTTGCTTCATCTTTGATCCTTTCTTCCAACAGCACTTTCAAGACATACCTACAAAGATGCACCCCTTTGATTGCATCATCAAACCCACAGTCCTTTATGGATCTGAGATTTGGGGTCCAAGTCTAGGGTGTGTTGATTGGGCTTGCATTGAGAGGTTTTAGACTGCTTTGCTTAAGTGATTTTGTCGATAGAAAAGAACAATTGCCCAATGTATTGTTCAGGCTGAGTTTGGCACTCATCCTCTTTGCCTTGAGAGCATCTTTAGAATTATTTTTTATCTTCATCACCTTAGATCCATGGGTGACTGCATCTCAAGTTGAGAGAGATACTCATATTTGGTGCTTTGCTCCTCAAAATGTTAGAAAAATATCAAATTACGTGCAAGCAGAAAACACAATAACGCAGAAAAAACAGTAACACAGATTTTTACGTGGAAAACCTGCAATGTGCAGGAAAAACCACGGGGCAATGGCAGCTTCGTTATTTTATTGATTTCGGCAAACTTTTACATTCAATAAACTTTTACATGCAAGGGGTCATTCCCCTTTTATAGAAAAAACAAACTGTTCGTTTCCTCTCCCAAAGGAAGACTCCAAAAACTGTTCGTTTCCTCTCCCAAAGGAAGACTCCAAAAAACTGTTCGTTTCCTCTCCCAAAGGAAGACTCCAAAAACTGTTCGTTTCCTCTCCCAAAGGAAGACTCCAAAAAACTGTTCGTTTCCTCTGCTGAAGAACATTGGAGATCTGGATATTGACTTCACCTCCTAACATTCTCCCACTTGAAGTCGATATACAGGAATTCTTTGCCTATGTTTTCCATCCAAGTGCCAATTGCCCAATGCTGCCCTTATCACATTTTCAGCAAGCCCAGAGAAGTTTTGCACCACTCAAACTTCTCTGTCTTGACCGGCTTTGTAAGCATATCTGCAGGATTCACTTCAGTACCAATTTTCTCCAACAGGATCCTACCTTCTTCCACCACATTTCTTATAAAATGGTACTTAACATCAATGTGTTTCGTGCGATCATGGAATGTTGGGTTCTTCACTAACTGAATAGCACTTTGGCTATCACAATGCAACGTAATCTTCTCCTGCATTATCTTGAAGTCACCCAACAGTCGTTCTAGCCAAATTGCCTCTTTGCTGGCTTCAGTTGCTGCAATATATTCTGCTTCAGTGGTTGATAAAGCCACCACAGACTGCAACTTAGAAGTCCAACTCACAGCTCCACCAGCAAGAGTGAAAGTATATCTTGTAGTGGACTTTCTCCCATCTCTATCTCCACCATAATCAGAATCCACAAAACCTTTAACTTGCAAATTTGCCGATCCGTAGTAAATAGCAGCATCTGAAGTGCCTCTTAAATATCTAAATATCCACTTCATTGCATTCCAATGCTCCTTACCAGGATTTGCCATGTACCGGCTGACAACTCCCATTGCTTGGGCAATATCCGGTCTGGTGCTCACCATGGCATACATGAGGCTTCCTACTGCTGATGAATACGGTACACGAGACATGCTTGTCTTCTCTGCTTCTGTTCTAGGACACTGTTCGGAAGACAATTTGAAGTGTGAAAGAAGTGGGGTACTAACTGGTTTTGCATTCTGCATATTGAAGCGCTGCAGAATCTTTTCTATATATGACTTTTGACATAACCAGATCTTCCTTCCTGTTCTGTCCCTGTGTATCTTCATCCCTAAAATTTGGTTTGCTGCTCCTAAATCCTTCATTTCAAATGTCCTAGCCAATTGAGCCTTAAGATCAATGATTTTCTTCATGCTAGGGCCTGCAACCAGCATATCATCAACATACAACAACAAAATAATAAAACTGCCATCATCAAACCTCTTATAGTATGCACAATGGTCAGCTTCACTCCTGCTGAAACCTTGGCTCTTCATGAAGGTGTCAAATTTTCTGTACCACATCCTTGGCGCCTGTTTCAACCCATACAGAGATTTCTTGAGTCTGCAAACCAAATGCTCTTTGCCTCTTTCTTCATAGCCCTCGGGCTGATCCATATAAATCTCCTCCTCGAGATCACCATGCAAGAAAGCAGTCTTTACATCAAGCTGCTCCAGTTCTAAATCTTGTGCTGCTACAAGTGCAAGTAAAACTCTAACAGTAGTCATCTTCACAACTGGAGAGAAAATTTCATTAAAGTCTATACCTGACTTTTGCACATAACCTTTTGCCACCAAGCGAGCTTTATAGCGTTCCAACAACCCATCATTGTTCTTCTTTACTTTGTACACCCACTTGTTTCCAACAACCTTTCTTCCAGGTGGGAGATCCACAAGTTCCCACGTTTTATTCTTGCAAAGTGCTTCCATTTCCTCCTCCATGGCTTTCCTCCACTTTTCTGCATTCTCAGATTCTCTAGCTTCCTGAAATGAACTAGGCTCACCATCATCAGTTAACAAAGCAAAAGAGGACTGAAAAACAGGAGAATACCTTTCCGGACACTTTTGTGGACGTGTAGATCTTCTAACCCAATGATCTGTTGGTTGTGGCTCTTGGTCTTGTGACTGTTGTGGCTGCTCTACTTGCTGTTCTACATGCTGATCAAAAGCTTCAGCATGCTGATTTTCATTTTCATCTTCGTTCATATCTACTTCAACTGGTACAACATTAGGTGTTTGTTGTACCTCCTTCCTTTGCATGGATTTTTCATCAAAAATAACATCCCGACTAATAATTACCTTGTGGGCAGTAGGATCCCACAGTCTATACCCCTTCACTGTATCTCCATAGCCGAGAAAAACACATTTGCTTGACTTTGGGTCAAGTTTGGACCTTTTTCTTTAGGCACATGGGCAAATGCATCACAACCAAAGGTACGCAAATGAGAGTAATCAATTGGCTTACCACACCAAACCTCCTCTGGAATCTGTCCATCCAATGCAGTTGTAGGTGACCTGTTAATGAGGTAAACAATTGTATTAACAGCCTCTGCCTATAACCTTTTATCCAACATGGATGCGCTGAGCATGCTTCTTGCACGTTCCATGATTGTGCGATTCATCCGCTCAACCACACCATTTTGTTGTGGAGTATATGGTACAGTCTTCTGGTGCTTAATTCCTTCCTGCGTACAAAATTTATCAAATTCCTTGGAGCAATATTCACCCCCATTATCTGACCTGAGACATAAAATAGGCTTGCCCAAATTTTTCTCTACTCGTGCTTTGAACTCTTTAAATTTCTCCAAAGCTTCCGACTTCTTCTTCAGAAAATAAACCCACACTCTTCTAGAATAATCATCTATAAATGTCAGAAAATAGATAGCACCATTTAAGGACTGAGTGGGGACTGGTCCAAATATATCAGAATGTATAAGTTGCAGAAAATCAGAACTCTTACCAGGGCTTGCGAGTAAACCGAACCCTCTTTTGTTTACCAAAAATACAGTGCTCACACAAGTCTAAATTACAAGACTTAATCCCAGAAAGCATACCTCGGTCATGCAGAATTTTCAGACCTTTTTCACTCATATGTCCTAGGCGTTGATGCCATAGCATTACTGCATCCTGAGCATTTCTTGAAGTTGTTGTTGCTGCATGGTTTGTCACCGTATCACCGCATAAACGATATAGGGTCCCATAAGATTCTCCTTTTGCTACTACAAGGGCTCCTCTGGTAATTTTGCAATAATTGTTACCGAAAGTGATAGAATACCCTAGCTTATCCATCATCTTGATTGAGAGCAAATTCTTCCACAAATCAGGCACATGTCGTACATCACATAACATCCTTTCTCTACCATCGTCCAACCTGATCCTTATGTCCCCTCTTCCCACAATTTCTAAAGGATGATCATCACCCAAGTAGACCATCCCACCACTATATGGCTGATATTTGTCAAACCAGTCTCTGTGAGGAGACATGTGGAAAGATGCACCCGAGTCCAAAACCCAGGTATATAAAACAGATCTGTTGTTGCTGATACATAAAGCCTCACATGTTGCCGTCTCTCCTGAATCTATTGTAATGGCCTCAGCTGATGGCTGAAATTGCTTTTCACCATTCTTTTCCTTTTTTAGATGCCAACAATCCTTCTTTGAGTGCCCTGGCTTCCCACAATGCCAACACTTCCCTTTCAACTTGCGTCCTTTAGACTTAGATTTGGACTGTGATCTACCTTGTTGACTCCTCTCGAAAGATCGACCTCTCACAGCTAGGGCTTCATTGGTTGAGGGTTCTAGAGACGTTTTCCGCCTCAACTCTTCTGCCAACAAAGCGGCTACCACATCATCAAATTTTAGAGCTCTTGATGATGCATTGCTGATGGTCATCACCAAATGATCCCAAGTCTCCGAGGAGGGAACAAAGTAGGGTGATAGCTCTGTCCTCATCCTCCATCTTCACATTAATTGAGACCAGTTTACTGATTAGGGTATTAAACTCATTCAGATGATCTGCCACAGATGAACCCTCCTTCATCCTCAGGCTATAAAGTTGTTTTTCAGAAAAACCTTATTTGTTGCTGATTTCGTCTCATACAACTTTTCAAGCTTCTTCCAGAGGGCTTCCGCGGTCTTTTCTTCAGCAACATTGAACAAGACGGAGTCTGCTAGGCATAGACGGATTGTAGAAACCGCCTTCCTGTCCAGCGTTGCCCACTCCTCATCTTTCATGCTGCTAGGTTTATTCGCGACCCCTTTCAAGGCTAGGGCTTGGTCGTTTTGAACCAACAAATCCTCCACCTTCATCTTCCATAGGGCGAAGTTCCTGCCATCAAACTTCTCAATCTCGAACTTGGTTACACCTCTTGTCATTGTTGCAGCTCCCACTCGCACAAAACCCTAGGCTCTGATACCAGATGTTAGAAAAATATCAAATTACGTGCAAGCAGAAAACACAATAACGCAGAAAAAACAGTAACACAGATTTTACGTGGAAACCCTGCAATGTGCAGGTAAAACCACGGGGCAATGGCAACTTCGTTATTTTATTGATTTCAGCAAACTTTTACATTCAATCAACTTTTACATGCAAGGGGTCATTCCCCTTTTATAGAAAAAACAAACTGTTCGTTTCCTCTCCCAAAGGAAGACTCCAAAAACTGTTTGTTTCCTCTCCCAAAGGAAGACTCCAAAAACTGTTCGTTTCCTCTCCCAAAGGAAGACTCCAAAAAACTGTTCGTTTCCTCTCCCAAAGGAAGACTCCAAAAAACTGTTTGTTTCCTTTGCTGAAGAACATTGGAGATCTGGATATTGACTTCACCTCCTAACAAGAAAATGCATTACGTCTAGGGGCTCTTTTGGTTGTCATTGTGGGTAGTAATCAGAAGTTGTTTCTCTTCTTCAATTAGTTGGCATCTCCATAGGTCAATTACCTCCTTTCAAATTCTTTTACAATTTTCCTCCTTGCTTTCTTCCTGATAAGAAGGTAATTAATCAAGTAGTTAGAGATGATGTTTATCGACAATATAGTCAAATCACTTGGGTTGCTCCATCTCAACTTGTTAGACCGAAGTTGGCCTTCTACACTAAGCATTTCATGAGGATTGAGAATTGCATTATTACTTGTCCTAATTTTGTCGAGTGACATTGGACACACAACCTTAGGATTCCTCTTTGTCAACTTAGAAGATGCTCACATTAGTCACGGGTGGAGATGGATCATCATATTCCTTGAGAGGATAGGGTATGTCGTCTTTGCTCTATTTGGGAGGTGGAGATTGAAGAACATTTCATCTTTAGGTGTCCAGTTTATTATGAGATTGCAAGGAGTTACTATTGCTTGTATAGACACTTAGGTGGATTGCTTGCCAATTTTTTCAGGTATCCTGACCAAAGATGCTCGACTCTTTACCTCAGGGAAGCTGTCACTCTTCAGTGTTGGTTATTATAGGGGAGATAAACTACTATTCGAGGAGATAGACTACTACTTGACTAATCACCTCAGTCTTTCACGCTATCTCTATAGTCGAGAGTAGTAAGTGTTCATTTGAAGATACAACCATCCAAAATGTCAATGCCAGATCTATGCGCTCTCAAGAGTGTCTACTAGGGCTTCAGTTCTTTCTTCTTGCTTGCGATAGGACAACACTGTAGTTCTTTAGCATCGGGTTTCGACCACCCCTCACATACTGAGGAGTTGTGTATCGGCACAACTTTTTTTTTGTGGAAAACACCCCAATTGGGATGCCATTTTCGGGTAAGTCCCAAGGAGGCAGGGTTATCTATTCCGCCAAAAACACCCAAGGATCGCACCTGGCCTGCCCCCTTTGGCACACTCAAAGAGCATGCCTAAAACAACAAAAACACAAATAAACATAAAAAACACAAAAACAACAAAAACAATAATAAATTATAAATAAAAAAACACAAAAACAACAAAAGACAACAAAAAAACACAAAACAAACACAAAAACATAAAGACAACAAAAGACAACAAAAAACACAAAACAAACACAAAAACATAAAAACAACAAAAAATGTAAAAAACAACAAACAACAACAAAACACAAAACACACAAAAAAACCACAAAAACAACAAAATAACACACAAACACAACAAAAAACACACAAAAAAAAAAAAACACACCAAAAAAAAAAACCACAAAAAACACAAAAATAAAACAGAACAAAAACAATACAAAACAACACACACCGAAAAACAAAAAAGGAGGAAAAAACAGAATACAAGTTTGGCCTTTCTAGGCCAAAAGGCTATTCATGCAAGAATCAACAAAGAAAACATAAGAATGATCAGTCTAAGCAAGGGAACTAAAATACCCTAACCAAACCAAAGAGAAGCAAAAACAAAGAAAAAAGGAACTAGGTACCTCTAGTACTGGAGCCATCCAAAGAAAGGATAGAAAGAAGAGCTTCTCTTATTTGTGAATCTCACCATTTGGGGGGGTGCCCGTAGTGAGTAAGATCACCTTTGTTCAATGCCCAATTAGCTAAAGCATCAACACTCCTGTTCTATTCTTTGACCACATGATTGTATTCAATTTTAAAAAATCCCATCTGGATTAATTGAATCTTCTCAACAATTATTTTTATTCTCCAATCAACCTTATGATTCTTAGGAGTCTTCAACAAATTAATCATGACTTGAGAGTTGGATTCAACCAACACTTTTTTCCATCCGAATTTAGTAGCCTCTCGAAGGCCTCTAAGGATACCATACCCCTCAGCAAGGTTATTGGAAAGGATACTCAAATTCTCAACAAAAGTGAATACTGGGGAACCATTTAAAGGTCTACCAATTCCTCCTGCACTAGCTTTTCCAGGGTTCCCCCTAGAGGCTCCATCGGTATTGAATTTTCCAAAATCCTTAGGAGGTTGCCAATTCCTAGTTCTATCCATCTTTCGATTACTCTCATTCCCTTTAAGCTGGTTGCCCTTAAAAGAGTTAATCTTCAATCTTTGCATCACTTGATCCCATCTTTAGTGGGAGTTTTGGGGGTGTTTAAGGAGTTGTTGGACTGATTCAACTAAGTTGGCAATGGTCTTTTGCCAGTTATAGTGAATGTCCTTCCTTTCTTGATTGAAAATTCAGTTGTTTCTTTCTTTCCAGATATTCCAAGGTAGGATGGTAGAACCCATCCAAACTAGCTGCCTAATAAAGTGATTAACACCCTCCTGATTAGGCCAATCCCTCCAAAGCTGTTTAAAAGTAAAAAAATTGAACCACTATAAGCCAAGTAAGATGGCCATTCTCCTCCATAGCTCAGAGGCTAGGGTACTCAATATCATAGTAGCAAAACTCGGACTCGACTCGGACTCGGAAAGTTCGACTCGGGAGTCGGACTCGGGACTCGGCAAAAAAACTTGGCAAGACTCGGTAAAAACTCGGAAAAAAGAAAAAATGAAAAAAATACAAATTTTTATTGAAAAAATAAGTTTTTTCATGCATATTACTTATTAGTATATTCTAACACACTTACTCAACATTCAACATTATACAAATAAGAAATTAACAAGAGGAAGGAGCATATTCTAATAGCAAGCTAATAATTTTGTTTTATAATTTTTTTTTTGGATACATAGGGAGTTGGTTACATCCACACTATTTTTAGTAACTGCCAAGTGCAAGGTTCAAACTACAGGGGCTGCCCCCAACAAGCCTATACCACCTCATTATTTTATAACCCGACATGAAGAGGACCACCGGTCGCTCGAGATTCATACCATCGTTGTCGGTATGGCATGCACTCAGAGGATTCGGAACAGACTATGACCTTTGCAAGCATGACCACTTTGGTTTATAAAATTATAAATAAATAATATAATGATAAAATAAAACTTAATATATAAAGTTCAAAAACATTATTAACATTTTACAAAACATTAAATAATGATAAACTTTACTGTATGACGGAATCACCCTAACTTAGTCCACCATGTTTAATAAATAAAATATTCAAATACCATGTTTAAAAATAATCGGTGGGTTGTCTAGATTCGATTTCCTGGATGGTTGGTTGGGATCTATTAACTTTACTTTTATTAAAAGGTTCCTGAGAAAAAAAAATTGAAAAAAATTTCTTCAAATATTAATAAAGCTAATATTTAATCCTAGCCATTTTTCCGGTTTTAGAATGGGAAGCCGTTTTTGAAAACTGCTTACCAAAATTCAAGGTAGAAGCGACATTCATTATTCTGGGGGAGCTTCGTGCGTAGCAATTGTTTCGTTGGCGGTCGAGGGTTTCAGAGCGAAATAAATTATCGTTTTTAAATTTTTTTTCCATTGCGGCGTGGTGGTGTGTATTGGCTGCAATGGCGACGGTGGCAGTGACGGCGACGGGAGAGGGTGCATTGAAGGAGAGAAAAGAATGGAAGAAAATGAAGGTGCAAGAACTGCGCTACGAACTTTCCAGAAGAGGTCTCAACATTGGCGGCCTCAAGCCTTCCTTGATCGAACGCCTCCAAAAATCATGCCATTCTCCGCCCGAATCGCCACACCCCACAGGACATGCATACGTGCATTCTGAAGCGGTTCCCATTCCCAAACAAGACGCGGATGATGTATCCATCGGCGAAAGATATATTTGTATTAAAATAAATTATAATTGAGGGATAAGCATTCTGAAGGTTTGAGAAGCAAAATTGCACATTCTCTCGTTAATATAATAAACAAAGATTTCAGCGTCTTGTTCGTGATTGCGCACTGGCCAACGTGGATGCTTAAGTCGTGGAGCATCATCAACACTTAACCTCCCTAGACGTAATTTTTTTTTTTTTTTTAAACTTCCATTTTTTTTGGGCCAGCCGAGTCCCGACGTCGGGACTCGGGAGTCCGGGACGGACTCGGACTCGGCCCAGGACTCGGCCGGACTCGGTGGAGTCCAAAAAAAAGGAGTCGGAGTGGGCTCGGCGCGGCTGAGCCCACTCGGACTCGGACTCGGCGGAGTACTCGGGAGTCCAAAAGAGTCTGACTACTATGCTCAATATAAAGATGGCTAAGAGTTTCCACATTCTCCTTACACATTTTGCATCTAAACGGGCCATGAAAACCACGTTTCATAAGTTGCTCACCAGTAAGCACCCTACGATGCAATAAAAGCCATGTAAAAAACCTCACCTTAGGCCAGAGCTTTTGAGCCCACAACTGAGTAAATATGTCATATGATTGGTTGGGATTATTATGGCATAAGGCCAAATAACCTTGAGCAACTGAATACTCACCCTTAGTAGTGTTGTTCCATCCAAAACAGTCTTTATCATGGGACCAAGAGAGAAATCTCTTATGAAGGATGCTTTGGATGTCTTTTCTTTGCATTTTTGGCATTTGAATAGGCTAGTCCTCAACAGGGATTCAATATTTACCAACCTCTGAATTACCAGTATGGTACCGACAGTAATTAGCAACCTTTATCCAGTTAGCTTGATGAAGCTCCTCCATCCAAGGCCTCCAATCAGGAAACTGAGTTATCAAAGGCTGGTGACCATCCCAAGAATTTGTCCAAAAATTTGCTTGTTGACCATTATGAATGATCCAAAATAACTTTTGCTTAATCAAATCCTCACTAGTCTTAAGAACTGCTAAAATGGGAGAACCTTTGGTAGGCAATTGATAGCGAACAAGGTCTTCAGGACTTTTGTTCTCAGCATATTTAGCATAAAGATTCTTGGCCCAAAGAGCATTGGGGTTATGCAAAATCCTCCAATACAATTTAGCAGCTAAAGCCTTATTGTTATTAATAGCAGACCGGAAACCTAACCCCCCTTCATTCTTGGGAAGGCATAAAGTATCCCATTTCACCAAGGCCCATTTTCTTTTCTCCTTAGTACCACTCCAAAGGAACCGATGATTGATTTGATCTAATTCTCGAAGAACAACCTTTGGGATATGCAACACAGCAGAAACATAAATAGATATAGCTTGAAGGACTGATTTTACCAAGGTAATTCTGCCCCCAAATGAAAGCCACCTATTGGTCCACTTTCCAATTTTCTTCTTAACTCTATCCAACAACCAATTCCAGTCTTTTTTTTTTTGTCTTTAAATATTGAGAGGAATGCCTAAATAAGTGATTAGAAGGGAGGTCTTCTTATATCTTAATTTATCCAAGACCATGGATTCCTGTCTGGGGGAGTAGTGAAAGAAAATGACTTTAGATTTGTCTTCATTGATCAATTGCTCGGTAGCATTAAAAAAACAGCTGATGATTTGCTTAATTTTAGAAGCTTCCTTAACTGTAGCTTTACCTAACAGAGTAGAGTCATCAACAAATTGAAGATGAGAAATAGGCCCAGCTCCACGAGCAATGGTATGGGACAATTTACTGGTTTCTTGTCCTCTTTTATTTGTTCCACAACCATGGATGCTAAAAGAGTCTTGAGGGGTCGAACTCCATGATCTCCCAAAATTATCTAACTAGGCTCTCTTAGTCCTAGCCATTCTCGTGGGAGCAACATTAGATCTTGTGTTGGCCCTTTGGGATAGTCGGTGACGACAATCATTGTGCTTCTACTTTACATCCCACTATAGATTAATGTTGGTGCTTAGATCCACTGCAGCTCCTTTCTATCTCTTTTGTACCTCAACTTCTAGCTCTCTCTTAATCATTACTTTTACCATGTTAAGGTTTATACATTTTGAATAATCCTTGAGGCTGTAATTTTATGCCATAGAGTTGTTCCACTTTAGAGTAGCTTACATTAGATTCTCTACTCTAGTTTAGCTTATTTTCGTACTACTTTGTGGTCACTATAATGCATTGTAATTTGTAACAGATCTTTTCAACGAGTCCCATTGGTCTACTTTGGCCATCTATGGACATTAATAGAATTATCTTATCTTATCTCATGCTTAACTGACAGATTTCCTTTTCCAGATTGCATTGTGACATTTAAGAAAAGAAAGAAAGAATAATCTATGGCTGCATAGCAATTATATTAGTTTAAAAAACAAAAGAAAAAAGAGGAAGTCGTTTAGGTTGAAAAGAGGAAACATTAATGTAGTGGCTAGGATTTAGATTGAAAACTCAAAAATGCATTTTAATCTTAGGGGATGGCTTCTAGATGGTGTAAGGATACTCTTATAAGGCAAATAAATTGAGATTTTCGATAAGCATTTCTCCTCTGATGTTTGGCGGTTTCATTGGTGTTTGATTGAGTTAGAAAAATATTGAAGAAATTTATCCTCTTCAGGCTTCTATCTTGTCATTGGTGAGTTTTTGTATCTTAATTCACAAATGGCAAGTAATCAATGAGTGCTTGAAATTTGCAAGTTAAGCGTTAAAAAGTATCTGGGACTGTCTTGACCATTTAAGTTGCAAGTTCTTTGAAAGTTTGCCAGATTTTTTCAACAATGCTTCTGTTATTTACTTTTTATCAGTCTTAGTTTGAAAGGAACGTGTTCCTGCTATTTGAGGGAGGACAAAAAAACAAAGATTGATAGTGCAATGTATGCATTGTAGTTGTCTGTAAATATGAGTTTTAGCTTTGTCTTATAGGCTTTTAGCCAAAAAAAAGGAATCCTTCAGCTGCCCATTATAAAAAAAATTTCCCCTGAAAGCAGGCTGGACAAATCTCAATACTGCCATGGCAATTCTTCTGACAGATTTCCAGGATAAGACTACTGAAGGTGTTTTGACTATAAATTCGTAAGTCAGAACAGGTTTTGATATTTTGCAGCAGAAGTCTGACTTACAACAGTGTCAGAACTTTTGTTTGATCAATATGAATTGAATGTCTAGTTATTTTGACTCCATGTTTGCAGAAATTACTTGACTAGATATGGTTATGACATATCTCCAAGGTTCCACGAGCCTGGGGGATGGGGGGACGGGGGGATGGGGGAACGGATTTCCGGGGACGGCAGGCCGATTTTAGGGGACGGCTCGGGGACGGCTGGGGGGGACGGCTAGTATAATACTATAAAATTTGAAATTTTTTAGAAATTTAGAATAATCTACACATTCAGAATTCTACACCCAACAAAAATGATATTTCATATTACTAATCAATTATGTAAGTGCAGCCATTCATATTCAGATTAGTTACTAACACATAAGTGCAGCCATAATTGAGTCTTTTAACATTTTCATATTCATATTAGTTACTAATTTGCAGCCATTTAATTGTTTCAAGTTCAACAACTATAACTTGAAGGTTCAGCCAAGGATATCAAGTGCAAACAATGTTCAAACAGTCATCATTTTAAGTAATAACAGTCATCATTTTTTCAGCCACCAATGTTCAAACAAAGACTGTCATTTTTAAAAAATTTCAGTCACTAACTGTTCAAATTTTCAGTCACTATACCAAAAGAATTGGTATTGTTTAAATAAACCTCCTTTTAGTCTTGTAATGATGGCATTATAGCATAATTCCAAAGACCCTTACCATAGGTCCTTGGGGATTAGACCCCACAAGTGAATTAGTTTAGTGTTGGCTTTGGTGGGGAAATTTTGTAAGCCTGAAAGTTTGATTTTAAGTAAGGGGCAAGAACCAAATTAGGGCTAACCTTATACAAATCAATATAAAGCAACTCTTTTCTTGCACGCCTTCATATTGGAACCCTAAGTTTTGGTGAAAGAGAGAGTGGAGGTCTGAACCATCACTGCAAACTAGCAAGAGGATGCAATGGCACTGCCTCATGGAAGCCATGCCCTAATCAAACCTCTGATTTTGCTGACTTCTTGCAAAACCCATTTGTGGATTCTGATTGAAATGAGAGGGGTACATGGAATGAGATGGATTTGGTGCTGGAAATGCACCATTTTTGGTCTTATAACAGTAAACCCTCGGAGGTTTGGGACACCGGCAAAAAAAAGGAGGAAGCGAGACAGTGAATAGAGAAAGCTTGTGCAAATTTTGCCAAGAACATCTAGGGTTTTGTTGCAAATAGAACCAGGTACTATCCTTGGTTAAATTATTTGTTTACCATTCATGTTGAGATGGAAAAAACCTGTGTAGAAAGAGTTTTTCATGCTGCTGTGGAAATAAGTGAAGTCTTCTATTTTCACTCCTTGTTTTGTTAGGTTTAGGGTTTGATGGGGGTGAGACTCAAAATGGGTCCCACCCCTTACCTTTTTTTAAGTTAATTTTTTTTTTTTTTTTTTTCCCCTTGGGTGAGGACGCCCAGCCGTGGGGGACGGCTGGGCCCCATGGGGACGGGAGGCCACAGTCCTCAGCCGTCCCGGGGACGTTTCCCAGCCGTCCCCCTTTTGGGGGACGGGGGGGAACGTCCCCCTTGCTGTCCCCCCGTGCTGGGGGACGCGGGAAACGGGGGGACGCGTCCCCCAGGGGGGGGGGATGCGTCCCCATGGAACACTGCATATCTCCTAATTAAGGACAATAGTGAGTAAAGCCCATGAATTCCCAAACTAATTAGATGCTTGGCTAGTTCATGTGATAAACATATGATTGGGTTAGACTTCTGAATACATGCTAATTGGGTACAACTTATGGTTCTGTTAAAACTTAAAATGGATGATTTAGTCAAACTCATGAATGACCATGACAGCTGGTTTATTGGATATAATCCATGCTGCCCTCTAAATGAATGATCAAAGTAAAACCTTTAAAGACCGTGCTAATTGGATAATTTAAATCTTGAAGTCCATGAGAGCTAATGATAACTTGGCATTTAGGTAAAGAGAAAAATATACGGATTAATATGGTCAAATAAAATAAAGTAAAATGTCTTATGACATTATTATACTATTTTACTACTATGTAGATCTAGTTGGGTGAAGAAGATGAAGTTGCTTGGAGTCCTGAATTTGTGATGCTACATACTGATTGATGTCAAGGGATGCCTGTCCATTAAATGTGGTTTGTTTATGGTCTTCACTTATATCAGATCTAATGTGTTTTGCTTGTTTATTTGTGTTGAATGTATTATCATGTAGTAAGATATTAGTCTTGTATCTTGTCATTGGATCCAGGTATATAGAACTTGCATCCAGTAAGAACCAAGTTTACATACACATTTACCTTGAGTAGGCATGTCTGTATCACATGCATATGGAGTCAACAGCCAAAACTAATAGATAATAGATGTTTTGAAATTCCTGTGCAAAAATTAAAACAATAGACTACATTTTTTATTTTATGAAAACTTGTATAAAATTTTAGCTTGTTAGTGTTCTGATCACTTCAGTATAGCTTTCTTCATATAGTTTTAATGAATTCCTGTGGAGGTTTTGTTGCTCTGTTGCTGTTAGTCTTTAATATATATATATATATATATATATATATATATATATATATATATATATTATCAACCTTATGAAATCACGAATTAATAATTCTTTCTCTTTCAGGGTTTTCTACAGTTGCGGTTTACACCATGGGTTAGAAACATGCTCACAAGGTGTGTTGCAATAGTACCTAGCTTGGTTGCTGCTCTTGTAGGGGGTCTCAGGGGTGCTGGAAAGCTCATTATCATCTCTTCGGTAAGCATTACTGATGTTATCCTACTTTATCTATTATATGTGAAGGAGATATGCAAACTTGTGGTTTTATTGGGTAGAACTTTCTTTCCAGTTTGGATGTATGGTGATCAAAGATGTTGATTGTTTCAGATGATTCTTTCCTTTGAGCTTCCATTTGCTCTTATTCCATTGTTGAAATTTACGAGCAACAATGTGAAGATGGGTCCCCATGTCAATTCAAAGAGGGTGAGCAAATTTCTTGAAAGTTTTAATTTATATTCAGAGAATTTCTTTCATCACTTCTACTGTGCTACATTTGGCTTATTTCTGTGTCTTGTATTTTGCGTATCATATTGTAGCGAGAGGGGTCGGGGGCGTTGATAAAAGTATAGTAATGTTCACAAATGATCAAAGTAGGTCAGTAGGACTGTAGAAAACGATGTGTGACAATAGCAAGCCCTAGGGTTAGAATCCCAAGGGGAACGGACAAAACAGTCTATGGCTTAAACAAAGCAAAAAAAAATGGGCATACCTAAAATCCATGTTAGTAGATTCAGTGAATTTTAACCATGACATTCAAAAATTGCTGATTGTCTATGCATGGTGAATAAGTAAATCGTAGCTTTACGTCACTTTCAATTTGTTGTTCTGGGACTCTTCAACTTCTGCTACAAAATTAGCAATCTTCTCCTTTGTAAATCAGCCTTCAAATCCTTTATGGCTGTCTTCGTACCTAGGAATAGATATTTGGGGATATATTATTATATTATATAAGGGTTGGCATGGGCCACACATAACCCAAGGTTGATTGTATTATAATATAATATTATATTAGTAGTAGGCTCCCCAAAGTAGAATTAGAAGATGGGTATATAAAGAAGAGATATTTATCATTGTAATCATCATGGAGATCAATCATATGTAATCATCTTTGCCCATGAAGTGGCTTATGGGACTTTGCCCTCCTTAAGTGGCTCTCTCATCTTGGGAGATCTTGTGGAGTTATTCCTTCTTTAAAGATTATTATTGGTGTCTCCCTATGTGTATTATCTATCTCTCTTTCATTTGTGGATTGTTATTGTGGATAATTATTTGTGGATGAATGATTTGATATTTTTGCATATTGGTGAATGATTTTTGTTAATAAGAATAAAGTTCTGAAACAAAATACCTAAAATCCATGTTACTAGATTTAGTGAATTTTAACCATGACATTCAAAAATTGCTGATTTTCTATGCATGGTGAATAAGTTTGTTTATGTTCACAAATCAAATTTGATGAGCGGTCTAAAAATAGCTGCATCCTTTTTGGTATGCCATTAGCCAGGTTTCAATGGTGGTCATGTTGAAAAGGCTAAGCCATTTGCTGACATTTAGCTCTGCATTAAAAAACTCAAGGTTGCCATGAAGAAAGTGAGATGGTTGTTGGGGTTTTTCAATGACAATTCATAGGTAGTGAAGCTCACAACTGCCGTGGAGCATCTGTCCCATGTTGAAAGGGATTTCAGACAGATGGCGCAATGGGAGCTGTAGGAGTTTCTGCCAAATCTAAGCTGAGTTGTTTAGCCCTATGGTCATCATTGATCAGAAAGCAGGAATCATAGAAGAGCCCACTATTGTTGGCAATGCATTTGTCTGTTCCCTATTCTGTATTCACGGTCTGCAGTTGCTGCTTCTCCATTCATGGTTGTTAAGCAGGCTGTCTGTTTAGGTTTTGGTTGTCCATGCTTTTTTGGTCTTATCTTTTTTTAAAGGTTTTTGATGGCTTAAGAAGTAAGCTGTTTTTTTAGTTTGTTAATGTATTTTTATGTTATGGTCTTTTAAATTTCAAAAGTATATATTAAAAAATATATGTATTAAAGATATTTTACATAAAATTTGAAAAATAAAAGATTTCATTTAAAATTTTACTATAAAATATAAAAATATAAAAAATTATTTATATATTTTAAAGTCTGAAATTAGAAATAAAACTATTGTCTTGAATATTTAAAGTTTATTTATTATTTGATGTTTATTTTAAATTTATGAAATTATAAATATATTGATATATTTTTAATATCTTAAATTTTATGTAAAATTTCATTCCGATTTTTGCTTGTGTTGAATTTATTTCGAACTTAAATGTGTCCGAACTGAAACATGAACACGAATATAGTAACATAGCCTGAAAGCATAGTAAGAAATCTTGTTGGATTTGGACAAAATCTAAATTAAACCGGATTTTTCCTACTGTTGAGATTAGTCCGATAGGATCTAGTGTTTTTTTTTTTGCTTGATAAAAAGGGGTTGTACTCGGGTCCCCCACCCTTAACAAATTACATCTCTCTTCTTTAGAGCTTGAGAGTTTACAAATAGATACACTTCTCATCTCAATTGAGATGCTATAGTTAGAAACCTACATCATTTTACATAAAATGTCTGAATTCTTGATTTTCATTTTTTGGATCTTTTCAAATCTCTGTATGAATACAATTACTCCAGAATTTAGCATCTTTCTTGACATTTTCCTATAGCAGCCTTCACAATGCCAAAACTTCACCTCTACTATCTATGCCTTGCATCTTAGTAGAGTAATATTTCCAAAACATCGCACTAACATAGTCCGCTTTACCAAATCTGGATTGCTAGTTTCCTTCCTGAAACACAAGTGCAACCACAAAAATTATAATAAATAGTCTAAATGAACACACATTATTGTTACAAAATAAAATAGATATTACCAATGGAAAACATTAAAGTAAATCTTAATCATTAATTGATTTAGGCAATCAACAATTTTTGTCAGCTTCAACTAAACTTTCTACTTCCTCTAACCATGGAAAGGAGATGTTAACTTCATGATCCTCAACCAAAACCCCTCTATTGGCTAGCTTATCTGCACATTTGTTTCCTTCCCTTAATATATGTGTAAACCTGATTTCTTCAAACTCTTTAGCAAGATCTTGAATTTCCACAATTATCTCTTGTATGTTCCATGGAGCCTTTGCTTTCCTCAAAATTGCATTTATTACTATGAGAGAATCACCTTCCATCCAAACTCTATTCCATTTCATTTGTTTACATATTTTTAACCCTTCTAAAGCTGCCCAAGCTTCAACTTCATTATTTGTCTTAAATCCACAATTGAAAGCATAATGAGACAAAATCTCTCCTCTATTATTTCTAATTATTCCTCCTCCTCCTGTTGGTCTTGGGTTTCCTTTAGATGCTCCATCAAAATTCAACTTAACCCACTCCACATCTGGTGGTTTCCACTTTATATTCTTTACCTTATTTTTGCTTCTCTTGTACCCAACATCATAATTCCATTTAATGACTTGACTCCATCTATCAAGACTCTCTGCTTCCAAATTAGGGATTGGGTGAGTTGATAGGGTTGGTTTAGACTCCTCTATGGCTAAACATATCTTCTTTTTCATTACCTCTAAACTGCTTTCCTTTCCTTTAAATATTCTTCTATTCCTTTCTAGCCATATAGTCCAAAGTATTGTATCTTTTGATATATCCCATATTGTCTGTAAAGCCTCACTTTTATAAGTGCTCTGCCATTGCTTTAACCAATCTTCAATTCTGCTATTCATCACCATGCATTTACCAAACATATTAAGAATCCATTGCCATAGATTCTAGACTATTGAGCAATGTCCCAAGAGATGGTCAATACTCTCCTCCTCCTTATTATAGAAAACACATTTAGAGGGGCCATGAAAACCCCTTTTCATAAGGTTATCCTAGGATAAAATTCTTCTATGACCTACTAGCCAAACAAACATTTTGACTTTAGGAATGCTTGGGCTATCCCAAATATCTCTCCAAATTCTAGTGATATTATTATTATGTTGGTGTTGAACATTATATCCACTTCTTGTTGTGTATTCTCCTGAGCTATTCAACTCCCAAATCAATTTATCCTTGGCACCCCTCGGAATAATTATAGTTGTTATCTTTCTACTCAATTGCCTCCTAGCATCAATGTCTTGTATACTTGTAAAAAAATCTTCTTTCCATTTGTATCTTCCTTCTCGATCCTTGTACAAAATGTTTGAAACCCTATCACCGTATTTGTCTTGAAGCAATCTCATCCAAGGTTTCAAAACTGGATCTAAATTGAGTGGTTTTTTATCACACCAAGTATCCATCCAAATAGAATTTTTTCTCCAGTTCCCACCACCCATATTAAACCTTTAATCATAAGATCAATAGATTTTTTAAACCATTCCAAAGAGCAGAACCATTTGGAAGAGAGAATGCAGTAAATATTAAACTTGGGTCATTGGGATCAACATACTTACTTAGAAGAATTCTTGCCCATTGTCTTTGACTCTCTTTGTACAATCTCCAGATAACTTTTCCCCTAAGAGCTAAGTTTGCATCTGTAAGAGCTCTTAAACCAAGACCTCCCCTAGTTTTGTCATCACACAACTTGCTCCATTTCACCAAAGAAAATTTCCTTTTATCATGTAAACCTGACCATAAAAAGGATCACATAATAAAGATTAAACTTTTTTCAACTGATTTTGGCATAGAATACAAAGACATATAATATGTTGGAATGGCTTGTAAGACTGACTTAATTAACTGCACTCTTCCTGCTAATGATAACCATCTACCTTTCCAAGCTGGAAGTTTATTTTGAACTTTACTAATAACTGGATTCCATAAATCTATCCTCATTCTCCCCTCAAATAAAGGCATCCCTAGATAAGTTGTTGGTAAATTTGCCTCCTCCATTTGAAGCAACCTACAAATTCTTGCTTTGATATTAGCAGGAGTGTTAAGAAAGTAAATTTTGGATTTAGTCCTATTAATTTTTTGCCCTGAAGCTCTTTCGTACTCTTTTAAAAAGTTATTCAAAGCTCTGGCCTCATTTATCCTTGCCCTTCCAAAAAGGGTTGTATCATCTACAAACTGTTGATGGGTGATGTTATCGATGTTATTACTAACCTTAAGTCCACTTATAAACCCATATTTGTAAGCCTTCTTTAAGTTCCTACTCAAAACTTCTACCATAATAATGAACAAATAAGGAGATAGAGGATCTCCTTGTCTAAGGCCTCTCTTGGCTTTAAAATATTCTATCACTAACCCATTGACCAACACCGAATAAGAAACTGTAGAGACACAAGCTTTAATCCATCTAACCCATTTCTTCCCAAAACCAAACTTATCTAAAACTGCAAAAAGAAAATTCCATTTAACCCTATCATAGGCTTTACTCATATCAAGTTTTAAGATCATAGCTTTCTCTTTTCTTGAAGTTGTTGAATGTATAACTTCATGAGCTACTATGATCCCATCCAAAATTTGTCTCCCTTTCACAAAACCTCCTTGCTCTTCTGAAATGATTTTGTCTAACAATGGCCTTAATCTATTCACCATCACTTTGGAAATAATCTTATAAGCCATATTACATAGGCTTATGGGTCTAAAAGAATCAAACAATTCAACATCCTTCTTTTTTGGAATTAGGGTAAGATAAGTTGCATTTATTTTATAAGGAATGTATTGTTTTACCCTAGACTGTTCCACTACCACCAATAAAGAATCCTTCACTATATCCCAATTATGTTGGTAAAAAGCTGTAGAGAGCCCATCTGGACCAGGGGATTTATCCTTATTAAAAGAGAAAAGAGCTAAATGAACTTCTTCTAGAGTAATAGGCTCCATCAGTTTCCTATTGTCTTCATTTGTTATAACTGAAGGAACATCTTGAAGAAGTTTATCATTAAGAACTTCGGTCTCCTCTGAACCTAGAATATTTTGATAAAATGACTTAGCCTCTTTTCTAATTTCACTCTGATCTTCAATCCAAACCCCTTCTATTGATTTAATTCTACCAATTCTAGAAGAAGATCTCTGTACTATAGCCATCCTATGAAAAAACTTTGTATTTTTATCTCCTTTTAACCAAGTCTATCTTGATTTTAATCTCCAGAATTTCTCTTCCTTACTCAAAATATTATGATATTCACTAAGCAACTCCCTTTCCTCTGAGCTTGTATTATTTTCATCACCTTTTTGGAATTTTGAAAGTTTATCTTTTAGTTCTTCTTTCTTCTCAAAAATATTTCCAAAGGTGTTCTTGTTCCATTCTTTTAATCTAGATGTCATAGCTTTAATTTGGTTTGGAAGAGCATACAACCCACCATTACCTAAAGAATTCCATGTTTGAGCTATCATATCAACAAATTGAGGATGGTCTTCCCACATCTGCTCATATTTAAAATATGATATTTTTTTGAATTCACTAACCACCATTTTAACTCTTATTGGCCAGTGATCTGAACCAATCCTTGTTAAGGTATTAATTTTAGCACAAGTTCCTTCATCTAGCCAATGATCTGAGAGAATGCATCTATCTAATTTTTCTGCTATTAGGTTCTGGCCTCTCCTGTTGTTGGTCCAAGTATAGTTGTCTTCTTCAAACTCAACTTCCCATAGATTGTTGTTTTGAATAAAAGCTGAGAAATATTTCATACTTTGGGTCAATTTCCTAATTCCCCCAAATTTTTCATTCAACTTGGTAATGGCATTAAAATCTCCAATGATCATGAAATAAGTTTCTTGGTCTTTACTTCTCATAAAGGCCTCAATCCCACTCCAAACTTCTAATCTACCTGATTGAGTTGTAGGACCATACACATTGATAAGGATGAAGCGAATATCAACAAAGTAGCAAGTGACTAAAGAGGCTATCCAATGCCTAGTTTTATGAATGGTTACACAAGAGGTTCTAGAAGGATTCCAACAAGTTAGAATTCCCCCTCTGCTCCTTCAGAATCCATAGCATCCCATTCACATCTTGCCCAAACTGCTTTCATAGTTTTTGAAACTTCTTCTTTTGTCATTTTAGTTTCTCGGATACAGAGAATATCAGGTTTATTACTTAAACATAGGTCCCTAATACACCTATGCTTTGAGGGGGCATTAGCACCCCTTATATTCCATGAGATGATAATCATGTCTCATTAGGGGCTTTTGGCCCCTCTTGCGTATTACCAATATCATTTTGTTGTTTGGTAAAGAGAAGTTCAACCAACTTAGTTTGTGTTCCTTTCTCTATGTTAGCTCTTGCTTCCCTGGATCTTGCTTGATAATTTGAGGGTTTTCCTCTTTTTGCCTTGCCTATATCAGGAGTAGGTCTTATTATTCTATTCCTCAATATTCTTTCACCATTTTGTTTTTCAACATATTTATCCTCTCCTGGCTCTATTATAGAAGCTTTTGACTTATCCTGCTCATTTTCTGGTATTTCCTTATTAATGGCAGAGGTATTACCTTCTAAAACTGCATTTTCTTTACCAATTATTTCCTCCTGAATGGTGCATGGTACTTCAAGAGAGTCTTCAAAATCTGATGAAACACATTCCTTGGGTTCATCGAGAATGTTCTTCCTTAAATTAGGATCATATTGAATAGATGGTTCCTTGCTAATATGTTGAAATTGTTGTCCTGTGTCCTCTAAGTTTTGATCTACTTTTTCTTCATAGGCTAAAGCCTCAAAAGAATTGGAATTTCTTCCAGTATCCTTTCTTATTGGTCTCCACTGTTCATTTTCTTTTATTTTTCTAGTGTTTTTGTAACTAAAAGAATTTCCAATATGATTTCAAAATGTGGCTTTAAGCCATTACAAATTTTTTGTGTATATTTTACATATTGATGTGTTCAGATCAAATATAACTTTAAAATATATATGTTTTTAATTTTCAGATTAAGTATAACTTGTAATTGTGACTAGAACATATGATTAAGGAGTGAATAAATTTACATGCTGTTGGAAGAGATTGTTGGATTTCACAACTTTTGCTGGAACAAACAGAAACAACACATTACTCAAATCTCATAGCGATAAAGGAGAGAGTGAAAAGAGATAGAAAAAGATACATGAAAAAAGAGGATGCCCTTAGGCTCTCAACACTAATAATAATCATATGATCACATACCGGTACAATGGGTAGGTGGAAGAGGTGTATAAATACCTCTAATAATTACCTAAATTCTTTCTCGACATATAATTAAGATTACAATATATTGGCTTGCACAATAAATTACATTATACAATGTTGGCCTTACCCATGTGGAAAGATTACCCAATTCAACACCTCCATAATCTGAACAGAGGGGTTAAGGGGAGAAGACATATGGACGCTCTATTGCACTGATTCACTTCAATAAGAGGAGGACCTATTAGAATCTCCCTTGTTATCCTAGAGAAGACCTCCAGCCTTTCTAACCTATGGTTCAATCTTCTATAATGTTCTATAATCTTTTAAAGCCACCTGTAATGAACTACAAGGGAGAAGATATCTCTTACAGCAAGCATTCACTTTGTTAGACTTTCTCAAGTATGGATTAAAAATAAATCTTTCAAACAAATTAAACGAGTTCTAATTTTATATAAATACATTATCATAGATACATACATTTGTAAACATAGAGGGGGAAATATACTCAAAAAATAAATGATATGGAAATTCTTAAAAGCATAGTTGAGAAAATCGAAATTGGAACAAAATCGGCTTGGAAAAGAATCGGGAAAAAGCGGCAATTTTTCATTGACAAAACCAAAGAAAGTGCAATTTTTCATTGAAAAAAGCGGTTTTCATGCGTATCACAAATTTTTTGGCAAAAAATCGGCAACAAATCAGGATTTTTTAAAGATTTTCTCAACTATGCAGTTAAAAGTATATAGATCTTCCATCAAAAATAAAATTCAAGATCTATTCTGTTATTCAAATCAATCAAAGATGACAATTTCCATTCATTATCATTGAGACTCCCACATGTAACTCCAAGTAGAAGATAAAAATTTTCAGCCCAAGATGATAACTGATATGCGAAATGAAAGAGTTTAGATAGAAAATTCTCAGCGGAAGAAAGATATATTAATAGAGATCATGGTTCCTAGTTTTGGCATGAAGAAAATAAAGGCTTGAATTCTGCCAAGGTGTCCAAATGGGATTAATATCATACTTTTTTCCAAAGCCATTTAGACGGCACATCACAGCAATGAAGATGCCTTTTATGCCTATGCATAGCCTCTATCTGAAATCAAAGGATGCCACACAGGCATGCAAGTCTGATTGGGATGACTTGCCATATAGTTTCTAACATGCAGAGATTGATGGAAAACAAGGGATGAAATGCAGGCATAAAAGAAAAATAAAAAAACCAATGTATGTTTAGGGTTATTCCCAATTTTTTTTGTTTGACATCCAGAAAGTGGAAGCTACAGGTTGATGCATTTAAACCTCAATAATGATGTTCTACAAGTCTGAGATTTGAGAGACCATCATACAAACAACCAGGACTATGCTGGTCTCAAGCTAAAAGTCATATGACATAGAAGACGGGCACAAATTTAAGATTTTTTTGGCTTAGATTTC
Source organism: Wollemia nobilis (assembly GCA_028583015.1). Lineage (NCBI taxonomy): Eukaryota > Viridiplantae > Streptophyta > Pinopsida > Araucariales > Araucariaceae > Wollemia > Wollemia nobilis. The sequence continues at coordinate 1,272,142 of JAQPPZ010017013.1, read as the reverse complement.
GACCTTGAGAATTCAATTTGCCAGTGATTCAAAGTACAATGACAGATGTTCTTATTCCAATTTGACCTTCTACATAGTCATTCCTGAATGGACTCTGTAAAATATAAGGGCATTTTCAAGACAGAGAATCTCATGCTACAGCCCGTAAGTTAATTCTTCTGGAAGGTAGAACCTTTGTACATCTGAAGTTGTTCATAGAAGACAAAAGAGCAGTCTTTAATGGAATTAGAAACATCACTTACAGCAGATTTGGATTTCAAGCACCATCATACAAACAACCAGGACCATGCTGGTCTCAAGCATAAAGTCATATGACATAGAAGACGGGCACAAATTTAAGATTTTTTTGCTTAGATTTCGACCTTGAGAATTCAATTTGCCAGTGATTCAAAGTACAATGACAGATGTTCTTATTCCGATTTGACCTTCTACATAGTCATTCCTGAATGGACTCTGTAAAATATAAGGGCATTTTCTAGACAAAGAATCTCATGCTACAGCCTGTAAGTTAATTCTTCTGGAAGGTATAACCTTTGTACATCTGAAGTTGTTCATAGAAGACAAAAGAGCAGTCTTTAATGGAATTAGAAACATCACTTACAGCAGATTTGGATTTCAAGCAAGTTCTAAAAGGTGAATATATTTCCAAACAAATTCCATGTATTTTAAAAAAATTTCAAAGGAAGAAGTTTATTCCAAGCACAATCCAAACTCCAAACTATCCTGTCAAAACTAAAAACAAAATCCACACACTTTCCCAATATTTTCCAGTAAGCAAGTGCCAAAAGTAATCAAATACATGCATAGTATTTTCTCCTTACTTGATTCATTTGTTACTCTTTCTTTCTTTGTAAACTCTTGAGTGATGTAAACTACCATTTTTTATTTATCTGATTTCCTTTTGAGCTTAGACATTAACATATCCCTTGAAGAAGCAATTATGTCCATCTCTCTCCCCCTCCTTTTACATGTGTAGTTAAAACATGTCAAAATTAGTTTTGTTTTTGCAAGTAATATTACCTCAAGAAAAAACTTTATCATTTGCCAACCTGTTATAGACTGCTCATAGAAGGTTCCACACCTTAGTATTGATGCTTAAAAACTTAACCAAATGGCTTTACCTTGTTCATTTGAACCCTCTCAAAGGGAACACCAACATTTACAATCTTTATTAATACTAATTAATTGTAAAATAATTATCTAGATTGGATTTTAAAGAAAATAATACTCCTCTTTTTGAAATCTGTTGACAATAAAAAATTAGCAGATGACAATTATTCTTCTAATTTCATCATCAGGCATAAGCTCAATGTATAAACCAAAGTAAGATACTCTACAGTGTGTTAGGAGGTGAAGTCAATATCCAGATCTCCAATGTTCTTTAGTAGCAAGGTGTATGGTGGTGCAGTTACAGTCTCATCCCCACGTGCCTCCGTACATTTATAATGCTTTTGGGCGTTTGTCTGTTGTGAGAGGCAGCGAACAGTTTTTTGGAAGCGAACAATTTTCGGAAGAGGAAGCAAACAGTTTTTTGGAGTTTTCCTTTTTCGGAAAGGAAACGAACAGCTTTTGTTTTTCTATAAAAGGGAATGACCCCTTGCATGTAAAAGTTGATTGAATGTAATTTTTCCAAAATCAATAAAAGATCAAGCTGCCATTGCTCCGTGGTTTTTCCTGCACATTGCAGGTTTTCTACGTAAAATCTCTGTTATTGTTTTTTTCTGCGTTATTGTGTTTTCTGCTTGCACATAATTTTGCTACTTTTTCTAACATCTGCTATCAGAGCCTAAGGTTTTGTGCGAGTGGGAGCTGCAACAATGACTGGAAGTGTAACCAAGTTTGAGATTGAAAATTTTGATGGCAGGAACTTCGCCCTATGGAAGATGAAGGTGGAGGATTTGTTGGTTCAAAATGACCAAGCCCTAGCCTTGAAAGGGGTCGCAAGTAAACCAAACAACATGAAAAATGAGGGGTGGGCAACGTTGGATAGGAAGGTGGTTTCTACTTTCTACAATCCGTCTATGCCTAGCGGACTCTGTCTTGTTCAATGTTGTTGAAGAAAATACCGTGGAAGCCCTTTGGAAGAAGCTTGAAAAGTTGTATGAGACGAAATCTACAACAAATAAGGTTTTTCTAAAAAAACAGATTTACAACCTAAGGATGAAGGAGGGTTCATCTGTGGCAGATCACTTGAATGAATTTAATACCCTTATCAGTAAATTGGTTTCAATTAATGTGAAGATGGAGGATGAGGACAGAGCTATCACCCTTCTTTGTTCCCTCCCGAAGGCTTGGGATCATTTGGTGATGACCATCAACAATTCATCATTAGGAGCTTGAACTTTTGATGATGTGGTAACCGCTTTGTTGGCATAGGAGTTGAGGCGAAAAACGTCTTTGGAACCCTCAACCAATGAAGCCCTAGCTGTGAGAGGTCGATATTTTGAGAAGAGTCAACAAGGTAGATCATTGCAGCTGAAAGGGAAGTGCTGGCATTCAAAGGACTGTTGGTAGTTAAAAAAGGGAAAAAAAATGGTGAAAAGCAATTTCAGCCATCAGCTGAGGCCAGTACAGTAAATTATGGAGAGAAGGCAACATGTGAGGCTTTATGTATCAGTAACAACAGATCTGTTTTATATACCTGGGTATTGGACTTGGGTGCATCTTTCCACATGTCTCCTCACAGAGACTGGTTTGACAAATATCAACCATATAGTGGTGGGAAGGTCTAATTGGGTGATGATCACCCTTTAGAAATTATGGTAAGAGGGGACATAAGGATAAGGCTGGACGATGGTAGACAAAGGATGTTATGTGATGTACGACATGTTCTAGATTTGCGGAAGAATTTGCTTTCAATCAAGATGATGGATAAGCTAGGGTATCCTGTCACTTTCGGTAACAACTATTGCAAAATTACCAGAGGTGCTATTGTAGTAGCAAAGGGAGAATCATATGGGACCCTATATCGTTTATGCGATGATACAGTGACAAACCATGTAGCAGCAACAACTTCTGTTCAGGATGCAATAATGCTATGGCATCAACGCTTAGGGCCATATGAGTGAAAAAGGTCTGCAAATTCTGCATGATAGAGGTATGCTTTCTGGGATTAAGTCTTGCAATTTAGACTTGTGTGAGCACTATATTTTTGGTAAACAAAAGAGGGTTCAGTTTATTGCAAGCCCTGGTAAGAGTTCTTTTTTTCTGCAACTTATACATTCGGATATATTTGGACCAGTCCCCACTCAGTCCTTAAATGGTGCCATCTATTTTCTGACTTTTATAGATGATTATTCTAGGAGAGTGTGGTTTATTTTATGAAGAAGTCGGAAGCCTTGCAAAAATTTAAAGAGTTCAAAACTCGAAATGGTGCCATCTATTTTCTGACTTTTATAGATGATTATTCTAGGAGAGTGTGGTTTATTTTATGAAGAAGTCGGAAGCCTTGCAAAAATTTAAAGAGTTCAAAACTCGAGTAGAGAAAAGTTTGGGCAAGCCTGTTTTATGTCTTAGGTCAGATAATGGGGGTGAATATTGCTCCAAGGAATTTGATAAATTTTGTACGCAGGAAGGAATTAAGCACCAAAAAACTGTACCATATACTCCACAACAAAATGGTGTGGCTGAGCGGATGAATCACACAATCATGGAATGTGCACGAAGCATGCTCAGTGCATCAATGTTGGATAAAAGGTTATGGGTAGAGGCTATTAATACAACTGTTTACCTCATTAACAGGTCACCTACAGCTGCGTTGGATGGACAGATTCCAGAGGAGGTTTGGTGTGGTCAGCCATTTGATTACTCTCACTTGCGTACCTTTGGCTGTGATGCATTTGCCCATGTGCCTAAAGAAAAAAGGTCCAAACTTGACCCAAAGTCAAGAAAATGTGTTTTTCTCGGCTATGGAGATGCAGTAAAGGGGTATAGACTGTGGGATCCTACTGCCCACAAGGTAATTATTAGCCGAGATGCTATTTTTGATAAAAATTCCATGCAAAAGGAGGTACAACAAACACCTAATGTTGTACCAGTTGAAGTAGACATGAACGAAGATGAAAATGAAAATCAGCATGCTGAAAGTTTTGAACAACATTCTGAATTTTTTGACCAGCATGCAAAACAACAAGTAGAACAGCAAGTAGAGCAGCCACAACAGTCACAAGACCAAGAGCCACAATCAACAAATCATTGGGTTAGAAGATCTACACGTCCACAAAAGTTTTTGAAAAGGTATTCTCATGTTTATCAGTCCTCTTTTGCTTTGTTAACTGATGATGGTGAGCCTAGTTCATTTCAGGAAGCTAGAGAGTCTGAGAATACAGAAAAGTGGAAGAAATCCATGGAGGAGGAAATCGAGGCACTTTGCAAGAATAAAACGTGGGAACTTGTGGATCTCCTACCTGGTTCATTAGCAGTAGGAAGCCTCATGTATGCCATGGTGAGCACTAGACCGAATATTGCCCAAGCAGTGGGAGTAGTCAGCCGGTACATGGCAAATCCTGGTATGGAGCATTGGAATGCGGTGAAGTGGATATTTAGATATTTAAGAGGCACTTTAGATGCTGCTATTTACTACGTATTGGATAGTTTGCAAGTTACATGTTTTGTGGATTCTGATTATGGTGGAGATAGAGATGGGATAAAATCCACTACAGGATATACTTTCACTCTTGCCGGTGGAGCTGAGTTGGGCTTCTAAGTTGCAGTTTGTGGTGGCTTTATCAACCACTGAAGCAGAATATATTGCAGCGACTCATGCCAGCAAAGAGGCAATTTGGCTAGAGTGATTGTTGGGTGACTTCAAGGTAATGCAGGAGAAAATTACATTGCATTGTGATAGCCAAAGTGCTATTCAGCTAGTGAAGAACCCAACATTCCATGATCGCACGAAACACATTGATGTCAAGTACCACTTTATAAGAAATGTGGTGGAAGAAGGTAGGATCCTGTTGCAGAAAATTGATACTGAATTGAATCCTATAGATATGCTTACAAAGCCGGTCAAGACAAAGAAGTTTGAGTGGTGCAGAACTTCTCTGGGCTTGCTTAAAATGTGATAAGGGCAGCATTGGGCAAATGGCACTTGGATGGAAAAACATAGGCAAAGAATTCCCGTATATCCAAATCTCCAATGTTCTTCAGCAGCAAGGTGTATGGTGGTGCAGTTACAGTCTCATCCCCATGCGCGTCCGTAAATTTATAATGCTTTTGGGCGTCCGTACGTTGTGAGAGGCAGCGAACAGTTTTTTGGAAGCGAACAGTTTTCGGAAGTGGAAGCGAACAGTTTTTCGGAAGAGGAAGCAAATAGTTTTTTGGAGTTTTCCTTTTTTGGAAAGGAAACGAACAACTTTTGTTTTTCTATAAAAGGGAATGACCCCTTGCATGTAAAAGTTGATTGAATGTAATTTTGCCAAAATCAATAAAAGATCAAGCTGCCATTTCCCTGTGGTTTTTCCTGCACATTGCAGGTTTTCCACATAAAATCCGTGTTACTGTTTTTTCTGCGTTATTGTGTTTTCTGCTTGCACATAATTTTGCTATTTTTTCTAACACGCTGTACACTTTTATAATATTGCAGCCATCAAAAGCATATACCAGAGTCACAACATTAGTTGATGTCAATCTAAATCTTCACCTCTCAGTGCCTTTCCTATTGCTTCCGGCATATTGCATTCCTCTGTTGCACCTCGACAAGTGTGTGCTGAACCTCCCAAGAGCGTAAATGATATTTTCCAAAAATACTTTGAATCATGGCAAATACGTCTAGAATTGAAATCACATATATGATGTGATCATATCCTCCACAAGCTTCATGTGTTTTTTGATTTTTCCATCTCTAGTTACTGCAGGAACCATTCATTATCACTCTGATGACAGATAGAGATTATACTTTGGAAAGGGAACTAAAAATGCTGTTTTATTCTGGGTCTAAGTTCAATAGAGTTGACTGTAAAACAGAGAAATGAAATGAAATATTATTAATGTCCGTGGTGGGCCAAAATAAGACCCAAGGGACTATAAGAAGGACAATAATGACTGCCAGCTAGCAGGCTAAAAAGCCCAACAAAGAAAAGAACTAAGATAAATACAAGATGAAACCCGACAACCGGGGTAAAGAGAAAGGGAAAAGAAAAGAGAGAGCAGAGGGGGGGAGGGCTGCAGTCTAGAAGAGAGGAGTGCATGCCAGAATAACGGAGAGAGAGGAGGGGGGAGAGAGCAGCCCAGGAGGGGCAAGCTCCAAGAACCCCCCAGAAACTAATCTCTCCACAAAACAAACACCTTCATAGGACACAATAGTTATCCACATGGAATACACTTGGATTGGTGTTTATATTGCCTAGTTGAAAGGCATTGATATATAAGGATCACTATATGGAAAGTGTTGCATGCTATGAGTCTCATGGATGGTGTTTGATACTTTACTATGTCCATATTGATAAAAATTGAAGCTGGTCTGAAATGGACCACATGACTGCTCATACACAGAGAATCATGGTGGTGAGCTACATGACCTAAGTATACCACTGACTGATATAATTACTCATATCATTACTTTAAGGTAGACGAACATACCATTATATGCATCAGCTAACGGGGGGTGTCCACCAGTGTCATGGTCATAAATTGCATGCCTCTAGAACGACACCAACTTGCTTAACATAATTCTGTCTATAGTATTAAAAACAGCACTGTTTGTTCTTTATGTCAAAATATACGTTATTAACATTAGATCTTTTGTGGGATAATGGCTAGAACCCATATTGCATAGCCCTTCACGTCTTATCGGTATAATTGGAAACAAACTTATATTTCATAGCCATTCCGTTATACAAAATGGATTGGTATTCAGTGGATGTGTTCAATTATATGTAAAAATATGGAAGATTTGATAGCTTGATTATTATTATAATGTATCTTAAATTGTTGAAATATACAAATAAATAAATGTCGTTACACTTACCATAATGTATAGATAGTGATCTATATCCCTATAATAGAAAGGATTGAGACTAATTTAACAAATTCAAGTAAAAGAAAGAAACAATAATTTTCTATTTTATGAAGCAGTCTGGAAAGGAGCTACTTTAATACAAAAAATAGGTAATGTGCAAAGAAATTACTGATTAAATATTTGACCCATTGACATACATTCTGCTGTGATAGATATATTTGCTCAAAGTTTTGTTAGACAACATTTTTTGGGGTGAGTTATTACAGGGGAGATCGACTAGTACTTGATTAATCTCATCATTCTTTCACTGTATCTCTGCTGTCAAGAGTAACAAGAGTTCATTTGAAGCTATGGCTCTGCAGAATGTTAATGACAGATATATGCGCCCTTATCTGCATACAAGAGTGGCTATTAGGGCTTCAGTGCCTTCTTTTTCTTACATACGGTGGGATAGGACTGTAGTTCTTTGGTGTTGGGTTTTGGCCATCCCTTACATACCCAAGAGTTGCAGATAGACTTTGCTTATCAGTAGTATTTGTTCCACGACAATAGATTCTTTAAGAATATTGAGAGGTCAAACTCATGTCTTTCAAGGATTATACAACTACGACCCCTTAGAATTGGCTATTCTTCTGGGAGCATCATTAGATCCTGTGTTGGCCCTTTTGGGATAGTTGGTGATGACGATGATTGTGCTTCTACTTTACATCCCACCAGAACCTTTTCTCTCTCTCTTTTTCCTCGATAGCTGGCTCTCTCTTCATCATTACATTAGTGTGTTAGTTTTTATCCCTTTTGGGTCCAATCCTCAAGATTGTAACTTAACACCATACAGTTGTACCACTTTAGTGGAGTTTATGCTAATTTCTGTACTCTAGTTTAGCTTATTCTTGAGTATTTTTTGGTTACTAAAATGCATTGTAACAGATCTTTTTGATGTGTCCCATTGCCCTATTTTGGTCATTCATGGACATTAATAAAATTATCTTATCTTAATCTGTATAGGTGGACTCTACCTTGGCTCTGACCTTCCCCTCTATATGATTACCAATCCTTAATCTGAAATTATAGATAGTGATCTAGAAATTACATTAATCTCCATCTATGGTTAGTGCTGATGGACTAGCAAATGCTTTCTTGTTTGGCAATCTGATTGTCATTAAAACAAACCAGGAAAGAAGACTTGTTAACTCAAACTGACCCTTAAATTGACACCTTAATGGAGGTGCAATTCCAACTCCATACATGTGGGATTAAATGAAATGGGGAACCAAATAGCATTCACCTTGCAAATTGAATCCATTTTCAATTTGGGCAAAGGCTCAATGTCCCTAATGGGGTCTAGAGGAAGCCTTAAAGAAATCAGTATGCTTGTACCAAATTCCCAGAATCTAGAGAGTGTTGGATGTGGGTTGTAATGATGAAAGTCCATACTAAGTTTGAAAGTTTTACTACGTAAAATAGTAGAGAATTTGAACTCGATGTGGACTTGACAAGGCCAATTTTTGACTTGGAGTTGGCAAAAAAAACCTGAAGAAAATATAATTTGTCATTGGAAAAAAGTTTTTTTTCATCATGCATATCACAATTAATTAAGATTATACAAAACCAAAATCAATACTATAAGTGATACGACCTTAAACTACACATGAAAGTGAAACACACATCAATTAAAGAAAATTTAATGCCAAGTAATATTCTTGTATTGGTTAACATATAAAAAGGTATAAAATGCATCAATATGCCTCAATAGGCCCACCAACTAATCTATCTAGCGTCTAGCAATGCTTTTGTCCTTTGCCCTAACTGATGCTCTAGTCCTTTCTCTTTGTGCTTGTGCCTCTTCCTCTGCCTTTGCTGTGAACTCCTCTGCCATACTTTCAAAATTGTCCATTGAAAAGAGAGGCTGTTGCTACTCCTCTGCTAGCTCTCGGATCCATTCAAATGATGGATCAACCTCATCTAAATCAATGACTTTGTAATTTGATCTTGCAATTTTTTTTGTGTGGTGGAGGCAAAGGTTGTAATGAGCAAATACAAGTTCATTTAACTTCTATTGTATGAGTCGATTGCGCTTCTTGGAGTGAGTGTGTTTAAACATATTCCAATTATGCTTACAACTTGAAGTGTTGCATGGTTGACATAACAACCGGATACGATGGTGAAGCATTGAATATTGGGCGTATAGGCACCATAGTCCTCCCACCATAAATCTAGAAAATGCCAAGAAAAAAGAAATTTAATAATTTATGTAAAATTGTAAATTGAGATTATTTTTGAAAACAAAATCAAAAGATGAAATCAATAATAATTCGATTCATAAGGGTTACCTAGCCTCTGAGTTGCCCTTCCTTGAATGCACTGGGGTTGTGAAAAGGTAGCCCTCACATCTCTTGTAATCTTGCAACTCTTCTTGTATCATATTGCGAGTGTTCTTATTTGCCACCATCTAGGTAAGGCATTGCTGAAGGCCCGACATCACCTCAGTCAACCTCAAATGAATCATCATAAAAGAATTTAGGGTTGAGGTAGTACCTCTACCTTGTTGCATGTAGTGGGCTATGGAGTTGAGAAGTCCATCACTAGTCAATCAATTCCCAAATGGGATTGTATTTGGGCTTGGAATAATTATAAGATGAGATAATTGCCTCTTTGGCCCTATCCATGGCCTTATATAGGTATCCCATTGGTGATTTTTCTCCATCAACAAGATAGAGAACCCTCACCAAAGGCTTTGACACCCTAAGTCTAATGAGAGATTTTAGTTATTGTTAGCATATTATCATTTTGATATTTGGGTTACAATTCAAAATTTGCAAATGAAAATTGGAGTCTTGTACCTTGATTGCCTCATTTATAGCTGTCTAGAAATGCTCCTCAAACACTTAATTGTCCACCTTTTGTGGCCCTCACTGGAGAATCGATATCTAGCAACATCTTCTCCTTTGACATATTCAAATATTTCTTATACTTCCTTTGGTGATGCTATCATGAATCAAGGGCATTCTAGGGATTTCTGCTGTGGAGGGGATTTCTGCTACGCTCGGGGGATTTCTGCTGCACTCGGGAGGGGATTTCTGCTGCACTCGGGAGGGGCATTTTTGCTACGCTCGGGGGATTTTTGCTGTGCTCGGGAGGGGGATTTTTGCTGTGCTCGGGAGGTGGATTTTTGCTATGCTCGAGGTGGACTTCTGTTGTGCGTGGGGGATTTCTACTGTGCTTGGGAGGGGATTTTTATTGCGCTCGGGAGGTGGATTTCTACTGCGCTGATGTGGTTTTCTGCTGCGCTCGAGGTGGTTTTCTGCTGCGCTCAAGGGATTTCTGCTGCGCTAGGGAGGGCATTTCTGCTACGCTCAAGGGATTTCTGCTGTGCTAGGGAGGGCATTTCTGCTACGCTGAGATGGTTTTCAGCTGCACTCGAGGTGGATTTTTGCTGCGTGGAGGGGGATTTCTGTTGCTTTGAGGTGGATTTCTGTTTCACTCGGGAGGTGGATTTCTATTGCGCAATGGTGGCTTTTTGCTGCATTCGAGGTGGATTTCTGCTGCACTCAAGGGATTTTTGCTATGCTCGGGAGGGGATTTCTACTGCGTTTAGGAGGTGGATTTTTGCTGTGCTGGGGTGGATTTCTGTTGCGCTGGAGGTGGATTTCTGTTGTGTTGAGGTGGATTTCTGCAGCGCTTGGGTGGATTTCTGTTGTGCTTCGGGTCGATTTCTGCTGCACTCGAGGTGGATTTCTACTGCGCTCAAGGTGGATTTCTATGTGTGCCCTCGTGCAGCATGTCCCAGTTGTCCTCATTGCGAATCGTTTAGTAGCCTGGTGTTCTTGGTGTTATAGGGATACTTGATGAAGGAGGAATGGAGGAGACACGGGCTTCTCTTAAATTTGTCCAACGCCTTCACACAACAATTTCATACCAGCGTTTGTCTAAACAGATTAATTCTCTCCAGAAACAGCTAGACACGCAAGCTAGTATTATACTCTCCTTGCAAGACCAAGTGAAAGACGACAGCCGCATTATCACGGATCTCCAAATTAAACTTCAAGATCAACAAGCCATCATTACTCAATTGCAGACTGCACATATTGAACAAACTCCTCAGAATTTTGCGAATTTACACTCAGAAATTTTAAAAATTCAAGATCAACAGGTCGTTCTTCTTGCTGAGCAAGAACGTCTCAAGGAAGTGTTAACTGCACAAAGCCAAAAATTAGTTGACAAACAATCTTAGGTTTAGGTTGTATCTGGAAAGAAACCCCCTCCCCCCCCCCCATGTTTGAGTTGGCTGTCCAAGCTAAATTTGAAGAAGAAAGGATCTGTAATACGAAAGCGCTCAATCTCAGGATTCGTGGGGTGCCCAAACCTATTGATCCGCTTCAAGCTACAAGTGCTCCTTGTTCATAAACATCCTCTTCAATGCCCCCTTTGCATCAAGAGGCTTTGCAATGTAACGAACTTTGTGGCGAATTGTGTAACTCCAACTTGCACAAGCTTCCTTCCATTAGTGAAATGTCTCATTAGCTGGAGAACCCACGTATGGTTGTAAATGAATTTTGTAATACATTTGGCCTTATTTATAACCTCAGACACCCAGGGTAATTTCCCAATGTCTTTGAGAAGCAAATCGAGACAATGGGCTGCACATGATGTCCAAAAAATTGTGGGGAATCTCTCCAAAATCCTTTCAGCTGCCACATAGGTTGTTGTGTTGTCCATGATAACTTGGACAACATTATCCTCACCTACCTCCAACACAACCAGCCTAGAAAGCATTTTGGCACTCTCAACTTGTGCCGATGCATCCATTGAGGAACACAATTACTCTTGTAGAAGCAACCACAAGATTAATACTTGTCCGCTTCTTCCCATTGGTCCACCCATAGAACATGATCGTGCAACCCCTTTTTCTCCATATCTTGTGCAATTCTTCAACCAAAACTGGAAATTCCAACGGATTCCTAAAAAAGGGGTCCCTAAAATCATCCTAAGTGGGTGGCTTAAATCTTGGGCTGTCAATTGTGAGGGCATCAACCATTCCCCACCAATATGGAGACCTTGCTGCATTGAAGGGAATGTAAAAAAAAAAACAAAAGCTTGAACAATCCTTCCTCGCAGTCTTGTGCCTCTCTTGGTTCCATGCACTCATACCCTCAAGCATGTGTAGTGACCCTGGAGTGGAATGTTCCACAAAAAGTGACCTCCTCTATCCCACTCCCTGGGTGTGTGCCATTGATGGACTCAATCCACTGTGGCGCTGTTGAAAATGGCTAAAGAAATTGTTGCTACCCTTTTAAGGAGGCCAAGGCGTATTGCTTTTCTTGTTCTTTTTAGTTCTTTGTTCTCTTCATAATCTGTTAGGAGGGCATTGCATTCCCTCATTACTTCAGGTCCCACTTTTTCACATAGCTTGACATAATGACCACCTAACTTCGCCAAGTGGTATTTGAGGCGGTTTATGCCTGCAAAAAAAATTTCATCACAAAAATTATAATAAAGCTCACCCTTCTTTGAACCATCCCTCCCACACTTCCAAGCTGGGTCTCTTTTTCCTGTCATTTTATTTCAATATGGCTGCACATGGAAACAATAATCAAGCAGTCAGAAACTTCAGAAAAAAAGCCTTAGGGTTTAAGCATTGACAGCTGAAACTGTGTTTTGTAAACCTCAAATGTCACTGCTGGGTGGCTGTTAGATTCTTAAAAACTAGGCAAACTTGTGGTTTAGAATGCAAATGAGTGATTTTGTGGGTCTGATTTCACCTTCTGTTTGCTTTCTTAAAAGTGGAAACGGAAAAATGTGGTAAATTTGGGAGAAAAAAACTATTTTTCTGTGATTTTGCCACCGCAGCCGAGATTTTCTGTTGGAATTGAAATTCACAAGTCCAAATAAACTTGCGAGTAAAACAAAAACTGTGAGTTGAGAAAAACTTGCCGAGCCAGTTCAAGAAACCCTGGGAGGGTTGACTCAGGCGCAGACCAATGTTTTGTAGGTTAAATCTGGAAATTTAATATTTAGAGACAAGAAAGGAAATGTATGGTGCCTTTTCATCTGAAGTATGGAGAGTTGTTAGTGAACTATAGAATGTTGTGAGATTAGGTAAACAGCTGCAATCTGGAAATTTTATTCCCCAATATTCCAAAAGTTAAAGAGTTTTTTAGTGAGACAAGAATGCAAATGTATGGGTGCCTGCATAGCTTCTGTTGAAAGTTGAAACACACAATTCTAGCATCTCTAAAGAAGTTCTGCAATCTATTTATGTTGATATGATGAATGCATGACATTGCCACATAATATTTTTGGATGTTTTGGGACAAATACAGATAGTCGACATATGAATCATCAGAAATTAGAATTTGAACAAGATACTTTGAAGAGCATCCATGACTAGCCAGTGGCCCAATCACATTGAAGCAGCCACTATACTCTCCAAATAATGCATCATTGTAGTTTTATTTTGTTCATTTTTTATTATTAGTAATGAGAAAACCAATGTTTAACTCAAATTTGTGCATTTTAAAACTTTTTTTTTCATTTATTATTTTAATTTTATATAGTTCTAATTTTTCAAAATTTTTAACATAGCTTTCCCCTTTGCCATCCCCCTTTTGACAAAAATTAGAGGTGTCTTCTAGCCATCCCTGCATTTCTCTGTCCTCATCATTTGTGGTTCTACTTGTACTCAATGTAACATAGGTTGAGATTTTATTTCCACTGAAGTGCTAAGTTTAAATTTTGAAGATGAACAGATGATGCCAAGCAAAAGGTTGTGGGTAAGGTGATGTGCAAACCGTTTCCAACTTAAAAGAAGTCTGAGGGACCAACCTTGGGTGTGATAGAAGTTAGAAGCAGGCAAGGAGAGCAAAACTACTTTAACTAATGGCCCAATGGGGGGACTAAAAAATTCATTTCTTTTGAATGAAATCGATCAGATGGGTAATAAGGGACCAGTAATCATAGTAATTGCTGGTTATTCATATAATTAATTTGAAGCAAATCACCAACAGAAGTCCTTTCCTTCTAAAGAATGATATCCAAAGGGCATGCATATAGAGAAGCAAGCCATACAACATGAGTACCAAATACATAAATAGATAAGAGTAGTCTAAAGGTCCTTCCACAATCGGGTTTCCAATTGTCCTTAACCCATTTTCTTACCAACGTCAAAAATAGAGTCCCGGATGAGTTTAGTGTAGGCCAATGCTCTCCCGCCATTCTGATGAAACAGATCTGCAGTGTTATGTATCAAGGATGTCCTGCCATGGATCTTTGCATTCTGATTCTTCACATTTTTCCAATCTTTGAGAAGAATCCTATGCTTTGAGCTCCATCAATTGGTGACTGTTCTTGTTGTTTCTAAGAACCTTCTGATTGAGCTGTCTATAGAGTTGCTATCTGTAATGACATGATAGAGTAGATTCTATGGTTTTCAACCTATAATGGAAAGTGAAAATCATTAAAGCATCAATAACATCTAATGAACCTCATATACTGAATAATATTCTAAAATTTTTCCGCGATAATAGTGAAATCACTGGTAACCCCAAGTAATGGAAACATCCAATAAAATTTAGCTGGGAACATAGCAGGGCAAGAATCATGAATCTTATTCCAGATGTATCTGGTAAATCTGCAAAACCAATAAATGTTTCAGTGTTTCAGGCCTGCGACACATGTTGCATTTTAAGTCAGAGACACCACATTTAGCTATATGAATTTTTGATGGCAGCTTCAACTGTGCAGAAAAGTCTGCTTTAGACTTCCAAATGGATTAGTTTAACTTTCGCCAAAGAGGATCTCTTTAAGTATGCTTCCACCTCACTTTCAGTTAGAAAGAGGCTGGAAAATGAAGAAGCAAAGATCTGTAGACGGTTCTAATATATAATCCGTCAGGTCTCTTCCCATCTGTCCAGTGCCAATCTTTGGCAAAATTACAGGACATTGGATTGGACATTTTCAGTAGGGGATGATCATCAAAAAGACTTTGAATATGATCATCAATAGCTTTATGTGATTTGTTTAAGGAGAATTGTTTGCAAAGAGTAGGGCATAGCCTCCATGTTTGGCAGGCATATTTCAAATGTTCCTGAACAGTCAGAGCCCTGTTGTAAGTAAAGCTTTGGCCTTAAAGCTATGCGAAAAGGTCAAGTGTTTGCCATCCCATATGAGCAATTTGCTTTACCAGATAGAAGAAGAGGTGGAGTTAAGTCCTTCCCAAAGTGTAGAACCATTCCAGAACAACCTTTTAGCAACTATTTTCCAGGCATGCCATATGCCCTGGAAATGGAAGCCTTGAGTTTGAAATGAATGGCATTACACTAATTCCTTCCAAAGCCTCTGTATCAATATCTTTCAAGGCAATGTTGGTAAAGGACTTTCCAAAGCTCATCACTTGAAAGGGCTCACGGCCCATGTCCCTGTAGCAATATCTTTTTCAAGGCAATGCCAGAAAAGGACTTTCCAATGCTCATCACTTAAAAAGGATCTAACAAGCCATTTGGATAGAAAGCATATGCCATGAGGCCATGGGTCGATAAGATCAAGTCCTTGTCTAGTACGTTGCTGAATACAGTGATTTGACGAGATGGCAGGGATGGAACTGGACCGATCCTCTTGGACCATAAAAATCCTCTCACAGTTTTGTTGAACCAAGGATACTGGATGTAGAAGGTGGCCAACATGAAGAATAAAACATAGGTAGCCAGAAAAACTGCTACGGTACCTAGGGATAGAGATATGGGAATATGATATTATATTGTATATTGGTATTTTGGATAGTTGGCATGGGCCACACATAACTCACGGTTGATTGTATTATAGTATGCTATGGTACCTAGGGATAGTTATATGGGAATATGATATTATATTGTATATGGATATCATGGATGGTTGGCATGGGCCACACGTAACCCAAGGTTGATTGTATTGTAATATTATATTTTAATAATAGAGTTGGATAAGTGTTTAGCAGTCTGCGGAGTTAGGGTTATGCCCTCCCCAAAGTAGCATTAGAATATGGGTATGTAAAGATTGTCATTTTAAGAATCGTCAATAATTATTCATCCACAATAACAATCCACACAATAAGACAAAAATATAGATAATACCCTTAGGGTAGGGTAACACTAATTTTACTTTTTAAGGAATGAATAACTCCACAATATCTCCCAAGACGAGAGGCCACTCTACAAGTAAAGATGATTACAAGATAATACTTGATATGAATGATGATTGATGATTCTTACAATTACAATATCCCTTCTTTATATACCCATCTTCTAATGCCACTTTGGGAAGGGTATAACCCTAACCCTAGCCAAATCCTAAACCTTTATGCAACTCATTATTAATATTACAATACAATCAACCTTGGGTTATTTTTGGCCCATGCCACCTATCCATAATACCCATACTCAATATAATATCATATTCCCATATACATATCCCTAGGTACCATAGCAAAAACCTTTCCCATCATTTGGATTTTCAAGCCAGAGAAAGGTACTTAGTTTTCCAATTGTCTAGCTTCTTCTGGAACTTCATTAGAAACCTTTGTCACATATCACTAGGAGAAGCATAGAGCCCAAAAGGTATGCCTAAATCCCTGGTAATCTTGCCAAGAAGAATCTGTCTACAAGCTTTAGGCGACCAAGGAGGAAGGTCACTGTTCAGAACAATGATAATTCAGCTGTATCTAATGAAATTTTAGCCCCAAAAGCTTGGAAGAAAATCTCCAAAATTTGTAGAGTTGTCAATCTCATGGTCTCTGTTGCAAATAAAAAGTACAAAGTCATCAGTGAAATGGGAATTGATCATCTTATCTTCATTGAATAAGGAGATGCTTCAGATTAGCCCAACTTGATGAGCTCTTTGAAAAAGATAACCCAGGGCATCAATTGATAAACCATAGAGGAATGGGGCGAAGGGGCAGCATTGCCTTATTGACAATTGGAGAGGAAATGATTCAGTTAAAACACCACTAACAGGTCTAGTAGAGGCATTAGTAAACAACATAGAGTGCGTTAAATATGTTGGGGTCAAACCCGAGCCATCATAACACTTGCAGAATGAAAGGCCACTTTACTGTCACAGGCCTTTGTCACAAAAAAAAGAAGAAGAAGCAATATCTTAGCCAGATAGTATAGCCTAATCGAGGGTCTCCCAAGCCACGAAGAAAGCCCGTTTGTTCTTTTCTATCTATTTATAGCAACCAATGTTACCGGTTGCGGGTGCGGGTGCGGCCCCTGCCAAAAATAGGGTTCGCCAAAAATAGGGTTCGTCGGATGCGGCTGCGGCTGCGGCAAATTTTTAATATAAAAAGCATATATTTATATATATTATATATTTATGTATTTTTTATCCAAAATAATAAAATAAATTATAAATCATACACATTACAAAATAAATAAATAAATCATACACATTGGCATCAATATTCAACAGGATGTCAAAGTCATAAAAAGATAACAATATATAGGCCCTCCTCAAATAGTGCATGTACAATATATAGTAGTGCATGTACAAAAATAACATCAAATATAGTGCTGTCCGAAGTCTGCGTCTCAGCCTTTCTTGTCTCTTATCTGCTGTCCGAAGTCTAAGTCTCAGTCTTGCCTGTCTGTCTTTGTCGGAAGTGCCGTCTCTTGCCTTTTCACTTGTGCAAATAGTTAAAATGAAGTAAAAACCCTAATAGAATGGTTTATATAGAAGTGGACTCCAATTCACTTTACACTAAATTGGAGTCCACTTTATACATTATAATTTCATTATAAAAAACTAAAAAGTTTAACGTATAAAGTTTAAACTATAAACTATAAACTTTTAAAAATAAAAAAAAAATAGTTTTTAAATTTTAACTTTTAGACTTTTAGTTTTAGTTTTAAGTTATATTTTTTATTTTCTTTTAAAGCCCGTATGGGCTAAATACTAAATAGTAAAAAACTTTAAAATATAAAATTAATTTAATTAAAAAAGTAAAAAACTTTAAAATTTAAATATAAACTTTTTTAAAAATTAATTTTTTTTCTAATTTTTTTAAAGCCAGGGTGTGGCTGGGCCCACCTAATAACTAAAAAAAAATAATAAAAAAAAATTATGCATTTCAATGCCCAAATAGGATAGGGTTCGGCTGGCCGAACCCTATTTGGTTGCAGGGTTCGGCTGAGACGAACCCTGTCAGATAGGGTGCGGCTAGGGTTCGGCCCAGCCGCACCCGTTCTCACACCCGTGCACCACCCAACCAACCGGGTGCGTGAACCCTGTTTCCTTGGTAGCAACCAGGTTGGCATTCCTAGCTATAACAATTATCTTGTACGAAACATTAAGAAGAGTGATGAATCTCTATCTAGAGTGAGTGTCTCTCTTGGTGCCCTTAGGAATGAGTTTGATGAGGCCTTGGTTAGTGTAAGCACACAATGAGCCGGCTGCTTCATCTTCCTTGGACATCCTCTAAAAGTCCACTCCAATAACATTCCACATCCTCTTGAAGAATTCAGCAAGTAGTTTATCAATGCCTTGGCAAGTATGTTAGGGTCCCTTTGATATGAAGATATGCTATGACACCTTGGCTTCCCTGGGATGTTGTTCAAACCAAACAAGTAGTCCAAACTTAGAACATAATGTTTGGTGATCAGTTCACTGTCAAATATCATCATTGCAGAGCCCTTGCCCAAACAAATATTTAGTTACATAGAAATAATGATTTCTAAATAGGGTGTTAAGTGCATTCTGACATATCTTAGATCAGATTTCTTTTATTTTTTGGGAAGTGGGAAAACCCTCTTCCTGGTATTGAAACTACCGACCTCATTGTTTTCCTTCTTCCTCTAATTGGAACTAGTTGCCTCATCATTTTGTCATGGTGTTGTCAACAGACCTCTTTTTAAATTGGTTATATGTGAAATGGGTCCCACCCATATTATATCACCATCCTGTTACTGTTGAACACTGAAATTGACAAATGTTATTTGCGCCTGTGACTGCAGTTCAACAAATGGAGGGGGAGGGTTTCACACTCCCTAACCTCCGGATCTTGGGCCAGTTCCCCTATACCTTCTATCTAAGCTGAAAAAGAAACTAATCTAAAACACACAGAAAACAAAAAAAAAAGAAAACAAGCAAACTGATCTAAAAACACAGAAAATAAATCTGATCTACTTTGTTTGGGGATTAAAGATACAAGAGAAAGAAAATGCAGATTTCGGCTAAAGCCATGGCGAGGTTTAGATCTGGTGCGATTAGCGTTTTCAGTAGAGACTGAATAACTTCAGCATGTAAGATTTTTGAATACCGGCAACAACAATCAAAGAGGAGGACTATTAGGGGAAAGGTGGGCAAGGCCACTGATTTCACACATTCATAAGGCAAAAGGTCAGAGACAGTTGAATAGGAATGCCACGCACAACTCTTTATTGATTTTGCAATTTGGATGTTTTGTACAATCTCACAAAGAAGAGTAGCTCTAGTATGCTTCAAAGGCCAAAAGACCTTTTAAAATGGGCATCAAGCTCTTATTTATACTTTAAAGTGCAGCCAAAAGAACAAACTGCATACAATGTACATTGGTGATAACTACGATCTGCCAAAAATAGACATGGAGTGGGGCGCTCAAATGAGTGGGGCACTCAGCAAGTGGGGCAATCTAGCAAGGCATTCTTGAGGAAAACACAATTAGTTTGAGAGTGGGATGTGCCCCAAGAAAAGCATCTAGGAAGTCTTGACCTAGTCTTCTCACATCCTTTCTCATGTTTTGTGTGACAAAACTTGGTCTAGAAGTGATGGTAGTAATCAACTACTACAGTTATCATGGTATTTCAACAAACCACATAATGGTATTACGATATCATTTTGGCAATTATGCATATATTGCATGGCAAGCAGTTGAGTTTAGGTCTCCTTGAAGTCCACATTATTAACCACTCGAGCTCATGCCATTTGTTAACAGACCTCTTTAATCTTCATGTATGATAATTCTGTGAATATTATTCCAATCCAAGTCCTATTTTATGTCATGTAATAGCAGAACTCCTGGTGTTTATGAAATACTCACGTGTCCAAGAATGAAGTTGAAGATGAGTTCAAAAAGACCAATTTGCTGCGACTTCAGGCTGACTAGGCTTGTAAAACTTGACAAAAGGCTCAGCCGATGTCAATGCGCAAGCAGATGACTGCATTAGGGTGAAAGCCAACATTATCATCAATAGTTTGCACTCAAACATGAGCATTCCATATCCATATTGATCATTTAGGGAAAAGGGGGCAAACTAGCCAATGATTGGAAATACCTTCCTCCTACCACAGGTAATTACTATATAAGAAAATATGATCCAGATGATAACTGTGTGATCCATATAAGCAATAATCCAAGCCCTCTAATTAAATATCACTAGATGTGTCTCTAGGAATGGGGAGGCACTTCGGACCAGAGACAAGTCAAATTGTCAATGTTTGGCATAACACTCATTACTAGTGGAAATTTTAATCCTGAAAGGAAATCCTTATGTACTAAAAAATGTAGTGGAACTCCACTTTTTCATGTTTGTATCTGCACACAACATACAATATTAGACTTTGTAGCTCACGCGTGAATAGCAGAGCGAGTTTTTTAATCAACGTTAAGTTACTCATATTCATTTAAAATATTGAGTTCTTTCTATTATTCCCTAGTCATCATTTTCTGCCACTCTGAATGACTTGAGCAAGCAGGCATTCTCATTGCCATATAGTGTAATTAACATACCTTGTGAATAAGATGAAACCATAAATAGGCGAGTGTCTTGTTTGCTTTGATTGTATTACTGGCATACAAACTACAGTATATTTGGTTGTCTTGTTTGCAAAGGTTTGTTAATATTCTGTTTTCAATTTTGTGACATGTGCTGAAAAATAAAGTATTCGGGCTTTAGTCTGCTGCATTAGTTCACTTTATTAATACATTTTTTATTATTTTAACTCCTGGCCATTATCTGACAGAGTCTAATGCCTTTTCTATGCAGGTCGCAGTGGTGACATGGATCATAGGCTCTTGTATAATATTAGTAAACATGTTCTACTTGACCAAAGGTTTCTTTGATTGGATTGTAAATACTGCACTCCCTAGAGCAAGTGTAGTATTCCTTGGGATACTTAGTGTTGCTGCCTTTATTGCTTATATTGGTTTTACATTGTATTTGGCACTAAGGACAGACAGCACAGAGACTTACAACTTGTCTGAATATGTTGAAGCCATCATGGATGAGCTTAATGATAATGAGAATGAAAGCACTGTAAATGAAGTTGAGGAGGGAGGGCCTTTGATACTGCTCTCCCGTGATGATAATTATGTGAAGGAGCTTCCAAGTTAGATTGTATATTTATGTCCTAAACCGTTGCTAAGTTCATCATTCATAATTCTTTTGCCCAGACGTGGTTGCCAATGCGAGAATTATATCTTTTTGATTTAGTGTTAAGCGTATGTTATGTTTGTTATCCATCATTATAAATGATGGCAATAGCTTGATGCCTTTTAGGAAAGTGAAATGACATGGACCCAAATCATAGATGATTAGAATCCTGTATTGCAGACTATGAGGATGAGGGGAACTTATATACAGTGGCATAAACAGTAATAGAAAAAATAATAGGTATGCAAAAACATAAAAGATACATTGGTGACACCAACACCATTAATGTCAAGAAAGAACCTTCCAATAATGAAACAGAATCATAGAAAAATAAACAACCACCAATACATGTGGAGATCACAAATGAATGACCAAAATACTTGCAACCGGTCACTTGCCACTGGACTGTTTATTTGGCTTGCCCTTGGAACATGCTTGTCCAATATGTCACATGGATTTTCCACGTACTTTGTGTTGAATCATTAATGTTTACACTGACGTTTTCGATTTTGTAGTGGTATATTCCTATGTTTTCTATTTTTCAGTGGTATATTCCTATTTTAGAATTTCGTTCCACTTTAATACCTCTTCTTTGTTTGATGGTTGGTATCTATAATTTGCCCATAGGCATAACAACATTTATCAACCTAACAGTTATATACGATTAAAATAACAAATAATTTTGAACAGTAATATAAT
Source organism: Wollemia nobilis (assembly GCA_028583015.1). Classification (NCBI taxonomy): domain Eukaryota; kingdom Viridiplantae; phylum Streptophyta; class Pinopsida; order Araucariales; family Araucariaceae; genus Wollemia; species Wollemia nobilis. The sequence goes on along the minus strand of JAQPPZ010017013.1, from coordinate 1,250,107 downwards.
CAGAGAAAAAAGGTCACTAACTTTTATTTATTAGAAATTAAAAATAACAGTATATGTCTTAGTATTATTTCGTTGTTAAAGCCATTATTTATATATATTTTTATTTCGTGTTCTACTCGTATTTCATCGTGATTACACAATGCTATTACAATAGCTTAGAAAGTATGCATGTATTGTTTGGCAAAATTTGAACCTGGTTTTTTTTTAAAGTTGAGAAATATAATCGGTTGAGCTAATGCTATTTAATAAATTTATTATTTATATTGTATAAGCATATATATTTTTATTTCGGGCTCTACCTGTATTTCATCATGATCACATAGTGGTATTACAACAGCTTAAAAAGTATACATGCATTGTTTGGCAAAATTTTGTGGTCTACTGGAAAGGACGTCACTTGCATTATCGATGGTGATGTGACCCGGGTTCAATCCCTATGGTGGATGTGTATAAGAAATATTACTAAAAAAAAAACCTAATTATCCTTGAAAGTTGAGAAATATAATGAGTTGAGCTAATGCTATTTAATAAAATTATTTATAAGCAAAATCAGTTTTTGGGTAGGTTGTGTAATATCGAAATTAAAAGTAATCTTCCGTTACTTTTCTTTGATGGTCATATTTAAATACAGATGCAAAAGAATGGTCTTTTTATTTATTTTAAATTAATTAGTTTATTTAAAGTAAAAAATAAATTATCATTTTAGTGGACAGTCAAAATATTAATTCTCGTTCCCAAAAACTAGTGGATTGGTAGTTGTTTGTATGACCAGACACTTATTAAGAAAATACACGTTGGGGGTACCAATTTGTAAAGGTAGTAGTCTACTTTAAATCCTTCGAGTGCACGCTAGACCAACGACGGTGATATGAATCCTAAGCGACCGGTGGTCTCGTCCTCACCTCATGTCAACAAGGAGTTGGAATAAGGTTGTTAGAAGCACCCTTGGGGTTTGAACCTTATGCTTGTTAATTACTAAAAATAATGTGGTTGTAACCAACTCCTCATTTATAAATAAAAAAAATACAAATTAATTTTCATTGTTTTTTTAACGAGTAAAATATTGATTCTCATTGTTATGATAGTCGTTTGATCAAGTAAATGTTTCATATATTAATCTTTTATTGTGTTTAAGTAAATAATAATATTTTTTTCCATTATGTAATATTATTTCTCTTTATTGGGCTAGCTGCCTGTTCAGGTAACAATGTTCCATAACAAAGAATTTGAATTTCTTTTATTGTTAGTTTGCATATTTTGGTGAACAAGTGAAAATGTTTCCTATGTTTTCTTTAGTTAATACATTTAAAAGCATTAATAAAGGTTTTTTAATTTTCAAATTTAAAAATGGAAATTGCATATTCATCTGTGAGAGTTTGTACTTTACCTTGAACAAATATGTTGCACCTTATTATTGTAAGTGTTTGAAGGGTAGTTTGTACTTTACCTTGAACAAAAATGTTTCACCTTATTATTGTAAGTGTTTGTAAGGTTGACACGGTAGAACTTCTTAAAAGAAAAATTGAAACTGCATAAACTTTTTGCTTTTGTATGGTCCGCATAGAAAATTATAGAACATTCAACTAGATCGTTTAACAAGAATTAATAAAGTTTAGATGTAATTGAGATTAATGTGTATATTCAAGGAAATATTGTTTTTGTGTTTGTATCTGATGGCAAGTGGATGCCACATGCACATAGAAGACCCATATTCAAAACTCAACAGGTATGGTTTTGGTGATAAGGTTGCGGACTTATCATTTAAATAAATGAATCTCATTTTATAGTTTATAAATGATAATAAGATTTTTATATAAATTAACTAGTAAAGGAGTTTTTTAATGTATACAATGTTATAGGTCATGTTGAATGATTCTTCATTGTTTATAAAATATATAGTTATTCAATCTGACGTTGGTTCCTACAACGCTGTGTACGAACCTTGCCACTTCTCATATTAGAACCTTGGACCTCCTATTCAAATTGTATTAGGAGACTTGATTGTTGATCATAATTGTATAAAGACTTTAAGAATCCTTGAAAGGCTGATGAAAGGGGTTGCATAGCTGTCATATCTAAAAAAAAGTGGAAGGGGTTATAGTGGCAAAAATTGGACTTGAAAAGTAGATTGGCAAAATATAATGAAGGGAAGTTATTGATTCCCCTATATGACCAGAAAAAAAGTACAATCTATAAAAACATACACATTATCTTTCATTCTTGTTATCTCGTCGAGTATTTATTATTTAAATAAATGAATCTCATTGATAATAGCTGATCAATAAGATTTAAGATCCAAAAATTTATATACGTATTTATAGTTCATAAACGATAATAAGATTTTTATATAAATTAACTAGTAAAGTAGTTTTTTAATGTATACAATGTTATAAGTCATGTAGAGTGATCCTTCATTGTTTATCAAATATATGGTTATTCAATTAGACTTGGTTCCTAGAGCATTGTGTACAAACCTTGCCACTTCTCATATTATAACCTTGGACCTCCTACTCAAATTGTACTAGGAGACTTGATTGTTGATCATATTTGTATAAAGACTTTTGTTATTATGCATTTTATAAAGATAAGAATCCTTGAAAGGTTGGTGGAAGCGGTTGCATAGCTGTCATATCTAAAAAAGAGTGGAAGGAGTTATAGTGGCAACAATTGGAGTCGAACACTAGATTGGTGGGAGATAATGAAGGGAAGTTATTGATTCCTCTAAATAACCAGAAAAAAAGTATAATCTATAAAAACATGCACATTATCTTCCATTCTTATTATTTGAAATAAATAGTAACTTGAACATTTGAAAGGAGGCATAAAATAGAATGTAACATTGAAGTTTTTGATATAGATGTGATTGGAAGTATTAGCTTTTTACTATTTTATGACATCTTAGTACTAAAAAAATTATATTGAATTTTTTTACTTAATGATAATTATTTAGAAAAAGAATCAAAATTTTGCCTAGTATGAAAGATCAAAACATACCATTCTTATGAATCCTACAACTTTTAGGAGCTTTAAAACTAGCCTTGAACGAGGATAAATGGTTACAATATGTTATATTGGATTTATAAGTATTATTATACTAACTTATATGATCACTATTTTATATATACTTGGTAAATCATAATAAAGAATAGAATTCATTTAATACAATTTTTTAAGGTTAAAACATAATTTATTTTAAAATAGACCAAAAATAAAAGGATGTACTGAATATATGGTTTTTTCAGCGAAAAAAGATTAAATTTTATTAATCAAAAACTAAATTACATAGTCATGAGGCCTTCCATACATAGATCGTAGCTTGGAGGTGCCTCAAAATATACACGCCTATGATTCCATGAAGGCTAAATGCCCAACTAGAGAATAGACAAAAATTGTACAAAAAAACATTGTTACACCAAATTATTGAACGACATATTAGAGTAGGAGTCCTCAAAACTACAATAAGAAAAAAACATCAATTTTTTATTTTTGTATATGACATCCTCTTGAAACTATATTTGAGAGGTCTTCATTTCCAGTGGCGATTGCAAATTTTTGTAGCTCCACCAACTCATCCTGTTAATCTCTATTATTATTTGTCTGTCCTATCTCCACGTTCCTACGTACATAGTAATTCGAACAATTCCTAATCATGAAACACAGGAGTTGCCACACTCTTACTTATTCCTTCCCCATCATTAGGGTAATCCTATCGAAGCAAAACCTACAAGTCCATATAATCTTCCTATAGGTTTTACCTCCTACCATAATCCCATCAATGATGACCTCTCTTTATTCCCAAATTAACCAATATATCTGCAACTCTGCTCTTTTCCCTCATCACGTGGAGAAATTTTATTTGCGCTCTATTTTTTAAACCCATAATATTGTCCAAGACCCGCTAGACCCTCCATTCCATTCCTCCCCTCCTGCTTGTTCAACCTATTGATTAAGACTTGAGATTCAAACTCCACCTCAATTCTCGAGTATTCTTGCTTAAGAGCCATGGTTAAGCCTTCACAAATGACCATGACCTCCACCACCATGATGGATCTCCCAATGCCCTGATAGAAACCGAAAACCATCGTCGCTTCATGCGTACTCCCCACCCCTCCAATACATGTCTCCCTTGGATTGCTATAAGTAGCATCATCGGTGTTAACCCAATCCATCAGCGGTGGCTTCCACTTCCCTCCCTTATCTAGTTTTTTAGGAGGATCCTTCCTTTTTTTCTAGCTCCTGTTCCATAATGATTGGGATTGAACCCACCTAGGGATCACAATCCCAAGAAGATCCATTAACTCCTTGTCTCTGGGTACAAGCTAAGAACCTTTGATTTCTCTTACAACCTCTCTAATATTGAGAAATTTTTTCAAGAGAATTGACTCTCTAGATGAGCACTCATCATGAAAAATACACCTATTGTGCTCTGACCACATGTGCCATAAAGTGAAGGCCTTGAAGCAATGGACTAGAAGGGCAGACTGTCCACCTGCCCCCTTAGAGCCCCATAGATCAAAGAACTTTTCCAACAAGACATCACCAAGTTGGGAAAAATTAAACAGGCTTTCACCTTGCTCCCATATCCAACTAGCAAAGGGACATCGAACTAGAAGGTGGTCAACAAATTCTCCCACCCCATAATAGAGCACACACCATTCTAGGTCCACCAAACCCCTCTTATGAAGATTGTACTGAGTCAAAATCCTATTCTGAATGACTAACCAAATGAAAATGTTGACTTTTGACCAGATACTGAAATTCCATACCTTCCAAATCACCCTCTCCTTATCCAATCCCTCTGTGAACCAATCATATCCCGTCTTGACGAAATTCCATCCATTTCCTTTGTCTCCCCATCCCAAAGAGTCTTCTTCCAACCATGAGCATTGTCTTTGATACAAAATAGCCCTCAAACTATCCTCGTCTTCTTTAGCTATTTTTCTCCAAATTGTGAGGTCTTTCCACCTCCTCAAACCCACTCCCCCTTCATCTTCCCCCGAGAAGTCCTTAACATAGACCTAGTTTGCGTTCTTAAAAATCTTTGCAACGTTACCCAAGTTTGAGAACTAGGAAGTAATTGGATGGTATTGATCCTACACATCATCCCAAAATTTTACCTTTCTCCCATTTTTGACCTTCCAAAATAACCTTGTAGTAATAACATTACTAGTCTTTTTTAATTACAGTCCAAATGATAGACCCCCCAATTAAAGGGGAGGCTATAAACCGGTTCCACCTCATCCCATACTTTATAGATAGAAATTTTGACTTAAGGTTGGACTGGTCTAGAATCCAATTCCACAACAATTTAGCTAATAAAGCCAAGTTTTGATCAACCAATCTGCGGATACCCGACCCCTCTTTATTTAGTGGGAGGCAGACTGAATCCCACTTTACTAAACTCTATTTCTTTTTCAAATTTGAGCCTCCCCAAAGGAAGTCCTTCAAAAATTTCTCAATCTCCTTAACATAGTGCTTGGGACCAACCATAGTCATAAATTGAAAAACCAGAATAACCTGCATTGTCATAGTCAATCTTCCCCCAACGAGAGTCAATGATGGGTCCAATGATTTAACTTATATCAAAATTTATCTATAAGATTCCTTGAGGATTTCTTATCAAGATGTCTTCCTATCACTAGAAGCTCGAGGTATTTAAAGGAGACTAAACCTTTCTTGAAATTTAAGATATTAAGAAGACGAGTTTGCACTCTATTATCAACATTGGAAAAGAAAACCTTAGACTTATCTTCATTGATAATGTTTTTTGATGATAAGATGGAATGAAGGGGTTTTGAAAGGGTCTCCGAACCTTTTACATAATTACAACACTGTCTAGGGGGAGATAGGACAAAGCAGAACACAAGGAGATGAACCAAGTCCAAAAAACCATACTAGGTATAATCTCAAACCCATACTAGTCGCTAGAATCGAATGAAAAGAGAGTAAGGGACGAAACCCACAAACCCAAACCAATCGCTAGAACCAAAAGCAAAACGATATAGGGATCAAGCCCACAAAAAATAAAAAATACATGACATCGAAAGGAGTTAGGGCCTTGATGTGGCATCCAAGATTTTAACAAGAGCTAGCAGTAATCTGACCATGTAAAGACCAATTTCTGCCCGACCCGACCAACAAAGATCTTCTTGTCAAGGAAATTCAAATACAAAAAGACCAACCACAGGGGACTCAAAGGCCTGGGACTATAGCAGGGACGATAACAACATATGCAAGGGGGATTATAGTCACCTTTTTTAATAAAATCATAGATTTTCATTGATAACTTAACCCAAAGCTCTCTCGTATAGATCCAAACATCTTTTGAACCCCTTGGCCTCCTTGATCTTTGCTATCTCTATACAAGTGAAATCGTCTATAAATTGCAGATGTGTTAGAGGCAACATTGCAAAACCTTTTATTTTCTAGGATTCCCTAGCTTTGTGGATAGTCCTACCCAGGGTTTTCGCTTGAATAATGAACAAGGAGATAAAGGGTCTCCTTGTCTCAGGCCTCTACTTATCCCAAACTACTCTGATGGGACACCATTTATCAAGATCGAGAATGCAGGATTAAAAAATCAAGATGTCACCAATCAATCCACCTATCCTCGAACCCAAACTTTTGTAAAACCTTAATAAAAAAATCCAATCAACTTGATCATAGACTTTGGACATATCTAGTCTAATAAACATATTACCTTCCTTACTAAGTCTCATGGAGTAACTTCCTATGCCAATATAATCTAGTCCATGATTTATTGAATATTTACATAAAAATAATATTAAATATATTAAATTTGAAATAAAATATATTAATAAAATTAATGTTATATAATTGGGCTTTCTTCTTTTAAAATATGAAATAAATATTGAGTAGGTCCAACAATATTGAAAGAGATGATGAAATATTGGATTAATTATTTTAAAGCTAAAACATTGTATTATGTGGAGGATCGGGCTTGTTATTATTGTTGAAATTTATGGCTTAAAAGGAATAATACAATTTTTTTTTATTTGGTTATTGTGAGAAACCCCTATGACCGACATACAAGGTTGAGTAGTCTCCTCCCAACCATGACCCCTCGTAAATCCAAGAGCTATACTTATCAATAGAGAATTTAACACAAAGCCACCACACACTACCCCCTCACACACTTGCCCACGTCACGGTTTGAACCTTGGACCTCCCAAAGAAGAGCCAAATCCCGAATTGTTGAGCTGCACCCTAGGTGCAAGAATAATAAGATTTTAAAAAATCATGAATTTAAAAATAAATTTGAAAATCATGTTGAAGTTTGAAATAGTATTATTTCCTTTCTTATAGTGTCAAGCATTAAAAAAAAGAAGAGATGGTAACAACTTGGTTATAGGATTTGAATATAAATGGAAGAGTCATATGCAATAATGACATTAAAACAAAGCATCTACTTAAATTTAGGGTAAAATGGAAATGTCCAAATTTTTATTGAAATATATCTCAATTGAAGGGTACACGGGGTGCAACGTACGATTCGAGGCTTTGGCTCTTCTTCGGGAGGTCCAAGGTTCAAACCGCAGTGTGGGCGAGTGTGTGAGGGGGTGGGTGTGTGGTGGCTTTGTGTTAAATTCCCTATTGATAAGTATAGCTCTCAACTTTAGGAGGGGTCATGGTTGGGAGGAGACTGCTCAACCTTGTATGTTGGTCATAGGGGGTTTCTCACAATAGCCAAATCCAAAAGAAAAAAATCTTACTTGAAGGGGATTAATAATTTATTATTAATGTTATCAACAAAAATGAATGTGGAAATTGGATAAAAATATTATTATCGGATTTAATCTTTTGGAAATGTAAGCACATCTATATCAGGTAATAGATAAATTAACCAATTGTGAGAGAAGGAAAATGAGTACTAGATATTTTAACCAATAGTGGTGTTGATATTCATCTTGGTGAAATTCAAATTTTAGAAAGCAATTTGTCAAGTGAGATTTTATTTCTTAATAAAAATGATGTCAAAGAGTTGATTTAGAAACTTAGCACTTTGAGGAAGATGATGAATATATTTAATAGAAAAAGAAATAAAAAGTATTTGTGATAAAAAAACATGCTGGTTTAATTGACCTGAACAAATGCAATATTTTGGGTTTTGATGAAAGTGGCCCCCAATAAAAACCACATCTAACTTATTAAAAAAAATCAATGCTACATCCCCCGAGTGTGGTCTACCAACAAGGACGTCACTTGCATTATCGATGATTTGACCCGGGTTCAATTCCCATGGTGGATGTGTATAAGAAGTATTTACTCAAAAAAAAATCAATGCTACATAAAACTTTATTACTATATTATCAAGTAACATTAGCTTAACTACTTATATTCTTTGGCTTTCAAGGAGGAAACTTAGAGTTGAATCTCTAAGACATATATACATAGTTGTCAAACTATTGTAATACCACTATGAGACCATGATGTAGTGAGGGTAGGACCAATTTCAATCCCATAGAACCAATTAAACAAAACTTTATTATTATATTAACATACACATAAAAAATAAAAGAAAACATCAAATATTTATAAATCTATATCTATTAATATTAAATTTTAGATAAAACTTATCATCAAATTTATATATTTATTATAGTATTATATCTTACAAATTTAAAAATATTAATCATAATTAATATATATATATATATATATATATATATATATATATATATATATATATATATATATATATATATATATATATATATATATATATATATATTTTTTTTTTTTTTTTGAAAAGTAAAAAATTATATTGATAGAACAAGAATCAAATTGTAGTTATAAGTTTGCAACTTTTGGCAAGCCCTAAAATCCAAATAAAACTTGGATTAACATCTCCAAAAATAACAAAAAATTGAGTACCATCTACAAAGTAGAAACTTTGAACTTGTTCCCATTTTTGCTTTACATTGATCCTAATAAACCTAGCAAACTTGACAGTTCTACGAACACTACCCGTGCTATCCCAAAAAGGGCCAAAGAGTGTTGCAAGAGGCAGCAAAAAACCCAACAAATAACTGTTCATCCTCCATTGATCCATAAGACTCAGTGGACTCTGGACCTATCCTCATCCTTAGCTAAGTCTTTGTTGGCCAATTTAAGAACCATTTGGTTCACCTCCCACCATTTAAAAGTGTCCCTATCATGATTAGAATTTAGCATGTATCCAACCAGACTTTCACTGCCATGTTTAGCCAAAAAGTCGGTCGTTGCATTATTTTTTATATCAACATAGACCGAGATGGCATTCTCGAACTGCTGCCAAATGGATTTAATTTGAATCACAATGTTTCTTATCCTCCAAGCCTTTGGTCTAAAAAATCTAATAACATCCAAAAGCCCCACCATAATTTGTGAATCAGACTCAACTATGATCTTTCTAACCCCATTCATTGTTAGTAGCCCTTCCAAGACCCTTTAGCTTCCAATGGAGGATCTTCCCCTTGAAATCTCTTCTGAGAAAACCAATGCTTGCAGCCCCGGGGTTACCCTTAGCTGCACATCAAAATTAATCTTTTCCCAACCTATGGGGGCTGCCATGGTCCCAACTTCTGTGGCTTGGAAGTCCCCTCATTCACCTGAGTTTTCTTATCCCTAAATTTAGCTTTGACAGTTTCAAAAATCTCGATAACAATTTTATGTCAAACCAACTCCATTGGACTGAACTCTCTAAAAATTCTAGAATTTATTTCCAATTAAATGTGCCACCAGATGAAGTACGGGCCTACTGAACAGCCTAGTTGAATGGACATTCTTGATTTTTTTGCATTTCCAAATCTCCCAGATATTAGAAAAAGTCACCTAAAAATTTAGGTGAACCTTAAAAAGATCTAACCATATTTTCCACAACTTTTGTAAATGCACATTGGAAAAGTAGATGATCAAGTATCTCCTCCTAAGAGTTACACATGATACAATTAAAAGGACCATAAAAACCTCTCTTCATAATATTTTATTATGCAATATTTTATATTTATTGGTTTTTGAAATTTAAGTCATATATATATATATATAATATATATTTTTTTTTACAAAGGACATACAAGTATAGATAATTACAAGTTTTTCTTGGTTAAATAGTTCATGTTTTGGAATAATAAAACAAGGAAAATATTTATTTGAAAATTTTAGACATGCAATGCTTCAGTTATTTATTAAATGTTATTAGCTCAACTAGTTAAATTCGTGATTATTCAGGCTCAAATCTCATCAAATGAGACATTAACACACTGATAATATTTAATGACAATATTTAAATTTTGTTGTAATACCACTACAAGTGATGATGTAATAAGAGTGGAACGTGTTTCTATCCCATATAATCAATTGAAAAAAATGAGTGGAACGTGTTTCTATCCCATATAATCAATTGAAAAAAATATTTTAACCAATGAGTGCTATTTCCGAGAAAATGAGTTATGCACCAACATTAAAAATTTGACAAAATGATTTTACATCGTTATTTTTTTTTACATATATGTGCCTTTTTAAATCTGTATTTGCATGAGAATGAGTAAATTTGAATAAATGTTTTTTCAATGAGTTTACATAGGTTTTATGAGGGGTCTCAGTCCCCTCATATTAAGTAGGGTTTGAACCTTGGACCTTCAAAAATGGTCAAAGCCCTTACCACTACAACTCAAAATATATAGTTATTATATTAATTTTAAAAAATATTTAATTATTATTATTTTTAATATAAATATTAATGGATATGAATTTAATTATTTTAATTTTAATTTTTTTTAAGGAGAAAATTTAGGTTTAAGTTTTGTCAAACGATGCATAATTGTTAAATTATTAAAATATCATGTCCGCCTTTGTAGCGCAGTTGGAGAAGGTGAGCTTGGCCCCGTTGAACGGGAGGTCCACGGTTCAAACCTCTGCGATGCAAAGGGGGACACAATAAAAAACCCATTCCTTGTTGGTTGTGGCCAAGGGTCTAAGGGTTTCTTTGGTGTTGTTTTCACCACAAACCAAAGTTTATCCGCGAAGGCTAGGTGGATTGGTAAGAAGTTGGGCACTTACCAAAAGGATACCTAGGTTCAAACCTCGCGAGCATGTCCAAAATAAGACAAAGGTAGTAATATGACTTGAGTTCGTTGAGTGTGTGTCAACTTGATGACAAAAATACAAACCTCGAGCCACTGGTGGTCTTCCTCACTCTGGGTCATGTTTACCGAGGTGAGATAGGGGTTATAGTGGTAGCACCATGATTTGACGCTATGATGCATCATGTCCAAGGTGAGATAGAGGTTATAATGGTAGCACCATGATTTGACGCTAGTCTTCTTCACTCGGGTCGTGTTTACCGAGGTGAGATAGGGGTTATAGTGGTAGCACCATGATTTGACGCTATGATGCATCGTGTCCGAGGTGAGATAGAGGTTATAATGGTAGCACCATGATTTGACGCTACGATGGAGGTAATACAACTTGACCCTATGATTAGTTGTTCAAAAAGGAAAAGTAGTTGCCAATTCCTCTATGTCTAAAAAAAAATTATTATAATATCATAATGTGGAAAATGAAACTTGTACCAATTTCATATATCAAATTAGATGTTAAATTATCAAAAGCTGCATACATAATTATTAAATTATTATAATACCACAATATGTAAACAATAAAATTCAAATTTATATATCTAAATAAAATTAATTATCATAATAAAAACTAATTAAATTAAAAATTAAATTTAAAACAATGAACCACCACAAGTTCATCTTAAAAACCACTATACTTTTTTTGGTTTGGTTATTGTGAGAAAGCCCTGTGATGATAACAAAAACTAATTAAAAAATAAATATAAAACCATGTAGGTGGATTGGTAAGTTGGGGCGCTTACAGAGAGGAGACCTAGGTTTCAATCCCACGGGCGTGCCCATGCATAGCCAGTAGCCCGATCCGACTCTTCTGCGTGTTGCACCTAATTGATGATGGTGATCTGTTTCCTGCTTGTTCGACGGTTCCCTTCATGCCACGTGTTGAACCAAACTGACGAAGACGGTGCTACCCTGTGCGTCCGACGATCCCCATCTCACGTCAAGTTACCATTAATGAGACAGTGGGTGTGTTGGAAGCCTAAAACCATGAACCACAACAAATTCATCTTAAAAACCACTAATATCACGTCAGGTTACCATTAATGAGACGATGGGTGTATTGGAAGCCTTCGCTAATAGTTTGAACCACTATATATATATTTTTAATTTGGTTAATGTGAAAAACCCCCCTGACCGACTTACAGAGTTGAGCAGTCTCCTCCCAACCATGACCCATCGTAAAATCGAAAGCTATACTTATAGTTAGGGAATTTAACACAAAGCCACCACACACCCACCCCATAACACACTCGCCCATACCACGGTTTGAACCTTGGACCTCCCGAAGAAGAGCCAAAGCTCGAACCGTTGCGCTGCCCCCGAGGTGCACCACTATACTTTATTTTTATTGAGAGATTTTATAAACCACTATACTTTATTTTTATTGAGAGATTTTATAAAATATGATCAAGTATAAGTAAAAAATAAAAGTTTTTCTTTTAAGAAGTAAAATATTATTGAAAAATAAAATTTTTTCTTTTAAGAAGTAAAATATTATTGAACCCTCTCTACAATAAGAAAGAAAATGCATAATCAAGTGGTATGAGCTCAATTGGTTAGATTCCTTAATATTTAAAAAGGAGACCAAGGTTGTTCGCGAGGGCTAGGTGGATTGGTAAGTCGCTGGGCACTTACCAGGAGGAGACCTAGGTTCAAACCTCGCGGGCATGCATAGAAAGTAGTTTGATCCGAATATTTTTAGTGTGCGTTAGATCGACGACGATACGAACCTTGTGTAATCGATGATCTCCATCTCATGCCAGGTCAACAATAACGAAACTAATAGATTAGTTGTGTTAGATCGACGACAATATGAACCTTGTGTAATCGATGATCTCCATCTCATGCTAGGTCAACAATAACGAAACTAATAGATTAGTTGTTAGATCGACGACGATACGAATCTTGTGCAATCGATGATCTCCATCTCATGCCAGGTCAACAATAAAGAAACTAATAGACTAGTTGGGAACATCCCCTATGGTTTGAACCCTAGTTACTAAAAAAAATAGTGGTTGTAACCAACTCCCGTATGTGCACCACCACCAAAAAAAAAAAAAAAAAAAAAAAGCCAAGGTTCAAATCTTGTCAATTGATACATGGATAACATCTAATATTTGTTATAATATCACTATGTGGTGATGATGTAATAAGGGTGGGGCCGTTTCATAAATGTATAAATGTTGTCACTCTTTATTGTAATAGGGAACTAATTCGTTGAAAGAAGAGGGATTTTGATAGACCCTATCATACCTTCAAGTTCATTGATTTTTTTCTTCCTCAAAGGCTTGTATTTTATTGCAAACTGAACTGATTAAATTATTAAATATTTAAAGAGGAGACCAAGGTTCAAATATTGCTAAGCAATACAAGAATAAGATTCAAGCTTTGTTGTAATACCAATATGTGGTGATGATGTAATACTTGAGGCCCATTATCTTATAATAAAAATTCATTTTTGTTAGGACAAGGTCATGTCACTTTTCATCACAGTGGTTCTTATGGGACATTGGTTCTAAAGGGTTGTGATTACGCCTGTCATTAGATTAATGTTTTTTTGATATAGTGATATCAAATAAGTGTTATTAGAGCCAAGGTTAAGATAATGTCACTTTTTATGTCAAGGTTAAGCGAATAAGATTTAAGCTTTGTTGTAATACCAATATGTGGTGATAATGTAATACGTGAGGCCCATTATCTTATAATAAGAATTCATTTTTGTTAGGACAAGGTCATGTAACTTTTAACCACAGGAATTCTTATGGGACATTGGTTCTCAAGGGTTGTGGTTACACTTATTATTAGATTAATTGTTTTTGATACAGTTTTATCATATTAGTGGTATTAGAGCCAAGGTTAAGGTCATGTCACTTTTCATTATAGTGGTTCTTATGGGGTATTGGTTCTTATGAGGCATTGGTTCGTAGGGGTTGTGGTTAAGCTAATTATTATATTTTTTTTATACAGTGATATCAAACAAGTGGTATTAGATCCAAGGTTAATAATTTAATGTTTTTTAGTTACATTTTTCCTTCTACAAGGATAATGGGACAAGAATTTATTAAATTTTATCGTGGCGGGTACTAGGAGGTATTGGTTGTCAAGGGTTGTGATTACATTTACCACTATATCTATTATTGGGTGTATAATGTCTAAAAATTCTATTTCTAACAAAAATATCAAGATCATACTTAACAAACTTTAGCATTATACAAGTTTTTTTTAACACATTCACATATATCTGGTTATGGTTGATTCTTCATTATAAAAACTAAAGACCATTGTGATAATACACGTGCACACACCACGTTGTGATTTGAACATGAGTTTCCAAAAAGAGAGCTCAAATCCCTAAATACTGCAATGTTCCAACATGAACTAACACTATCAAGTTTCCATACAAACATGTATATAAACATACATCTCAAAAGAGAGCTCAAATCCCTAACCACTGTGTTGTCCCAATAGGAATGAACACTATGCAAGTTTTCATACAAACATGTATATAGACGTACATCTCAAAAAGGTCCATGTTGATAGTCAACAATTTTTATATTCTGTTCATTTTGTAAGAAATATAAAGTTTCAAAGATTCACTTCTAAGTTTTATTTCCAAGAGTATTTTGAGCATTAAATCACTATTTTTTGCATTGGTTGAATTTGTTTAGGCAAAGCGAGTAATATTAACACTTATCTTTTTTATATTTTCTTGTGGTGTAGGGGTAAATGTCTTCGGTGTTAGTAGAGGTCGACCCAGGTTCCATTCCCCCTGCCTCCACCCTGCAAAAATATGGCTTAGTTAGGAATGTTCTTTTTGCTCGTAGAGATTGATAGGGCTCCATTCCTCCTATGCTCACCTTGTTGATAGGGGTCCAAGCCCCTCTAAAAATCCTACGTTTACCCTAAATAATTTCATCTACTTGTGTAGCGTAGTTGGTGAAAGTCTTGGGTGTTGGTTAAGGCCGATCCATATTCCATTTTCCTTGCCTCCATACTACAAATATACGGTGTAGCTGCGAATGTACTATATACTAATATTCCTTGCATCCATACTACAAATATACGACGTAGCTGGGAATGTCCTATATGCTTGTAGAGATTCCATTTTCCCTGCCTCCATACTGTAGATATACGATGTAGCTAGAAATATCCTATGTGTTGGTAGAGCCCGATAGGGCTCCATTCCTCCTACACCCACCTTGTTGATAGGGGTCCATTCCTCCTACACCCACCTTGTTGATAGGGGTACAAGCCCCTATAAAAATCCTGTGTTTACCCTAAATATTTTATCTTCTTGTGTAGCACAGTTGATGAAAGTCTTGGGTGCTGGTAGAGGCTGACCCAAGTTCCATTCTCCCTACCTCCATACTGCATATATACGGTGTAGTTGAGAATATCCTATGCTGGTAGAGGCCGATAGGGTTCCATTCTTCTACACCCACCTTGTTGATAGGGGTCTAGAACCCTCTAAAAATCTAGTGTTTACCCTCTAAAAATCTAGTGTTTACCCTAAATAATTTTATCTGCTTGTGTAGCGTAGTTGGTGAAATTCTTGGGTGCTGGTAGAGGCTGACCCAGGTTCCATTCTTCCTGCCTCCATACTGCATATATACGATGTATTTTGGAATGTCATATGTGTTGGTAGAGGTCGACAGGGCTCCATTCCTCTACACCCACCTTGTTGATAGGGGTCCAAACCCCTCTAAAAATCCTGTGTTTACCCTAAACAATTTCTATCTGTAAGAATGGTGTAGTGGTTAGGGCTTTGGCATCTCTTTGGGGAGGTCCAAGGTTCAAACCACTACATACCCAAAAGGGAATATACTGGATGGTAGCGACCGAGTGATTGTCGGTTGGCTACCCTAGTTCAATTCTCTGAAGGGTCGAGGGTCTCGTTGACTGTGCTTTACCCAATAGAACGGGTCGAGGGTCTCGTTGACTGTGCTTTACCCAATAGAACGGGTCGAGGGTCTCGTTGACTGTGCTTCACCCAGTGGGTCGGGGGTTCCGTTGACTATGCTTAGGCTTAGGATTTATAGAGGTAACCCATTCATGGAGTTACCGATTTTCCTATGAATAATAATAAAATACTTAGGAGGGACTAGCACTATGAAAGTTTGCAAAACAACATATAGTTTAAAATAACAACTTCCAGGTTGATGACCTAAAATCCTTATTTTGTCTTTGCAAGGAATACGAAGCTTCCAAGCTTCATTCATAGATTTTATTTGCAAGGATTTTCCATATTAAATTATAATTTTTTGACTATTTATAGTTACCATAAATAAGAAATTAGAAAAACAACAATAATAAGTTGACAAAAAATCAAAAAACAATTTTTTATACATTCTATAATTATTTTATAATACTTTATAACTAAGCTATGTGTAGCTTTTATTGGGGTCACTCTCATCAAAATAATAGAACATCATATTTGTTTCGGATCAATGAAACCATATTTGGCTTGCATTTTTATCAAAGATATTTTTTATTTGCCTTTCCATCATAGATATTTTTCATATTCTTCAATTTGGTATGCTTTATAATTTACTCCTTTCTATTGTTTTAATTAAGAAAAAAATGTCACTTTAATTAAGACCAAAAATTTCATTTTGCTTATTGTCTTCTAAGATTTGAAATTCACGAAGACAAAGATCAATACCATAATTGGTTATATTCTATGTTGGTGGATTCTCTTCTTTATAGATATGTTAACATTTCTACGATAATGCTTTTGGTAAAGCTGATAGAAGAAATAATGCTATATTTGATCCAGTCTCCAAATCTTTGTTTTTTTATAGCATTAGTAATAATTTGTGAATCCCTTTAAATCGAAATACATTTTAATAATTTTTCATTGAAAAATTTGATCTCTATAATAAGTTCCCTAGCATTTATATAATTAGTTGAAGTTTCATATAATTTATTTTTTTGATTAGATAGTAGAAGAGGTTTTGAAGGGATCCCCAAAACTTATTACAAAAAGTGGAACTAAAAGAGCTCAAGGCTCAACCCAGGAGACTCTAACAAGGACCACCCAACTAAAATAATAAATTACCAATGCAAAACAACCGGTCAAACAAACCACCGTCGAGCTGGGCTACCCAATCTCATAACAAAACAAAACAAAAGGATCGTTATCCAAAACAAACATGACTTAGAGAACTACCAGAATATATAAACAATTATGCCTTAGAAGGAAATTTCCCTAAGTTCCCTATGTCCTTTTTGGGGGTTCTCGGTTCGCCATGTTGCTGTTGAGTCATACCTTGGATCTCCTCAATTAAAGAGATAACAACATGAAGAGATCTAATCAAATCCTGGTGCTTCTCATCCAGCAAGGACATTATATTGGATGAATTAGGTCTCGACGAGGGAGACTCTTATCTAATTTTGATCATTTTCTTTGACAATATTTTTTACTGGAGAATGCTCTTTAGATTCCAACATTTCCATCGTGATAGGGGAAGTTTCATATAAATTTGAGCAAGAGGTATCCTTCAATATTTTGAAAGAAGTATCCTTCAATATTTTGAAAAATGCTACCTGGACTAGCTTTTCACAAAGGACATCAAATTTATTTTAGATAAAGCCAACTTTTAGACATTTTTAGTAACCATACATCATTGTTGTTAACTCTATTATCACAATGATTTGTCCATGTATATTTAAATATTGTAACCAAGAGGCTAATACCTATTTTCGATCCCTGAGCCTTCCCAAGATGAGCACCCTACCTATAGATATTTTGCAAGAGGTAATGATATAATTCTAAACTTAGACATTGTTGGAAATCACATCTATTTCAACAAATAGATGCAATCCATTCACTCAAATATTATATAGAAAGCATAAAAGGACAAAAAAGAAAAGTGAGAGAAATAGAAATTGTGGGTGCCCTTGAGCACTATAAATAATCATTGTATTATTTTACTTATGGCCAGTACCAACATTGTATAATATACTTTTTTATAGACCTACAAACATTTATTATACTATGTATATAACTATTCATTATACAAGCCCTATGGGTTATGCTTAATATTGTTATGGTTAAACCCATATTATTATTTACAATTAACCTAAAGCCCTCTTCTTATATCGACTTAGGTTAACTTAATAATGTAAGTAATTGTGGTTCTTGGTATGATTATAAATACCTCCTAACCATTCCATCCATTGTATCAAAGTGTTATGATTCTTATCTACAAATGATATTTGGCACTCAAGGGTACCCATAATCTATCTCTTCTTTGTCCTTGTTTATACTTTTTGTGTAATATTTGAGTGGATGGACTAATTTTGTTCATTACTAGAAATTGGTATAAATTCCAACATGGTATCAAAGTAGGTATGGAGCATCATTGCTTGGTCATGTAGAAAGTTTTTCAGAGCTCCTCATCTTTCCTTTGAATTCTAGGTTCAAATTACTTTTTAGAACTTAATAATCACCTCAAACAAAAGAGGCAAAAGGAACATCCAATTTTTTATTTTTCTAGATATTTTGTTTTTTTGAACAATTTATGCCTACTCCAAGTTATGTTCCATTATATTAAAATATTTTTGACCTATTTAGTGCACATATCAACCACTTAGAATAGAATAATTATTTTTACTTTAACTTTATAAGGGTGTCTTTACTTCTTAACAGAGAGTTAAGCATTGTTTCCTCAAAAAGAGGACTTCATGTTATTACAAAGGAGAGAGAATTATGATGTTTTTATCCCAGTTGGGATCTTTGGTGCCTTGGATAGAATAAGGAAAATGAAGTCTATTCATTTGTGTTGGTTCAATTCTTGCACACCATGTCTACTTAAATGTTTGGAGTTCTTTATTTTTATGTATTGTGATGCCCTTATTCATAGAGAGGACACACTTTTGGATACAATTAGTGATGGAAACAATCAATCTATGCCTTTCTTATTATTTTTTCTTGCATAAAAACCATAAGGATTTTAAAAAAATGATGTTTTTCAAAAATATCACTTTAGGGCTATTTTGGAAGGCAAACTCATAGATACCATACATTTTGCACATGGAAATATTTTGAGCTCGTTTTTTCAAATCACATGATTTTTTGATCTCTCTACTTGGTCAAGGAATTATTACAAGTGGAGTTATGTCTCATTGTATGATTATATTCAAGATCTATTATCCCAATCCAAAGGGGTGAATTTATAATGTATTATGCAATCAAAATATTTGGTCCATATTCATATTAAAGACAATTGGATTTGTGACATTAGACACAACTATGGGGTATTTTGGAGGTATGCTAAAAAAGGATTTAGGATATGCTCCAGTCAATCCTTCCTTTTCATATTAGATTCTAGGGCCATTTGTTCATTTTATACATGAAGATCTAACCCTTAATGATATCTTCTCTCTTCTATTTTTTCTCTAGGTACTCTATTTTGTAATGGTTATTCTCATAAATAGGTTCATGGAAATCCTCTTTTAGTGATGAAAATAATGTGGCCCAAGGAAAAGTTTAAGTTTACAAATAAGATCAAGTGTGATGTAAAAGGAAAATTTGTGCTTCCAAGTCTTGCCTTATGCAACTATAGAAGACTAGAGCAACTTTTGTGAGGGGATATTCTTGGCTTTTATTTCCTATATGGAGTTATAGAAAGGTTTTCTTTATATATGTATGGGAGTATATGATATTGGTTATGATGATTATATCCATCCTTAGGAGATTTTCATATTTAAAAAAAATAGAAGCAATCCATTCACTCAAATATTTTACAAAAAACATAAAAGGATGAAAAAGGAAAGTGAGAGACACATAAATTATGGATTCCCTTAAGTACCTATAAATAATCACTATATTATCCATGGATAAGGATCACAATGCTCACGCAATGGATGGAATGGTGAGGGTGTTTATACCAATACCAAAATCTCAATTACATAAATTGAGTCAACCAAAGTTGACATAATAAGAGAGATTTAGGTTGATTACAAACTACAACTTGGGTTTAACCATAACAAGGCTAAAATAAATATATAGGAATTACATACATAAATAATTAAAATAATATATAATGAATACCCATAGGTCTATACAAAATTACACCATATAGTGTCGACCTTGGCCATAAGTCTAGTTATGCTTTCAACACTCCTCATAATATGATCTGAGGGATCAAGAGGAGAAAATATTAGTGAAAATAACATATTCTCCAATAATGGATGCTCTAGTGGGCCTATGTAATTTAGGAAGACCCATCTAAATCCTCCTCATCACCTAGAAGACAACCACCCATGTTAAGAAAATCAACTTCAATCCTTTGTAGCTTTAGCAAATAATGTTTAGTTATATGTCCTTCCTTATTATAGTACTCATAAATAATATTTGACTTCTTTGGAGACTTATCATAGCTCTTGGACCCCTAGGTATTTGTATCCTTATATTTTAATTTCTTTGCATGAGCTTGTACTTGAAAAGTATCACCAAAATTCCTCATTGCTATCTAAAAATGAACTAGAAGAGAAAAATGATGATCAAGAGATAAGTTTTTCATGTTTCCAAGAGCATACAAACCACATGACCATGAGGTTAAACATCTAAATAAAGGAGATATATTATAAAGGACAATTTTGATGGACTCTATATAATCTTTTTCTTGCCTTTAAAAGATGCAATACTTGCTCTTATTGCCTTGATTCTTGTAATATAGTTTTCAATGTTATAAAAATCTTCTAATTTTAGATAAGAGAGTTCTAATTCTAGTGACTTCCTTTAGTTGTATTACTTTCCCAAATATCTCATGTAATTTTGACCATACCTTGATAGGTTTATTATCTTCTTTGATATGAAAAAAATAATACTAGTTCAATCAACAAGGATAATAGGTTAAGATATTCTTCTTGCTTGTGTTGGTGAGTTTCTTTATCAAGGGATAATACATTCTCCTTTTGAAATATGCACCATAGTTTCTTACTACATAATAAGCTGATCATTTATGTAGACCATATGCTATAATTATGCTCATTGAGGTGAGTAACATAGGATTGACGATCTATATTTCATAAAATTGGTCCCAACATCATAAAAAGTTCTTAAACATGTGAAGAGCTTGAAAAAATATGTAATTTGATAAAAAGGGCTCAAAATGCTTTCATATACAAAATTTGTGACCTCCACAAGTTTTGTCATAGTGGACCTCAAAATAAAAAAATATAATACTTCAAACCTTAGAAAAGCAATATCCAATTGTAGACTGCCACTTGGTGTTTGTTGATTTTCTAATGTTCTCCATTGATTTTGTGCCACCTAATCATCACTAATTACTAGTTTGATTGTGATATTCACACTTGCTACATTTATATTAGCTAAAGGGTTTATATGTAAAAGGGGTAATATGTGGTGCAAGATATGGTCATGTCAACCAAAAATCCATTTTCCTCATAAAATAGGAGGAAGGTGTCAAAGGGGTTTGAATTATGCTCCCCTAGGCATTGAGAACATCACACTAACCAACTCAATAAATTAATTGTTGGGAGGAGAAGCCAACTCCATCTACACAATTTTCAAACAACAATAAAAGAGCAGACTAGTACATGATTCAAACATGCAACCTTATATTCCAAATAACTTCTTGTTGACCATTATCATCATGTGCAAATATGAGGAAGGAGTTGGTGCCTCCATATAAGACCAATTGCTCACCTAACTATTTTGAAAGAAAATGATTGCATGATATGATAATGCATACTCTTGTTTCTTGCACACAACACAAACTTCCACACTATAGCAATAGTTGAGGTGGAATTAAAAGCTTCAAATTTTATTTTATTCCTCTCAATCATAGTTACAAAAAAATGTGTTGTTCTCTTTAACCAAAAATGGCCCTAACAACAATTCAAACTTGAGCTTCTAGTGAACCAACATATTAAAACACATTCTCTTAGCCACAATGGCCTCCCTTTCCATTGACTATAGGTATGTCCCTTATCCTTGAAGAAGGAAATTGTGTACTCTTGTTTGAATGGGTCCCAAGCCAAAGAAAAATAAGCATGCTAAACAACCCTCTTTTAAAATAACCGTTTTTTGAATTAAAAAATGTACATGTGCCAAGTTTGAATTGCAACACCATTCTCAAATTTGAGCACTTGTATTTTTTGAGGATTTTTAGTTGCATGGGATCACAATCCCTCTAACTCAGAATTTTGAAGCTCTTTTAAGAAGCAAGACATATTTTCTCCAATACTTTTATAAATATACATGATAAAAAATAGAAAAAACTATTTTGTATCCCTTATAGAGAAAGGGTTTATGAGACTTCGAGGAGGAAACTGTCCTAGAATTTAGAAGAAATATTGGAAGCTTTGAATAACATTTTTTCATGACCAAGTGAGACAGTTCCATACCCACTATAATACCATGTAATTCACACATATTTCTAGAAATTAATAGAAGCAATCCATTCACTCCAATCTTATATAAATAACATAAAAGGATGAAAAAATAATGTGAGAGATATAAATTATTGGTGCCCTTAAGCACCATAAATAATAACTATATTATCCATGGATAAGGATCACAACACTTCAATGCAATGGATGGAGTGTTGGGGGGTACTTATACCAATACCAAAATCCCATTTACATAAATTGAGTTAACCAAAGTCAACTAACAAGAGGTCTTTAGGTTAGTTACAAAGATGGGTTTAACCATAACACATTTAATAGGGCCTAAATAAATAATTAAATATATTGTACAATGAATTTAAATAGGCCTATACAAAAGTGCATCATATAATGTTGACCTTGCCCATAAGTTAGATTACACTTTCAACAAGCATGGTGTTAAGATTTACTTTTAAAAATTCTATTATTTATTTTAATCTATAAATTGTACCAAATAATAACAAGATGAATTGTCCACTAAATGTATAATGCTTTAGATATGAAAAATCAATCCTATAAGTAATAAACTATTTCAATGGTGATAAAGTTGTTGAATATGTTTTCATTATTTAAAAAAAAATACATCCTCTAATGGTAAAAATAAAGAGACAACAATGAAGTAAATGATATGATATTTCTAGATCTTTCTTATACTTGAGTGGGCCTAGTAGTTAAGAATTTGGAACTTTGAATAGGATATCCAATGTTTAAATAAAAAAGGAGGTAGGATTGTACATTATACTCTAGTATAAGTAGACAATCACTTGGATAGCCATATCATACCATATGATCTATGGCCTCATGGATGTTAAAAACTACTTTAGTTTACTTTACTTTACACAAGGCACATCTGAAAGGTCAATGATATCCTCTTATTTGAAAACTCTCTCTTTTAAGAATTTTACTTCAAACTACTAACCAAAGGAATGCTGAGGCCTTAGGAGGGCCTCAAATGACTAGAAATTCTTCCAAGGGATATTTTAGGACTAGGAAATTTTAATTGCTCTAAAGCATTATATCCTAACTTGAAGAAGAATCCACCTCTTATGATAGATTCCAAACTAACTTACCCTTCCATATAAATAGAGATAAATAAAAATCTTAAAACATCCTTTGAATCTCATATGCTATTTGTTTGAGATCATCTCCTTCAAGTAGGTTACTAATAGAAGTCCATAATCTAGATTTATTGCTTATATTTATACAAATTTTGATCTTTGAACCTTTACAAGCTAAACATGTGTGAGTAAACGGTTGCCATTTGGGATAAAAAAATTACATGGTAAGACTTCAACAAAGAATTAGACTAAAAATATATAATCCCTATCATTGGCCAACCATTTAACATGTTTCTTGATCACTTACAAAGTATCTAATATGAAGTTCTAAGTTGCTAAGCATTTAGGCGGGTTTGTTTACTAAATAATTTTATTAGATAAATAGACCCTATAAATTCTTGAAGTAATATTTTTTCCCAACTCTTTCCATGCTTTTTGGATAATATTCAACCAAGTTTTACCCTTAATGACAAACTTGTAAGTCTATAATTTCACAAGTCTACCCTTCCAATACTATTTCCTTTGCAAATCCTATTCCACATATAAGGAGGAAACCTAAATATTCACTTACACCCTTTCTAAAGAAATATCTTTATATTTTATCAAATTTGGATGCCATTCTGGTCATGGTTTAAAACCCATCTTTCTAACTTGCCAAACAAAATTTGTCTTTATGAGTTGTAACATTCTAGTCATGGTTAAATTTATCTTTATGAGTTGTAATATTCCAATCATGGTTAAAAAATCACCTTTCCAACCTACCAAACAAGATTTCACTCTATATACAATTGAGACCTAGATCTCTTTCTTTGTTCCTTTATTAGACAAAAAAATACTTAGATGTATTAATGGAAATTCAACTTTAACCATAAAATATTCACAATAATCAATTGTAAATATAGGGTAACATTAATAAAAAATATCTTGGATTTTTAAACAACTAGCCACCACCCTTCTTATAACATGATAATATTGATATAAACTCGATGGTCTTGTTGACTGAGGGATGAACTAAAAAAGAAGTATCATAAAAAAAATTGGATATAAAATTCAAAGGGACCATTTGTTACAACCTAAATGCTTTTGATTTTGCCTTTGAGAAAGCTCTCCCCAATGCCTTAGCATGAATAATAATTAGATAATATGAAATGACATTAACTCAATTGGTTAGTGTTGTTGTGCTTGCACAAAACACCCAAATCTACTTGGATTAGGAACCCACTTTTATTTTTATATTATTGAATATTATTTTATTTTTCTTGGGCTTGTGAATAATAGTCAACCATTCAAAAACTCAGGTTTTTAGTTGAAAATTTCTAGTTGAAGATGATCAATTTTTGTATTACCTAAGTTGTCATGGTGCTTTTTTTGAAAAAATAAAAAAAATATGTTATATTTATAGAAGCTATATTACAAGGTAAAATGAGCTGGACAGACATCAAGGGAAAAAGAAAATCCTCCTCCAGTCCCTCCTAGCTCAAAAATTACCCATAAAACATTACCATACATAATGCAGATATCCATACACCTCAACACTACCATAGTTGAATTTCAATTTATCCAATTTATCTCAATTTTGTAAACCATCCATTTATATTCATGTTGTTCTATGGCCTGACTGTGATAGATTCATTAAACTCACTATCTACTCTTTTTGTTTTGCAATTTTCTTATATCACCTCCCGCATCCCTTGGATTATTTAGCACCAACTTATATGATTTTCCATTTGAGAGTCCACATATTACCCTTCCTCTAGATATTTTCCCCATTCTGCTAAATAGTCTTCCACCCTATTTCCCTCTCACTTGATATGTGTAATAAAAACATCTTGAAAAACCTTCAAGATCTTCTGAACTACTTCCACCTTCCTTCTCTCTCCAATTCCTAGCACCTGAAAGGGCCTTATCGGATCCAATATTCTAGTCCATACCTGAGAGTCTATCTCTATCCACATATTTTGTAACTGTATATTTGTAGCTATCACTGATGTTGACAAGATCACATGTCCTTCTGCTTCATTATTTGATGCCTCTCCCATGCATTTTGCTCTCCAATACACCTGTTCTCCTTTCCAATTTTACATGACAATACCAAAACTAGCTTTCCTAAGGTTTTTAGTATAAGCCCCATATGTATTTACCTTCACCCACTCTCTGGGAGGTGGCCTCCATTCGATGTTATTTGAGGGGATCTCATCTGTGTATCCATCCCTAAATTATTTCTCTGTTACAGTTATTTCAAGGCTCCGTAGAATAACCACTTCCTCCATTTTTGTTTGTTTCCTCCTGTAATCTGATAGATAGTGTTTCTATTAACTTGCTCATAATTCTCTCCCATACTTACTATATTGTTATATGCTCTAATCTAAATATGCATGCATTTTTTTCTAGCCATAACTGCCACCATATGAAGCTAGGTCCCAGTTTCCATGCCATTTTCATTGTTTTAGTCTTAAAGTTGCATTGTTTCCATTTCTCATAAAAGCTTTCTTGGCTCTCAAAAACTTCTCAATATTGTCTCATATGCCTCCACAAATTGATCCATATGTATTTAGAAAATAACATAAAAAAAAGGTGATTCATGGTCTCCTCTATCTTTCCACACAAAACACATTTGGAAGGCCCAAAGAAACCTCTTTTTCTCAAATTATCAAAAGTCAAGCACTTTTTATGGTTAATCAGCTATGAGAAAATGTTAATTTTTGGCCATCCTTACTTTTGCCAAACAAATGTCCATGGAAGTGGTGTTGGGGTAATCTCATATCCACAAACTACCTTGTATCCCTCCTTGCCTAATAAATTCCCAACTTACTTCCTTCCCATTCAAGTATATCCCTCTTAGAACCATCCTGAATTGGGTATCTTTGAAGATGTATCCACAATTTTTCTATTAGTTCCTCTATCCCCCTAATTGGCCATTCTTAGGGATGTTTCCACTGTAGTAAGTCTGGCACATGTTGATTCCATGATTTCATATAGTAAGAGGCTTTCCACAACCCTGCATTTTGGAGCTCTACTATCCAAATCTCCATCTCTAGGAATGTCTGAATAATTGGTTGAGATTGATTCCATGAATCCTCCTAAAATAGAGAATCATTTTCCATCCCCTAACTGCAAATATAGGTATGGATTTATTAACTCATGGCATGCTAACAATGTCCTCCATACTGTAGATCCCTCTCCTTCCACTCTATGTCTTGGAATGTTTTCTCAACCACTCTTGGGTAATATTTGGCTTGTAATATTCTACTCCATAAACCCCCAGTAGCTATAATCCATCTTCATTATAGCTTCCCAATTAGGACCTTGCTGCTATGGGATGTTGATCTTATCCCCAATCCTCATTTTTTTGGTTGGCATATCTTCTCCCAACCCACTAGTGCTATTTTTGTTCTTCCTTGCACTTGACCATAAAATATTTCTTGTGTATTTTTTAATATCTTTTAGAATTCTCTTTGGATCCTGAAGTACAGAAAATTTATAAATTGGGAGAGATTGTAGCACAAATTTAATCATTGTAAGCTTTCCTCCCAAGCTTAGCCATTTGTGAGTCTAGTTGCTCAGATTAACTTGAAGTCTGTCCATCAACCCTTTCCAATCCTTTATTTTTGTTTTCTTTACAAATAAAGGTAATCCTAAATACTATATGGGTAAAGGAGTTTCCATTAATTTCAAAAATTGTATAATTTTATCTCTCACCCTCTTCGTTGTATTGAAAAAAAATTTGAGATTTTTCATTAAAATTGTTTCTAATAGCTTGAGTATACCCATCTAAAAATTCTTTTATGTTTCTTGCTACTAGGAGATTGGCTTGACTAATAAGAGTAGTATCATCCACAAACTAGAGGTGATTTATCTCAATTTGAGAACTTATTTTTAGGCCCCTTAGCCTCCCCTCTTGTCTCCCTTTTTTTAACAGTCTCCCGAGACCCTCTACATAAAGGATAAAAAGGTAAGGGGAGAGAGGGTCCCTTGCCTCAAACTCCTTCTTTTTGTGAGCATGGGAGAGGGAATACCATTTACCATAACTGAGAATGATGTATGTGTACAAAATTTTATCCAATATCTCTACCCCTTTGCAAAGCCCATTTTTTAAAATCCTTTGCATAAAGGACCATTCTACTCTATCATAGGCTTTAGAAAGATCTAATTTAATAAACATACTTGGGTCCTTTTATTTTGATATTGTGTGTATCACCTCTTGGGCCACTACTATTACATCTAGAATTTGTCCGCCTTCAACAAACCACCTTACTCATTTAAAATCAGATTTGGTAAAACATATTTTAACCTTTCTACCATAAGCTTTATTAATATCTTGTATTCTACATTACATAGTGAAATAGGTCTATAATTATCAACTATATCACTAGGTGGGCCCTTAGGGATCAAAGTGATAAAAGTATGATTCAAGGCTTTAACATTTGCTTACTCTGTTTGATTTCCTCTAGTGCCTCCACCACTGCTTGGCCCACAATTTTCCAAAAATTTTGATAAAATTCAATGGGGAATTTGTTTGGTCTTGGAGTCTTTCCTGTTTGTATTTTTGTATGATCTACAAGGTTTCTTCCAAAGAAATTTCCTCCATTAATAATTTATTGTGTTTAGGTTTGACTAACTATGGAATTACCTCTAGTATCTTCTCTTGCCATATTACATTCAAATTTTCATTGCTGCTAAAAAGAATATGGAAGTACTAATTTGCTATAATTTTCATTTTAATTCCACTAGTTTTTACTTGCCCATCATATTTGTAAGACCTATAATTCTATTTTGTTATCTTCTGGTTGTTGCTGTCTTATGAAAGAATGTCATGTTTTTTCCCCTTCCTTTAACCATGTGATTATGGCTCTTTGCCTCCAATATATTTTTTCTTGTTCCTCCAAAAATTCATCTCTCCTAGTAATTTATGCCTCACATTGCAACAGTTCTTCCGTAATAGTTGCTTGTATTATCTCCTGAGCAATCTTCTCCTCGTGATCCTTGAATTTGTTATTTTGGATTCTAGTTATTTCCTTCTTCTGTTTACTTCACTCATTTAGTTGGGTCCTTACATATTTTATTTGTTTATGGAGGTTGAATTCGGCTGTCCTAAATCTTGGTTTCCCTAATTTCCACCATTCCTTTATACGGTCCCCCAACTCCTCATATTTCAGCCACCATAGCTCAAATTTAAAAGTTCCCACAACTTTATGATTATCTTCTTCTATGGTTAGGCTTACTAGAAAATGATATGAAGAAAGCCTATCCATGAACCTCGCTTGATGCTTGGTATGCAAATATAATTCCTCCCCAATGAAGAAAATATCCAAGCAAGATTTGACTGTCTCCCCTTCCTTTATTTTGATTTTCCTAGTTATGGAGCTATCCACAATTGGGATATCTATTAGATTTATTTGATATGTTATTGCTAAAAAAACCTGTCCTTTTCCTCTAGCATGGATCTACCTCCTTGTTGTTCCTCTATTATAATCTTTACATTGAAGTCTCCTCCCACAATCCATTGGTCCTCCGGGTAGTTGTCTCTAAAAGTCTAGATGACTACCTATTGATCCCTATGTAATCTAACTATTTGTGCTCCATAAAAATTAACTATAGTCCAATTTTTTTCCAGTTTCTCTATTTTGTAACTGGACCATCAACACCCCTCTCGTAGAGGCTATCCCTATCTCTAGGAATATTTGGTGATTCCACATAGTGGTCAATCCACCTAATTTTCCCTATGCAGATTGAGTAAGGATCTCTCATTTTTGCCATATCCTAATTTTTTTTTTGTAAGTCTTATCCTTGCATTTTTGTTTCCTGTAACAAAATTATATCTGGACTCATATCTATGATAATGTTTTTGATTGCATTTTATTTGGGATGACTGCCTAAACCCCTCACATTCTAAGTGATTAATATCATTGAGAATTAGGAGAGAAAAATTAGCCATCGATTTTACCTTTTCATTTTGGCTCAAATATCTTCCCTATTCCTCCATCGTTTCCTTGTTTGAATTCCTCCTTGTAGATTGATTCTATTTTTTTTCTTCTCCACTTGATGAATCCCTAGAGTAGGGTTTTATTTATTCTTATTTTATTCCTTCATATTTATTTCCTGTGTCAAAATTATCATCTGCTCTATTTCACCTCCTATGATCTCCCTCATGGGTTGAATCTCCTCTTCCATGAGAGAGGTTGTGTTTGGTTTTGCTCCTTGCTTATTCCCTGATACTAGATTGGAATATTATTCCTGATAAATTGGTGTGACTTGTTGAGTATCCTCCTCTAACCCTTCCATTTGAAAATCCCCTTATATTTCCAAGTTTCCAATTGTTTGAATATCTCATATCTATTGTTTGTTCTTATAGCTCTTTCTCCTTGTCTCTGGTTACTATGTTGATTTATTTTGTTTGGCCTTCTCATTACTTTTTGAAATCCCTCAAAGTATGTTGGGTATTTCCCTTCCTTCTGATTTCCCTTTTGTTGAAGAAATTGACCCACCATGTTAATATTTGCTTTTATCCCCTCTTGTTCATATTGATGATCCTTAACTATTGGACACATTCTAGCCAAATGTCCATGAGTATGGTACAATCAATATCTAAATGGAATAGCCTCATAATATAGTTTTTGGTTCCAAATAGAATCCCCTATTTTTAGATCTATCTTTGTTGGAAGAGGTTTGTTGAGGTCTATTTCTACATAAATCCTAAAAAACATTGTTGATCCTCCTAAAACTGTTTCTTTTGATCTACCTTGAAAATGCCCTAATAAGTTGCCTATTGACTTGAGTACCTCCTATTTCCAAAATTCAAGGGGAAGGGAAAATAATATTATCCATATTGGTACTACATTTGGTTCCACCCTGAGTTGAATCCCATATTCCATGGCTGCAAGAATAGTCCCGCTGGCCCATGATGATACAACCCTCCCTCAAATACTTTTTGTCGATCTGCCATCGATGTGAAATCTATAGAAAAATACCCATTTGGGAGAGTTAGAATTTCATATTCTCCTTCTAGATGCCATTGTTTCCTTATCCATGTGTGGAGGAAGTGCATGAATGGTCTGAAACCCATGAATTTACCTAGCAGGTTATGTTTTGACTTATAAATAATATTCTCAGCTATTTCCAATATTGGTATTTCTTTTGCTTGTGGTAGACATCCATTCACCCTCCCAGGAAGAGAATCCTTCTTTTATCGCTTTCCCATGGTGTTTATGATTTTATTTGCTTGTGTTTGATAGTTGTTGAAGCTATCTTGGGTTCCACATAACTTATCTCGAAATGAGATTCCTTTGTTTGGAGTATTTGGTACCAAAGTACCTATGTACTCCATTTTTAGTTATGATCCTTACTATTGATAGACCTTTGCCCTAGATTTTGAAACCCCCGTTTTATTCCTCTAAACTATCTTGTCATGGTGCTTATTACTTTAGTTGAGTATGGTAATTTTTCTAAAATGGTAAACAACCTATCCCATTAGAGTAGGTTTAAAGAATGATTTTAAATGAGTACCAATATGTCTATGTTTCCATAGTTGTTGCACCCCAAAATTGTTTATATTTAGGCATTTAAAACATAACAATACCCTTAGCAACATGGATGATGTCACTTTCAAGGCCTATGTCTCCTTCAATACTTACTAAAAATTCATAAAACCACTCCATTATAAGCATTTCAAAAAGATATTTCTAACAAGTATAAATTTGCATATATTCTAAGGTGGTTTGACACCTAAAATTGCTTGTTTTTTGCATATTGTCCAAGCTGTTGTATTTAAGCCCCGCTAACCATCCAATCTTAGATCAATATCTATCGCAAATTTCAGGGGCTTTAAATATTGAAATATTCAAACACTTTTCTAGTCATCTGATCCTAGATCAATAACTTGCATGAATTAAAGGTATTTTAAATGTTGAAATATTAAGAAGTCCCCATCTGATCTCAGATCAATGACTCATAAATTGGGAGGAAAATTTAAAAGGTAAAGTTTTTATAAACTTGGCAAGATTTGCTGACCATTCATCTCAAATCAATGGCTCACACAAATTTAGGGGTTTTAAATATTGAAATATTAAGAAGCAACGCTAGCCACCCAATTTTAGATCAACAACTCTCACAAATTGGAAGAAAAATTTAAAGGGCAAAGAGTTTAAAATCTCAACAAACTCTATCAACCGTTAGATATAAAATATCAATGGCTAAAGAGTTAATCGAAGATTTAAGTGCAACCGATAGAATTAAAGCCAAGGAAAATTTTCAAGAAACACAAAAATGGTCAAAAAATGTAGAGAAAGGCTAGAATATGCAGAGAAGGGCCATACAACCCAAAAAATGTAGAGAAAGACCAAAAAATGCAGAGAAGGGTCAAAAAACATAGAAAATGGCCAAAAAACATAGAGAAAGGCCAAAAAACATAAAATGGCAAGAAAATGTAGAGAATTACTAAAAAGCCCCATAAAATTATCAAAAAAAGTGAGACATTGCTAGAAATTATAGAATGTTGCCAAAACATGTAGAGGATTGTTGGAAAGCATTAACAATGCAAACAAAATTGCCCAATCATTGGGGGACATAGAAAATTAAAAAAAAAAATAGAGTGTTGCTAGAGGCACAAAGGAAAAATAAATAAATAAAAATAAAAAATAATGTCTATAATTTTTAATTTTGTCTCGCAAGCATTTTTTTTGAAGTTATCTAACATAACTACTTGAGATCCAAATATGATAGATGTAAAATGTTTAATGCTTGACCAAGTAGACATAGAGGTGCAGAGCGACGACATACAATGAAGTTAATGGTCAACTCACTTGCAGCTAAAAAGGCAAAAAATAAACCACTTGGAGCCAAGTAACCCCAAATTTTGCAAAAAGTTAAAAATTAACGAGGCATGGTCAAGAGATGATCCTAAGGATCTTGCATCATGGTTGAGCAAAGATGATGAATGCAAGAGTTTTAATACAAACCAAGTAGACTCAAATTTGTGAAACGTAAAAGTGATAAAAGAAATTAATGCACAACCCACTTACTACGAACAAAAAAGTAGCACTCAAACCACTCAATACAAACCAAGCATGAATAAGCCTGAGATTCCAATAAGTTTAAAATTTAATACGACATGGTCAAAGTGCAACAAAAAATATCCTAAGAAGCTCATGTCATGCATAAGAGGGAGAATAATATCTCAGATTTGATATGCCCCATCAGAAGAAATATACTAAGTAATTAAAAATTGTAAAAGTGAGGCTATGTGAAGAGATAAAAAATTGCATAAATATTGACCCACTAGATAGTTAGAGGGATCAAAAACCATCCATCATCTAGACCATTAGTCTCAGTCCGTTCCTTGTTTATTTTATTTTGTAGTTGGATGAATTTTTTGAACCAATCCTGGTACTAATCTTGAGCTCTATTCATGTAATTCACCAAAGTGGGTAAATCCAAATGAAATGTACTATATGATTATATTTATAATGTTAGGATTTTGAAATTATATGTTCAGTTTGCACATAATGATGGTGGTTGCACTTAGTATATTTCATAGTCTATTTCCCCTCTAAAGATTGCACCATCTTGGACCTCAAGCTATGTGAATACAGGTAAGGTTAATTCTGGTTTTAAATCAGAATTATAGCTTTATCAGATTGAAATTGAATTCAGGGTAGTATAGGCTTGTTTGTTTTCTTGTCTTTTCTCTTGCCTATAAACTTTTAATTTTTCTTTGGAGCCTATTTAGATTAGGAGTAGATTAATTTTAGTTTAAAGCATTAAAATTGGTTTTTTGTTGTGCTATTTTAGAATTTTATTTATGTTGCCAGCTAATCATTTGAGTGCAATGAATGTTAATTTGGTAATATAATTTACACAATTTAAATACATCTTTGTTTTGTAGATTTCAAATTCCATTTAGTTCACGCATGTTAAATATAATGTAGTGGAATTATTTTTAGACAATTAACCATTTAATGTTAAGATATTGTGCCTAGAAAACCTCTCTTAGAGTTGTACCAACAAAGGCCCCTTAAAGGAACTACCATTGACCTCTAAGTTCATCTTACACCTACCAATACTTGGCCATACCAAAACCTTGGGGAAAAAAAACCCCTTTCAAGAGGGAACATACTATGTTTCAAGTAAGTTAGATTATCCTTGACACACCAACACTTGGCTTCTACCTCTTCACGTCCAATAGCACTGGCTCTAAGGGGAATTCGAAGTGGGTCATTTGGTCAACAATTAGATTCCTTGACTATAAAGGAGGAGACCTAGGTTTGATAGTTGTAATACCACAATGTGGTCATAATGCAACATGGTAAGGACTTGTTTCAATCTCATATAATCAATTAAAAAATAATAACAATTAGATAAGGACATAAAGGGTCACCCTAATAGAATCCATGAGATGATTCAAAGTATCCAATGAAAGATCCATTAATCAAAATAGAATATTTTGGAACGCTTTAACAACATCTACCCCATTCACTTGAACCTTGATTAAAACCAAAATTTCTATGGAATATAATGTAGAAAATTCCAACAAACCCTACTGTATGCTTTATTTATATATAATTTTAATAGTATACCTAGTTTTTTCATGGAATTAAGAGAGTGTATGATCTATTTTGTAATGATTATACCATCAATAATGTCTTCACTGCAAATAAAACCACTTTGTTCTTTTGAGATAACATAATCTATAATGTTTTTCAATCTAGTTGCCATAAATTTTGAAAATATATTATATTTATCATTTTACAAAGGCATTATTAGAAAAACAATTACCAAAATGCTGTCCTGTCTTCTTGGAAACCAACAAATTAAATATGGCATTGATATTACTTATTGTAGATTTATTTTCCTTAGCCTCTTCAATTGTAACCAACTTGTCACTCTTCGATAAATCTCAAATAAAAAAATAATTGAAGGATATCCATTAGGGTCAGGTCACTTGTTAAGGTGGAATGAGAAAACTACCTCTTGTAGCTACTTCATAGAGATCTTCCTTATAAATATTTTATTCTATCCTTATGTGATAATTGATAGAATATTTTACAAAAGCTTTAATTGAGCCTTCTTATCTTACCCAACGTCTATCAAAATATCCCTTAAATTATGAATTGTTTACTTATATATTCTTCCTCCTTAATACTTCTTCCATATAGTGCTGAAATATTTATGATTCTACAAAAAACCCTATTTTGGCTATCACATTAAAACTTTGACATTTTTAATATTTTCCTTAAACCATCTCTCCCTAGATCTTTAGGACCAATATATTATTATTTTTCTAATATGTTATAATAATTATAAAGTAATTTTTTTACTTGCATATAAGTTTCTTGATCCACTCCATTGATTTCTATCTATTATGAGATGTTCAGTTTCAATTTAAATATCTCTTTAGTTGAAAACATGTTAGAAAAATACTTAGCATTCTAGAACTTCATTTGCCCCTTAAATGTTTCATATTTTGAAGAAACATATACATATGCGATCCTTCAAGCCTTGCTTCATTCCACCATAACATAATCATCTAAAATAAATCAGAATCTTGAAGCTATATAAACCAAAACCAAAATGAATTTCAATGACCTTTATTGAGATCATATCTCAAGAGAATAGGCTTATGAGCTGATCATGCTCTCAATAGAATACCTTAATATTAAGATTGTATACTCTAATTGCAACCATATATTAGATAATAAAAATTGTCCAATATTTCTTCTATCTTAGTTTATCTAATGCATATGTTATCCCATGCATATTGAAATCTTGAAGGAATAACATCCAAAAGACCATATGATTTGACAAATAAAGCAAAATACTCCATTAATTTAGATCATCTAGGGGTACCACCATTTTTCTAAAGGAGATAGAACTTTGTTGAAGCACCCCCAAGGATTTGTAGATCATATTTATGTATCATCATTAAATTTGACATAAATAAATCGAGATACTTCTAACATATTTTATTAGAAGTAACTATAGTTGGAGTATATAAATTTAACCCTAATTTTTATATTTTTATTTTTATTATAAAAAAACCAACAACCCAATTACTTCTTGCTTCTAAAAATTGTTCATCCCATTTGTGTTTATTTTCATATTGTTGCAATGCCTCTTAAAGCTTCTATAACATAAATTGTTAGACACTGCTCCATATTTGAGAATTTTTTGAATGCATCCTTACATTCCTCACTAATTGTTGTTTCTTGAATTAAACTTAAGATTACAAAAACCTAATAATTTTCCAATAATTATTTTAAGGGTCTTATTTATACGCCTAATATTCAATGATAATAATTTTATCATCATTTTTATTCTTATTTTTTGGCTCAACACCACTTCTTGTTAACATTTGTGATATTTGTTTTTTGTCTCTCAAATCAATCTCCCTTTGAGTTTTAATTTTTGTTGATTCTTGGTTTGAGAGTTTTTTTTCCTTTTCCCATTCCTACCAACAATTTCATCTTCATCAATCTCTTCATTTTTTCTAAATTATTCAAATAATACTTATCATATCTAATTTTATGTTTCTCTGAAGAATCTAAAGTGCAAGAAATAACCTTAAAAAAAATTCTTCTCTATAATACCCTAGGAACCCAAAAGTGCAAGGACCATCATCCAAAGTACACACTTTATTATATTGTCTTATTATCTTAAATTTTCATGGATATCCTCCATACTTCTTTCTTTATTAAGTTTATTTTGTATGTTGGAACATGACACTATTTCATGTTAACAAAACATAAACCAGGATCACAATATTATGCATTGAAACATAACAATATCACAATAAGAACACACATCAAGATAGACACAAATGTATATCACAAAAGAGAGATCTTCATTGTATTATATTTTCATATTCAAGGTATGATACAACCATGGAGAGTTATCTCCAATATAATACAATACATGACTTTTCAATCCTCAAATTGTTGCTCTCCCCTACAAATCTAGGAAATGTAACCTTTCACATTCTTGTCATTAAGACAAGATCTCATATTGCCACATGTCAATATGACTCTTCATACTCCTATATATTTTGAAACATTGTACTTTCACAAAGTGACACATACATTAGACCAAATAATGTAATACTCACAACATTGAAACCCTAGAGTGCAAGGGATAAACACTATATGAATTTATTTTTATTATAAGGAGAGGATTATAGACAATTAGAGAAAAGTAGAAATAGTTTATCTAGATTAAATTTGAACTCTTCCACCATATTTATTTTAAAATCACCTCTATATGCTCCTTATCACATTGAATTATTTTGAATTTGAACTTGCACATTGTAATTCTTCATCCCTTCAATCTTTTTTCTTTCTTCTAATTTTTGATCCAAGTGAACTGTACTTATATTTACAATCTAATGATGCATAGAGGATTTCTTTACAAATTTTTAAATCCTTGATCTCATATAGTTTCTACTATAATATGATATTCTTACTTCATATTGAAGTTTTCTCATGATAATGTTTTATCTCTTTCTTGATTGTTTTCACTTTGCAATCTATTACCATGTGTCTAGTTTCATAATATTTACAAATTCAAAGTGCAATTTTTTGATAATTCACTTATTAACCCCATTATTTATATTTAGAGTTAATCTTAATGGATTATGGTAAAGGTTTTAAAATATCCATGGCAACAAATATATAGGTATATACAATATGCTTTTACTCAATATTTAGTCTCCCTTGGATGAAATCCCTTAGAGTATTGCCAATATTATTTGAAACCTCCTTATTGATAAGCTAATATGGAATTACAAAAATCTTAACACACATTGGAATCCTTTTAATAGTTTATATATCCATAGAAAATTTATCATTCAATGGTATTAAATATAGGATATCTCTCCCATTGAACCATGTGCCACCACTCATTAT
Source organism: Wollemia nobilis (assembly GCA_028583015.1). Classification (NCBI taxonomy): domain Eukaryota; kingdom Viridiplantae; phylum Streptophyta; class Pinopsida; order Araucariales; family Araucariaceae; genus Wollemia; species Wollemia nobilis. The sequence goes on along the minus strand of JAQPPZ010017013.1, from coordinate 1,212,604 downwards.
TTCATCCCTGAGTTTCAAACTGGAGAAGATGATGAGAAAAAATCCTTTCAAAAGAAAAATCATGGAATAATTTGAATTCAATCCCCACTTCCACTTGATCCAATTTTGAATCTCCAAAAAAAACCTAACTAGTATTTGTGAAACTTACATAGTAAGCCTTTGCTTTAAGAACCATTATGTCATGCTCAACTACCTCATCGTTCATATTAATTTTTGGTGTAATATCTATTTCTTAGATAGGTTTTGTCATAGATTCACTCTTCCTGTCATCTCTAATTGGCACATCTATATTTTTACATAGAGAATATTTACTTCTAGATAGGTATTTAAAAAATAACTTTTGTTCTATGCTACCTAGCTATTCCTCCTTAGAATATGTTATTTTTAATTTCTCAAAATATTTATAATAATAAAATATGAGATTCATTATTTTCTTGCACTTGCTTCTTACTTGCACTTGTTCCCTACTCTTCCCAAAGATCTATAAAAAGAAAAAGTGAGTCTTGATTCATTGTAGCACTAGTGTTGTGCTTGCACTCTATCAATATATGTATTATGGGATTGAAATGGTCCCTAGTCATATTATGTGTTTGTTGTAGATTCACTCTTCCTCTAGTCCCTAATTGGTGCATCCATATTTGTAGATAGAGAATCTTTACTTCTAGTTAGGTCTTTAAAAAATAACGTTTATTCCATGCTACCTAGATTTTCCTCCTAAGAATATTTTAATTTTTGAATTTCTCCAAAGATTAAGAATAATAAAACATGAAAGTCATTCTTTTATTACACTTACTTATTACTTGCACTTGTTCTCTACTCTTCCCAAAGATCTATAACAAGAAAAAGCGAGGCTTGATTCATTGTAGCACTAGTGTTGTTCTTGCACTCTATCAATATATTATGGGATTGAAATGGGACTATTACATCATAACCACATAGTGGTATTTCAGTTGCTTGAAAATTATGCATGTATCTCTTAGCAAGATCAAACCTAGGTCTCCTCCTTATAGAAATAATTATGATAAGAGAAAATTGTTTTCATACCTCATATGCAAGGTGTAAGCATTTGAAATATTTTTTAAAATTGATTATATGGGATTGAAATGGGGTCCATCCATATTAAATCATGGTCACGTAGTGGTGTTACAATAGCTTGACAATTGTGCATATCTCATTTGGTAAGATTCAAACCTAGAACTCCTCCTTAAAAGTTGATAAATATACCCAATTGAGCTAATATAATTTGATGCATGAGTTGTAAGCATTACAATGATATGCATAAATAATATTTCATACCTTATATTTGGAGCACTCCTCTTTAATTATTCTAGCTTTTCATGTGACAAAAACTACTAATATACTTCTTTACAACTTGCACTATGTTTAATGCTTAACTAAGTGCTTAGTCAAGTCACCTAGAATGAAAACTATTTTTCCAAGTTTAGAGGATAAGCTATTCATTTTTATCTTGATAAAAAATCTTCTTTTTCAATATTTTTTAAAAATATTGCATTCTCCCCATAAGCAAAAACAATTATGATGACTGTTGAAATGCCTTAATTGCAAAGTGTTGTAGAAGGAAGAAGAAATAAAAAATCTATCCTAAATGATTGTTCACATTGCCCATACATTGCAAGTCATAAAAATGTTAAAAAATATCCCATTGCATTTCTTGCAACTTAGATTATATGAGATTTATATGATCCCAAATTGTATTACATCATGGTCATGCTATGATAGTGTTTCAACAAACCACATAGTGGTATTTGGAACTATATATGACAATATTTGAACCTTGGATTTAGCCTTGAAAGTCTATATTTTTAACCATTTGATAACATTAAGTAATTGTTTACTATTATTGTTTACTTTTATTATTTAGTAATTTATTTGTATACTCTTCATTCGATATGATTTGCAAAGTTTATATAGGTTTCCATACTTGGAAAATAGCATTTTTGAGCTAAACTTAGATAGCAATTTGACACTATTCATGTCCCATGATAAGCCCATTATATGACAAGTCCCATGACAAGCCCTTTATATGACAAGTCCCATGATAAGCCCTTTATATGACTTGTCCTAAGCACTTTATATGACAAGTCCCATGATAAGCCCTTGTTCCCTATTTTGATCCAATGATCTCGCATAAGCTACTTTGATGTTGATTGAAGAATGCTTCTACCTATCTTTCATATATAAATATCCTTGTGACTAAAATCCATATTGTTGAGTTTTCTTGGTGTCATTCCCATCCCCTATATTTTTATTATATTTAATTTTTTTTCTGCCATTTATTTTTAAATTATCGTTTTTCATTATTTTCCCTCTTTTAGCATCTTGAATCACAATAATTGATGGTGGTTTTAACTATAAAGGGATGTTTCAACTGTTAGAGGTGGTTTCATATTAATAAGATTCTTAGACTTGATAGTTGTCTATGATACTTGTTTTGACTTGATTTTTCATGTTTTTACCTCTATCATGGTAAATCTATATATTTCTAGACTCACTCTAATTATTTTCTTTAATTTATATAAAATTATCATTTCTCCTTCCAAAGGATCCCTAAATTTTAATTCCATTGTTATATTTCTAGACTCACTCTAATTAGGGTTTTATTGCTCAATTTATTCCTCTTATTGTGTTAAATTCTTCTTTTATGTCTTTTGTAACTTGTTTTTATATTGCATTACTACATAGAGGATTAATCATGGCAGCCTTTCCTACCATTCAATATATAGCCTTGCAATCTTACCATTTACCTTATTTGGTCTCTAATATTTCAATGTGAATAGATTAGTTTGTGTTTTGAATTTGGTAGAAAATAAATAGTGATTACAATATCATCTGGATCATTGGTTTTACATGTTTAAGGAATCATTCATCACATTAACATGAATTTTTTTGTTATGACTAAGATATTACTTGTTTCATTACATGTTTTATTTATTTCACTTTCAATTTTTTACTTTCCATGTGGTAGTTGGCCTAGGTTACTAATGTTTCATGTAGAACTTTGTCTTACATATCATATTTACATGTAAATATTTAGCATTTTGAGTGTAAATTAGATTTTCATATGTTAGTTGTTTGTATGCTTATATAGTAATATTTTATTTTGTTTATTTTTTGGATGGAAGTAAATCTAAAGGTAAATGAATCTCTAAGTCAATAACTAACAATTCTAACCTATAAAATTTCTAACTTGTAGGCACAAAAATATTTAATTAACGATAAAAAATTATCTAAGATTTGTATAATGAAAATGAACTTGAAAATTTACTAGCTTGTACAACTAATGTTTCTAAATTTATACTTTTTCATAAAAGTTTAGCAAATTTTCTATTAATAGTTGTTTATGGTAATAGATGTTCATTCCCATTTAATTGTCCCCCCAATTTTGACATAATTTTCTTCTCATTTTGTCTCTTCTCTCTTTGAGCTTATTGGTTTTTTTTGGTCTTAGATATGACCCATCACAACCCTATGCTATCAAATACTATATTATGTGTTGGAGGTGAACTTACTCAAGGTTGGCATAAAAGTAAGCTTCCATGTGGTTCTAACTTTTTTCACCTTGTTAATGAATCTAAAAGAGAGGAATTTCCACTAAGGCGTTTCCTATTATGACTTTATGCATGTGTATACTACAAGATGAACCATAAAAAGGATGCCAAGATGTTGAAAATTTGAAATTATAAGGGTTTATTCTCCTCTTACACTATGTATTTATGCTAATCTCCATATTTATCTTCATGTGTTTCTCTCCCTTTATTTTAAAACCACTTATAGACGTTGGAGGCATTCTACCCTTTTCCTTTAAAATTATCTAATTCTACTCTAATTGCCATTCATGGGATGGTACTTATCAGTAGGATATATGTTTAGGATGAAAGTATGACTGCTATTTGATGGCTTTTGAAGCCTTATACTACCACAAAATATCACAGGTTATATCTCATAGGACCCAATATAAAATAGCCACACTATATAAAGATCAAGATAATAATAAGAGTTTAAATGATATGAGCAAATTAATATGTATATCAAGGCTTATAATAAATCAAATAACATTCAATAATATGCTGAAATATGAATGTAAATATCCTGAATAATTCATGTACTATGCATGAAGAACAACTTACAATATTAATTGCTCAAAATGTATAAAATATTTATTACTCCTTTGCTTCTTACAATTAGATAATAATATCTATGAATATGATATTTTCTATATGTCCCTATGGAGCATTGCCTCCATAATATAACCACAATAATGTGACTCTTTGGATACTTGACTATTGCTCTTCATATGCCAAGTCTCATAAATCTTGGCTTCTCTACTTGCCACTTGCATACTTTATGAACACTTGAATATATAATACTTGCACACCTTTACATGACTCTTACACTTCTACTTGCACTCTCTAATATATGATACTTGTGCACATATTTACATTACATATTTGCACTCTTGCATACAAGATACTTGTAGCACCCTAAAATTGGTGCAGTTAAACCCTTAGTAAAAAGATAAAAATTTGAATTTTAACCCCAAAAACGCCTGTTAACCACCCCCCCCATTTTTCATGCCATTTTTAGGAGTTGTTTTGACCGTTGGACGATATCGTTGCCGATCGGATGAAATCATCCCAGATCGGACGAATTTGTCTGGAACAAAACGTCCAAACTATTTTGTCCCAAAACCAAATTTTCATAATTAGCTTATGTTTCAACAGCCTCTCCAACTTGGGCAGAAGCGTGTTTGCACAGTTGGAGAATCCTCCATTGGAGATCTCCCATATTGGGATGATCCCCAACCTCCTAACCTCCCCCTAATTCTATATAAACTGGGATTTTCTTAGTTTATCCCCCTGGATTTCCCCTTGGCTCTCCTCTTGAATCTCTCTCTAGTTGATTTTCCCTGCCATTTAGCTTTGCTGTGTTAAGACATCCTATCTACCATTGTTTGCACTCATAGTTTTAAGTTTTCACTGCAAGTTTTCACTATGCTTCAGCTGGAGGAAGCTCGGATTATCGTAGGTAATTCCACACGATTCTGGATGATCCTGTCGAAGATCAGTGATGATCTCGTACGATTGGAGGCGATCTCAACTGCAGTTCAGATTGGGAGCAATCAGAGCCTTGAGTTTGCATTTCTCATCTTCCTTCCTCATTTTATTATGCATTAGCTTGATTATTTTTATTCTACATCCTAGAGTTCACCTCATTTAGCATAAATGCATGATAAAGTTAAAATAAGTTATTAAAATAATGCATTTCCTTTAATCTGCTATCTATATTTATTAGTTAAGCATTTATACTCTCATTTATATCATTTTGCATTATTCTTGCAGTTGCATTTTTGGTTTTTGGTGTCTGTTTCTGTGATTGCATGTTTCTGACAAATTCATCAGATCGACGATAATATTGTTTGATATTATATGATCTCCTGTGATCTGGGATGATTTTGTACAATTGCAAATGATCCTATCATATTCGAGACGATCTGGACTCATACAAGCTTCATAATTTTCATCAGAAATCCGAAATCAAGTGCATTCTTTTTCATTTAACATATTCCTGGTATTTAGGATTCATTCATGCTTTATGTATTCATATAAATTGGCATTTTCATATAGGATAGCTTAGATTAATTTTGGCCAACCTAGGGATATGATGATTGAGTATAAAATGAACACATCAAACCCATTCTCAACCTAGGCGTGGAAACTGCCACTCAAAGTTTCCTGGTGAACCCCACCATTCGTCAAAAATTCATCCTTATACCCCTCCCCCAAGAGGTGTGACCTTCAAAGGGCCTATCAGTCTAAGGTATTGTCCCATCCTTCTCACATCCCGATTCCGCGCATGAATCCTTTAGCCTGAAGGTAAGGGCACGAAAAATTTGGGTCAGTACATTTTGGTGAACCCGACGTGAAAATAAAAGCCTTTTGAAAACAAAACAAAAACCAAAAAAATTTCCCTTTTAAGTATTATAGTAGGTATATAGTTAAAATATATACCTCTCAACCCTATTGCATATATATATACAAGTATATATATTTGCTGAAATCTAAGTTTAAGCACAATGCCTAGACTTAGGAATGGAAAATAGACTAAAGAAGAAGAAGATTGGTTAGGAAAACCATTAAATAACCCAGATGTCCTTCTTGAAGACCAAGTTCAGGAAGAAGAAATCCTAGACCAACAAGAAGAAGAGCTTGCTATAAGAAATGAACAAGAAGAAAATTTTAGAGAGGAAGGATCCTCATCCCCTTAAATGTCTTCGGGAGGAGCTGTCACTTTTGAAAACATGGAACAATTCTGGAAGTTCATTAATACTAATATTGGTGTTCTTAATAGAGTAGTCCATATGGACAAGGATCAAATTAGTGACACTCAAGAATATATAGAAGTATTTCACACATGCACTAATCCCTTGTCCTTTTTGATCAAGAAAGTGATCAAGCTGGACCATCCAATTTTGGCTGCTATAATCCAAAACATGCAACAACAACCGGTTACCCAACCATCTAAAGTGCCTGTTAGCAAGCCTAGGGTCATTCCCACACAAAAGAAACCATCATTTACTACTATGTTTTTCCAAGCTATTGATCAACATACTTCAAATCAACAAAAACCCAAAACAAAACCAAACACCAATTACCAACAATCTAGGATACAACATAATACTATTACAAATCCTCTTCATAATACTCTTCCTACCAACGCTTTGCATAATAGAAATATAGCATCTAATCCTTATGTTACACCATCATACACCCATAAATCCCATGCCTATGTCCCACCGAACCAATATGGTGGACAAACTAGCAATCTTGAAGCCGTGGTGAAACAGTTAGTTTCTGCATGGACCAGATAGATCCCTACCATCCCTAGTACAATTATCGAGAGATGTGTAGTCAGCCTTTAGATCCTATAGTCGTAGCATAGCCATATCCTAAACATTTTCCTATGCTTGTCCTGCCCATATATAAAGGAACCGAAGATCCCATAGAGCATATTCATATGTTTAGGATAACATGTCATGATATATAACATGATGACTTATTATTGCTAAAAATGTTCCCAAAAAGTTTAGGAGGAATGGCTTTAGAGTGGTATTATCAATTACCCACTAATTATTTGAGGAATTTCGAAGAAACAGCCGAGTCTTTTGTTCATCAATTTAGTGCCTACATCGAAAGACATGTGACCATTAAAGACTTGTACAACTTAAAACAAGACAAAGATGAATGTTTTGCTGATTTCCTAGCTAGGTGGAGACAGGTTGATAGGAAAATTGCACTTTGAGTTACCTTATAGGGAGATGTTGGACATCTTTATTAATAATTTACAAGACCAACTATCCTATGAATTATCAACTGCTACCTTGACCACCTTCGATCAGGCTATAGACTTAGCCAGATGAGTGGAATATGCTCTCATTAGGAGAGGTCAAATTAAAAAGAAAGACGATGAGAAAACATCTAGAAATAAATATAAAAATAAACAAGTTGTGGGTGATGGAGTCACTGATAGTAGAAATATTGCTACTGTTAATGCTGCGAAGACAATGAAGAAGTTTATATTGAAACCTCTCGATAAACCTCCTCAAGAATTTACTAGGTTAAATCAACCTTTATCAACCATTCTACCGCAATTATTAGAATGAGGTTTGATTCAATTACCAAATATCTGGGAACATGATCCAACTATACCCGGGTACAGAGCAGATTTACATTGTGACTTCCATAGAGGACCTGGAAACACTACTAATTCTTGTAAAATATTAAAACATAAAATACATGACTTGATAGATAAAAATGATATGGAGGTGCAAGCCTTTCAACCTAAGCAAAATCCTCCTAATAAAGCTCAAAAGAACATCCCCCAAAACCAAAATCAGAATGCCAATCAGTCATTGTACATATTTCAACATCCTTTACCAAAACATGGCAAGGAAGTGGCTAATCAAACTGAACATCATAATGTTCCCCCTCCTACCCGATATGTAGGGACTAAGTGGGCATTTACCTGTTCATGATTTGGAAATATTTGACACAACTTTATCCGTGGTTACAACAAGGCCTCTATATAATATGCAGATATCTGATCTTAGTGATATAGAATATGAGACTGAGAGTGATATAGAAATCATATCAAATCAATCGAATAGTTTTGAAGATGAATCAGATACTATTCACCCTATCACAAGTTCTATGGTTCCGAAAGAACCATTTCCAAGAAGAGTCACTACTAGACCATTCTCTCACCAATTAATTTCTAATGATCAATCCATAAATGCTAAACCAAGACCCATTCATCATCCACAAAATAATATTGTGGGTACCATCGGAGCTGTTACTAGACAATAGGCTCAAAATTCTCAACAAGATCAAATTCAGAATGATGGATCAGCTCCATTTGTTTTGAAAGTTCCTAATAAAGGGAATCATGCACCTAATGTCCAACCTAAACCTCCTTATAATATTAATGAGAAACTTTCAAATATTACAGCTAGAATTTCTCTTTTGGACCTTTTAAGATCTTCTCCTACACATAGAGATGAATTAATGCTCACATTAAGCCAGATGATGGTACCACAAGACATTCAACCCGAAGCCATGACCAATACTATAATAACTCGTGAAGTTGATTGTATTGACTTTTGGGATAGAGACATACCACAACATAGTTTACATAAGGATAACCCCTTATATATTACTGCCTTAATTGGAGATGTAGCAGTTAAACGAGTCTTGATAGATAATGGTTCATATTTAAATATCTGCAATTTTGACTTCTACCAAAGATTTGGGTTTAGAAGTAATGAAATGAAAAGAACTGATATGATCATAAAAGCCTTCAATGACAAAACACAAGAAACGTGTGGAGTTATTACCATCCCATTGCAGGTTGGTCCGAGAACCTTGGATACAACCGTGTTTATTGTACATTTCCCTACATCGTAAAATATACTCTTGGGTCACCCTTGGATCAACGTGATGCGATCCGTTCCCTCAACTTTACATCAACATGTTAAATTAAAATTTAAGAATCAGTTGGTTACCATTCATGGTGATCCTAGACCCTTTGATATGTGTGCTTTGGCATAACTTGTTGAAGTTCAATTTTGCCCTGCTCTGTCATCCACACATCCTAATTCTCATTACCCATCTAAAAGTGTGAAACACACACCCACAACACCATCTACTTCTTCTCCATCGGTTCCACCCCTACATATAGCTCAACCATACTCTAAACAAACCACATTAGGACCTCAGAAAGATCCTAATCCCACAAACGATACCTTTTGTTCTACTCCTATAACTTCTATACCTATAATAGGCCCATATATCGACATATCTACAACATCTACATCCACAAAAGGCATAGTTTCTACATAAAAAGATGTAGGAAATATTCCATCTACCTCTTATGCTCTTACTGACGAGCTCTTACTCTATTTATCTAAAATTCTTGTATCAGAGAAAACGAATTCTTCTATGCAAGATTCCCTTATTTTAAATAATTTGCCACCATCTCCTCATACCTTGGGCCTCCCATAGCCTATGGGAAGTATTTACCAAGTCGAGAGCTGTGCTTTTATTTATAAGGGATATGATCTGGGTAGAATACCCAAAAACATCAAGACTCATTATGATGGATATGCTCGATGTTATTTTAATAATGAGTATATTAAAGCCAAATCTATAATGCTTAAATTGGGATATAAAGGGAAAGGTTTAGGACCTTTCCAAAATGGTATGAAAGAACCTTTTGAGGTAGAACCGTGGCCCACCCGATGTGGTGTGGGCCTATTTCCTAGTAAGGGTCAGCCCTTCCCATTTGAGGATGATGACCATCTTATAAGTTATCAAGATTATTTGGATGAGCGTGATGCTTTGCATTTAACGAATAAGCTATTTACATGTAATATGTTATCTGTAGCTTACCCTGAGATGATCACTGAATCTGATGATGAGGTGGAGGGAGATATCTTCCATGATGTCTCCGTTGAGGAATTATTACATAATGAATTTTATTTTGATGGCTCTATCCCTAGTATAGCCCAACTTGAGGCCACGACTCCTCAAGACAAATTATCCAAGCTAACCTTGGCAGAATTACAATAATTGGGTGTTTCACCCACCCTACCTAATTTTGAGAAATATCTACACATGGAAGTAGAAAATGTTATAAAAATTAACATTGGAACTGAGGATAACCCTCACATAATCAACATTGGGTCAGAATTGAGTAAAGAAAATCAGGATAAATACATTGCATTTATTAAAGAATATGAAGATGTGTTTGCTTGGACATATGAAGATATGCCAAGTTTAGACCCTTCTGTAGTTATGCATCACTTAGTAGTCCATACGGATGCTAAACATGTTAAACAAAAACTTAGAAACATGCATCCTAAAGTGGCCTTACTAGTCAAAGGGGAGTTTGAAAAACTCCTGAATGTTATTTTTTTACAAGCCATTGATTATGCTGAATGGATCTCGAATGTAGTTCTAGTAACTAAGAAAGAAGCTACCAAAGTTAGGGTTTACATAGAATTTAGAGATATTAATGCTGCATGCCCTAAAGATGATTTTCCTCTTCCCAATATGGATCAAATCATTGATTTTACTGCTGGGAGTGGAATCATATCCTTAATGGATGGATTTTATGGTTATAATAAGATCAGGATAGCTCCTGAAGATCAGGCTAAAACATCCTTTATTACCCCTTAGGGGACCTTTTGTTGGAAAGTGATACCATTTGGTTTGAAGAATGCGGGTGCAACATATCAACGTGCCATGATGTATATCTTTCATGATATGATGCATGATATACTACATGATTATGTAGACAACATTATAGTTCATTCTATTAATGAAGATGACCATTTAAATGACTTGAGAAAAGTATTTGATCGGTTAAGGTAATATCTTATCCGATTGAATCCAGCCAAATGTATATTCGGAGTTAAGTTCGGTAAATTATTGGGGGTTATAGTTTCTTTATGTGGCATTGAAATTGACCCTCTCAAGATTGCGGCTATCACTGATATGCCCGCGCCCACAAATATATCTGAATTACGGAGTTTACAAGGTAAGCTTCAAGCTATTCGTCGCTTCATCGATAAGCTAGCGGATAAAACCAGACCCTTTCTTAAGCTTCTTAAGAAGGATGTCTCTTTCCATTGGGACAACGAATGTCAGGAAACATTTGAACTCCTCAAACAATATCTTCTTAACCCGCCTATGCTTTCACCACCTAGACCTGATTGCCCATTTATCTTGTGTATTTTTGCTTCAGATTTTGCCTTAGGAGCTGTTAGATCAACTGGATGATGAGAAAAGAGAGCGTGCCAATTATTACAATAGCAGAACATTAATCATTTATAAAACCCACTACACAACATTAGAAAAGTTATGTGTAGCAGTCGTATTTTCTACACAAAAACTATGCCATTATATGCTCAGTCAAAAAACGTATGTTATTGCTAAATCTGATCCTTTGCGGTATTTCATGAGTCGACCTTATTTATCTGGTCGCACAGCAAAGTGGGTTCTTGCTCTAAGTGAGTTTGAACTCATGTTTATAGGACAAAAGTCTATTAAGGGTCAAATCATAGCAGATCAATTAGCTGCTACACCCTTAGAGTCTACCCATCCCCTCATCATTGAGTTTCATGACGAATGCCTTAAACTAGAGGCAGACCATCTAGAGCAATGGTCCTTATACTTTGACGGAGCCCAATGCATGAGTGGGGCTGGTGTAGGTATTATTATAATATCTCCATAGAAACATATTATACCTTTGTCCTTTAAATTAATGTTTGCTTGTACTAATAATATTGTTGAATATGAAGCTCTAATCCTTGGCTTACGAGCTGCATTAGCACGAAAAATAAAAAATCTATTAGTTTTTGGTGATTCTCAACTTGTTATAAATCAAATTAATGATGTTTATCAGACTAGAGATGATAAATTATGTCCATATAAAGCATATGTATTACAATTAATATCTTTATTTGATCAAGTTACCTTGGAAGCTATTCCTAGAACTAGCAATCGTATGACAGATGCCATGGCTGTAGTTGCATATCTTTTATCCTTGGAGTTAGATGACAAATATACTACCATCATTATTCATTGACTGTAGAAACCCACTTCAAATAAATCATGCTTAGCACCTTTGGATGTGTTTCTAATCAATGAAACTACTCCTGAACTTTGGTACACTGATATATTCAATTTTCTTCAAAATGGGACCTTCCCTAAAGGTTTTAATAGAAACCAACGTCGATTATTATGTAGATGAGGAAGTCACTTTGTAATAATTGGCAATACATTATATAGGATATATTTTGAAGGTATCCTAATGAGATGTTTGAATCTAGAAGAATTTAGATAAGCTTTGAGTGAAGCCCATGATGGATCTTATGGGGGACACTTTAGTAGTAGCACCATTGCTAAGAAGATCCTTAGGATAGGATATTTTTGGCCTACCATGGAGAATGACGCAAATTATTACGTGCACCATTGCGACAAGTGCCAGAAACACTCTAACCTTGTCCATGTGCCTGCACAAGAAC